>CM041295.1:42797627-43997627 GCA_023052935.1 Piezodorus guildinii
ATATATATATATATATATATATATATATATATATATATATATAAGTTAGAGACCGCGGCGAGCCGGTATCGGGCTTAATCCCGCCTGTACCTTGTAAACATTCTGTTGTATACATCGAGGTCTAAACAAGGAAATAAAGTCAGTGTTGTTCTAGTTATCGTGCGTGTTGTTTCTATGTCCTATTACTTTTATTATTTATTATTTATATCTTATTTAAGTGAATTAACGTAATTGGTGCCGAAACCCGGGATTTATTTGTTGAGAGCCCGGAACTATTATTTATTTATTTATTATCACACGTCTTTCGCTCTCTTATTTATTTATTTAAAACATTGTTTTAAACTTTTTTTTTTTTTATTCTTTCTAACTAAAACAAGAAAGAATAATAATAATTAAAAATATAATATATATATTTAATAATTAAAAAAAAAAAAAAAAAAAAAAATCTAAAAAAATGGCAGAAGGTGTATTACGACCCGCAGTACTTCAAGTGCCGGCAGATATACCACAGATACCAGAGATACCACAGATACCACCCCTACCACGTGATACTCTGGCGGAAGCTCATGCAAATACACTGGCATGGCTGAAGGTGAAAGCAGCGACCGCGCAAGATTTAAGGAAAGCTGTGTCGGATATAGAAAAGTTTACGGGAGAGACTGGTGAACTGAACCATTTCATAAAAAATGGCGACCGTATAATAACACGGATCGAGGTGAAGACGGCGGAGGGTCTACTACACAGAGATGACGCGGATTCGCTCAAGGCTGATCTAGTTTGTCGGGTAAAAAGAAATATACTCAATTTGATTCAGGCCGACGAAGAAACCCCCTGGGCAGTAGTGAAAGACCGGCTTAAGAAGGCTTACGGAGGCGGCAGGTGGTCCCCAGAGGAAGACATCTTCCAGATGTTCAGGGAAGTTAGGCACCCTCACCAGTCAAGTGGACAATACGCAGGAGCGTTGCTGACGAGATTCAACAATATCACCGCGAAGATGAGAGAAATAATGAGTGCCTCTGAAGTTGAACCTAGAATGGCGTTTCTGTCGACCATCTTGTTAGTACAGCTGGCTAGAGAGACGGGGAGAAAGGAACCGTTCCCCAAAGACCGTCCTTTCGTGGAATGCGCCCAGGAAATGATGGACATTAGTGCGCGCGATGAAGAATCGAGGATGGAGGTAGAGGAAACTGGGTGGACTAGGGTGTCTTATAGAAGACCCAGAACCAAACCTGCCATTTGGAGGAAAAGAGATCCGGAGTATGAAAGGAAGTACAGAACGGCGGCTAACGATAGTAAGAGGACGTACCAGAACGTGAAAAAATATCCAAGAAGAGAAGAGAGAAAATGTCACGGGTGCGGTAAACCGGGACACCTAGTGGCGCAGTGTCCCCGAACAAAATGCTTCGAATGTGGAACAGAGGGGCATATTGCGAAGCAGTGCCCGTATATGTTTCGCCAAAGAGAATCATCCCGAGGCGAGCCGATGGAGATAAATGCTCAGAGAGTATGGAGGAGGAGCAGATCTTCGGCTGGGTCCACGGAGAGTTCGGAGACATCCGACACGGAGGAAGAACATTTAGAGGTTGAAAGCAGGAGAGGTGAAAGGCGTGGAGGAAGGCGAAGAGAGGAAAAGCGGCCGGCAGGAGCAGAAAGGAGGGAGCGAGCAGAGACCTGAGGAGAGTGGCAGCAGAGGGGCGACCGCACGATCGAGAATTACAATATAAGGAGCGAATACGGCGGTCTGCCTATAATTAGAGTGACGAAAGGAGTGAAGTGTTTGGTGGATACCGGGAGCTCTAGCACAATAATGAGTCGGCGAGCGGCGGAGAAGTTGTGTGGCAGCGGAGGGGCACTCCAGATACAGGTATGTACATGCAAATTGATCACCCTGGGTGGGCCGTGCGAAGTAGAGGGAGAAGTTAGCTTAGATCTCGAGAGATGGGTAACACGTGGGGGTCAAGTGACGGTACATGTGGTGGCGAGCATGCCCCGTGAATATGAGGGAATTATTGGTTGTGATCTATTGGGAAAGGTTGGAGCGCGAATTAGGAGCAAAGGGGGACGTTGGTCGGTTAAGATTGGAGGGAAAACTTATAAGTGCCGGGTACTTAATAGGGAAGGCAGAGTAGGGGCGGTTAGTCGGGTCAAGGAATGGAGGTTGACATTAAGGGAAGAATTCGGAGACATTTTCTTTAAAGAAGACGAACTGTTAGGGGCAACTGGGAAAACAGTTCATGAAATTCCCCTAAAGCAAGAAAGGGTCACGTACGTGAAGGAAAGGCGATACCCTCAAGCATTAAAGCAACACATTAGGGACGAAATACAGAACCTAAAAAAGCAAGGTATCATAGAAGACAGTACTTCGCCATATAACAGTCCCCTCTGGATAGTAAAGAAGAAGAGCTTGCCGGGAGAAAATAAGGAAAAATATAGGCTAGTGATTGATTTCAGGAAACTGAATGAAAACACCCTAGATGAAAAATATCCCATCCCCAGATTTGAAGATATTTTAGACCGACTAAGCGGGTCAACCATATTCAGCACACTTGATTTAAAAGCTGGTTATCACCAAATCAGAATGCACCCTAAAGATAGCCATAAAAACAGCTTTTTCATTCGAAAGAGGGCATTACGAATTTAGAAGGATGCCCTTCGGCTTGAAAAATGCGCCGATTACATTCCAAAGGCTTATGGACGAGTTCTTGAGGGGAATCGATGAAACATTCTGTCAAATATATATGGACGATCTGCTAGTGTTTAGCAAAACCGAGGAGCAACACGTAGCACATTTAAGAAAAGTTTTTGATAGAGTGAGAGAGTTTGGTCTAAAATTGTCCAGCGATAAGTCTCTGTTAGGCCAGGAGCAGATAAATTTTCTAGGCCACACGATTTCAAAGGAAGGGGTGCGACCCGATAGGAATAAGGTGTTGGCAATTCAGCGCATGGCGGTCCCGCGCGACGTGAAGGGAATCCGACGATTGCTCGGCACGCTGAATTATTATAGAAGATTCGTTCCCGAAATGGCGGAATGCCTTGTACCTCTTAACGACTTGCTTAAAAAAGGAAAGAAGGTGATAGTAACGCCTGAGATGGAGACCAATATTAAGCGCTGTATGAGAAAATTGCAAGAAGAGCCGGTGCTGGCGTTCCCGGATTTCTCCAAGGAGTTTACTATCACGACTGACGCAAGCGAATACGCGCTGGGGGCGGTGTTATCGCAAGATCAAGCAGAGGGTGAACGTCCGATCGCTTATGCTAGCAGACGTCTCTCAAATGCCGAGACGCGCTATAGTGCTCTGGAACGGGAATTGTTGGGGATAGTGTGGGCCATTGATCACTTTAGACCGTACGTGTTTGGCAGAAAATTTAAAGTCCACACGGACCATAGACCGTTACAGTGGGTGGGCACCCTGAAGGAGTCCTCAGCTAGAGTTACCAGGTGGAAAGAGTTCCTCAGCCAATATAACTTTGAGATAGCATATAAGCCGGGAAAAGAAAATGTGGTAGCGGACTGGCTGTCCCGTGCTCTCATCATTAACGCATTGGAAGAAGAAACTGGAGAGCCATCTGGCAACCTCCCACGATTTCTTAGAGATTGGACGCCAGAAGGAGAAGGCGGTCAGGGAGCGCGAGAGGAAGGCGCCACGGAAGAGGATAGCTCGGCGGACGAAAGGGCAACCCATATGGAAGAGATAGAGGCAATAATTAATGATAAACGCCGGCAGATCATCTGGAAGACCCGAATGGCGGGACCGATCAAGATCGAAAACGACGTATCTGGGAGAAGTAAAATCACCACGATCTGGTCGCAACCGGGGATCAGCGAGGATCTGATTTGCCGCACGCTTAATGATGTTTCTACGCCTGGCAAAAATCATCACCTGTATGTCGGCAACGAGATAGTATGGGAGAAGATTAAAAGACTATGGCGAGAGGAAAAAATAGGAGTGGACAGATCGTTCATCCGCTGCACCCTGATGGTCGAATTACTGAAGGATGTGGAGCGCCAGCGCGAAGTGACAGTGGCGTATCATCAGGGAAAAACAAACCATCGAGGAGTCAACGAAACCTTCCTGGCACTCAAGCGAAGATATTTTTGGTGGGGCATGAGGAAAATGATTCAGGAAATCATTGGGAACTGTAATATCTGCCTCACCACAAAGTATGATCGGAACCCTCCTCAAACGGTCCAAGAAGAGACACCCACCTCGGAGGCACCTCTGATAGATTTGCAGGTCGATACTTTCACCTGGAGAGGGTACAAATGGGTGACGATACTAGATACGTTCAGCAAGATCGCCATGGCGTATCTTGTCCAACAGCGATCCTCGGAAGCGGTTTTAGAGGCAATACGGACATGGTTCCAATTCTATGGGATTCCAGAACGAATAGCATCCGATGGCGGTAAGGAGTTCGACAATGCCGCCATACACAAGGAAGCGAAGGCTCTTGACATAGCTTGGCATCTCAACACTCCGGGGCACGCAAAGAGCAGAGGGGGTATTGAAAGGCTCCATAGTACGTTGAGCGACCATTTGCGTGTTTATCAGATGGACAAAGGCTTAGAGCCGGACATGGCAATGACAAAGGCGGTCGCGGCGTATAACCATTCTATCCACTCTGTCACGGGATTCGCGCCATTCGAAATCCTCTTCGGCCTTCGGGACCGCCCTAGGGATTGGTCAGGGACGGTAGCAAACAGAGAAAAATTGGATCGAGCTGTAGCCAACCGCATATTGCTGGTGAAACGGTGGAACAAAGTCAGGCGGAGGATCGAGTCGGAGAAATGCCGCCGGGTTGCGAAGCATAATCTGGGAGTTAGAGATATTAGCGGTGACATTAAAATAGGACTGATCGTATACAGGAGGAAAGTATCGAACAGGGGAAAGGAGCTGGAGCGGTACGAGGGCCCCTTCCGTGTGATCACTATCCGCGAACATAACGTGGTCACTATCCAGAGCGTCAAGGACCCTAAAAAGTGGAGGACTGTCCATATCGAACAATTGAGGTTCCCAATGGCCAAGTTAACATTACCATAGTGAGCTGGAGTGCCTCGTCATGCTGTTTTGTTGTTTTTTGTGTGTGTGCTTAATATTTTTCTTTATTGAATTTACCTTTTGTGCATTATATTTTCACGTTTTTTTTGTTTTATTATTTTTCGAAATGTGTGAATTGTTTAGCATTTTGTTTGTTTATATTAGAGCCCGATGACCGATCGCTTTGGTTCTTTCTCTCTATTATGAAGGTTAATGTTGCGCCTAACCTGCTTAGTATAAGTTTACGGAAATTTTCGTAAACTGGCGGGGGGGAGTTAGAGACCGCGGCGAGCCGGTATCGGGCTTAATCCGCCTGTACCTTGTAAACATTCTGTTGTATACATCGAGGTCTAAACAAGGAAATAAAGTCAGTGTTGTTCTAGTTATCGTGCGTGTTGTTTCTATGTCCTATTACTTTTATTATTTATTATTTATATCTTATTTAAGTGAATTAACGTAATTTATATATAACTTAATATATATAAAATTTATATAAAATTATATATAAAATAAAAATTATATGATAAATTTAAATTTTAATAAATAATTGCAATAATCTTTTTTTAAGAGTGAGGAATCTTAATCTGGGCACAGTTTTTAAGAAACCTTATTAAAAGTACTATTTTGACGAGATTTTTTATATTTTTAGGGTTATAACTAAGCATAAAAATATTGTTATATAAAATATTTGAATGACTTATATTTGTTTATTATTCCGCTTTAAAAAAAGGGTAATTTTGACACCAAAATTATTTTTTTACCTTCACTAGAACAAAAGATATTAAATAAAATGGGTGTTTCGGTCACAAACTTTTAGATTTTGTTGCAGCTGGGTAGCGTTGGCCCTTGTTATGCAGATAATTTCTTGTTTCAATAAAAAAAAATCATCAAAATCGGTACGACACATTTGGGATCATCTACTTATAAGAGCCCGAGAATAAAAATTTATTTTTATTTAATTGCACCTTTGTTCAAATTTATTAAATGTAATTTAAATTTATCAAATTTATGTTATGTGCTATGTTACATTCACCAGTTTCATTTAGCAGCTTATTCTCCTCTGTAACAGTTTCCTATTGATTGACTCTTGACGTCTGTAACAAAGCCTCAACACCGTCAATCCACCTCAGACTTCAGAGGTGATCGTTTGTTTCGGCCCCTCTCAGAGTTCCAGTATATGATCCCGCGTTGCTGTTCGGTTATACAAAATGGTTGACTTACTCCTAATGTAACATTCTCCTAAAAAAATTAATCATGGTGCTGAGTTAATTAATTCTTAAAATTAAATTTGTTTATATTTAAACAGAAGGTAATTTGGGATTTATTAGAAGTAAAAAAAAATTATATTTATAATTATGCCACACTTTTATAAAGTCACGTGCGCTTAAGAAGAGGTGTAAAAAAAGTAACTAGAAAACATTTTTATTTTATTTTATATATTTTTTTCTATACTTAGACAGAAAGTAATCTGAGATTTAATAGAAGTATAAAAAAAACCATTATTAAAATTTATAATTATGCCACACCTTACTAAAGTGAAGTGCGCTTAAGAAGAGGTGTAAAAAAAGGTAACTAGAAAACATTTTTGTTTTATTTTATATGTATTTTTTATACTTGGACAGAAGGTAATCTGAGATTTAATAGAAGTATAAAAAAACAAAAAATAATTAAAAATTATAATTATGCCACACATTAATAAAGTCAAGTGCGTTTAGGAAGAGGTGTAAATAAATTAACTAGAAAACATTTTTATTTTATTTAATTTTTTTTTTTTAAATATATGTTATTACATTTTTCTAGCCCTAATTCAGTTGTAGACGAAGATCCAGGGCAGTCACTTTCCTGTGTTTATAACCATTTAAAAATTTAGCCAGTTTTATTTATTTAATTTTTTTTTTTTTGCTTTCAATTAAAGTGACAAAGTTAGTAAATAACAGTCGCCCTTCAGAAGGAATTTTACCAAACCAGGTATAATTTTAGAATTTTCATATAATTATTCAAATATTTAGCATTGTTCATTTGTGAGATAGCTTTTTAATAATTTTTTGAATAATTGTTTAAAATTATGAAAAAATGTTTCATAATGTACAATATAACTAGTTGTCTTAATGAATTGTACCAAGATGTTGCTGATATTGCTTGTAGAATCGTGAGGATGGATGAAATAACCCGAAACGTTGAATAATGATTTTATTTTTTAAAGCAACATGAAAATCAACCCAATTATTTTCTACCTAAGTAAATTTAAATTAATCGTTTCGTAAAAATTGCGAAAACAAAGCTGTCTTTGTCATGATATTTTTTAAATGAAATAAATAAAAAATTCCTGTTAGTTTTCACAAATCTGAGAAATTATTTTATTATTCGTTATTTTCTTCGTAAAATTAAAAAAAAGTAAATAAACTAATCTCAGTATGTATTTGTTGTTATTTTTCATATAGAACACATTTAGTTTTTTCTTTATCGTTATATCAAAAACTCATGATTATTTTTTTTTTCTTTTTGTAGATGTACTGCTAAATATTTTTCTATTAAATTGTAGTTTTAAGGGTGGTTCTTTACTATATTATATCCTAGTTTCTGGCAATTTAGCACAATTTTTTTTTTTTTTTTTTTTTTTTTTTAAGTTTGTATTATAACTAACAGATATCAACTGAAAAGCTTTGTCCGCGGATGTGTAGTAAAAAAAAAGTTTATTAAAAATTAAATAAATACATTCGTTTATAAATATAACTTTACTGGGCTGGTTCATTCAGCTTCCTTGTTTCTATGAATGAAAAAACACTAACTTAGAAACTCAGAAATAAAAGTGGAAAATCATGTCGTAACAATGTACTTTTTGCAACTATTTTTTTTCCAAACTGTTTATGTATAACTATCAGTTTTCACATATCTTTCTTTCGAGGCCTTAAACTCATGTTTCGTTAAGATATTTGTGTAATACTTAATTTATAATTATTATATTTCTTCTACATCAATATGGATTAGTTCTAATTAAATGTTTCTTTTTCATAAGTAATTTGCAAAGAATCCTTTTAAAAATTATAATTCATATAAATTCCTCTATATTAAATAAATTAATAAACATTTAATATGCAGTAAAATATATTTGCTAAAATTGATAAAAGTATATGATCATTTGCCCAAGTTAGGACCTGTAAGAGTTTGACAATAATTGGTCTGTATATAAACACTAAAAATCGTAGAGAAGGGGGTGAAATATTTGAACTAATAATTATAAAAATGTAAGAATATATTAATCATGAAAATGTTGTTGAATCAAACAACAAAATGAAGAGGGGAAAATAAACAATGTAACGAAATGAGATATCATGGAATAAGAAAACTTCCTTATTATACTCCCCATAATGTAGCTATTCTCGGAGAAAAGTCAGACCATGTAAAGCCTTTGGGAAATCATGACTCTTTGGATAAACAAGCGAATGTAATACTGGAAATAAATAAATTCCACAGTGAGAGCTAGAAGCATGAAAAATAAAGGGCCAAACACAATCTTGAGGTAGCTAAAAAATACCATTGAAAGAATATTAAATCAAACAACGTTATGTCTACATTGTTTCAATTTTTAATTATTATTTTTTTAAATTAACAAAATGGAATGTGTAAAATCAAAAGAATTGCTATTTCTCCTCTCTAAGTATCCCAGAGAGGACTTTTACCCCCCCCCCCTCAACATTCTTTAAACTTTTATATACGTTATTTAGGAACAATATCAAAACCATTAAGGATTAAAATAAATTACGGCCTATAATTGTTTATTTATTGACTCTATCTCAACATAAATTATCAGCAGTCGAGAACTAAAAAATAAATCTAGGTATGTATGTGTGTGTGTGTATTTGTATTTTTGTTTATGAATATGTATGAATTAAAAAAAAACAAAAAAAAAACGCTTTTCTGGATACAATCAGCCAGGAAAATTCCCAGCCAGCATATTTTTTTGTTGTTTATTAAGCACCAAATATTCTTTAGAATTTCTCCTTTTTCTAAATAATATGAAATAAAAAATCACAAATCTGCCTTCATTACTTTCTACATTTTTTTAAAATGACCAAATTATGGGCGTGTTAATTTTGGAAAATTGGGCGCCACCAAACAAACAAAGAAATTGGCTGATGGTAATGTGGAGTACCGAGGCTTATGTTGAACTTTAACTTTGATGTCAAATCACATATAAAATCTACGTAAGCTACGTGGTCTCTGTGTAAACCAAATGTGTGACGGCAGACAGACGGATTTTTTTTTTTTTTTTTTTTTATTTGTTGATAGCATTACATGCATTGCATTATAAAATGAACAACCTTAAAATTTGAAGAGATTTTGTTCTTTGTCGACTGCAAGGATTCATTATTTAAAACAATTAACTAAGGAGTGTAACACATATGATACAAGTGTCAGCATTAAGTCGACTTTGCCCGATAGTAATAATTTCCCTAGGTAATATTGTTAGGTATATTAAGTGAATTAGGAAAAAAAATTAATTTATCCTTTGCATAAGCGTGGCCAACCATCTTGGAATTCATTAGGAAAATTGGGAGGTTCGCGACAGAAAAACAATGGGACTCCGGTTAGTTGCCCTTTGGCAGGCAAAAAAGACCAACGGGCCCGTGTTCCTACCCCCTCCCCTTGCTCCAAAACGAGTACCATTGCCCTTAAATAAGATTAACAGTAAACATATAAATAAATATTTATGTGCATATGTATATATAAAGGCGCGTATGTAATCGTGTATGTGCTATTTTGTCTTTATTGTTGTTTTCTTCATTTGTTGTATTACAACGTTTCCTGCACTTTCAATTATCGTATATTTATTAATATTTATTATATAAGTTATATATTATATATATCAACAATGTTTTTTTTTCTACTTTTTCTCTCCCACGCTTCAGCCTTTGATCATTTTTATGAATCCTACTAATATCAATTATTTTAAAATTAAATGATAAACTACATTTAGTTTATACAATACTCTAAAATATTTTACATATCTTCAATCTGTCCTTTCTATTGCATATATAAATATAAATATATATATATATATATATATATATATATATATATATATATATATATATATATATATATATATATAGTCACATTATAACAAAATATACTTTAGGCGTTTATTTATTTTTCGCAGATATAGGTTTTTTTTTTCGTTTATTATGTTGGTTTTAAGTTGGGTTATTCTATTGCAAC
Source organism: Piezodorus guildinii (assembly GCA_023052935.1). Classification (NCBI taxonomy): domain Eukaryota; kingdom Metazoa; phylum Arthropoda; class Insecta; order Hemiptera; family Pentatomidae; genus Piezodorus; species Piezodorus guildinii. Next base: position 42,807,884 of record CM041295.1, read on the forward strand.
AAAAATGTGGTACGCGCAACACACGTATTTTACTTACCCCCGTTGTTAAAAGCAATTTAATTTATTATTTATTAATATATCAATTTAAAAAAACATTTCTGACTATTTACATTCTGCATGACATACAATTACATGACTGATTACATTCTCTAATATCATTTTGTATGTTAAGTTATAACCTGCACTCGGTGACTGGTTAAAACTTGTTCAGGCGCCAATTCCGAAAACTATTCAAAATACAATTTAAATCCATTGTCTGTTAACCCCATTTTTTTTATTTACCTCAACTACTTTAATTTATGATCCATTAAATGTCTATAAATGGGACAACAATAGTTTTCAAACAGAACAATTTAAAGTATTTTTTTCAGTCCTAGTTTGTGAGGTGCTGCACTCCTGCGGAGAAATGCGAAGCTTAATTCCCCGAACAATTTTCAATATTAGTCACCATAAAATTTAATCTATAATTGGTTTATCATTATTAATGTTTCACCTGAACTACTTTCATTTTATAACTTGTAAAATTTCTATGAAGCCAAAGATAACTTTAAAAACAGGACGATTTAACAATTGTTGTTTAGTCTATGAAGTGCTGCACTCAGGTGGAGACTCCTGAAACCTTGTTCGCCCTCCACTTTTTAAAACCATACAACATAAAATTTAAATTCTTGAAATATCCCGCCTCATTTTTTTGTTTTATTCAGGTAAACTCCTTTCATTTTGTAATTCATTTGTTGCTATAAAGGGACAACGATAACATTCAAAACAAAGCTGTCTAAAGAATATTTTTCGTTCCTAGTTTGTGAAGTGCTGCGATCCAGTGGTGACTCGCAAAACCTTTTTTTCCTCGGCTATTTTTAAAACTATTCAACATAAAATTTTATTCCATGCTCCATCTTTCCTAAGTATTTTTTAATCTTTTTATAATTTATTAAAATTCTATAAATTAGCAACGATAACTTTCAAAGCTGCTTTCATTCCTAATTGGTGAAATGCTGCACTCCAACAGTAATTTGCGAAATCTTGTTCAGGCGCCAATTTTAAAAATAAAATTAGAATTCCTTATCTGTTAAACCTCGTTTTTTCTTTGTTTTACTTACCTAAACTACTTTCTTGTTATAATTTATTACATTTCCATAAAGGAAGAATGTTTAAAAATAAGTTTTTATTTTTAGTTTAGAAGTTGCTGCACTTAGGCAGTTTACCCCCCCCCCCAAATATTTAAAATATTCAACAAAAAATTTGAATCTATCTTTCCTATTTTTTTTTTTTTTTTTTTTTTTTTTTTTTTTTATCAGCTGATGTATTATTTTATAATTAAATCATTAAATTTCCTTAATGAGGCAAATATAATTTTAAAAACAGGACATACCTTAAGAATTGTTTCCATTCTTAGTTTATGAAGTGCACTCATGTGGTAAAACTCTATTCTCCTACCTATACAACCAATGATTTGAAATGTTTAATTTTCTATTTGTTATTCCCTGAACTTTTAAAAAGAAAAATTCGAGTACATGCTATAATTAATTATTATTTCTCAATTCTTCGGAATAGGTATTGCTTATTAGATTATAATAGATGAAATATATTTTATCATGAGTTGTTTAAGAGAGAGAAAATCTCAAAATCAATACTACCCAACATCATAAGGTTGGTTACAAAACAGCATACTACATATTGTTGTAGCGTACTGAGAAATGTACATTTTTAATACTAATAAAAACTCCTACAAAAACATCCCACTGTAAGCATGACTCCATAACAACCCACTACTGCCATTAAAGCGGTAACAACATTATCCTGTACTCAAAGGTCGCATCAGTCCTCAGATCGGCCACCGTCCTGCTCCGCTCCTCCTTCGTCTGGCGGCCACTATTATTAGAACTTTTTTTTTTTTTTCCCCTTCCTTGCCATTGCTGGCATACGGGGTGTGGGAGCAGTGGGGTAGTGCGCTTGGTGAACGCATGCCACTGCTCTCAATAAACTACTCTTTATTTTCTAATTTCTCTTATTTTACAATTTTTGGGATTGTTTATTTGAGGGACAATATTAAGGGTTCTGTGGTGCAGCCCGGTGCACGAATGTGCACCTTAGAGCTGCACCTTAGTCGCTACTGCGGTGCAACCCAGTACGCGGTTGCGCACCTTTCTGATGGGGTTGCACCTTATCCATTAATGGCCAGCCATCCTGGCCTTCTCCATCCGTCCGGATACTGTCCAGCCTCCCTGGTCTGACGCATCAGTCAGGTCCTCTCCATCCGTCCGAGTGCCGTCCAGCCTCCCTGGTCCGCCGCATCCGTCCGGATTCATCTCTGGTCCAGCCCTCCTGGACTCAGAGGGTCTCTTCTTCTTCTTCGCCTTCATCTGCCTCTCCGGCCGGTTGGGCTCTTCCGAGTGTGAATTGTGAAGGGCCCACCAACTCCTTCCACGCGTACACAAACTCCCTGAAGGAGGTGTAATTTTCCTCCTCAAGCAAGCGTGGAAGGTCCGGATCGGAGAGCGTGTACAGGCCTGTCCTCATCATTAGGCTGGCACGGTGTCACTCCATGGCAGTGCAGGACAACACTACATGTTCTGCGGTCTCGGGGACTCCGCAAGTAGGGCACCGGGGATCGATATCCTTCCCATGGTCATGTAGTTTTCCCCGTAACCCCCCTGTCCTGTTAATATCTGCGAGACCTAGTAGTCCGGGAGGACCCACTTAGCCTCTAGTCTTGATTGGACGGTGGGGAAGAATTTTCTCAGCGTAGAGCCTTTCTGGCTTGCTACTCACCGTCCATTCCATTCTTCTACCAGGTCTTCCCGAAGTATCCTCTTCCATTGATTCGGGGTCTCGCCGATTCTTCTTCGGAGTCCCTCCGGAAGCGCCTCCAGCCCCTGCCTCTTACAGTCGTACCTCAGTACGTCCTCCCTGAGGATGAGGTCCAGGGGCATCGCTCCGGCCAGTACCTGCACTGCCTCGTGCGACACCGTTCGATATGTCTTCATGACCCTCAGCAGAGCCAGTCTCTTCTTCTGCCCTTGGGTGAGGTTTCGACTCCACGCGGGGGATGCGTACCTCAGGATACCCAGCACCACTCCTCTGTATATTGTCATCGTGGCAGGGTACCTGAGGCCCCAGAAAGCATCCCCTATTCTGCATAGTCGGTTTATCGACAGGATCACCCTTTCCCTTAGGTATACTATGTGAGGGGTGACTTCGAATCCTCTTCTTATCCTAACTCCTAGATACGTCACCTCCTCACCCAGCCTCACTCTGGTTCCTCTGATGTCCAGAGTGATAGGGTGAGCCCTGTCCGTGGAGCCTCTAATGAGCACGGCCTGTGTCTTAGCAGCGGCAATGCTCATCTTCCTCTTCTCACACCAAGTTGCGACGAGGCTGGCGCACCTCTCCGATTCCTTCTTCACCCTGGCTCTGCTGTTCTGGGCCACGACGACCGCCAAGTTATGTAATTAGGCCGTGGCAAGGAAATCAGCTTCTTCCAGCTCCCCCAGCAACTGGTCAAAATCCAACTTCCAAAGGGCCGGTCCTAGTACCAAACCCTGCGGGCATCCTCTTTCTATGATCCTTTTTGCCTCGTAGCAACTACCACTAATCTCGACACTCCTATCACTGAGGTAGCTGCTCACGAAGCAGTATAAGTTGCTGGGAGTGTCGAATTCCTGTAGCCACTGGAGTACGCTAGGCCACAACACGCTGTCGAAGGCGGATGATATGTCGAACAGGACTAACATGACATATTTCTCCGCCCTCTCCTCTACATCCCCGCGCACTCTCGGCAGCGCTTCGGTGGTTCCCTTGCCACGGGTCGGGCCGAAATGCCGCGGATGGCTGGCCGCATCGAGGATCGGTCTGAGAGTGGAAGCAATCATGTGCTCCAGGACTTTGCTGATGACAGGGAGGAGCAACAGCTTACCTCCTCCCTTGTAGAGCAATCTCAGGTCCGCGATCCTCCATTCCTTTGGGAAGTAACCCCTATCAAGGCACTTGTTGAGGATGTCAAGGATATCATCCTCAACGTAGGGGATACTCTTCTTGAGGATCACGGCGTCAATTCCGTCGAGCCCCGAGCCCTTCCGATCCTCTGTCTCTCAACAGCCATCCGTAGGTCCCATTTGTCCCATGGTGGGCATAGGTCTGTACCTGGTGGTATACCGTGGTGCTCCTAATCAGTCCATCTTCTTCGTTGTCCTGGGAAGGGTTGTCCCTGGGGTATGTATAATCTATGTATGACATCGCATTTTCTTCCAGGGTGGACGCTTGGGCTCCTCCGACGTCAAGCGCAGACATGAGCTTTCGCTGCTTAGCCTTGCCCAGCAACACCCTGTACGGGATACCCCAGGGATTGCTCTCCGACTCCTGGACTATTAATTCGTCCCAGGACTTCTGATGGCACACACAGTTTCGGTATACCCTGTACCTATGCTTTGATTCTTCTCGAAGTGCAGCTCTCCTCTCCTCGTCTCTGCACTACTAGTACTTACGCCTGGCCCTATAGAAATCTCGTTTGATCTGAGTTAGGGCCGGCGTCCACCATGGGACCGGAGTGCTCTCGCCCAACAGCTCTGGAGGCAGCATCTCTTATGGTGCCCGTCAGTACTCTGACACGGTGGTCGATCGCAGTCTCACCTTCACTACCCTCCAGTTCACTGGAGAAGGCTCTCCAGTCTGCCGTCCGGGTCACGTAGCCCTTATCAAACTCTAGGGCTCCACCTTCCTCCTCTACTATACTGAAGGCTATGACCCTATGGTCGGAGCTCGTGTCTGACCGTAAGGACCAGTCCGCAATTCGCCGAGCCATGGTAGCTATGACAAGTGTCACGTCAATCCAGCTCTGTCCCCTCGCACCAACAAAACTGGGGCCAGAGGGCTCGTTGATGACAACGAGCTGAAACCTAGCCACACTCTCCTCTACCATCAGTGCGAACCGATCCCCAGGCCGTGCTCCATGAATTGGTGTCGGAACATACTATCGCACTCCTGTACCTTAGTGTGACAGCCTCCACGGCAGCCAACCTCTCCTCTAGGTTCGCCGGGCGGGGCGGCATGTAGGATGAGACAAGAGCGAATGAAATTTCGCCCCATCGAACGTAGCATGCCACCTGATCTGCCGTGGTGCACTCCTTAAGTTCCATCACGTCGAGGTTAGGGTTCACAATCACTATCGCCGCCCTGGGCCTCCTCTCACCACTGCCCAGCGCAACTAACCTCGACGCTACACCAAATCCGGTGACCATATTGTTGCGACACCATGGCTCTTGAACAACCATGATGTCTACATTCCGGGCGAGAGCAACCAGTTCGTCCGCTACCACTCTTCTTTGGCCCATATTGACCTGCACTAACCGCACCCTACGCATACTTGGTCTTTCTGATCTCAATGTTCATCTCGTTAAGGTGTCTTGGGCACTCCTTACTGCCCATCGTGTGCTTTACATCCTTTCCGGCCTTCTTGCAATGCCCACAAGTCGGTGGCCTACCTCCCTTCCTTTGTGGGCATTCTTTGGCTTTGTGGCCGGGATTTTCACACGACCTCCTTGACGCAACTTTTGGCGGCATGGCCGTATTCTTGACATATCAGGCATAAAAGGGGGTCCACATAATCCCTCATGGAGAGGCCCCACCAGCCACCACTGACGTCGTTAGGGGTGAGATTCAAAAGGGCCAGTCTCATTGCTGGATGCGTCTCGATGATTCACCTCTTCGTCACCGTCCTTGGTACGTTAGTAGAGAAACAGGGGCTCATCCTTCTCGGCACACTTTAATGGGACTTTGTCCCAGAGGAACCTCTCCAGTGTACCGCCATCCATGGGGACCCCCTTTACCTCTATCTTAGGTCTTTTCGTAGAGGCCAATCTCGCTTCCAGGCCAGCTTACCAAACTGCAGGAGCCTTCTTGCCTGTGCGGCCCCCTCCGCCTTGAATAACACTGCTCCCTTATTGGTGACCTTCACCATCTCAAGACCAGGCCCGACTTCTTTCATGACATCCCGAGTCAGAAATTACTCGAATATCTTCCTGGGGGACCATTCCCCTTCGGTCGACACTCCCTTCACAGTAATGTATGTCGGGTTCTTATCTATATTACATTGTTCGACTACGGGGACCCGACTCAGGATGCTGGCAAAGGTCACCTTCTTTTCCTTCGCTGGGGGCCGCTCTTCAGTGCTGGCCGCTGCCTCTTCGGTTCGAGGGGACCTGTTCTTCCGTTTCTTCCTTTTAGGAAGAACAAATCCGGCCGATTCCGATTCTTCTTGGGACTCTATGATGGTCACGTGGCTACTGGAGTTTGATTTTCTTGTTCCCTCTGAGGTTTGAGTACCTCTCACTTTGAGGAGGTTGGTTTTACTTCCAGCTTGGCAGCCTTCCTCCTCTCCTCGGCATTGAGTGCTGCTGTCTTCCTCAAGATTAGGGCCTCATCCTCACTTATCTTAAGATCTCCGATGACTTCGTCGACTCTCTTGAGGGTAGGGGAGACCCACTCTTTCTTCTTTCGATCGTATTCGGACCCTATTGCCTCAATAATCGATTTTAAGACAATAGGAGCCACGATCTCTGATACATTGGCTGCTATTTTTTGGTTGATCTCTTCATTTGCAATCACCTTTTGAATAATAGGTGATATCAGAACTTCTTGAAGAGAATTCTTACTTTCTAATAGGACAACGATGTCTCTAAGTTCATTGAATTATTTAGCTACGTGAGCCTGCTGTGCCTGGCTAATCTTCGTTTGGATAGTAGAGGTTGCAAGACACTGTCTTAAGAGCCTTGTCTCCTTGAGACCCACTTATTCCCTCTTCCTGTGGAGGGGTCTCCTCTCTCGGTGTTTTCACGGACCTCTTCTCCTTCGAGTTGGTTCTCCTTTTGAGAATTTCTTCCCCACTTGACTCCCTCTCAGAATCGGATTCTGATTCCCCAACGTCAGGTTTCAGTGAGCTGGGATGCTCGGGCGCAGAAGGCACCTGAAAAACAATATTTTCTTGGTCCTGCATTTTCATTATTTTTATATTAGAATATCGTGTAATATATTTATTTTAGAGAGGAAGGATAAGGAATTGGGGTACAATCGTGGAGGGGATTTGGACGGGTTCTTGTGTAGAATAGGGGATCAGGATAATTTGATATTTCGGGACGAGGAGCAAAGGCGGCGAACCGCGGAGCCGATCGACCCCCCCTCCATACTCCATGGGGGCCTCGGGGGGCCCCCCGACCAGCCCAGCATGGTCCCACCCAGGCGCCACCTGGCACTACTAGGCTGGTCGAGATTATAAGCCGGCTGATAGGGCAGCTAGGTCCATCTGGCTAGGAGGACCCGGGCCCCTGTACTTACTTACCTTAGCTGCTACTGTGGTGCAACCCAGTACGCGGTTGCGCACCTTTCTGTTGTGGTTGCACCTTTTCCATTTTTGGCCAGCAACTGACCTTCTCCATCCGTCCGCATACCGTCTAGCCTCCCTGGTCTGCCGCATCCGTCCGGTCCTCGCCATCCGTCCGGGTGCCGTCTAGCCTTCCTGGTCCGCCGCATCCGTCCAGATTCATCCCTGGTCCAGCCCTCCTGGTCTCAGGCGATCTGTTCTTCTGCTTCTTCCTCTTCTTCCGGGCCCCTGTACTATCCGGGGGCCCAGAGGTGCCACACTGGTTTTCCTCCCGTACCCTCCACGGAGCGGGAAGAAGCCGACCGCCACCGGGAACACCCCGCCCCACCCTCCAACATGCCAAACATGTCCTTGAGTAAATGTGTGTGCGTGCGTGCATTGTTCTGAGCAGGGAACACAAGGGTTGCTAGGCCTCTCACCCCTGCACGTGGGATGTCCCTTAGGGGATCGGCAGTGCTTTGGTGGCGGCAAATACTCGCCGTGTCATAGTTCCTTCATCGGGCTTATGCGTTATTTAGCGGGGATGGCCTTGCCTAAGGACCATCCTCACGCACCCTCAGAGAACTACCGCCTCGGTTTGGGGCTGCCAAGGCAGCTGAGTGACAAGTCACCCACTCCACTACCCGCCCACCTGGGGACCCGTCCAGTAGCTGAGGCTCGCCCTGGACTATTATTAGAACAATACGCTTAATTGTTATTGAGCTATGGGGATTCATCAAAGCATTCCAATTCCTCCAGTATTCAATCTTTGCAATCCTTAATGCCCCTTATTTTTTCACCTTTAAAAAATATACCTAAATGCCCCTTTACTTTATTATTATTATTTGTTTTCCCCTACCTTGCCTTTGTTGACTATACAGAGGTTTCCCCGGGCAGGGGATGTGGGCGAGAGATAAAGGCCATAAATAAAAAAGAAAACTATATCCCGGCACTGAAACGCGAACTCATAATTATTGTATTTAGTCATCTGGTTGTTGGTTAGCGCGCGCTAACCCACCCGGTCACTTCTAACGAAAAGGATTATTTTTACTATTTTAAAGGATATGCCCAATTTTAATATTTAAAGATCTGTTTTATTTTATGTTCAAGCCACCCAACTCTTATCTCATTAGTTACAGACTTAGCCCAAAATAGATATACCTCTTTTAATTTCAAACTGCCAGCCCACTCAAACCCACTTGTCCGCAAACTCTCATCTCCGTCTACCCCCATAATACTCTAAGGCGGCTGAAAACGATGGCCTCTAGACCTACTTACTTAAATAAACATTTAGGTATTATTTCTGGATAGTGTCATCTCACAAATGTATCAAGCCCATAATAATCATTGTTCATATTGACTCGATATTTATGTATTGTACAAATGTAAATATAATTAAAATAAAATATACTGTATATTATAAATCCAGTCGCTGTTCAACATTTTCTTGTTTAGAACTACCAATGTCATAACAGTTGGTTTTAGAGACCATCAAGTTTACAAAAAAAAGTAAATATGATGTGACATCCCTCGATATTAAGGTTCGGTTGAATTGGCACCAGACCTACCCTTCCTCCTTGAGGCATTGGACTGGTTCCTTGGGGAAATCGGTGCGAAGTAGATCCGGCCGGCTTGCTTCTTTCTATTTCTGCTACAACACGCTTTAAGAAATTATTTTCATCAGTTTTAATATAAAATTTAGGTTTATAGTATATATATAGAATAGAATAGAATAGAAAAAAAAATTTTATTCTGGGACTAGGTCCCCTAAGAATAACAGTTATGTACAATTTGAATATATAATATGTCTGGCCAACAGACAATAAAAACATGATTAATTATTATTTACAATGATTATTAAAATTACAATTATTTACAATGAGGAGTTATATACATAAAAAATAACAAAGAAATTAATAAAAATATATATCTTCTAAATTTTATCTTATGAGAAAATGAAAATTTTATTTAAACAAAATCAAATTAAAATTTGGGCGGTAAACGGTAATCTTCATTTATTCAATGTAGATTTCTAGATAAAATTGACATCACATTTGCTAATCGTCTATTTGGGATGACAGAAGGTATAGGAAAAGTTGGGATTTGAATGAGGATAAAGAGGCAGCATGGCGGATATGGATTGGTAAAGAATTCCAGAGTGTGGTAGAGCGAACAATAAAGGAACGATCAAAGGTTTTGGTTCTGTGAGTAGGAAGGTAAAGGTCAGAATGTCGCGATCGAGTTTCAAGTGAGTGGATTGAGGATTTAAATTGAAGGAGACTGTAGATGTAGGAAGGATGCTGGGAGTTAATAGTTTGGTAGAGGTATGATCCAAGGAAATATTGTCTGCGGGTTGAGGGGAGGAGCCACTTTAATTCACCGTATAAGTGGGTAACATGAGACCTCCCTGATGTACCGAAGACAAATCTTAAGAAAATGTTCATAATACGCTTTAGTCTGTCCTCAAGCACAGCCGGGAGGCCGTCATACACCGCACAACAATAGTCAAAGTGGGGAAAAATAAGTGAGGATACGAGGAGCTTACGAGTGGATTGGGGGAGGAGATGACGGGAGCGATGCAAAAATTTAAGAGTACTGATTGTTCTTCGGGAGATTTGGGCAATATGAGGTTTCCAGGAGAGTGATTGGTCGATGGTGATACCTAGGTTTTTGACAGTGGAACTGAACGTAATTGGGTAATTATTAAGGATTAGACTTGGAAAGTTGGTATGACATTTGATAAGGGAATTGGAACCTATTACTATTGCTTGCGTCTTCATGGCATTTAGCTTGAGTTTATTCAGATATCCCCAGGCGCTGATTCTATCCAGGTCCTCCTGAATCTTCGAAAATGCTAATAATGTCTCGGAGGGGGAGAAGGATAGGTAGATCTGGAAATCATCAGCGTACAAATGGTGGGAGCAATGATGGATAGAGTTGGGAAGGTCATTTATATAGGAATTAAAAAGGAGAGGAGATATACTTGAACCCTGGGCCACACCTGCCGAAAGGGCACGAAAGGAAGATAGAGGATGATTAGGAATGGTGACAGCTTGGGTTCTACCAGAGAGAAAAGAGTGAAACCAACGAATGGTGTTGTTGGAAAAGGATAGGGATTGTAGTTTGGTGAAAAGGATGGAATGGTCCACGGAGTCAAAAGCTTTTGAAAAGTCAAGAAGTATTAGTACGGTCAGTTTCTTTTCATCCATAGAAGTATGTATGTCGCTGGTGATTTTGAGTAGAGCGGATTGAGTGGATATATATATAAAAATATCCTGGCGCCAAGTAATCTTCCAATATCATATTTAAACTTTACATAAGAGCAACATCTGGCTAGAAGATAACCCTAATTAATGAAAAATCTGGTGCGCGCAACTTTCACTTATTTCCGTTGTTCAAACCAATTTAAGAACTTTTAAATGAAGTTAGAGTAGACAATTTTTTAAAGAATTAGATCGAGTTTCCATGGAAAAATTTATTTTAGAGATTACTATCTACAACAATTTTCGAATAAGTTTTATAAGGTTTTCATCACTCTCCATAATCTATTTCTACTAATTGTTTATATATATATATATATATATATATATATATATATATATATATATATATATATATATAACATTTTTTTTTTTTTTTTACAAATATTTAGGTTTTTAACGGAATATTATTCATCTACATTAATATTCTCATGTTCGAAAAACAAATATTTCTGCCCTTTTCTGATTTAGTTGAACTTACAAATTTACGCGTATTTTACTAATGCTAACAAGATGAACTTTTTTTCATCAATAACATTAGGAGGTAGGAGCGGCGTGGCCTAGTGGATAGTGAATTAGTGTACTACCGGGTCCCATGTTCGAATCCCGGCTGACACAGAATTTTATTCTGTTATTTCAGACGTGGAGCGACCCTAGAATATAGAGACCGTCCTGGGGCAAACCCAGCCTCTAAAAAGCGAGTAACCAAAATTGGAAAAAACCTGGCGCCCGAGCTTGATTTAGGGCAAATCTCCTCCTTGCAGAGTCGTTGGACTTGAAACAGAATCCTGAGTACTGAACCCGAGACCTTTCATGGGTTGTAGAGGTTCAGGTTTTATTTTTTTTAAACATTGGAGGTACTTCAGAGGAAGAAATTGTCGATAAAGCCCTGCCCGACTGTTTCAATCAGAATGAAACTTACATAAAATTTTACACCGATGACTTATATTTATATAATTTTCACCATTCTTCAGTAATTTCTATAAATTTTTATATAGAATAACTTTTTTTTCTGATATTTAGCTTTTCTACAGTATAATGTATTACAAAACTGTATAACTGTTTTAATAGGAGGGAAAAAAATTTCTCCTTGCATTTCTCAAAAAATTCCTTCATATTTATCAAATTGATGTATTAATTTTAATTATGAACAATGCTTCATTATTTTTATCAACAAAATTAGAGGTACTTAAATGGAAGACCGAAACATCGGTATTAAAGCCCTGTCAGATTATTTCAATAATAATAAAATCTGCATGGTATTGAAGTTATGTTTTACATCCATACAGCGAGTTTAATCAAAATCGTTCAATTCGGTTTTGAGAAAATCATAAAAAGGTATAAAGTGGTTTTTCTGGTTTGCCAATTTCATTAAAAATGTTCCTGTAACATTTCAGGCATACGCAATTCGCAAATATGAAATTTCAGTTTTCTACTACTTATTTTTTTCGAGCTTGACAACATGTACTTATTTATATATTATATTCTGCTTTATTTTATTTATTTATTATATTTCACTGTATTTTATTAATTAATTGTATTTTAGTTACATATTATATATTACTTTATTGTAATTACTTATTATTTTAATTTATTATCTTTTATTTTACTTATTTATTATATTTCATTTTATCTTATTTTGTTTAATATAATTTTTATTATTATTTCATTTTTTCTAGTTTAGCTTATATTGTATTTTACCTTCTATAGTTTAATGATCTCTTAGTTTCCTTTTATATGCGATAGTAATGGAATCTCACAGACCGAATGATTTTTGCCATTGATTGAATAAAAAAATTATTAGTGTATTACAAAAAAAAAAAAAAAGTAGTGTTTTTTAAACCTAAATTGTTATTCATAAAGTCCCGGTTAAAGGTGGGAAATGCGTGTTATTATTCAGTTGCTAAGTTACTTAGCTCACGGCTTCTATCTAAAAACTTAAAGGTTAGAAGTTATAAAACTATTATTCTTCCAACGGTTCTTTACGAATGTGAAACGTGGCCGCTTACTTTGAAGGATGAACAACGGCTTAGGGTTTTCGAAAATAAGGTACTGCGTAAAATATTTGGTCCGAAGAGAGATGAGGGCACTGGGGAGTTTAGAAGGTTGCACAACGCGGAGTTGCGGAGCTTATACCCTGTGAATATAATTGAGTTGATAGCGTCGCGGAGACTCAAATGGGTGAGTAAAATTGTTGGGCTCGGTGAGGAACGGATTCCGAGAAAGTTGGTATTTGCTGATCCGACTGGTAGGCGTCCGAAAGGTAGACCGAAGCGTCGATGAGAGGATTGCGTTAAGGCTGATCTTGGGGGCTTGGGCTTGAACGGAGAATATTGGACGAGTCTGTGTTGACGGAATATGGTGGTATCGTCATCGAACCTTCGGGTTCAGTAAGCCTATTATTATTATTAAATTATTGTTCAGAATAAAGCCTATCACAGGATCTAATCACATATATCACTATTAAATCAATGAGCTAATTAAAAAAAAGGGATTTACAATAAATATTTTTGTAAATATATTGTTGTTTTTTTTTTCGATAAAAGGAAAGACTTATTAAAAAGTTCCAATAAAATATTTAAAAAGGTGAAGAAAAAAAAAGAGACCCCTGAGAAATTTTTCCAAAGGGTTAGACTTGAAACGGGGTCCCCCCCCCCCCTCAGTCCAGAATAACTGAGTACTTAAATAAAAAAGTAGGGACCCAGTCTAGAAAGCCAACATTAAGGTTATGAGAACCTTTCTATGGATAACCCAACTACTATCATAGTTTCTGCCGATGGCGAAACTATTTGTCACAATAGAAGACAAACTACAAAATCTTATAAATTATTGTATTATAATAGAGTGTATAAAAAAATACCGCTTTATCAAATTCAAGATTTCGAATGAATGTAAATATGTTAATCCTATTTAATACGTAATTGTATCTATACAGCATTATCTAAGTTTTTTAATCCCATTTCACTTCTCCGAAAAAAGCCTCATTTTACTTATTTGTTTCAAAGAAGAAAGATGACAGTGCCCTATGGAAGTTTCGTAATTTTAAAGCATTATTGGAAACAAAAAATCTGGTGCGCGAACAAACGACTTTCAATTACCTACCTTGTTAAAATCCATTTAAGAATTTTTAAATACATTTAGAGATAAAAATATTTTTTTAAGAATCAATTAAATTGAATTTCAATAGAAACATGTGTTTTATTAAATAATCTATTATATTTTTATCTACAATAATCACTAAGACTTTTTATCACCTTAGCTTTTACAGTTCCGTGTATTAGATAATATTTTTTTCTATAATATTTAGCTTTCTAATGGTAACATATATTACTATTCTTATGTTCAAAAAAACAAAAAATGAACATGTTTCTCCATTATTGGATATCGTATTCGTTCAAATTATATATTTATCCGTTTTTTATCAATGCTAAAAATATGATATTACTTATTAGCTATTTTTATAGAACCTACAAAATTAAAAGTACTTTAGTGAAAGAAAACGTAAGAGATCGACATTTAAGCCCTGTCAGACTATTTCAGTCAGAATGTAACCAACATCATACTAAAGCCCATTTAATTTTACATCAATATAGGAAGTTTAATCAAAATCGTTGGAGCCGTTTTTGAGTATATCAAATAAAGGTCTTAGATCTTTTTGATAAAAAGGTTGCTGTAATATCTCGGACGTACAGTTGTCCTAAATATGAAATTTCAGTTCCGTACGACTTTTCATTTCCATGCTGGACTTAACAAACACATACACGGACACACAGAACTTTTTTGGGGTCTTGGTTATTTGGACTCAGAGGTCCCTAGAACGTGCATTCCCGTTGAAAACTGGAATTCGACAATTTTCAAGATCGCAATACTTTCCCTTACAATACATTTCATATACAGGTAAGTGAAAGAAAAAAAAAAAAAGCATAGCCGTATGAAACTTCGTGAAATTATTAAATATAAAAATGAAGGTGTCCTTGACCAGCGCACTGCACGGCGTTGGTTTGAAAATTTAGCAGTGAGTGTACAACGTTGGGAAAGAAGAAGGCGACCTTTAAGAGATATTTAGGAGGTTCTGCAGGAAGCTGTTGTGTTGAAAGACACTGTTAGTCGTCATCTACTCTCCATGGGGAAGGTAAACAAAAAGTATACTGGTCCCTTACGCACTTACACCTCCGCAATCAGCCTTTTAGAAATTTGTGAACACCCTTCATATGATATTTTACAGGAAGATTGTTACTTGCGATGGAAAGCGGCTTAATAAATTCGGAACAGCTAAATCGCGGTCGAACTGGTTTACCTGTGCTTGGAATGAATCCATGCTTCGAATTTTTTTTTAAAGAAAGTTTTATTCATCTAATTCGTGATGGATAATCTATAAATTCTGAACTCTGCTAAAAAAACAAAAAAGATTTTACACGACTTTGTCAGAGCATTATCATGCTTTGATCGACCGAAAAGTAGTTTTATTCCATCAAGAAAAATCCCGTCCTAACACCCGTCTAAGCAAAGAAAAGTTTAATGAACTTTTGATGAAGATAACTACTTGTTTCCATCCATTGACCATCTTCAATAAAACAATTTGATAATCTTGGAAAAGTTGAAATTGTGGTCCAAGGGTTCATTAGTTATGGAATGAGATTGACTAATTAATAATATATAGTAATGTTTAATAACTTCCTTTGTCTCAATAAATATTTATACCTAAGACTACCACCGATAGCTCTAAACCGGCTACCTTCAAAGGACTTGGCGAGTAACGACAAAGGACTTACCTGTACTTAAAGCACAGCACCCACCACCTGCAAGCACTTGCTTTGACCGCCATGCCGCCTCCTCATCCCCCCTACAGTCCTTTGCTATATCTACCCTCGGATCCTCCTACTCCGGACTCCGACAGGATGGCAACAGCGCTGGCAAGATTTTGTACAGACCCTCAGACTAGACTGAGTATAAATAACTAACTTAAACTGACTCTGAAAGAGTAGTGAGCCCCATCACAAACTCCTATTTGTTCCAAATTCCGAAAAAAAAATCCTATCCTCAGACCCCTCTTAAAATGCATTAAAAGGGATACCTCATCCCTTTCCTATTTACGCATATTTCATCCCCACTCCCAAGGAGCTTAAAAAAAAAAAAAAAAAAATACTTATCACTCTGGTTGTAACATTACTTGTGTCACACTCATAGAAGGAGACCTCGGAATGTACTCTTGTAGTCAACCAAACTCCTCAGCACAAATTACCATTATATTCAGATGCTGTATCATTTTCTCATAATAAAAGCAATATCTAAATATCTTTACTGTGTGTGATTCATTAACTATTGACAGTCATTCATAAAAATGGTAACAGCGTGAGATTGTCTCGCAGATAGCTTATGACGCTAGGTAACAATGCATTATACTTCGAGTATTAACTGTATTTTATATCAAATAAATAATAATACAAATATTTGGTTTAAAAAAACGGTCATTTTTTTCATACCCTCTATCAGTGTATTATAATTATTGTTAAATTATAAGGCCCAGGACTGCTCTACTTCTTATTAATCCGTTCCTACCTCACTGATAGATTTTTTAAATTTAGTCATAACCTTTCCTACTCAGCTATATTTCCTCAGTCCACTGGTGTACCTCAGGGTAGTATTCTGGGCCCAATCCTTTGTACCATATATACAGCTGATATTCCAATCCATCCTGGTACTGTCCTCAAGACTTACGCAGATGCCCCATGTGTGTTATCCGTAAATAATAACCCATCTCTTGCTTCCAAAACCCTTCAGTCTCACATTTTTTCCATTGAAGAATGGTGTCCAAAGTGGAGAATTAAAATCAACCCTACTAAATCCCATGAAATTACCTTTACCCTTCGTCGAAAATCTATGTCCGCCACTTACCTCAGTTGAACAGATCCGGTACCTAGGACTCCATCTAGACAAACGTCTTACTTGGAATCCTCACACTAGACTGAAACGACAAGAAACAGCTCGTAGATACCGTTTACTACAACACTTACTGGACAAACGATCAAAACTTTCCACATACCACTAACAATTAATTTATATTAACATCATTAGGCCTATTTGCACATATGGGATTGAGTTATGGGCATCCACCAAACCATCCAATTCTTCCCACATTCAATCCTTGCAATCTAAAATCCTCCGAAAGATCCTAAATGCCCCTCACTTTGTCATCAATAAAATAATTCATAAAGACCTAAACATCCCATTAGTCGCAGATCTATCCCGAACTAGATATACCTCCTTTTATTCCAAATTACCCGTCCACTCCAACCCACTCGTCCGTAAAATCTTATTCCCATATATTCCTGATAATCCCCCGAGGCGGCTGAAAAGATGATGGCCTCGCGACCTACTACATTAAATAAACACTTAAGTGCTACCACTGGGTAGTTTCTTCACATGCCTGTATCACGCCCTAAAAATACAGTGGTAAATTTCTTTTAAATAAAAAAAAAAAAATATATATAAAATTATATATATATATATATATATATATATATATATATATATATATATATATATATTATTATATATATATATATATATATAAGGACGTGTATCATTAAAAATTAAATAACCCGAAACGTTGAAAAAAAATGTGAGAGAAATTGAAGAAAATTAAATTTAAAAAAAATGAAGATATTGCTTATTTTAAATATGAAATAAAATAAAGTATGTTCCGATTAACGTTCGTCCTTCCTTTTTAATATTCCCTCGACATTAGGAAGTTTCTTTATATTTTTATAAATGAGCACCATTAAGTTTCATTTAATTAAATCATTTTCAACATTATCGAATGCGTTTCATCGAAAAAAAAAATGAATTTTGATATTAGGTTTCATCCTCATTGAAATTGTCTAACTGCGCTTAAACGCCAATATTTTATTTTTTCGAAATTTTTAGATGATTGTTTGCTGAAAATAAATGTAAATTAATACGTATTCCTATGAAGCATCGTCAAATAGGACAACTCCCTCTGTTTTTGACGGGTTCTGCCACCGTTTTGTTGTTTCTGAGTTAGTAGCTAATGTTAGAGAATATACAACAGCCAGATACAGTTTGTAAATCCAGTTTCAACTCCTTTAACAAATAACTGTTCCATACCCCCTTTACTTTATCGATAACTTTTTAATGCACCCTTCCAACTGATATTTTCATACAATGCCATAAAGTTTTAGTTTCTACAATGCTACTACGTAAAAAATTAGGTTATATAATATCAAGGTATAGAGGGAATGAAATGTTTTTTCTAAAACGAATGGATTACAATATTCAATTTTCGTAATAGTATCTTTAGAAATATCAACAAATTTAATAACATTTATAGGTGCTCTAGATAGTTTCTTATGGGCTGTAAAAGATCTAAAATGAGAAGAAAAGATCTTTTTATTAATCAAAATTACAGAATAGTAATTACAAAAACTCTGCAAATTATTACACAATGGTTTATTTTTTCCAAATGACAATATCAGGGTATAGGTGTTTATATAGGTTTTGATAGGGAATTAAGTAATGTGAAAAGCAATAATTAAAAGGATAATGGCATATCATTATTGCTGATTTCAAAACTCTATATCTCTGCTGATACTCAACAGATTTCTATGATTCTATTTTCGTTTTGTAGAAAATTTAATCCTCTATGAAATGACACTAAAAGCTTTAAAATTTAAGATTTATATTAATTATTATTTATTTTTTAGGAGAAACGGATTTTTTGTATTCGTTAACTTGAACCGTTAACCCTCAAATTTTGAGGGGTCTGTTTTTTTTATAAACCTAAAAAACCGAAACTAGTAAAAGTAATAATGTTTTCGCATTTAAACCAAAAATCTGACTTACTAGATGGTCTGTCAACAAACCGAGAAAATCCGTAAAAATACTTGACCCATGATTAGATTGTGTGATTTGATGTCGCATCCAATGCTGAACTAATTCCGATGATTCCGTTTACCTAAAAATTCAACTTTAGGAACGGTTCTTTTAATTGAAAGGTTGGTGCTTACTTCGTCGTTTTAAATCAATATTCATAACTCGGGGGAAAAAAATCTTGTGTCAACTAATCCAAGTAAAGCTTCATCAAACTGAGTCGTTCCGTTAAGAGATTCTTCGGCGAAGTAAATATACTTTTAACGGTTAATCCAGCAGGGGCATATTTCCACTTAAATATTTATTACTTTCTCCATTTAAATTCATTATAAAATCAAAGCCCCATTGATTGCTCAATTTGGTGTGTAATACATTTTCAGCCGCCGTTATTTCAAACTCATTTTTAATTGGATAAACATTTGCTTTTAGAAACCGCTGCTTTCTCTACTCTTAATTTCTGGAACGCCGAGTAATACTGAACTTCGGAAATATTTAGTTCGTCAACAGCCATTGAAGCATGTTTATACTCGGTGACGTGGTTTCATAGGAATTATAATAAAATTCTATAGTTACTATTTTAAAAAATCTGGTTCGCGCAACACACGATTTTCACACACCTCCTTTGTTTAAATCAATTTAAAAACTTTTAAATGAATTTAGACTTAAACGTTAACAAATTAAATTGAGTTTCGATGGAAACATATGTTTCAGATTAAAAATTCTTACAATAGAATTTATTATTTACAAGAATCACTTAAGTTTATGCCCTTTACGTCTTTCTGTAATGTGTTTTACTGCTTTGTATATAATATAATTTTTTTTTTCTGAAATCTTTAGCTTTCCTACGCTTTTAACTTTTACATGTTACTGTTCTTATAATGAAAATACCAAAAATTAAATTAAAAAAATTATGAATAGAATACTTGGAACTTTCTCTTCTCTTTTTAATATATTTTTATTTATTTTAACTTAAAAAAAACTTTAATGGCGTTTCGAGGTATTTTTTGCCTCATCTTCAGATTATCCAATAAAATCTTAAATACAATTTAATACAATAAACATATCTACATCAATAACAAATATTAAAAATATTTTGCTGTTTTCTCAGTAAGTTGGATATACCAAACTCATTTAGCTTATATATTTAGATACTTTATATCAATCCTTATAAGTTAATAAGCTTAAATTTTTTTTAATCTACAAAATTAAAGATACTTTTGAGGAAGACAATTAATAAAATCGGTATTTAATCTCTGTCAGATTATTTTCAACAGAATGAAACCTACATTATATTAAATCCAATCAAATTTTACTACGATATTGCGAGTTTAAAAAAAAAAAAATTGTTCAGATAAAAATTACCTGAAAATATATGTTTGCTGTTTTCTTCTTTAGTTGGTTATCAAATTTGTTCAACTAGTATATTTAGCCGTTTTTTTTATCAATGGCTGTTTTGATCAGAATGAAACCTACATAACATTACAGCTCGTTGAATTTCGTATCGAGTTCAATGAAAATCGATAGAGCCGTTTTGAAAAAATCGTCAAAAGGTGCAAGATGTATTTTAAACAGTGGTTCTTCATGTTCGCATATTTTGATAAAATAGTTGCTGCAACATTTCGGTCGTATAGTTGTCTTAAATATGAAATTTTAGTAGTATACAACAAGACCAACAACACAAAAACGGATACACAGACCTTTTTGTGGGACTTGGTCGTTTGAAATTTAGGGACTTGTATTACATATATAGGTAACAACCTATAGTAATTTCACAGAAAGTATTTAAGTGAGAACTTATGCAATGTCAATCCGGATAAAACAAAACGTGCAACACACAACTTTAACTTACCTTATACATTTAGAGATAATAATAAATTTTAAAGTAATCATGTATTGAATTTCAATAGAAATTTTTTTTTATTGAATAATCTATAATATTTTTATCTACAACAATCATTTAGTTTTATCGGTTTTTCATCAATCTCCGTTAACCTTTACATATCTGTGTATTACATAATATTTTTTCTGAAATCATTAGTTATCCAATGGTATATTATGCATACTACCATTCTTGTGTTCAAAAACATAAAAATTGCATACAAAAATATATTTGCAATTTTCTCCTTTAGTTTTTTATCGAATTCGCTTAACTTGAATATTTAGCCGTTATTTGTCAATGCTAATAAGATGATGAGCCTAATTTTTCGAAATTCACAAAATTAAAGGTACCTTAGAGGAAGACAATTTAAAATATCGGCATCTAAACCCTGTCAAACTATTTCAATCAGAATTAAATCTACATAATATTAAAGCCCGTTCAATTTTACATCCATATAGCGAGATTTTTATCAAAGATTTTTCTGAGAAAATTGTGAAAAGGTGGTAAATGCATGGTATTAAGTGGCTCTTAATATTCGCCGATCTTGATGAAATAGATGTTGTAACATTTCGGTCGTATATTTGTCTTGTATATGAAATTTCAGTTGTATACAACATATCGTTTCCGAGCAAGATCAACTACACAAAAACGGACATACAGATCTTTTTGCGGGACTTGGTCATTTGAAATCAACGGACGTGTATAACATATATAGGTAGGTGAAATTAAAAACATTTATTAATTTTCCCTAGAAAGTATTCAAGTAAGAACTTATGCATTTTCAATCCGACTAAAACATAAAAAGTGCTAGTAGAGACAGGAAAAGTGGAATATTCATGCGGAATTTTAAGCAGAACATAGTGCAAACTTTATATGATCATATTTTGTAGCAAGTTATTCCATTGTCTACACTCAGAGACAGGCAGAGAATGTCGACATCCTACAACCCTCATTTGGAAGAGAACGTTAAGTCTCAGCTTGTAAGTGATATTTATTCTTAAATTTATACAATTAACTGTTCTAATTTACTATGTACACTTTAATTTATTCAAAAAACATATAACAATTATTAAAATTTACATAGCTAAAATGGCTTTAATTATAACTTATACAATTACTACATTACAGTAAGATAGTAGGAATCTATAGGATAACCATTTTTAAGTAAGGTTATATACACAGAGGCTGTCCGTTTTCTTTTTTATAGTAAAGAATTTATGAATCATTCTGTTTGCTAAGCACCATATCCATCTTAGAAGTACATTAGTCAGTTTATTTAAAAATATTGCCCTGATATATGGATGTGGTGATGTCCTATCCAGTTCGGAGTTTTCAAAAATGACAAGAGAGCACCTGATTGAGAAATATTTAAATTAACTGATTAATATAATTATAAGATGAATATAGCGATTGAGATGCAGACAGCTTTATGAATTATTTAGCAAAGAAAAATTTAAACCTTACATAAACGTATATAGAGGGTAAACTGGACAGTTATTGACACTCTTAAGACAAAATTTCTATGGAGGCATTAAAAAAAAAAACTTTTTATGAAGGGATCAAATTGAAACTCCCTGTAGCTCCTCTTTATCTATCCTTATAAATACTCAAGAGGTTTTTTTTAGTCAAATTCAATAGTTTTACGAGAAGGGAATATTTGTGGTAAAAGTGCAAAGTTGCCCAAGGAACTCCAAATCCTTTAGATACAGATTTAATGGAGGAGGGCTTCAAGGAATGCCCTAAATCCTTCTAGCTATAGCTGGGCTTCTTAGGCATACTAGCACCTGTACACACACAAAAAAAAGAATTGTACTAGTAGGAACTGACAGTGTCAATAACTAGTCATTGAACCCAAAAACTAAGACTGTCCCCTAAACTAAGACACCCCATTTCAATAACTAGTTACACTAGAAACTAATCGAAAAAAACATTAAAGATTAATTAAAGACTAAAACAGAGCCATCAATATTAAAAGAAAAAAAATCGAAATTTAGTTTTATATCAATTATTATCATAGAAGAGTAAATGTAATTATGAAATGTAGTAGTTGGAAAATTATTTACTACAACATATATAAAACTTAATTATAACAACGTTTCGAGGTACTTTCTATGCCTCATCTTAAAGGTATGCATATTAATATAAACGCAGATTATTAAAAATCATCTAAAATACAATTAAATACTATAAACAAAACCACATAAATAATAAAAATATTATCAACAATTTAGAATTTAATTATCACTTACATATTTACAATCTGTTTATAAAATAACTATTATTAAAATTGTACTTTCGTATATTTCCATATTATATCATAATATTGGTCATATAATAATGCATTATTATTCATACATAGCCACTATATACGAAACATTTTGTCAATTGTTAAAATAATCTCTACTTCACTATCACATAAAATTGTTTTAACATTTTACTGCTAAATAATTGCAACTATGAAGCAGACTAAATTAACCTTTCATCTAATTCCATTCTTGTACTAGTCAATGTTTTTAAAAACCCACAACAAAATTTTATCCAGGTTAGAAATTAAATATATATATATATATATATATATATATATATATATATATATATATATATATTATTATTATTATTATTATTATTATCTATGTTTTATTTCTCTCAGGTAACTGGAGCTTCATCTACTTCCCGGATAAAAGTCAAAGGGAAGTAGAAGGTTTTACTTATTTAAAAATTTTCTAACAATTCTGCAGGTATCCAGCAGAACTGCTTTCTGTGCTAGTTTTAGATGCTTGTGGTCTAGGCCAAGCTCTTCTGTGCCCTCCTTCGTGCTTTTGAGGATTAGACCATTAGAAGAGAGAACTATTGGAGTTGTTGCAACTTTTTCCAGGCGGTTATTATTATTATTATTATTATTATTATTATTATTTTTTTCTTTATATATTTTACCAATTAAAATCAGAAATTCAATTTATTAATTATGTCTGCATGATTTTGACTTTTTTTTTTTTTGTTTTGTAATTTGTTATAATCAAGTTTTATATATGTTATAATACATAAATACATAAAGAAAGAGAAGAAATCGTTCCAACTACTACATTTCATAAAAATTTAGTTATTAACATGGGTTGTCAATAACTAAGCACGTTGGGAGAAAATGAGCAGTTATTGTCACCCCCTAAATAATAATATTTAAATTGATTATTTTAGTTTCTTTTCTTTTTTAATTTTTTTGGAAGTTTTTCTTAATATAAACACTTAAAAGAGCACACATTGACTTCCATTTGTCACTCAATCACTTTATTTCATAAGCTTTTCATATTTGTCGACGTTTCGGGGCTGTTTCCCCATTTTCAAGACTTATTTTTTTCATTATATAAATGATTTTTCATATATCACCCATCATTTTATTCCATAGCACACAGCTATTTCTCCTTATTGGTGTTCATTGGCTCACTGTTTCTATTATTTTTCACTAGACACGTTGGTGGAAAATGAGCAGTTATTGTCACCCCCTAAATGATAATATTTAAATTGATTATTTTAATTTTAAATCACTCCAGACACTTCAATTATAGATTATCAAACAAAATAAACTACTTATCTTTATTGCACAAAATGTAGGCAGATTGTAGGAGCAAACCAAAAGGTTGTAGCCCTTAACAGCCTTTCAACTGAAGCCACGGAGGTATTAATTTTGAAATCTTCCCTGTTGTTAGTTTTCTAAGCACTTAGGTCATAGATGACTTAGAGGACCCTTCAAACATTAGTTTAATGTATATCTTGAGAGGAAATGAGGACTTTTTACTTATTTCTTTATGTTAAAGTATGGGGTGTCAATAACTGTCTGGTTTACCTTAGCACATTCTACTTATTGCATAATCATTTCTTATTTCAATTGTTCTTTTAAACAGTATACCTGTATGCAGTATATGTATATGTGCATGTGCGTGTGATTCATATAAAAATTAAGATACGTTTTCATTTTTGATAAGGTGTATTATTGTTTTTTTTATAATTCCTGAGTATAAACTGGAAATTACCTGTCAGCTGCTAGAATTTAAATTGGATGTTTCATGTCTATTCAATTGTATACTTCGGTGGAGTGGTTTCCAATAAATGGTCCGCAGACGACGTTTAAAGGGCCCACGAAAGGTCTTTGAGAAATAATTTTACATTTGCTTAACGTAAAATGTTTGTGAAAGCTTGGCTTTTAATAAGAAGCACACTCTATACCCAGACAAATTTAAGATTCTAAGTCATATAATTGCTAGTTATCACTGACAGGTGACTGCTACTGAACAATTAAAATTATTAAATTGTTCATTTTCAAACTAATTTAAAATAATTAAATCCGGATTTTTGAGCCCAACTAGGTATGTTTCTAAACTCTAGGATCCTTTAGGTAGCCTACTGGAGTTTGATCTCAGTTTTCGCTGACTTGTATAGGATTATTTTATAAGAAATCATTTGTCAGTCTTTTAATAATCATATATCGACTATAATTTCAAAAGTATTTATTATAATTTCATTGAATTTTCCATAGCATGGTGAATCCAGCATGGTTGATGCTGCTTCAGAAATAAATTTTTAAAAAATCGAAAATAATAGCTCAAATCACAGATGAAACTTCTTATAAGATAATAAACAATGCTTACTTATCTGTTATACGTTTTAAATTTTAGTTTATTTTTATTCATTTAACGTCATTTTTATTCTTTTGTGGCTAATTGGACTCTGCTAAAGTGGGATTCCTAAATTTTGCCCATCCCAGTTTTATTAAGATATGGATCTTTAACGTGTACCTGACATGGAATAGGCTTAGACATTTTACGTCCCCTAGCAATCCAAGAGTAGCATATCCAAGGACTTTGTACTACCTTTAAATTCTCTATATTATCCACTCCTTTACCTTAATAGCATACCTATCCATGTTCACACCTCAGTAAGAAACCTTGGAGTCATTATTGATCAGAACCTATCTTGGAGTAATCATATTTCTTAAATCACCCGAAAATCCATCGCTATACTAAAAAAAATTCTAAGATTTCGTGATTCTACCCCACCTAAAAGCCATATGCTACTCGTCTCTTCGCTCATTTTCCCCCAGTTTGACTATGTTGCCTTGTATATGGCTGGCTGTCTGAGAAACTCGATATGAGACTCAAAAGACTTATGAACTGTTTCATCAGATTCACATGTGGAATCCCCAGGCGCTCCCATGTTTCTAGAAGGTATACCGAGTTGAATTGGCTCTATCCCTCTTTCCGTCGGCATTACCTCCTAGGTGTCTGTCTCTTCCGATTTTCAACACAAAAACCCTCCTTATATTTTTTATATGCTTACCATTTGTTCCTCGGTCCATTCAGCAAACATTAGATCCCGACCCATAACTTGTATATACCTTCTCACAGACCCGTCTCCTTCAAAAAATCCTTTGTTATTCGTGCTACCTTATTTTGGAATTCCTTGCCTGTATCCAGTCGTAAAGCCTTATCATTATCCACATTCAAACACCAACTGTTTCTTCATCTCCTAAAGTATCAATCTTCCCAACATATTTTAATATTTAAAATCTATAGATGGTAACTATTTATTGTCACAAAATCTATCTTTTATTTAATCTGAAGTCTTAAACGACCAGACAATTATTATTTATATTGTACTTTTCTTGTTATACTCGTCACAAAATAAAATTACTTTTCATTTCATTACATTTAAATGATCCTAGGATCATGTGCAAAGTTCGGCATTAAATTTTAGTTATTCAATGTTTCACGGATTTAAGGAAATTCCTTGAGCATGGTTCTTCATTTCCATTTTCCCTAATAAGCCGAGTTTTCGCAGTGGGATCACACTTATATGTACTTCATACGATGTAGCCTACTAAAAATCTAATATTTAGGATTTAGTGGGTTATTTCCTTTAACCTGATTGGATAAAGGTCCAACATTTTTGTTGGGAACCACCGCTTTGGTTGGATTTTCTGATGTCTTAGTATGTTTAGCTGATTGAAAATTTGTAAAATCCAAATTAACTGATAAATCATCGTATCCTAAATAATAAATAAATTACCGCTCCGCTGGTTTCTTCCCCAGCATGTATATGAGTGTACCCAAGAAAGATATGAATCTAAATAAACCAACAGGAGTTTGTGACCTCGTCCTTTGACTCCTTCAAAACAAACAAACGAGATAAAAAGGCAGTTTAAAGTCATACACGACTTTTAACCTAATACTCGACGAATATATCGTTACAAAACTGCTTCATGAAGGGCAATATCCTTTAACGTCGTCCTCCATTCCTTGTTAAACTGAAGACGATAGCATTTTTCATTAATGCCGATTCATAAAGAAAAGTATAAAGACTTGGTAAATAAAGGTTCTTGAACACCCAATTATCAAAAGCTGAAGGACTGTGTATTGTCACTAAGCTAAAGAATAAACAGAATGAAATAAAATTCTGAATGCTCAAAAAATCAAGCTCCTCTAAGTCACAGTGTCCTATGAATTTTTCTTTTATTGACGGTGGTATTTTGGAGAATTCTGTTTTTTTGTTTTGTTTAAGTATATTTATAGAGATTCACAACTAAGCTGCAGACGGCAGAACACGTCGAGGATGCCCAGAAATATTCTTTCTCAAATATATCTGGTATCTATGCAGAGTAAGAGGAAAAGATCTCCGTAGGGCAAAAACCTATCGAAGAACAAAGAACAGTGAAATTTGTGGCTTAGCACTCCTCTACACTAAGAGGCACATAAGGAAGAAGCAAAAAAGAAGATTTAGAACTATATACTGAAATAAATCAACTAAATTTGAGAAACGTATTAATAATGACATGCTACACTAACCGTTGGCAGCACTCAAAAGCCATTCTAAATTGGAAGGTGGAGGGCCATCTTATTTATAGACGCCTCAGAGGATTATCAGGAATGAAAGAGAAAGCAAGATAGTTAAAGTGAGGATGGAGTTTGATATGAAAGGTTCGGTCTAAATCAGCAATATTTGGAACATTAAGGTTGCGGATGAGTTCATCCGTGACAAAGTAATTAGCATTTAGGATCTTACGTTCGATTTTTTATTGGAAGGATTGGATACGAGGAGAATTCTATGGTTAATAGAGGCCCAGAGCTCAATTTCGTAAGTCCAGATTAGCCTTATGACAGTCATGTAGATGAGCCTTATGTAGTTAAGCGGATTATAATTTTATTTCAATTTTCTGTACAGTGACATACACAGTCCTTTCATTTTTTGAGAGCATTGGTTTTGAGGTATTCAAAAACCTTTATTTACCAATTGTCTATTCTTCTCGTCATGAGTTGGCATTAAGGAAAAATAATACTATCTTCAATTAAACAAGGAATTGAGGACACTGTTAAAGGAAAGTTTCTTTCATGAAGTATTTTTGTAACGATATATTCGTCGAGTATTAGGTGAAAAGTCATGTATGACTTTAAACTGCCTTTGATCTCGTTCGTAGGTTTGTCTAATGATTATTAGACAAGTAGCCGAAAACGGCGAGCAGTTAATTGTCGTTTCATTCTTGTATGAGGATTCCAAGTTAGACGTTTATCAAGATAAAATTAAGGTATCGGATATGTTACACAGAGGCGAGAGGATCATTTCAATGTAGGGGAAAAGGGTACTAGTGTAGGGGAGGAAGTCATAGATTTATGAAAAAGTGTAAAAAGGTTATGTATCCAGAATAAAAACATAGTTTTAGTGGAACAGGTAAAACTAGAATTTCTACATGCATTTATAAAAAATATACATTAGCATAACCTATGCAGTTGGATATTCTTGGAAAAAATATTCTGTATTCCATTATTCAGGGGCCGGAGTATTAGGATTTCTACCCTTTCTTTCACGGATCAGAGGCCGAATTTCACCTTCTTTTTTTTTTTTTTTTTTTTTCTTAATTCTTTCCCCCCAACCTTTTCCAATGAAGGGATGTCTGTCAAATTGTCACTTCATATTGAGAACCCCTTACTCTGTGACTTCTATCTTAACGTGTAAATTTTTTTTGCAAAAATTCTTTTACAACATTTTCATGGTTCTTTAGAGATGAACCGACATCATAAGAAATGTTCAAAAACAAAATGATAAATCAATCAGGTTTCTGTATATAATAAACAAGATACCCGCCCTAATCGCACGGGTATAATTCGAATATGGTGTAATTTATGTTTAAAAAAGAACTAAATGACCGATTTAGATTTTGTCTTGGTGATTAACAGTTCATCATAACGAAAGTAAGACAATATTATGTTTATTTTGTAACGTCTGTTCATCATTATATTTTATCATCAGCAGAAACGAGAAACGTAAAGTGGCCAATAAATCAAAATTGGATCAGTTTATTTGTTTGTTATTTATTATTAGTGAAACGTGAAACATTATAAATAATTATTAACCAAACATAAATGAAAATTTGTCTACCGCTTAGAACTTTAATTTAGCAGATTTGTGGGATTGTGGAATGACTTATATCATAATAAATAAATTCTTGATTATCCTCTTATAAGTCCCTTTACAATAACATTAACATAACATATAAATTGGGCTTCAGAGTCTCAGAGTAATTAATTATTTATAAACATGTTAACTAAAACTAATCGAAAACAGAAATGCGCAAATATGTGGGAAATAAAAAAAATAGTATTATTTACAATTTTGTTCTGACTGGATTGTCATGAGATGAATGAATAAGCGGAATTTTAATGCAGGAAGAAAGTTGTAGTTACGGATAGAAAGAGGAATAGAATTCCATAGGATTGAGAATCAGATAAGAAACGATCTGTCAAAATATGCAGATTGGTGGGCCGTTGTGTATAAATCTGAAGGCCTAGAGCGTGTATAGCGGGAATGCACAGAGGATTTGAATGGTAGAAGGTCGAAATATATGTTGGACGGCGGGATTCGATAACTTGGTAAAGGGATGATACAAGGAAATACTTGCGACGATTGGAAGGGTAAAGCCTCTTCAACTCGCTATACAATTCGAAGACGGAGGCGTACCCCGGGACCCCGAACATGTATCGAACAAAGCAATTAATTAGGCGTTTTATTTTTACTTCGAAATCCCCAGAAACACTATCGTATACGGCACCGCAGTAGTCAAAGTGGGGGAATATTAGAGAGGTAACGAGGAGCTTCAAAGGGAATTCAGTAGTTTTAAGGTGGAAAAAGTGCGGCGGGAAATTTCGGAAATATGGTTTTTGAAAGAGAGATTTTGATTAAAGGTTACTCCAAGATTCCTGACGGTCGGGTAGAACTTTATAGGGCTACCATTTAGAAAGAGGATTAGGATATATATTGGGTTGATGCAAAATTAATGCAGGTTTTTAGTAGGTATTGTAAATACGCCATATCTTTACTTTAACCATATATATTTAATCAAAATAATTTCCATCTGAATCAATGCACTTTTGCCAACGTTCAACAAGCTTCCTTATTCCACCAGAAAAAAAATCCGAATCCCTGGACTCAATGAAATCACGAAAAGAATTTTCAATGTCGTCCTGGTTTTGAAATTTTTTCTCCCTCAAAAAGTTGTCCAGATGCCTGAAAAAGTGGAAGTTTGTAGGAGAGAGGTCAGGTGAATAAGGCGGATGTTGGAGAACTTCGTAGCCCAACTCGTGCAGTCGTCGAAGCGTTGGTTGTGCAACGTGTGGTCTGGCGTTATCGTGGAGCAGGATCGGCCCCTTCCGATTCATCAATGCTGGGCAAAGACGTTGCAATTTTTGAGTTCCGAGTTCCGCCGCCATTTCTCGTGTGGTTTGGTTGGGTCTTCTTCCACTTTTGACCTCAGCTGGTCGTTGTCCAGAGCAAGATGACGGCCCCAACCTTCCTTGTCTTCGAGGTCGAAATCTCCTCTGCGAAACTTCTGGAACCAACGCTGCACCGTGCACTCATTAATAGCCCCCTGACCCCACACTTCATTAATATTACGAGCCGTTTGC
This sequence comes from Piezodorus guildinii, assembly GCA_023052935.1. Lineage (NCBI taxonomy): Eukaryota > Metazoa > Arthropoda > Insecta > Hemiptera > Pentatomidae > Piezodorus > Piezodorus guildinii. The sequence continues at coordinate 42,838,214 of CM041295.1, forward strand.
GCAGCGCTGCGCCCTAATTTAAATTCGTAAAAATAAATTTGACGAAAATCGCACTTTGACATTTTCGATTCAAGACCTTTGAACACACTGAACAAAACGATTTTACTAAACAAATTCATGGTGAAAGAGAGGGTATTAGATAAGGTTTGTTTTGGTATAATAATGATCAATGTTAGGATTAGCTTTGTTTACACAATTGGAATTAAGATATTGCAATAGAGGAAACCTGCATTAATTTTGCATCAACCCATTATTAATATGTAAATATTGTGCTATTGTTACAATATATATATATATATATATATATATATATATATATATATATATATATATATATATATATATATATAATTATTGCTTTTGTTTTTTCAACATTTAGTTTCAGCTTATTGACTACATCCCAGTAACTGATGACTTTGTATACAATGTTTACTGATGGCTTTTTTTGGTTACATAATACGAACACATTATGTTTAAAATTGACGCTCAAAAGAACTACATATAGCTATACTGATATGATAGCTCAGCTTGCATTATGAGGAATGATGCTGAGCCTCCGTCTAACGTAGTTACAGATGGTTCTTTACTTGAAGAGGTATCATCGATTAGGGATTGGGAATGATTTTCCCGCACATTTTTTTTTTTAATATGACTGGGCTCGAGGACAATCGTCGAAGGCTTTTACTGACCTGCCTCCCCTGTTTTCTTGACCTTCTTTGGAATGCAAGCTATTGGAAGTTGGTAAGTCTACTGCAAATAAGCCTTTAAGCCAGTCACGGCACTGGTCAAAAAATTGGAGTTTCACTCTACACCCGCTTTGCAGTCTGTGTCGGAATTAAAAAATAAATCTCTTCTTAATAGATGAAATAATGATAAATACCTCTTCAGAAACTAGGTAAGGATAATTTCTCATCGAAAAATTGTTCTAGAAAGCAATCGGGATACATCAGTATTTTAAATAAATAAATTCTTTAGAATGACATCGATATAATATATAAATTGGGCTTCAGAGTCTTAGAGTAATTAATTTTACACAATACATTGTATGATCTCAGACATTAACACACTGCATCGAATAACTGATACTGTATCTAATTTTAAAATTACTAATTTTTTTCATATTTTTATAGTTTTCGGATCAACGAGCAATCAGTTTTAGTCGGAAGTAAACAGAATTAATGTAAATACTGGTAAAAATGACACAAAGTAATAAATAGCTAAGAACAATTATAATTAAATTATCAACTTCTTTTACTAAAATAGCTCTTACTCTATGATAAGGAGGTGTGTGCAAACGATTTTTCGTGGCATTAACATCATTATACCTACTAAGGAGAGGTATGAGTACCATCGCTTAGCTAAGTTTAGTTAACTTTATATTTCCATCGATAGCTACAACCACATCGGAAATGAACATTTTTTAAAAATCATTTTATTGGTATTTATAACTGTATTAACAAAAAATACATCAAGAAAATGTGATGTCTTATATAATACAATGTCATGATATACATGTAGAGAAGCGCCCCATTGGAAACACTCTAAAAATATTCAAAACTAGAAGGTCCCGGGGCTATTTCCTTATCAGGTGCCTCGGAGGATTATCATGAATTGAAGAGGAAGAAAGGATTGAAACTAGTTGGTTAGAGTGCGAATGGAGTTTGTCATAAAAGGATTGATACCTGGTCCAGGCCAAATCATGGGAAACATTAAGGTCTTCATGGATAAGTTTATTCGTGACAAATTAAGGAGTGTTGAGGATTTTATGAAGGATTTTGAATTGTAAGAATTGGATGCGGGAAGAATTTGATGGTTTAGTAGAGCCCCAAAGCTCTACTCCGTAAGTCCAGATTGGTCTTATAATAGTCATGTAGATGAGCCTTTTGTAGTTCAGGGGAAGATTTGACCGTTTGTCTAGTAAGTGTTGAAGTAGCCTAAAGCGGCGAGCAGTTTCTTGTCGTTTTAGTCGTGTATGTGGATTCCAAGTTAGGCGTATGTCAAGAAGTCCTAGGTATCGGATATGTTCAACAGGAGCTAGTTGAGTGTTATTAAAGGATACTGTAGGGCAGGAAGTCAAAGGTTTACGGCGAAGGGTAAAGGTTATTTGATGGGATTTGTTGGAATTTATTTTTATTCTCCAGTTCTGACACCATACTTCTAGGTCTTTGATGTGGGTTTGTAGGGTATTTGAGGCAGCAAATGGATCTTTATGAACTGATAACACGCAGGTGTCATCAGCATAGGTAGAAAGGAAAGTGTTAGGATGGGTTGGGATATCAGCTGTATATACTGTGTATAGAATTGGTCCCAGGATACTGCCTTGAGGAACACTAGCAGTCTGTGTAAAAAGAGATGAATAGGAACTATTGTGATTTGTTTGGAAATGAACATTGAATTCAGATTTACAAAGCACCTTATTTATAAAAGTTTGAAAGTCTTTTACGGTTATGTGATACTGCTAGGGTTTGTAGAAGATAAAATGTAAAATTTGCATTGTAAACTATCCTTAACTAAGCACGTGAGTGGTGCCAATTATAGGTAAAATACTGGGTTTAGAAGAATGGAAATCTCTTACCTTTGAAAACCAATATTGACAACTTCTATAAATATTTTAGATTAAAGCTTAGGTAGAATTATAGTTAGGGCTGTTGACTGGCAAAAACGAGTCGAACTATGTTTCAAAAAAAATAATTCACATTTTTAGGTTGTTTTTATTCATCTTTTAACCACTGTGCACTGTCCGTAAGTTGTGTGCTCGGTTTGGCTTGAAAAACGCAAAGCGCTCGGGTCGTCCTTCAACTGTTAATAATCATATAATCTATTTTTTTTTTTTTTTTTTTTTTTTTTTTTTTGGGTTCCCCCTTCCTGCCATTGCTGGTATACAGGGTTGGCAGTGGTAGGTTACCACGCTAGGGAAATTATCGAAGAATATACAAATGCGTGCGCCCACTACTGCCAATAAAATACCTTTATTTCTTAAAATCCTTATTTTACAATATTATGGGGGGTATCATTTAATTGTATGGGAACAATATATATATATTTTTTTTTGTTAAACATTTCTATGGTGCTACCCAGTGGACGGTTGTCCACCTTTTTGGTGGGGTAACACCTTATGCTGCATCCTTCCGGCGGCGGCGTCCAGCCCTCCTGGCCACAGAATCCGTCCGGTCTCCTCTCTCTCTCTGATCCCCTGGCTGCTCCACTGGTGGTTCGTTGAGGTTGGGTGGTCGGCCAAGGAAGAAGTGCGTCGGTCCGACCACCTCCTTCCACCCGAAAATGAAGTCCTTGAAGAAGGAGAAGTCCTCCTTCTCCATCAGGCGGGGGAAGTCCGTCTCGACGAGGGCGAAGATCCCGGTATGCCTCGACAACCTGGCACGGTGTCCTTCCATCACAGTGCAGGAAACGATGATGTGTTCCGCTGTATTAGGGACTCCGCAGGTGGGGCACCGGGGGTCGTCGATTTATATCCCATGCTTTTGCAGTTTTCCCCGGAACCCACTATGTCCTGTGAGGATCTGCGAGAGCCAGTAGTGCGGGAGGACCCATGTGGCGTTTAATCTTGACTGGATGGTGGGGAAGAACTTCCTCAGAGTGGAGCCTTTCTCACTTGCCACCCACCGCCCGTTCCACTCTTAGATGAAGTCCTCCCTCAGGATTCTCGTCCATCTGTTTGGGGTTTTGCCGATCCTCTCCCGGAGTCCCGCCGGAAGCGCGTCTAGCACCTGCCTCTTCACATTGTGCTTGATCAAGTCTTTCTTAAGTATAAGGCCCAGGGGCATCGCTCCGGCCAGCACCTGCACCGCTTCATGCGACACAGTTCTGTACGCCTTCGTGACCCGTAGCAGAGCCAATCTCTGTATGGTGGCCAGTCTCCTCTTCTGTTGCCGCTGAGGCTGAAGCTCCACGCCGGGGATGCATACCTCAGGATACCCAGGACCACGCCTTTGTAAATGGTCATCGTAGCTGGGTACCTGAGGCCCCAGAATGCACCCCCAATCCTGCTTAGTCCATTTAGTGACAGGGTCACCCTATCCCTCAAGTACACCAGGTGAGGAGTGACATCAAATGCTTTCCTGAACTTAACTCCTAGGCATGTCACCTCCTCACCTGGTCTTATCCTTTCGCCTTCAATATCCAGGTTGATAGGGTGAGCCCTGTCCGTGGAGCCTCTAAGGAGTATGGCCTGGGTCTTTGATGCGGCCATACTCAACTTCCGCCTCACACACCAATCGGCAACGAGGCTGGCGCACGTCTCGGCTTGTGTCTTCAGCCTGGCTATGCTGTTCGCGGCCACGATGGCTGCCAGGTCGTCCACATAGGCACATAGGGAACCCTCTCTCCTCTAGATCCCCCAGCAACTGATCAACCACCAATTTCCACAGGGCCGGGCCAAGAACAGAACCCTGTGGGCATCCTCTTTCAATCACCTTTTCGACCTCGTAGTAGCTACCTCTGATCTTGACTCTCCTTTCGCTGAGGTAGCTACCGACGAGGGAGTACAGGTTGCTGGGGGTGTCGAATTGCTGCAGCCGCTGGAGAACGCAGGGCCACCACACGCTATCGAAGGCGGATGATATATCGAAGAGCAACGACATAACGTACTCCTCCGCCCTCTCTTCCACGTCCCTGCGCACTCTCAGCAGTGCATCAGTGGATCCCTTACCACGGGTCGAGCCGAACTGCCGTGGATGGCTCGCAGCCGCGAGGACCGGTCTTAGGCTTGTCACAATCATGTGCTCCAGGACCTTACTAATCACAGGGAGGAGGCATATGGGCCTGTATGCTTTTGACATCTCCCTATCCTTACCTCCTCCCTTGTAGAGCAGTCTTAAATCCGCAATCCTCCATTTGCTTAGGAAGTGTCCTTGGTCCAGGCACTCATTGCGGATACCCAAGAGCTCCTCCTCAATGAGGGGGACACTGTTCTTGAGGATCGCGGCGTCGATCGAGTCCAGTCCTGGAGCTCTCCCGGTCCTCTGCCTATCCACGGCAAGACGAAGGTCCCATATGTCCTATGGTGGGCACAGGTCGGTACCAAGTGGGTACACCGTGGTGCGTCTAACCATCTGGTCATATTCAGTATCCTGGGACGGATCATCCCTGGGGTATGTATACTCAATGTACATCGTGGCGGCCTCCTCCAGGGTGGTTGCCCGGGCATCTCCTACTCTAATAGCCGCCATCGTTGTAAGCGGCTTCACTTTGCCCAGTGCCATCCTGTAAGGGATACCCCAGGGATTCTTCTCTGATTCTTCCAAGATAAACTCAACCCAGGACCTCTTGTTCTGGTGACGCACGCCGTGTCGGTATACCCTATACCTATACTTGGATTCTTCTCGGAGTGCAGGCCTCCCCTCCTCTCCTCGTCCCTGCACTCCTGGTACCTACGCCTGGCCCTGTAATACTCCTTCTTGAGTTCCGTCAGGGCAGGCGTCCACCATGGGACCGGACGCGCTCTCGCTCTTCGGTGTCGGAGAGTGATATTGGCCGCATCTGTAATGGCGCCCGTCAGCACCGCCACTCTGCGGTCTATGGCTGACTTACCTTCCAACGGCGCCATTTCTCCCCATTCGTTGGCTGCCAATATCAACTCCAGCTCACTGGAGAATGCTCTCCAGTCCGCCGTACGGGTCACGTAGCCCTTCTCTACAGGTAGGGCTTCGCCTTCCTCCTGAACCACACTGAAGGCAATGACCGGGTGGTCGGAGCTCATATCAGACCGTAGGGTCCAGTCCGCTATGCGTCTCGCCATGGTAGCCGTGGCGAGTGTCACATCGATCCAGCTCTGGCCCCGTGCTCCTACAAATGTGGGGCCAGAGGGCTCGTTCAGTACTACGAGCTGACACCTCACCAAGGTCTCCTCTACCGTTCTTCCTCTTGCGTATGTGCGAACTGAACCCCAGGCCGTGCTCCACGAATTGGTGTCGGAGCAGACTACCACATTCCTATAGCTCATCACAATAGCCTCCACAGCAGCGACGTTTTCCTCTATTCCTTGCCGCGGCGGCATGTACGATGACACCAGAACGAAGGACATCTCGCCCCATCTGACGGTACATGCCGCCTGATCTGCCGTGGTGAATTGCTTCAACTCCATGACGTCGAGGTTCGGATTCACTATCACGATAGCTGCCCTGGGCCTCCTACCACCACTGCCCAAGACTATTACCCTTGACGTCACGCCAAATCCTGTGACTACATTTCCTCGACAACATGGTTCCTGTATAGCCATGATGTCGACACTTCGAGCGAGAGCTCTTAACTCGTCCGCGACCACTCGCCTTCGGCCCATGTTGACCTGGAGCATCTGCAGCCTATGCATACCGGGTTCTCTTCGCCTGTCTAACCATCATCTCCAAGTGCTGCGGGCATTCCCTGCTGCCCGCAGTATGCCGGAGTTCTTTCCGCTCTCTGCCTGCCTTTTTGCAATTTCTACAGCATGGGGCCACCCCTTTCTTCTTTTCCGGGCACTCCTTGGCTTTGTGCCCAGTTCCTTCACCTCACCTGCACAAGACCTCTTTCGTGCAGGTCCTCACGGGGTGGCCGTACTCTTGGCACCTAAGGCAGAGTAGGGGGTCGAGGTAATCTGTGATGGTTAGACTCCACCATCCTCCGCTCAAACTGTCCTTGGACAGGGTCATCAGGGCGAGCCTCATGGCCTGCTGCACCTCTATCACCCATGTCATTGTCAACCCGCCCCTCGCGGGAGTGGAGAAGCAGGGCCTTAGTCACTCCCTCCTGTCCTTCGCCTCCGCTGGGGTCTCTATGGAGATCTTATTCCATAAGTGCTTTTCCAGCACCTCTCCGTCCCAGTGCTTCGGAACTACTCTTATTTCGAGGCGAGGTCTCCTCGCAATGGCCAGCCTCGCCTCGAGGCCTTTTTCCCGGTGTTCCCTCCAGTCAATGATCTTCTTAGCCTGGTCAGCACCTTCCGTCCTGACCAGGATGGTGCCAGCCTTGGTGATTCTAACCATTTTCACGGTGGCACCAATACTCTTTAACTCTTCCTGGGACGGGAGCTGCTGGTGGACCTCCTCTGGCTTCCACCCATCTCTGCACCCCCTTGTGGTAAGGTAGGTGGGGGTTTCTTCTGGCCTTCGAGGGATTGCCGGTACACTGGCTAAGACCCCAGCGAAGATCAGCTTCTTCTCCTTCTTCTCTCCTCTCTTCTCGCCTTCGGGGGATTTCTCTTCCTGGGGAACCCCTTTCATGTTCTTTTTCTTCTTCCTCCTCTTCTTCTCCAAATTTTCCCATGTCTCTTTAGGCGTGGAGTCCGGGTCAGTGTCCGGCTCCATGTTCCTTCCCCTGCACAGCTCTGTTCCGCTTTTTCTTCGCGGCATCGGGGCCGGAGCTAGCCCGTAGTATTTATTTCGGGTCTATGCAGGGGGCTTTGACGGATCCGGCAGTTGCTCCGCTTCCTTGGGCAGCGAGGGAATCGGCTTTGATACTTCTTTCTTCCACCCTCCTCATCGCCGTTTGGCGGAGGATGCTGACCTCATCATTTTAAGGTCCCCTATAACCTTCTTATTATTCTTCTTAATACACTCCTCCCCTATGGCGTCACTTATAGCCTTGACCACCACGAGGGCAACGATTTCTGACACCTTTGTGGCTATCAGTCGGTGCACGATGTCCTTAGCCAGGGCCTCCCTGACCGTTTCCTCCACCAGGTAAGGGACAACCCTCCACTGGGCTTCAAGCCCGACTATGAGGGTCTCCATTTCTCCCATCTGGGCATTTAGATATTTCTGAGCCTCCTGTGTCATTTTTTCATCACCAGGTAGTCCCTCACCTGGTCCTGGATTTTTTGCGCCTTGCTGGAAGGGCTGTCCTCTTCTCTAGGAGGCGTCACTATTTCCTCCCAGGGCCTCTTCTTCCTTCTGACGCCCTTCTCGTCAGCATCCTGATCTGTGTCCATTGCCGACCCTGAGTCTTGGGCTATGGACGGTCCGATCTCTTTTCCGGCCACTTCTTGGGGCCTAGGAAGGATCACCTCTTCTTGCGTTACGACGGCAACTTTCATTGCTTGGTCAACCTTTGTTCCTTCGTCATGTGAGCTGTGATGCTCGGGCGCAGGAGGCACCTGAAAATCAATGTTCTCTTGGTCCTGCATTTTCATATTACTTTGGAATTGTGTATTATATGCATTTTAGAGAGGAAGGATAAGGAATTGGGGTACAATCGTGGAGAGGATTTGGTCGGGTTCTTGTGTAGGATAAAGGATCAGGGTAATTTGGCATTTCGGGACGAGGAGCAAAGGCGGTGAACCGCGGAGCCGATCGACCCCCCCCCCCATACTCCATGGTGGCCTCGGGAGGACCCCCCGACCAGTCCAGCATGGTCCCACCCAGGCGCCACCTGGCACTACTAGGCTGATCGAGATAATGCGTCGGCTGATAGGGCAGCTAGGTCCATCTGGCTAGGAGGACCCGGGCCCCTGTACTATCCGGCGGCCCAGAGGTGCCACACTGGTTTTCCTCCTATATCCTCCATGGAGCGGGAAGAAGCCGACCGCCACCGCGACCGCCCCGCCCCCCCCCCTACATGCCAAACATGTGCTTGAGTAAATGTGTGTGCGTGCGTGCAGTGTTCTGAGCAGGGAACCTCTCACCTAGACTATCTAGACCTCTCACCCCTGTCCGTTATGGGATCGGCAGTGCTTTTGTGGCGGCACTTACTCGCCATGTCATAGTTCCTTCATCGGGCTTAAGCGTTATTAAGCGGGGGTGGCCTTGCCTAAGGACCATCCTCAAGCACCCTCAGAGAACTACCGACTCGGTCCGGGGCTGCCGAAGCAGCTGAGTGACAAGTCACCCACCCTACTATCCGCCACCTGTGGACCCGTCCAGTAGCTGAGATTCGCCCTGGATAATGATATAATTTATATAATATAAAATAATCTATATAATATAATCTATATAATATAATAACCAAAAGATATAATTGATCAAAAATATTTACATGAATTTGAAATTTTAATTGAAATCACCTTTGAAAAACCCCACGTATTTTCCAACTCATGCGTATGAATGAAAAAACAAATTTTAGATTATCCTATGAAGAGTATTTTAATCTAAATTAATTAGGTAATTTTAGAACAATCTCTTTTTTTTTATAAACATTCATTTATTCTTCGTATACAATTGACGTTTCGGGGCTAATAATGCCCCATCTTCAGAATTTTTTAGTCAAAAATAAAAACATCTTCTAAGATTGTCAACATTTTTTAAATAAAAAATCCTTATTTGATTTAATAATGGTCATTTTTTTATATCTATTGATTGTTAACAATTTTAACCTTTCCTTTAAAATGTCTATATTCTATTAACAATATTACACAAGGCTAGGAGAAAAAAAATTGTTTTTAAATGTTTAGTTGCTTCTCCTTCCCCACTTGCTGGAAAATTTACGCTATCCATACAAGCCTTTGGGTTTCATGCACTGTCGATCAACTTTTCTAACAACGCTAACATCTAAAAATATGTGTCAGTTTACAGTTTTATTCTGCTTTTTTCAGTCTCTTGAGTTAGATTTTTTTATCTTATATCTGGATATGAATTCATCTTTTTTAAATTAGATTATTCAACCGTTTTAAATGCGTTATCGCTGTTCTAGTAGAATTTTCTGTAGTGGACTGGCATCGTTAGAGTTTTATATTTTTTTTTTCTGTCGCTATAACATATACACCACTGGTTGATAAAATATAAAAATTGCTGATCACTCTGAATAAACACGGTCTATCTATTGATATTACAAAAAGGTCACCAGAGGCCTTATCTCTTCATAACTGCTGACTTATAAAAAAAACAAGCTCACGTTATATACCTAATGATTGACTACATAAACATCGCCAAGCATTTACTAGACGCTATCAATAATATTTTTTCGTGATTTTCCATGTCTAGAGACACAGACCTTATAAACCAAGCGGAAAAAAAAATACGAGAAAAATACTTGCCTTCCTTGGTAGTATTCCTAACTGTGTCCAGAGCTGTATTGGTATTCACAGTTGAGTGAGCTTTCATGGAATCTTATTATTGTAATCAACCCTCCCATTTTTGCTGTTGCTTCTGTATTTGTTTAGTTTATTGTCGGTTGCCCTCTTCAGTAATTTAGCGAATGAATTAAAAGAACAAATATAAAATAAATGAAACGGGTAACGCGAGTATTAATAATAAAAAAAAATAATAAGACCAGTATCTCTACAACCCATGAAGAGTCTCAGGTTCAGTACTTTTAGAGATCCGTGCTATTTTACGGCGAAGTGATTAGGCCTAAATCGCGCTCGTGCACCAGATTTTTGCCCCAGTTTCGGATACCCACTTTCTAGAGGCTGGGTGGGCACCTGTAGGTTCTCCTACGCCTGAATTAACGGAATAAATAATTCTGTCTCAGCCAGGGTTCGAACGTGGGATCGGGAGAACAGTAGTCTAACCCACTATCCATTTGACCACACCGCTCCTTCAATCAATCAAAAGTATTAATAATATTTTTGATTAGAAAAAAAAGGATTGCTAATTTATTTATTTTATTAATTTGATTTCCAGAACATAATGATGTGCCATGCATTTAGTATAATATTAAGGATAAAATTATTCGGGCAACGGTCATAAAATAATATAAAATAGAAAAACCAAACTATTTATCATCCAACGTTTCGATCCTCGTAGCGGGTCTTTAGGGCTAAAAAACGAGATACAGTGTAGGTGTTTGATAATTACAGAAAAGCACATAAAACATTTTTAAAAAATGAGTAAAATCAAAAACTCTAAAACAGAAAAATAAATTAATAAATATGTTGTTTATTTATTTAACGTCACTTTATGCTACTATGGCTAATCGGACGATGCTACAGTGGGAGTCCTAAATTTTGCCTATCCAGGTTTTATTAGGATAGGGATCTTTAACGAGTACCTGACATCGCACAGGCTCGGGACCACCTTTTAACGTCCCCTCCAAAGGACGGCGTAACTAAGGATTTTTTACTCCCATTAAAAAATCCTAGGACCACCTGCGGGTTTGAACCCGTGACCTTTCGCATGGGAGGCTGTTACGCTAGCCACCCAGCTACAAGTGATCCCAAATTAATAAATAAATAATTAAAATATCAATATAAGTAAAAGAGAAATGAAAAACAAATATAGTTTTTGTATAATATAACTATGTAAGGTAACATGAAGCGAAAGCAAAATAATTATTATCATTTTAAAATTTCACATTTCCTCAGCTTTCGCTGGGAATATTCACCGAGTCAAGGGTTAGGCTCTATTATGTTGCATTTAAAATGTTTTTAACATTTGATGGTGCTGTTCCCAAAATTATCGCTTGTTAAACCGCTATTAGTTTTCATGGGTAGATCCAGTCGTTTTATGGATTCTTGCGTGCTTTCAGGAATCAGGTCGTTGCAAGACACTATAATAGGGTATTATATTATTATTATTAAGTATATTAGTTATTATTATTATATTATTATTTTTTGGCATTGTTTTTTTTTCTTTACTTTATATTACTATCTAACCACCCGAACCATCTTATCCTTAATAATCATTTCACAGTCAAACATTTTAATATAAAATTGAATAAAATTGTTTTATATATTTAACTCTACAAAGCAAATTAAACCATATTTAATTTTTAGGAAGGAATTAGTCCGGGTGGAGGTCAGTAAATGAAATATTTGACTATTTATTGTTAACTACCAACGTTTCGACCCCCCAATGTGTGTAAAGTAACAAAAAGAATATATTATAGGTGGAATAATCAGGAGTCAGTCTTTTTCTAAATATTTTTAATTTTGCCGATTACGTTTCGGCTCAAGCTTGTGAGCCTACATCAGGGCATTACTGAGCCTATATATATATATATATATATTATATATATATTATATATATATATATATATATATATATATATATATATATATATATATATAAAACAATTAAAGAGAATTCAGTAAAATGTGGTATATATGATTTTTTTTTAATTACATTAAATGCAATATATTTTATATACTATTGGATTAGAGGATGTCAATATTTAAAACATAAAAAAAAAAACAGAAGGGGAAAAAACGAGTAATTAATTTACAATAACTTTAGTATAATAATCAAAGGACTGTACAAAACAGATTATTACGTACGACAATGTACAAAAATATCAATATCCACATAAAATATATAATGGAATAATAAGTACAAATTTCATATCTATGTAGAGGAATAATGTGAAGAAACAGTTGTGATGTTTGAAGAAAAAGGAAATAATAATAATAAAAATACTATAAAATGAAAATAATAACAATTCTATTACTTTTTTCGATATGCTATACACTCATTGTAGTCCTTTTGTTTCTTTTTAGCCCTGATGATGAACCGCAATGGGGGTCCGAAACGATGGCAGACAATAAATAGTTAAAACTATTTAATCGTTTCATTTATTTACCACCACCCGGACTAATTCCTTCCCGTAATTCCCAACGGCTAACTAATTATATTCATCATAATCAATTTTATATGTTTGAATACGGACAAGGAGATTTTTAAAACTCATTAAAAAAAAAACTATATAAAAAGTAAGAGGGTGTTCATAAAACTTCTACAAAATATAAATAAATATATTTCGATGGTTTAAAAAACACTAATAATTTGAATATCAACCCTTTCTATATTTTCAAGTGTTGATTGTACGTTTCTGTAGGATGTAATCAATCGTAAAAAAAAAAAGTTGAATTTGAAAAAAAGGAAAGTACTTATAAAACGGTTAATTTGGTAGGAACAGAGCTTAGTTTGTTTGGATAAAATGCGTAATTTATCTGACAGAAAGTTTACTTAAAAGTTTAGTAACCTGTTTAATTTGCCTGTTGAAAAGTTTAATTTGTTCGTCTGAAAATTTAATTTGGCCGACAAATGGTTTAACTTTTTAGAAAATTCCATAGTTATTTAACTCTTTCAGTTCATGTTATAAATGCTTATTTAGACGGAATATAGACCATACGTACCATGCACGGTTTCTCAGACGGTATATGAAAAGTGTTATCCATTGTTTTCGTTAATTGTTAATATAAAGAACACAAAAATAGGGAATTTTATGTTATACAATTCTAAATATTCCATATTTAAAAACTAAGAAATTTCCCAAATATATGTAGGATCCGAATTTTGACAATAGAATCCGAAATCTTATTATTATACTTTTACGTTGTTATTATTTGTATTAGCTGTTGTCATGTTCTTTCCTAACCCTGTTGAAGGTCCACAATGTAGGCCGAAGCGTCGTCACAATAAATTAGGTTTGCGTATTTGAAGTGTTTCTATAGCTAAAACTCCTACCAGATTCTTTTTTTTTTTTTTTTCCTATCAAAAGTCAACTATTCTTCCAAATTTGATATATAAAACAATTTAATAAGGAATGGAGGACACTGTTAAAGGAAAGTTTCTTTCATGAAGTATTTTTGTAACGATATATTCGTTGAGTATTAGGTTAAAAGTCATGTATGACTTTAAACTGCCTTTGGTCTCGTTCGTAGGTTTGTCCAATGATTATTAGACAAGTAGCCGAAAACGGCGAGCAGTTAATTGTCGGAATGTGCGACGTCACGTGCTCGAAGTGTCGACCCGTCAGCAAAATGTTGGACACCCACAAAAATAGGCGTAGGGAGTGATGACCCTTCCCTGCAAACATTTTATCGAGTAACCCCTGTGCATTCTCCTAGCAGATTACACCGCGCGGCCAAGTCAGCAAAATAAAAAAAAAATAAAAACTTCTACATATACCTGATACCATCAGTGAGTTAGTATAATAACATAAGCCTGTTTGACTAATTGAAGTTGGTAAGTAGATTAAACTCACAACGTCGAAACCCAAAAGTTCCTTCAATAAATTACAATTCCATACACCTAAAAAAAACTACCCCTAGTTCCTCCGATGAGGGAGAGAGATAGACTCAGTGTTGTGAATGCTTCGGGCAGTACAGTTTTCCACTTGGGTTGGATTTCGCAGCAATTGAATTGATAAACTAGGCATGCTCCCATTAAGGGAATCCTTCCATCCTATACATTACATGGATTCGTACTTTCATTGCGTGCCACTCCACTCTTTCACTGCACCGTCCTTTTCCAAATCCCTTCTCCAGAATTAATCTCATTATGTCCCTATAGAAAATAAATAATTGTAATCATTATTTTTTTTTTTTATTTACCTATATATGAAATATTTGTTTATTAAAAAAAGATTGAATATATTCTAAGGGAAAGTATTGCGACGTTAAAATTTGTCTAATTCCAGTTTTCAACAGAAATACACGCCCCTGAGTTCAAATGACCAAGTCCCGTAAAAAGGTCTGAGTGTGTGTGTGTGGTAAGTCTAGCACACAAATTATACGCCTATTAACTATACGCCCCACAGTGGGGAAAAAAAAAACCGATTTAATAATCAAAATTCTACAACTATTGATCTGATCAAGATAAATTAAAATTGTTTTTTTCATTTATGGGGGCAAGATGACTTTTATTAGTAAGTGAGAAAAAATTACTTTCGTTACATGTTTTAATATTTTTCAAAGTTACTGATTTCATACCGTTTTTTGTATCTGATCAATTTATTCTATATAGGAGCATTCAAATCGAACGAAATGACCTATTATCCGCTTCAATAGAGGTTTCAGCGTTTATTATTGCCTTACCCTCTTTTTTTTTTTCACCCCTATCTCGCCTTTGAAGGCTATACGGGGGTTCTCTCGGGCCAGGGGGTGAGGGCAGGGGATATATGCCGATATAAAATCCCCCAGCACGAGATTCAAACTCGTAATTATTTGGTTTTAACTTTTTCGAACCACATTCGTCTCTTGCTTACTGCAAAGCGGAAAGCAAGAGCGAAGTGGCATAGAACAAGATATCCTTCCGATAAACAGCACTACAATAAACTGACTAACGCACTAAAAACCGAATTAAAACAATTCAAAATTCAAAACCTGCAGATCTTTACTGGAAACTTGAATACCTCTGACAGATCATTATGGACAACCACTGCAAAGTTACTAAAATTCAAAACCTTCAATCATCCTATTTTAACTGAATCCCAGACATGGACAAGATCCGACGTAGAAAAATCCCAGGTATTCGCAAAACACCTTTCCAAAATGTTTAATCCGCATCCTGATATCCAAAACCCAATCCATATCGAACATGTCGAAGCAGAACTAACCGTTCCTCTCCAAATGTCTCTTCCTCCTAAAGCATTCCACCCATCAGAAATTATCAGCATCATTCAAAAATTACCGTCCAAAAAAGCACCTGGTCACGACCTCATCACATCCCGTATTCTAAAACAGCTCCCTAGAAAAGCCATACTCCTTCTTACCTATGTATACAATGCCACACTCCGTTCCACCTACTTTCCCGTTACATGGAAACTGTCCATTATCAAAATGATACCAAAACCCAAAAAGCCTCTAGAAAACCCATCTTCCTACCGTCCTATCTCTCTTTTGCCCATTATGTGCAAAATTCTAGAAAAACTCCTCCTAAAACGTTTATATCCAATCCTAGATCTCAACCACGTGATTCCTGACCACCAGTTTGGATTTCGGACATCCCATTCTACTATACAACAGTGTCACCGTGTGGTGGATGTCATTTCTTCCACATTGGAGCGCGGAATGTATTGCACTGGAGCCTTTCTTGACGTTGAACAGGCTTTTGATCGAGTTTGGCACCCAGGACTGCTATATAAACTCCGGAAATTCCTCTCTCCTACATACTTCCTAATTATTCATTCTTACCTCTCAGATAGAACTTTCAAAGTCAACCATAATCTTTCATACTCATCCATATTTTCTCAGTCCGCAGGTGTACCTCAGGGTAGCATCATAGGCCCAATCCTTTATTCCGTTTATACAGCTGACATTCCTATTCATCCTAGCACTGTTCTCACTACTTACGCTGATGACACATGTGTGTTATCCGTAAGTAGTGACCCAACGGTTGCATCACAATTCCTACAGTCTCACATCCAATCCATTGAAGAATGGTGTCATAACTGGAGAATTAAAATCAATCCAAATAAATCCCATCAAATTACCTTTACCCTTCGCCGCAAGCCTATGAATACCTGTCCTACTGTATCCTTTGGCAACATTCCATTAATCCCCGTTGAACAGATCCGCTACCTTGGACTCCATCTAGACAAGCGCCTTACTTGGAATCCTCACACTAGACTGAAACGACAAGAAACTGCCTGCAGATACCGCTTACTACAACACTTACTAGACAAACGTTCAAAACTCTCTATTCACTACAAAAGACTCATTTACATCACGATTATCCGACCTATTTGGACCTATGGCATTGAGCTATGGGGGTCCACTAAACTATCAAACTCCTCCCGCATCCAATCCTTGCAATCCAAAATCCTACGAAAAATCCTCAATGCTCCTTACTTTGTAACTAATAAACTCATCCATAGAGACCTAAATATCCCACTGGTTGCAGACTTGGCCCGCGATAGATACACCTCCTTTAATTCCAAACTACCTGCCCACTCAAACCCGCTTGTCCGTAACCTCTCATCTACATCTATTCCCGGTAATCCTCCGAGGCGCCTGAAAAGACGGTGGCCTCGAGACCTGCTCATGAAATAAACTTTGAAGTACTACCACTGGGTAGATTCTTTACATGTCTATTCATGCCTGTTATTGTAATTCAGCCATTTTACTTATTGTATTTGTATATACAGTTGTAAAAAACAATAAAATATATTATAAAAAAAAAAAACTTTTTCGGTTATCTGTTGCTAGGCAGAAGAAATGATAAGGAATTATTGTTAAAAGGCGTATCATGGTACACGTATTTTAGTACCATTCACTCCCTGCAAAATTAAAAAAAAAAACTAAAACCAAATATTTCTAATAAAATTTTTTATGATTTTTTTTTCTAGCTAACAATTTTTGTTAAATTATAAAATATGAGACATATTTTAGGATTTCGCCTAAGTTAATGTTAACAAATATGGCGTCAAATCTTTAAAGCTGTATAACACTGATCGATTCCATTTGATCGATCAAATTTTATCATGGTATTTTATTAACATCAACCCTCTACAACAATAAAGAATATATATAGATGTATAAAAGTGAATATTAAAATTATTTACGAAATAGGAATTCCTCACACATAGTTTTCAACAGTTTCAGTAGCGGACAACGATGCTTTTGTAGTTTTTGAATTAGTAATAAGAGAAACGAAATTAATTCAACCAAACTTATTTTTGCATTTTATTACACTTCATGTATTTTAGAAAAACCTTGAAATATCTGTAAAAATTGTTAACAAAAATTGTTAGCTAGAAATAAAATAATAATAAAAAAAATTTTTAAAAAAATTTATTATAAACATTTGGTTTTAGTTTTTCTTTAATTTTACAGGGGGTTAATGGTACTAAAATACCATGATACAATTTGATCGATCAGTGTTATATCGATATAAAGATTTGACGCCACATTGTTTAACATTAATTTAGGCAAAGTCCTAAAATATGCCTCATATTTTATAATTCATGTTTTCTTTGTTCTATAGGAATAAAATAAAAATTTTATTCACAGGATAAGTATCGAAATCGAAATTATATAGGATAAATTGATCAAATAAAAAAAAATGTATGGAATCAGTAACTTAAAAAAAAAATAATCAAAAATGTAAGTAGAGTAATTTTTTCACAATCACTAATAAAGGACACCCCATACTCATGAATGTAAAAAAAAAAAATTATATTGATTAGATCAAGAGTTGTAGAATTTTGCAACTATATCGTAATTTTTTCCCATGTGCGCCCGAGAAACTTTTCACCTAAATCGATTGATTAGAAGTTCTACTTAATACCATGCATTTTACGATTTTCTCAACAACGGCTATAAAGCCTTAGATTAAACCAGCTAAACCAATATATAATTAAATGGGCTTTATATTGAACAAAAGAATGAAACCAACTAAGGGCATAAAAACCTAGCTGTTGATTAGTACACAAAGCAGTAGAAAGTTGATTCGTTTCTGCTTTAAATCTTCCTTCTCAGTTCTACAATCTGATAAGTACTGCTTTGTCTCCTTAGTTGGAAATCTAATTGTATAAAACTATGGTAACATTTTGCAAACTTCGCTTGAGATTTTCACGTGCACTAATACCTACTTGCCATGCCATATCTAAAGATACAGACTTAATGATCTGCCAAGAGTTTGGTAACTCCATTATTACTGTAAGATCTGCCTTCATCAGCCTAGCTGTGGTCTTGCGATTAATGATTATGATTATAGATAAGATTTCTCTGTTCAATTAGTCTGTAAATAAAGAGCCTAGCGGAATAAGCATGTGAAATCTGCCCCTGCGTATATCAAAACCAAATTTTTACCATTGATTCATACTTACGAGAAACTACTTTATGCAAATTTTTAGCCCCTTAATTTTAATGGGAGGGAAGTTATGATGGAGGGAAGAAAATACAAAATAAATTGTTTTCTCGTGAACAGCTCAACCGTTTTCACGAAAAAAAATATGTTATGGATCTTACAAAACTGTTAAAAAAAAAAAAATATTCAGAAAAATTATAGTAAAAAAATTTTTTTTAGCATATATATTTTTCGTGAAAGTCGGTATATGCGTTCAAGAGAAAAAAATGTTCTTTTCGATTTTTCACTATGGGGTACACTAGCGACAAAATTGAAAAAAATATATAATACCCTCTAATAAAATAAAGTAATGAAAAACTGAAGGTGTACCAAACCACCATAATATAACTTTTTTTTTGAAAAATTCAAAAAAAATTTTTGACTAACATTTTCGTGGATTTTTTTTTTTTTTAAACCCTTTTGTAAGATTCATGTCATATATTTTTTCGTGAAAATCGGTTAATTTGATCAGGAGAAAACAATTTTTTTCATTTTAGTCCATAACTTCCCTCCCATTAGGATTAAGGGAATAAAAATTTGCATAAGGTAGTTTATCATAAGTATGAATCAATGGTATAAATTTGGTTCTAATATACGCGGGGGCAGATTTCACAAGCTTATTCGGCAAGGCCTTTTACTAAATAAATTCTTTTTTTAACCCTTTTAGTACCGGACGACAATATATTGCAACACATGCCAAACGTGCCAACGACGAAATATCCTGGTGCGTGTAATAGCGCCTTATTCTTCGCATTGCAAGAAAATAAATGCGCTAAAATAATAAATAATTAACGCTTGGATATAAAATAAAATAATTTTGTTGCA
This sequence comes from Piezodorus guildinii, assembly GCA_023052935.1. Classification (NCBI taxonomy): domain Eukaryota; kingdom Metazoa; phylum Arthropoda; class Insecta; order Hemiptera; family Pentatomidae; genus Piezodorus; species Piezodorus guildinii. Next base: position 42,857,476 of record CM041295.1, read on the forward strand.
ATATTAATTGCAAGAAAACTTTATCTCTAAATAAATTTATAAATGATCTTATTAAATTGTTAGTATAGGATAGTTCAGGCCGATTCATTAATAGTCTGTGAAAACATTTCATACTGAATGTTAGTTCCTAAGGAAAAATATATTTATCAAAAAATTGTTTTGAAAAAAGATATTTTTTAGGATAGAAAATAAAATAATTTTATTTCAATTTTTTGCAAGAAAACTTTAGCTCTAAATTAATTTATAAATGATCTAATGAAATTGTTAATGATCGAATTTCGTTGACAAACAATTTGTAAACCGGTTTGGGTTTGACATTTTACACTTTTTATACCGGAGTGTGCTGAGAGTGTTTTCACTGGAGCGATAGGATGGACACTCGGCACTAGACGTTCTTCCAGGTCTTAAGTCGAACTGTTTATGATAAATAGAGCTCAATTTTTGTATTATTTATAATTGTGTTATTCATATTATTTTCAATTGATATTGGAGTATCATTATCATTGCTTTATTCTCCATTTCGTTCCGAATACGTGGCATTTTTAATCTTATAAATATCATTTTTAATCACGTTTTTCCAAATCGCGGCATATTTTTTCGAATTCGGCCGTTTATCTTCGCATAGGCGCAAGGTCCGGCACTATAAGAGTTAAATATTTCTATTTGTACTCTTCTTTTTCACGAATCTTCTCACTCTATGGTATCAATATATCCGGCATTTATCCTAATTCTCTTGTCTTTACCATTATTAGTAGTAGTAGTTGACCTACTTTTACTTAAACCACGCTGATAATTTCCCAGTTCTCGCTTAGCATATGAGAACAGCCTATTGAAGAGGATGATCGATAGAATTCTATAGGCACACAGAGGAAGAGAAATTCCTCTATAATTGCTACACGTTAGCGAGTTTCAAACCTATACGCGAACCTGCAAGATTGTCGAAATTCTTCTGCTTAACGTATTAGCACATGTTTCCTTATAAACAATTTTCTTTTTATGTTTGGGAAAATAATTATTATGTTTTTAGCCCTTATGCCACACCTGTTTAAGTTTTTTTTAATTATTCACTGCTTGCATTAGAAATTTTTTATTTTTTTTTATGATAATTAAGTTGCCAAGACTAGTCTGGGTATAAACAGAGCTGGATTATCTCTTAAAAAATTCATTGAGGTTGCAGTAAACATTGATAGGAAATTTCTCTGAAAGCATTTGATACTGAATGTTAGTTCCTAAGGAATAATATATTGATAAAAAAAACTGAGAGATTTCTTAGGATAGAAAATAAAATAATTTTATTCCGGGGGTCCTTAAGGAATAACAGTATTGTACAATTGAAATATATAATATGTCTGGCAAACAGAAAAAAGATACGTATTAATTATAATTTACAATGGTGAGATAAGAAATAATATCAACATAAAAGTACAAAAATGTAAAAAAAAAAAATCTTCAGAAGATAATTGCGTTCAACAAAATTAAAAATAAATTAAATTTAATTGATGAAAAAAAAAAAAATTTTGGCAGTTAACAGTTATTTTTATTCATTCAAATTTTGATATCAAGAATTTAAATATCACAGTTGCTGAGCGTCTGTTTGGAAGGACAACATTTTTATTCATTCAAATTAGTTTTTTTCATTCAAATTTTGATATCAAGAATTTAAATATCACAGTTGCTGAGCGTCTGTTTGGAAGGACAACATTTTTATTCAATCAAATTAGTTTTTTTCATTCAAATTTTGATATCAAGAATTTAAATATCACAGTTGCTGAGCGTCTGTTTGGGGACAAAATGTATTATTTGAAAATCTTAGATTTGAATGAGAAAAGAGAAGCAGCATAGCGGATATGGGTTGGTAGAGAATTCAGAGGGTAGTAAAGTGGACAATGGGGAGCCCGTGGCTGAGTGGCTAGCGCGCTAGTCTCTCATGCTATAGGTTGCAAGTTCGAATCCCAGTCCCGGCGGGGCTTTTATAAGGATGAAATATAATGGGGATTCACTCGCAGCCTCTCCCCCGGGTATGTGAGACCCGTCAGCCAAATGGGGGCCACTCAAAAAATTAGGCGTAGGGAGTGATGACCCTACACTATACAATTGCATCGTGAAACGCGAGTGTAAACTCTCAGGAGATTACACCGCGAGGGCCTGTCGCGCCACTAGAAAAGAAAAGAAAGTAAAGTGGACAATAGTTTTAGTTACGTAGGTAGGAACGTAAAGTTCAGAATGGCGAGGCCGTGCATGTAAGGAGGATGCTGGAAGTTAATGGTTTGATAAAGGTATGATCCTAGGATATATTTTCTATGAGTGGAGGGAAGGAGCAACTTTAACTCTCCGTAAAAGTGGTTAACATGAGACCTCCTTGATGTTTCGTAGACAAATCTTAAAGAAATGTTCATAATTCGTGTCAGTCTGTCCTCAAGCACAATCGAGAGGCCACCATATACTACGCAGAAACAGCCAAATTGGGTAACGAGTGGACAGTGGTTGAAGATGACGGGAGAGATGGAAAATTTAAGGGTGCTAATTGTTTTATAAGAGATTTGAGTAATATGGAGTTTCCAGAAAAGGGTTTAGTCGATGTTCAAACCTAGGTTTTTGACTAAGAAACTGGAGGTGATTTTATTTATTTCGCCCTACCTCGCCTAAGAGCAACACTGGTATTGGTAGCATTTATATATATATATAGTATATAACTACATATAGCAATCGAACTAAAAGTGATAGGATGATCATTTAGAATTACACCAGCAAATACTAGACTCTAGAGGAAAAACTATATATAAATAAAAGAAATTGTAGGATTCCGAAAAGGTATAATTTTAATAATGTGACGGGTATTCTAGCCAACCCTATTGAGTTAGAATGGGTTTTCATTATTTAAAAGATGTCAGCAAGTGAAATATCGAAAAAAAATATCAGATATATATTAAAACAGAAAAAGTTAAATAAAATTAAAGGCCGTTTTTAATTATTCGATGTTTATTGACTATTATTTATCATTTTGTTAATTCCAATGTAGTCTTTATTGGTATCCTTTCAATCCTAATGTCATCATAAGAAGAATTTAATTTCTCTCAGTGAGGTTCATACTTCGTGCTTATTTAGCATTCTTTCAATTAAAATGTGGTATAAAATTCAAATCATTTTGCGCCATTACTGAAAAAAAAATATTCAGTTGCTAAAACCACGTTGTTATGTGGAAAATTGAAGAGGGACCTTATCTTAATTGAAGGGCAATGAAAGGTTGTTCCACTGTGAAGTGGCGGAACAAGCTAGAAAAGTCGAGCTCAGGGCTACCATCTATTGTGGAAAGCGAGTCTCTACGATCCGCTATTGAAGATACTCCCACCAAAAGAACTAGAAACCCATCCTCCGAACTTGGATTGTCAGTCAAGTACGTCAAGGCAATGTTCACTTACACCAATTAGGTAAACTGAAGAGAGCATGCAGAAGTTCTACATGAACTCCAATCCTAGTAGTGGATGTTTCATTAAAATAATTGTTATCAGCGACAAAAATTGGAATAATTGTCGAATACCGGTTAGGATTTCAGGAAGGTTTAATTTAACAATGTGACGTATATTCTAGCGAATCCTATGGAGCAGATACGGGATTTTATAATTGAGGAAATAATGTCAGCAAGTGAAAAATCGGAAAAACAAATATTATAATATCTAGTAAAATCCTAACCGGTGGATAGGGTTGCAAGAAGAAATATAATGAAAAAGTCCTTTCAATAAAACTTGATCAATTTTCAATGGTAAACAAAATTACAGCCTTCTATGCAAGATAACATTTTTCTAAAATCTTCAGTTTTCCAACGGTATATTAAAGATCTATATTACTATTCTTGTGTTCAGAAAAGTAAAATTACCTAAACAAATATAGATTAGCCTTTTCTCCTTAAGTCAGTTATAAAATTCGTCCAACTAGTATATTTAACCGTTTCTATCGATGCTAATAAGATGATATGTTTTTTTTTTCGAATCCACGAAATTAAAGGAACTTTAGAGAAAGAAAATTTAAAATATCGGCTTCAACTTAACTACAATAGGCTCATTTATATCAGCACCATAAGGCCTATCTGGACGTACGGAGTTGAGCTTTAGGGCTATACTAAACCATCAAATTATTCCATTTATTATAAAATTTATATATCACAAATTTTTATTTTTTTATTTCTTTAGAACTAGCTGAAATATTATTTAGTGCCTTCTAAAAATAACTGAATTTTTTTAACGCGTATTTAATGGACTTTATTTTGTATTTGTATGTAGCATTGTATGACAGATTTCCAAAAAACGATTAAAATGAGCAAATGTCGGAGTATAGATTTCGTAATATATTTCTTTTGGTGAATTTTAGAAATTACAGTTATTCAATAAACTGCTATAACTATTGAATAAAATCCAATAGGTAAGAAAAAAAATTAGATTAAATCTTATTTCAGTTTAATTTTTTTTCTCTCCGTTTTAGGCTACTTCAACACTTATTAGACAAACGGTCAAACCTTCCTCTGAGCTACAAACGGCTCATCTACATGACAATTATAAGACCAATCTGGACTTACGGAGTAGAGCTTTGGGGCTATACTAAACCATCAACTTCTTCCCGCATCCAATCCTTACAATCCAAAGTCCTTCGAAAAATCCTCATTGCTCCTTACTTTGTCACCAACAAACTCATCCATAAAAACCTTAATGACCTATATATTGCTGATTTGGCCCGTACGAGGTATCAATCCTTCCATGACAAACTTCACTCCCACTTTAACCCTCTAGTTTCAATCCTTGCTTCCTCGTCCATTCCTGACAATCCTCCGAGGCGTCTGAAAAGAAGATGGTCTCGAGACCATCTAGTTTACACCTCGTGGAGTGCTGCCGATGGGCATATTCTCTTCACGTCTTTTCATGTATATTATCTATATATATTATCAGCTAATTTACTTGATGTACTAACTAATACAGTTGTAAATTTCAATGAATAAATAAATTTAAAAAAAAAATATCGGCATGTCTATCTCTGTTGTCTTAAAAATCTTAGATTGTCTTTGTAGGACTTTTCGTCATACACAAAGAACATTTCGCACAAATTGGTTATTTGGACTTCGAGGACCCTAAAACGTGGATTTCCGTTGAAAACTGAAATAAGAAATTTTCACGATCACAATATTTTCCCATACTATATATTTCATGTGTAGTTGAGTAAAACTAAATGGGTTACTCGACGGATAAATTGGTTGAAAAAATCGGTTACTTCAAAATTAAGTAAAAAATAAACATAATTTTAATTATTAGGTTCCTTTAATTAAAATGATCCATTTCATTCGACTCATTTTATTTTCTTATTTTTTCTCCCTACGTTTCGGCTCTTTGCCATTCTCAAGGGATCTACAAAATCTTCCTCATTTCATCTTCCTTTTTCTCCAATATTCTTCCATCTTCCTGGACTGTTCCTCCCGCTCTTCGTTTGTCCATTTTCTCCCCTGTTTTTTTGTTTTTCCTGTAAGAACTCCAACTTATTTTATTTTCTTCCCGAAAAGCTCTCTATCTAAGCAGTCTATTTTCTTGATTTTTAACCTTTCGAGCTCCTCTTTTATTTGCTTTGCATAACCACCCATATTCTTATAGTCTAGAACTTAGTAAAAAATCTGTTTGTTCAGCCTCTGATTGTTCATTCTTACCATATGGCCATAAAACATAGTCTCCTAGTTCTGATGGCTACTTCAAGGTTATCCAAATTTCTATATATTTCTTCATTGGATTTTAGCCTGTAGCCCTTTTGTGTTATTTTGGGTCCACGAAGCCACCTAAGAATTTTTCTCTCAATCTTCAGAAATTTCACAAGACTCGGAAGGCAAACTGTTTCCATACCATACAATATTGTTGGTCTTACTAATATACAGCAGTGCTTTATTTTTGCCTTGGAGGATAAACTTTTCTTACTGTACATGCTTCTAGTTGCAAAGTACAGTCTTTCTAGTTTGGCTAATCTTTCATCTAGGCCTGCTTTATCTATCCTGTTATTGCATATTACCTCTCCTAGGTATTTGAACTTTTTGGTCACTTTTATTTGTCCATATTTTGTGGCCAAAATTTTCTAGTCATACCTTGGATTTGTTGTCATCATCTCCGTCTTTTCGTAGGAAATTTGAAGACCTGTTTTCTCAGCAATTTCTTTTAGGGTGTTTATCTGTGTTTTAGGGTGTTTATATACGAATTATAGACTACCTGTCTATTTGCATCTACATCACAAATCTCTTTTAGAAAGATTATAAAAACTTATACAATGTATTTAAATTGTAAACTTATACAATATATATACATATATACCGTTTTTTAACTTATATATTTTTACATTTTAATTAAAGAAACTATATCTATTGCATTTTTGAAATACTTAAAAAATTATTAGCTCTCAATATATTTCTATTATGTTGTTAATTCTTCTAATCTATTAATGCAATGGATTTCCTCCTGCTGCTGGAGGTAGTTGTAGCATCATGCCCATAGCAAAATTTGTGCAAATCGTTTGATTTAATTGCACCCAAGCTGCTGGTTAATTACTTCTGTTATATTGTGTTCACCTTCTTCGCTGAGGATAGAAGTGGCAGCAAGTTTCATTTTAGAGAAAACTTTTTCTACGGAGTTTAGCATAGGAGAGTATGGTGAAAGATATTTGACGGTCAAATTTAATTCCTTTGAAATTAGGTTAACGGAATGAGACCTGTGTATTTTTGCGTTGTCCATTATTATGAAATAATGTGGGGTTGTTGAATAGTTCCTTTAATTAAAATGATCCATTTCATTCAACTCATTTTATTTTATTTTTTTTCTCCTACGTTTCGGCTCTTTGCCATTCTCAAGGGATCTACAAAAAACATTTATTTTAAAATTAAAAGATACACAACATTATTTTTTAAATTCTTATAAAGCAATTTACATACCTCTTTATATTCCATTATGCACTCTATATAATATATAAATATATATTTTGTCACAATTTAGTAAAATAAAATTAGAACTATTACAGGCTGACCAGCCCTGTCCTGGTTGTTATCATCTACCGGATTAAAGAAATGTATTCCCTCACTCTTAACTATTGATATCAAAACTAATATACACACATATATTGTTTTATTACCTCCTCCTCAGTCAAGTCTACATTTGTTTTCACAGCCAAAAACTTTTTCTTTTAAAATTCTTTAATTAATTATTACCATACATAAACATATACATATACATCAAACAACACCACACACACACACACACACACACACACACACACACACACACACACACACATATACACACACATACATACATATACATAAACAAATATATTAATATTCAATTAAAAACAAGATAATTCACTTAACCATAAAATTCCAAATATTATTCTATTATATTGTTATTTAAACTTTATTCAAGAAATTCAATTTATTTAAATTATATTACTTATTAATTTTGCTCAAAATCTCAGCATAATGATCATTTAAATTCTTTGTGTCTGTTTTGTAATTTATACTGTAGTCAATGTGTTCTGATATATATATTGCCTCTAAAATAATTTTAATCTTTAAGCGGTAATTTTTTTTTCTTACCCTCACCCCCATAAGTCGAACTTTTAGTTAAATAAAATAACTGTCTGTGTATAGTAATTTTAACAAACTCATAATTTTCTCAGTGTATATATTTTTATTAATATCTCGTGAAAGACCACTTATACTAATGGGCTTTCAATTTATTGTAGCGTGTTACATTAGGAATAAAATGATAATATTTTACGTGGAATCAATCTTGCATTATATCTGAGTTAATGGAATATACTATACTGATGACTGATATTTGACTCATATATGAGGTAATATTCCTTCATATTTTATCCACCGTACTGCGAGGTAAAATCGTTATTGAGTTGTCAAATTTCTAAACCATGTGATCTAATTGAGATGAATTTAATTTTTTTTTTCATTTATCGGAGATCTTTTGTTATGTCTCTTAACCTTTGAAATTATTTATTTTGTGAACTCATTGTCTTGCACTTATTAAATTATAACACTTCATTAAAGGTTGGGGCATCGGATTTAAAATAAATAGCTTATCGCCCGTCTCTACTGAGGTTATTGCATATGGAGCATTTCAAAGTCAATCGTAACCTTTTCGAAGTCAATTGAAAAATTTTCCATTTCATATTTTACCTTTTCCGTTTCAAATATAACCTTTTCCTTTTCATATGTTGGCTTAAATATTTCTTTTTTTATTGGAAAATTTTTTTATTATACTCAATGGGTTTTTGCCATCTAGAAGCCAGCTGTTTAATTCCCCGCCGATACCAAGTTATAGGTTTTGAATTAAAAAAGGTTTCTACTCCAATTTTGGCTTCCTCCAATGTATCAAAAGTTTTCCCCTCAAGAAAGTGAGCCATAGCTCTGAAAAAGTAGTATTCTGATGGTGCAAAATGAGGGCTATATGTTGAGTAGGGTAGAAGTTCGATGGTATCCATTTCAACAAGATTCTGATTCTTATATTTCCACTTTCCTCTGTCCACTCTATCAACACAAGATCACAGTCCCTGACCAAGTTTATTACCTCCTATAGAACTGCTTCCTTCAAGAGATCTTTCGGTATTCGTGCTACTTCATTTTGGAATTCCTTACCCATGCCTATTCGTACATCCCAATCCTTAACTTCCTTCAAGCATAAACTATTTATCCATCTGCTTGAATATCAGTCTACCGCGCCTTTATAAGTTTTGACTATTTACACTGTTTATTTTTTTTTTATTATTCAATGTTTTAGTTCATTTTATTTCTTTTATTAATTATAAGGTTGCAATATTACCTTGTACATATATATGCGTGTGTTTAAGTGTATGTATGCATTTTTTTTTATTCATAATATGCAGTATAATTTGTTATATGATGTATATTTTGTAGACGAAATAGCCAGAAGATTAATACTTTAATGTACATTTATATCATTCTTAGGGGACTAGCTGTCCCAGAATAAAAATTATTTTTTCATTTCATTTCATATATCAAGAGGTGTGTGACTTTGCGTTGTCTTGCTGGAACAAAACTTACTTCCGAATTACCAAATCCGGGTATCGCCTCTCCAAAACTTCGTAAATCCGTTGCAGCTGTTCTGAATAGAGTACTGAATCAACAGAACGCCCATCTGGCACAAACTCATAGTGAACTACTCTTTCAAAATCCAAAAAAACAGGAAGCATGGTCTTATTTTCAAATTTACTTCTCTTAGCGACCGGTAAACCTGGCTGGTCTTCGCCTATTCATTGTCCTGCTGTATTGGGATTGCACCAGCAGATCTACTTTTCGTCACAGGTGACAATTCTTTTAACGAAACGTTCGTCATTTGGATTTTAGAGGAGCAAACGACATGTTTCACGCGACGTTCGGCTTGCTGCTGGGTGAACTCATGGGAAACTTCTCTACATGATCTTTTTACGTTCCCCAGTTAGTGTAAGTGACGATTCACATTGGACTAAGACATTCCAAGTTCGGGGGAAAGAATCCAAGTGTTTTTTTGTCGTATTATCTCTGTCCATAACACATGGTCGCCCTGAGCCTGACTGCATTTTTAAGCTAGTATCGCCACTTTCAAATTTAGCAATACATCTCCTCACAGCCCGTTCATAAATTTTCGTTTCTAATAGTGCCTCAATGCCCAACAAACACTGAGCCTCACAGGGAGGCATTTTGTTCACAAAATAATTTAATATAGTATTAGGATTAAAATGGTACCAATAACTATAACATTGGGAACTGAAAGAGAAAAAAATGTTAATAAATATCTTGAGGATTAAAAAACTTTTTTTTTAATCAACCCAATAATTTTGGCGTATTCTATCGAGCTATTTTTTCTTTTTTTTTGTATTTTTTTATACATCTTCTGTTAAGTGCTCATTTTTACGAAGTAAAAGTTTTAAAAATTATTTATGGTCTATTAATTTTTTAGGTAATTATTGATTTTGAATTTTTAGAGAGAAGGGTTAGTTATAGGGATTAATGAATGTGTTTTCTGGAGGTTACGATTAAGCTTATAAGCTGGATTTTACTTCGCTCGTGCGCATTTCAACTGGCCTTTACTTTTAATGTTGTTTATTTAAATAGGGATTGATTATTGTGTTTTTGGAGTTTTAGATATATATATAGTGATACCGTTTTTTAACTTGTATATTTTTACATTTTAATTAAAGAAACTATTGCTATTGCATTTTTGAAATACTTAAAAAATTATTGGCTCTCAATTTATTTCTATTATGTTGTTAATTCTTCTAGTATATATTAAATGGATTTCCTCCAGCTCCTGGAGGTAGTAGCAGCATCATGTCCATAACAAAATTTGTGCAAATCGTTTGATTCAATTGCACCCAAGCTGCTGGTTAATTACTTCTGTTATATTGTGTTCACCTTCTTCGCTGAGGATAGAAGTGGCAGCAAGTTTCATTTTAGAGAAAACTTTTTCTACGGAGTTAAGCATAGGTGAGTATGGTGAAAGATATTTGACGGTCAAATTTAATTCCTTTGAAATTAGGTTAACGGAATGAGATCTGCGTATTTTTGCGCTGTCCATTATTATAAAATAATTTGTGGGTCGTTCAATTTTTTACGAAGTTCATTCAGAAACTGGTTAAATTGGGTTGCATTGCTATTTCCTGAAGTTGCAGTTTTGTATACAAACTCCCTTCATTATTCATAGCCAAAATTAATTAGGTACTTTTTTCCTTCTCTGTAGGAGCATTTACGATAGATTAAGTATTTCTTTTCGATTTGGCTTGCAATCTTCCTAAGTGAAAATTGAAATCCGACTCTTCAATAAAAATAATTGTATTTCCATCGGCTGGAACCTAATCATTAAACATTATAGAATAGGTTTTTCTTTTTTCAATAGTTTCTATTTAATTCATTCGGTCTAATTCTTTAGATGCTTGTTTAAATGTTATTTTGAGTTTTCGCAAACCATTATTGATGGTAGATTTATTCAAATAAATGCTTTTAACGTTCAGAAATTTCTTATTTCTTGTAATGTCCGCCCAGGATTATTATCTTTTCGATTTTTCGAACAAATCCGAGGAAAGCTTAGTTATACAGGGACCTCTTTAAGGGCGATTTACAAGTTCACCCTGGTTGTCTCTAAAGCTTTTTTTTTTTAAACTTTATCTGAACCTAATTTTAAATTGGTTTTTAATGTAGCCTTTTTAATAATGATTATAGATATTTTTCGAAAAAGCAAACAGTAAAAAAAGTTTGTTTCATTATTAATATGATCGAAAACGAAGTTTCGATTAATTTATATCATTTGTTACGAGAAAATATGTTGTACAAACGGAAACAGGACGAAGGATATTGGAAACGTCACCACAGATACGAATTATAGACTATCTGTCTATGTGCATCTACATCATAATGCTCTTTTGAAAAGATTATAAAATCATATTCAATGTGTTTAAATTGTAAACTCATACAATGTAATTTAAACATAAATAAATCTTAATGATATTAATTTATTTTACATTTTATGGACCGGCGCAAGGTGGTCAGATGAAAGAAAGAATGATAGACTTTTTTTTTAATTAAAGAAATTATAAATAATTTTTTTCTTCATTATGGATTATTCCTTTGTTGATGAAGGGATCTCATGTCCTATTTAAATCGGTATTTCGGTCGTACAAGCATATTAATATATTTTATAACTAACTTTTTTCATAGGCGATCCGACGTGGATTGCCTTTTAAATCAGGGCAGAGCCCAAGAGGTAGCGGTCTAGCCCATCTCCATCCTGATGAAGACCTCAGTCTGGCATTTCTACCTCAACTCCACTAATCTCGTCTCCTTCTTCCCGCCGGATGCCAATCCAAAAGTCGATTCGGCCATCGCTCTGTAGACATTTGCCTTACATGGACAGACATATGAACATCCATTCTCTCCCGAATAATATCATTTCGAAGTCTGTCCATTCTTGTTACACGTATGCATCTTCGCCAAAAGTCCATCTCTACTGCTTGAAGCTATCATTAGAGCATGGATGACATGGTCCATGTTTCAGCTGCATACGTTAAGATAGGTTCGATGATGGCGTGGAAGATCCTTCGTTTATTTTCTTTAGGACCGTCTCGTTCCCCAGAACCGGGTGCATCATGCGTGTGGCTTTTTTAGCTTACTCTGTTTTTCTCCGAACCTCAGTATCTGAGGATCCAGAAGAGTCCAGGTATGACCCAGATATTTGAAAACACTCACCTTTGTGCATGTCTCCAAGTCAATATGAAGATCACTGTCATTTCCAGCGCTTATAGCCATATATTCGGTCTTTCTGAAATTAATTTTAAGTCCCATGGGCACGTAGCAGTCCCACCGAGAGCACATCATCATTTCAAGGTACACCTTCTCCTGCGTGCAAACACAACTTGGTCATCCGCAAAGAAAAGGGAGACCAGCTGTTCATCGTCGATGAAGGGTCCCACATCTCCACACCGACCAAACCATTGCCCTACAGACACGTGGAGGTAAATCTTGAAGAGTGTCGGCACCATGCTACATCCCTGCTTCAGACCCTTAGTCCCCGAGAAAGGCTCAGATAGTCGCTTTTCAATCTTCACTCTTATAATATAAAATAACAAAACATTATAGATATAAACTTTGATGAACTCGATAGAAATAGTGAGAAATCATATTTACTATCTGGAAGAACTTTTTTTTTCTGAGTGTACCCATTATTATCCAAATAATTTTTCATAAAATAGGTAATTTATTAAAATGAAATAAAAACATTTAAATTTTTTATTTCATTTTAATAAGATTTACATCTTTATTAAAATAAATACATGAAGTAAATGTGATAAATAGAGAATACAACAAATACATGAAATATCAACCTTAATATATAAGACTATAATAGACTATTGTTACTTTTAATAAAGAAAATTGTTCTCATGTGTCACGGTTGACTTTAACAGTTTGCTCAATTTAAAGTTTCATTCGCTATTGTATGAAGCTGAGGCATAAACCACAACAATGGCAGAAAACTTGGAATCCTAGATCTTCTGGAGGGAAAGTTCGCTCCAAATCGGAATTGCGTTTAAGATAGTAATAGAAGAGAAGATCAAGCTAGGAATTAAATATTTTATTTAAGTATCTGTATAAGTTCAAAATATAAATTATTTTAACATTTACAGCCTGAATGTGTGATATGTTGAACTGGAATTGCCAATATAAGAATGCTAAAAAATATCTTAAATATATCTATGCAAACAGTTTCACTCTCTCACTCACTATTGGGCGCTACAGTCCTTGTAGGAAGGACCTGGGCCTCTACCACCGTCCTTTCCTATGCCTTACGATCTTCAGCGAGACTCCTCCAATTTAAAATAAATTCTCAAATCATCCTCCAAGTCTTCAATCCACCGTCGCCTGGGTCTTTCCCTTTTCCTTTTTTTTTTTTTTTTTTTTTTTTTTTTTTTTTTGTGGTGCATCATTTAGCACCATTTTAGGCAGCCTACAAGGTTCTGTCCTTTCCACATTCCCTAACCATCGCAGCCTACTCTTTCTAATAGCACAGAGGATATCAGGCTCTCCATAAAATTCTGTAAATTTAGCGTTGCTTCTGGATCTCCACCTGTGTTCTTCTTTTACGGAAAAAAATCTTTCTCAATAACCTCCTCTCCCAAACCAGTATAGCTCTTCTGTTTTTTTAGTTAGGGTCCACAGTCTCACTGCCATGCATTGCAATTGATGGGTATTCCTAGTGACTGTAATGCCTTTAATAATTTTCCTCAGTCCACACTATCATAAGCCTGTTGGAAGTCAATAAAGAGGTGGTGTAAGTGTACATGTACCCGTACGATTTCTCGAGCATTTGCCTAATCGAGAATAAATAGTCTGTTGTTGACCGTCCTGGACGGAAACTTCTCTGGTACTCGCCCAGCAGTTCTTCACTTTTCTCCAACATCCTCCTACAAATCGCTACGGACAAGATCTTGAAGACTGTTGTCAGGAGCGCTATGCCTCTGTAATTTTCACATTTAAGTTTATTCCCTTTCTTATATATAGGGACTATAATAGCTTCTCACCAGTCAGCTGGCACGTTGCAATATCAAACAGAGGATTAAATTCCAGCCTGTGTGGATAAATTTTGTTTTAATGGATAATTCTTCATATTTATCTACAGCTGTTATTGATAATCTCCCGTCTATATGTATCTTTATTAGTAATGGTTTACTAATGTATTATGTTCTCTGAGTCCAGGGTTCAAACGCCGGCTCTAGCAGAAAATATTAATTCTGTTATTTCAGCCTATAGGCAACCCTGTAGTAGGGAGATCCTCTGGGGCTCACATAGCCTCTGAAATTAGGTAAATATAAATTGAGGAGGAAACCTGGCGGCTGAGCGTGATCTCGGCTTAATCACTTCTTTCCACAAGCCTTTGGCCTAAAAACAGTACGAATCTCTATATTTATTGTACCTAAGAAAGTTAATGGGCTATAGAGGTGCTTTTTTTTTTTTTTTTTATTTTAATCCCTGCTGCGGTTACTCAGCTTGAATGTTTGTCAAGAGGAACTCAGCTCTCGCTTCCATACAAGGATTGGAAGGTAAATCGCTTAGAAGACGTGCAGTTTTACGTTTTTCTCAGCCTCACGTTTCCCTACGACAGTATTGTCATCATCATCCATGGCGCTACAACTTTTAAGAGTCAGGGCCTCCTGCAGTTTAGTCCGCCAGTCTTCTCTATTCATTGCAACCGCTCTCCAATGCGAATCTTCAAGATGGACCTAGCATCCGCTGCCACTCCATCAATCCATCGGAGCTGAGACCTTCCCACTCTCCTTGTTCCATAGATCTTTTCATCTAGGACCATCCTAGGAATCTGGTCTTGGGCCATTCTACTTAAATGCCCCGCCCAACGAAGCCAGCCTAATTTGATGATTTTTACGACGTCTGAATTCTTGTATAGCCTTGTTAATTCAGCATTCGTCCTTATCCTCCAGACTCTATCGGTGCGAATTGGACCATATATTCTCCTTAATATTTTTCTCTCAAACCTCAGGAGCAGGACTTCCTGCGAACTCGGCAATGTGACAGTATCGTAGATTTGGTAATGTACACTGTTTGTTTTTTAATTCTATTTGATATCTCTTCCTCTATCCTTCCTGCTTATATCTGTGCCCAGGTGCGTTTAGTCTTTTACCACTTCCTAGAGTGGTAAGAAACTAGGGGTCCTCCTATGCAAATAATCTGCACATCTCCAGGTTCACGCCATATAGTTTTACTCTTTTTAGCATGCCCTTCCTCTCCAGCTCAGCTTCCCATTACACTACAGCTTGTTGAAGATTCTGGATAGAATCTCCTGTATCATGCACATAGAGAAGCCCTTGTGCAAGAATTATCCTCAGATTACATTCCCAACCCACTGCTTGTGCTGTCCTTCTCTTACATATTTTTATGACTTCGACCATCAGGATGGTAAAGAGGAGAGGATTTTCTTAATTATTATTAATGCTAATATTTTTGAGATTCAAATTTTTTTCAATATAATCAAAATAAATTTTAAGTGTGAGCATAAGTAATGGATATATTTTCGTTTCAAAGTGGAGAAAATGAGTTGAGGAATATTTTGGTAGTTTAAATAGTTTTGTAAGAAAAAAACTGTATTTTTTCTACGGCTTCATAACTACCCACCCCAGATTTGTGCCGCATAGCACATCACTGCTCTACTAATGGAATAAAACACCTGCAACTTTTTTGATAGAACTATGTCTTTGTTTTCCATAAACTGGCACCAACTCAAGTTCGAACCCACCTTAGCTTTATCCAGATGTTCTGCAGAGTAGGCGTGCGAGTTATCCCTAAGTATTTGTACTGCTAAACTACTTCTATATTTTCGAAGCCTAAAAACAATTTTTTTTTTTTCGCTCTGGCCTACCACCGTTGCGAAAGACTGTTATTTTTTTATTTTTCCAGGTTTATTCTCAGATTTCATTTATTACAGTATTCTTCTAAAGATCGTATCATATTCTGTAATATAGCAAGGTGTGATGATAAGAGAAAAATATCATACGCAAAGGTACTTAATTATGCAATTTTCTTCTACAAAAATACAGTTATCTTAATTCTCTTCCAAATCATTTATATATAACAATTTTTTTATTTTAGTATGCGTTAGAACTAACTGAAACATCAATTTAGTGCCTTCCAAAAGTAACTGAATTTTTTAACGTGTATTGAATGGACTTTATATTTTATTTGTATGTAGCATTATATGACAGGTTTCGAAAAAACTAAACGATTAAAATGAACAAAGTTCGACGTATCGATTTCATAATTTATTTCTTTTGGTACCTTTTGGAAATCAACGTTATTCAATAAACTGTTATAGCTATTGAATACAATCCAACAGGTAAAAAAAAAAAAAAAAATTGCGATTAAATCTTATTTTAGTTAAAATTAATTTTTCATTTTTTCGTTATGTATCACACAAATAAATCATTAAAAAAAAAAAAACCCTGTATCTCTACAACCCATGAAGGGTATCTCAGGTTAAGTACTTATAGAGATTCGTACTGTTCCACAGCCAATGGCCGTGCAAGGTAGAGATTGGGCCTTTATCACTCTCAGCCGCCAGGTATTTTACCCACTTTATAGAGACTGGGTGTGCCCCATAATATCACAAAATGAATCGGACTAAGCAGACAATCTGGTCCACCGCCTTGAATTAATTGCTGTCATATTCATTTGTTTTCCTCTCAGAAGTATAAAGACATACAACTTATTAAGTGTTTTATTTTGAATTTTGGGAACCTTGCATTATCAGACAGAGTATGATCGATATTCGCGAACTAGAAACAGAATCGTTCCTTCACCGGCAGTTCCTTTGTAATAGATGACAGTAGCTTATCTCCCTTTCCTCCGCGCCTTCAGGGGCTGCCCATTTCACATCCCTATCGGGGAAAATCAACTCCATCGCTAATAATGCTTGCGAATCGGTCATTCGATATTTATAATCGTTATTTTATATGAGGTCTGAAATTCTCATTATTTTTATCTTTTCGAGATAAAAGATATTTCAGTTATCAAATATCGTTTTGTATTACTAATCTTATGACGAATCTGTACAGAATATTCTTCTGATTGTGAGAAGATATCTTATTATGACCCATCCGATTTCTGCGGTATTATTACTTTAGATAAAGGTGACGCCACTCAGATATCGGAAACTCGTTCCTGGCATTGGTTTGATTTTATGACTTTATCACCTATATTTTTTTTTTCTTGGGATCTTAAACCCATTCCTACCTAATTATGGCAAATATAGCTTTCATGTAACCTATTCTAACAAGAATCGGAAGGTCCAGATTCATTATATTAAACACCCACAAAATAAATTTCAACACGCCCAAGTCGGATTACAACTTATGCCATATTCGGGTTCCCAAGACATCTTGAAGATGAACGGCATGTTTCATCTATTCCCCGATTCCCGGGTTCGAACCCCGGCTATGGCAGAATAATTATGTATTCTGTTATTTTAGTCGCTATAAATTTTTTTTTAAATTGTTTTATTTAGAAATAATAAAATCTGCCACAATCTTGGCAATTAGTATTAATGCTATAAGAAGTCATTCATTCCTTATGTACACTAAATAAATAAAAAATAAAAAAATTACATAGAAGAACAAATAAACCTAAATAAAGATAAAAAAAAAATGAAATAAATAAATAATAATAATCTTGGTTACATCCATACATATATATAATATTTACAAACTGCCCCTGGGAACTCCGAATCAAACCCCGACACCCCAAGTAATTGGGTAAAATACTTGGCGGCTGAGCGTGATAAAGGCCTAATCACTACCTTGCACAGCCATTGGCTGTGGAACATTACTAATCTCTATAAGTACTTAACCTGAGACCCTTCATGGGTAGTAGAGATACAGGTTTTTTTTTTTTTTTAATGATTTATTTGTATGTTACATAACGAAAAAATGAAAAGGAATTTTTAACTGAAATAAGATTTAATCGTGATTTTTTTTCTTACCCATTGCATTTTATTGAATAGCTATAGCAGTTTATTGAATAACGATGATTTCCAAAAATACCAAAACAAATACATTACGAAATCGATACTTCAACATTTTTTTCATTTTAGTCGCTTAGTTTTATCGCAATCATTATATGCTATCTACAAATGCATTTAGAAATACAAAAGTCCATTTAATAAGCGTTAAAAAAAATTCAGTTAGGAAGGCACTAAATTGATATTTCAGTTAGTTCTAAAGTATACTTAAATAATAATTCTGGTTGACCCTGGAGCACACTCAGCCTCTTTTAAGCGGGTAACCAAAATCAGGGAAAAAAAAACTAAGTCTGAATTTCTGGTATCACTTTCATATATTATCTTAAAACAAAACATTTTATTTTATATTATTATTTTCAATACCTATTTTCCTGAGTAGTATCATGTTAAAATGTTATTTCCATCTTCAAATTTTAAAAATCCTAGTTTTAAAAGTCCGCATAACCAAGTGTCTCAAAGCATTTTGTGTTTAAGTTCGATTTTTATAATGCTATATTAATTAATCTTCCATAATCGATTTCTATAAAGAGCAACTTTAATATTATTAATTTTAGAACTTTTGTCCCTACGACTTTGATAAATGTTGTCATACTTTATTTAATTAACCATCACAAAATTATTTTTACTTGAGTAAATTTTAAATTATGTTTATTCTAAATAATCAGTCACACCTCGTGAAAAATTTTCAATAAAAATGGATAAATATAGAACTTAATAAATAACTTATGGAGTAAAAATATTTCTTTATGAGGTAAAATAGCATCCTTATGAGATTTTTTTTTTTTTTTGTATATAAAAAAGGTTTTTATAATATCTAAGGGTATTAATAGTACTATTAACAACGAATTAAGTACTGCTGTAAATCCGAAAATTTTGAAAAAAATGTTAGCTATCATATAAGTTCGTCAGTGGTGAGTAAAATTAGAAAAAAAAAAAAAATTAATAAAGCATAATTGTAGTGATTGCTGTAAAAATAATCTGCTGCGCGCAACACACGACTTTCAATTACCTCGGTTGTTAAAATGAATCTAGTAATAATAAATAAAGTATTAGTAATTAAATTTCATAACATTTATTCCTTATATTGTAGTTAGTTATTATACTTACAATTAGTTAAGTCATCCTATCATATTGTTTTTCGAAATTATTGTATAATGAAAAAGTAAAGTTAGGTTCAGTACATAATAGATTCGTATTGTTTCAAGGGAAAAGGCTTGTGCAAGGAGGTATTAGGCCTAGGTCACGCTCAACCACCAGGTTCCTCCCCTATTTTTGGTACCCACTTTATAGAGTCTCGATGTGCCCAGAAGGGTCTCCATAACCCAGGATCCCATAGCTGAAATAATGGAATATATAATTCTGCCCCAGTCGGGGTTTGAACTCGGGACCCGCAGAACATTAGACTAATGATTAATATTATTATAAAATATTACTTATTCATCATTTATAAGTTGTTTTTTTTTAAATTATTATAACTTGCAACCCATTTCATGCTGACATAATTTATAGAAAATCATACCATGAACAAATTTTAAATAAACAAGCAACTGTATAAATGTATAAAAAAGAGCTATGATATCAAAGAGAACTGCCTACGTAGCAAACAGTGCTGTCAATTCTTTCAATAACGCAGTTGCAGTAAACAAATCATGAATAGAGATTTTCATCGGCATTCGTTTGTGATTTTTTTTTTTTTTTTTTTAACAAAATATAAGTTACCCTTTTCTTTTTTTTTTATACGTGAATAGCTCATTGTTGAAAGGTGGATTCCATTTACATCGGTGCTTTGTTCAACAACAAAGCGACTGTAGGACACTGTACACAATCGAACGCATTCTCATCTCGAGTTACTCAATTAATTTTATTTCGAATTCCTTCGCTATGAGCTCATTTTATATTTGTGCAATATTTCTCTATATAGCGTAATGTACACGAAGGTTATTTTATGAAACGAAAAAATTTTCAATATACACTTACTTCAAAAAAGTTTCCATACACCCATAAATAAATTCTAGTTTTGAAAGCTGATGTTGATTTTCTCTACACTTTTGACCTTCAATATGGCTCAAAAATATTAAATTTAGATTCCTAAGAGAATATGACCAGAAATTTGTGGGTATATTTACAAATTCCCTAGCAAATTACAGCCGCTTCTTCTGGTTTAACTTCTGAAGAAGGGCTTACTTCGTGCGACTCGACCACTGTATCCTTCTTCTAATATTAATCTGTATGATATGTAATATCTGTATTCTTTCTTGGAATATTTTTGACTGTTTCTGGTCGACTTAAATCCCACAATACCTATTTATTCTGATGGTCATTAAGGTTGCTGTAGTCTGAGAATTTGCATAGAATTCAGCAACGCTGGCTCGCCTCTGTCGATTCTCCTATCTTCCAGCACGTGGTCTATCCTCTAAAATTTTAACTCTATGTCTTTGTAGTCCATACTTTTCAGTAGCATGTGACTTATTCAACAGATATGCAATTTTTCTGATAGATAAGATTCTGCAAACTATGAGCTCTCTCAAATCACGAGAAACACGCATATGGAAAAGAACTCAAGTTTCGTAGGTACAACTAAAGCAAGTACAAAACTAAGATATGGTATTTAGATACCATTTCTACAGAGAACTCAAGAAAGGCGATCATAGTACAACAAATAGGATTTATATAGAAACTGTATGAGAACTTTTTTGACCTATCATTAACAAATAACATTCTGCCTTGTTTGATATTAATGATGAAATGAAAATAAAATATATTTTTTTAATCCAATATTAGTATTAATAATTTGTACATTAGGAAACTATTAAGAAAGCCAAATTATTTTAATAGATACTTTTCTAGTCAGGTCTTAGCGTTAATAATAATAATAGCGATACAATAATCTTCTTTGCGAGATCAGATATTAAGTCCTCCCAATAAATTATTGGTCCCCCACCTAGTCACACTGGTTTTGGATCCTATCTTACATCTGTGCTGGTTGTACCCACAAGAGTAATGATACCTCGATTCTTGGTTTTCGGAGAACTGCTTCTAAACCACTGGACGGATTTTGATACCGTTTTCACAATCATTTAGAGCATCCTTTCCTGAAGTTTTATAAATAAATTACATTGCAAATTAGCTTTACAATTTAGGGGAAAGATAAATTTTCTGTAATGAAGTCATCAAAAAATTATTTCTGAAATATGAGTAGTAATGTAAACGTATAATATACCGTTGGAAAGCGGAAATTGCAGAAAAGTTAAAATAAAATAAAAACTGTAGCACAAGTTCATATAAACTTATGAGCTTGAGTTATTTTTAATGATGGAGGTTATGGTGGTTCAATGTTACCACCGTACAGCATCGTACAAGTTATATTCCTCCAATCAGTACACAATATTTAAGAAAAAAGTGTTACGTACCAAATTAACTTAATACGTAATTAAGTTGTTGACATAAATGGTAAGTTGTTATAAATATAACAACTAACATTGTTATTAATTATTTTTACTTTTAGATCATTTCATGAAAACTGATATTCCACCGTAAACTAAATGGGTTTCCCATAGCTTTAATCAATTTAATAAATTCACTATATCGATGTAAAATGGAATGAGCTTTAATTTTATGTAGGGGTTGTCTTCATTGAAACAGTAAGGTAGGGCATTAATATGGTATTTAAGTACCTTTAATTTCGTTTATAAGAAATAATAAACTATTTCTCTTTGCTAGTATCAATAAATATGAGATATGAAAGAATTTTAAAACTAACTTCTAGAGAAAAAAGCAGAAATATTTTCCAAGTTTAATTTACTTAAAAATAATAATATAAAATAAATGTATAACATACCGTTGGAAAACTGCAGTTTTTAGAAACAAATTAACAAACCTACGAAGAGGTAAAAAGTTATAAAAAGGACATTAACTTAAGTAATTGTTGAATATCATAATTCCAATTGTTATATTATTTTTTGCATTTTTACTTTCACTTACCTATATATGAAATGTATAGTAAGGGAAAGTATTGCGTTCGTGTAAATTTTCGAATTCCAGTTTTCAACGGAAAAACACGTTTTAGGGTCCCCTGAGTCCAAATAACCAAGTCCTGAAAAAGGTTTGTGTGTCCGTGTGTTCATCTATATGTGTGTGTGTGTGTGAGTGTGGTAAGTTCAGCGCAAAAACGAAAAGTCGTACGAAACTGAAATTTCATATTTCAGACAAATATAGGCCCGAGATGCTCCAGCAACTTTTTCATCAAAATCTGCTGAACAGAACAGCCACTTTCTACCGTGCATTTTGCACCTTTTTACGGTTTACGCCAAAACGGCTTTAAAGATTTTGATTAAATTCTCTATATCGATGTAAAATTTAATGAACTTTAATATGATATAACTTCTATTCTGATTGAAATAGCCTGACAGGGCTTAAATGGCGTATTTTCGTTTTTTCGCCCTCTAAAATACGATTAATTTTGTACATTCTAAAATATTAACCATTTCATCTTATCAGCATTGACAAATATCGGCTTAATATACAAGTTGAACGAATTTGATGACCAATAAAAGGATAAAAGAGAAAAATATTTTTTAAATGTAATTTTTGTTTTTTTATATATTAAGAATAGTAATATATACGAATATACCGTTGGAAAGAGAAAGATTTTAGAAAAAACATTATCTAATCCACAAAGAAGTAAAATATGATATTAGGTGACGAACATAGCCTAAACTTAAAATTTATTATTATACGTAACAACTTAATACAGTGATATTATTTCACCTAAATCGTATGTTTCCAATTTAAATTACTTTAAATTACTCTAATAACTTTTTATTTAAATTAACTTAAAACTGCTTTCATAAATTTTAAATTTATGTAATAATTCTTGAATTTGTTTTAATAGCCGAGGTAAGTAAATATCGTTTGTTGCCGCACCAGATTTTGCAATTTATTTCAAGAAGTGAGTTTAGTAAAAGATCTGTACTATTTTTGAAGATTTTTTTTTTAATATACCTTCTAGTGGTTTCTTCTCCGCACCATACTTTATTCATTGGTTTCTCACATAATATAAAGGCTTCCTAAGGAATTTCATTTCGGCGGCTCGTATTCGAATCACGAATAAAATTACTTAGCACGCACACGATACCTATTACTTGGAAGACCGTTTTAAAAAATACCATCTACTTCTTATCATTATCACCGCATTCCTCCAATTATGGCATGATATATTTTGTTGTATGCCAATATTGATTCTCTTACTCTCTGGTTTATGTAGTTCCCTTCCCGCTATTTACTATAGTTAACTTGAAATAAGCAAATTTTCACCCAATAATTATGTTTCAATAACCAGTTTATACATTTGCGTAGTAAAACTATCATACCCTCGTATTGGTTGTACAGTAGTATTAAAGAAACAATAATAAATTATAATTTCACAACCCATCAAAGAATCATAAATAATAAAAGAAAGTAAAAATATTAAGTATTAATAAGAACCTTTTTTTTTTATTTATTTACTTTCACTTACCTATATATGAAATATACAGTAAAGGAAAGTATTGCGATTGTGAAAAATTTCGAACTCGTGTTTTCAAAATACGCATACGGAAATAGGCATTTTCCAAATGACTAAGTCACTCAAAATGGTCTATGTGGTGGTAAGTCTGGCACGAAAATAAAATTTCACACGAACTGAAATAAATATTTCAGACGACTATGTGCTTGGGATGGTGTAGCAACTTTTTTACCGGCACAACTAACCAGAAGACGCACATTATACCAACGCATTTTGAACTTTTTTATGATGTTCTCAAAAAAGGCTGTAACGATACCGATGTATAATTTAATGGCTTGATATGATGTAGGTTTCATTCTGTTTGAAATAGTCTGACAGGGCTTAAATGCCGATATTTTAAATTTTCTTATTCTAAAGAAAGTTTTTTATTCTTTTGCAGATTCGAAAAAATTAATCATTTCATGCTGTTGTGATATAAAATATGGCAAACATATGTTTTTAGGTACTTTTTTTTCTCTACATAAGAATAGCATACGTAGATATAAAATATATTGTTGGAAAGCAAGAGATTTTAGAAAAAAACAAATTGTTATTTGCAACGTTTTATACGGTAACAGGGAGTGATGAAAAATTAATAAAACTAAGTGATTTTTTTTTTTTTTTTTTTGTAGATAATAAGTTTTATGGTTTGATTATTCAATCTAAAATAAATATTTGCATCGAAAGAACATAATTATTTTTTCAACTTTAAATTTCTTGAAAATTATTTTAAGGTAAATGAAAGTCGTGCTTTGCGCCCGCCAATTTTTTCAAAATAAATGATTATGGAAACATAAAATATTTTAACATCCGAATCGAAGCGCCAATTTACTTTCCATAGATTTGCAAAATCAGGCTCTCTCCAGAACATTTTCGCATACTGGACGTGGACAAAATCCAATGATTTGGTTATTTTCATTCCGAATAAAATATTCCCTATCGAAAGAATACCTGAATCAATTCCATGAAAAGTTCTTTTCCCATGAATATCTATTGTACTGTTGCTTATGAAATTTCTCAAAAAAATATGTTCTAACTTCTCTTCGAGATAAAACGTGTTATGGAGGCAATCAAATCAAAAAAGTTGTTGATCCGCTTTTATCTCTTGCGAACAAGGAGATTCTAGATCTTCTTAAAAATGTAATAAATAATGGTGGTATTTTTGCGTGTTTTCTTCTAAAGAGGTATAATAATTATTTATCTAAACTCTGTACCTTTTTCATCTTAGGCCATAACAACGTAGGTCGTTCAACTACAACTAATAGCTTAATTTAATTTGAAAACACTTAAGTGTGACGGGCCATACAGATGGTATTGAAAGATCTATATGTAGAATCAAATACGATTTACCTAAATAATAATAATTAAAAAAAAAAACTGCTTTTAGGCAGTAACAAAAGAAATTAAATTCTTACACGTCGTTGGATATTTCCAGTAGTGTTTTGGGTACCCACTCTCTAGAGGATGGGTGTGCCCCAAAAGGGTCTCGCCCCGAGATAATATATATATATATATATATATATATATATATATATATATATATATATATATATATATATATATAATATATATTATATGATATATTTTTGTTATTTAAGTTACTATGTAATGAAAGGTGTCTATCCATGTATATTATGTAGGTTTTTTGTACGTATGTATCGATGTAGAATTTAATGGGCCTTATGTACTTTTAAGTTTCATTCTGATTGAAATAGTCTAACTGGGTTTAAAGGCCGATATTTTTCTCCTTCAAAGTATCTTTAATTTATAGGTTTCAAAAAAATAAAACATATCATATTATTAGCATTGAAAAAAACCCCGGCTAAATATACAAGTTGAACGAATTTGATAATCAACTAAAGGAGAAAAGAGCATAAATATTTTGTTTGTAATTTTTTTTTTTTTTTTTTTTTTTTTTAATATAATGAACAGTATATAACATAATATGGATGTATAATATACAGTTCGAAAGCAAATGGTTTTAGATTAAATATCTTCTTGTATAAAATTTTTAAAACGTATGTAAAGTGACGAATACGGCATAAACATATTACTGATTATCACACGTAACAATTTACAAAATAATGGAACCAACTATGGGTCATAATATCCTAGATGTTGATTCTCCAGATTTATTTTAGTTATCTGATCTAGTCGTAACAATTTAAATTTTTAGATTATTTAAACTACATCATATGTTTCAACGAATGAACTTTTTATACAAATTAACTTAAACCTTTTTTCAACCTTATATATATAATATATAATTTTTGTTTCGATGTTTCGAACAACTTGCCCACCCCCCACGAAAATCCTGCCTACGTTCTTGGGTCTACCGCTTTAAACTTTTTCGAAGAAAAATCAAAACTTGACTGCACTGTCATGTTGATTATCTTGTTTTCTTACTATTATTAGAGATATTCAAATATTCATTTCTTACAAGATATTCACCCCCATTAAGGAAGTTGTATAATTTATTCACTGAAGTATTGTAGGAATGTTGGTTTTATTTTTATATATTGAATATCAATATGAACAGCACAGATTAAACTTTGTATATAAATATTTGTCACATATATGTTTGACTCAGCTTCACAGTTGTTCTGCTTACTCGCGTCTTTTAATCTCTATATGTTAATTTTGATATGTAAGCTGGTTTTAGTTCGATTAATCTCTATTTACCCTTATACTCTCATTATAGTTGTGCCAGTTCGCCTAAAACAGCTCTTAGTAGATGTTCAAACCTTGACAGTTTTTCATTAAAATTAGTCCGTTTCTATTCTATACACGAAATTCGAAATGTAAAGTTAAGTTGTAGATTTTATTGTTTCAAAACGAAAAAATAAAATATATAATGTTTAAATTAATAATTTATGAACATATTTTAGAATAGATTTAAGTATAATCGAGAAAGGTCGATAATCAATAGTGTCATCGATTACTTGGACTGCCTTATCGATCTGAAACGAAGGATCTGATATCATCATTTGTTCACCGGCAGCACTGTGTGTCGTGTTCTTCTGAGTTTGAGGTGACTTGTACTTGTGTATTCATCAGTGTTTGAATTCTTGTGAATTTAAAAGGAAAGTATGCAATCCTTCAATAGCTTATCGTTGATGAAGGAGGCTAAATATGAAGCTTGGCGGAGAAATCTATCTGTGCTTTATGACGTCTTTGTTAGAGATAACTTGGCTTCACCATCTCTTACAGTGCAGTGGCTTCCTAATATTGAAGTGAGAAGAGGTGGACGTCTCCCGAAGAGGGTTGGTAAACTAAGACTTAATCAAAGGTTAGTTATTGGCTCTTCTAATATTGATGAAGATAATAATATTATCATTGCAAATATTTCATTTAGTGAGAAAAGATTAAAAACTCATATTGACCATATGCTATCAAACCCAAATCCAGCAACGTGTTTTATAAAAATATGGTCTAGAATAAAACATTCAGGTATTGTGAATCGTGCTAGATACATGCCCCAAAACCCAGGAATTTTGGCTTCAAAGTCTTCAAATGGTGATGTTTATATTTATGATCTGAAAAGAAATTTAGCATCTTTTAAACCTACAGATATTAGCGACCCTATACTCACATTGAAAGGTCTAACTGCTGGTGGTAGTGGTATGTCATGGAATCCAAATCGTAAAGGATATATTTTATCATGTTCGCTTAATGAACGAACTATTCGTCTTTTTGATATTAATTCTAAATTGCCTAGAAGTGGCATTAACAGTGGTTTGAATAAATTCAACCGAGGTCATCCGTCAGGTGTCAAAGATTGTTCATGGCATTGTCTTCATTCTTCTCTGTTTGGTTCAGTTGGAAATGACAGAAACATTAATATTTGGGATATCAGGTCTGACTTCACAAAAATGCCAGCAATAACTACAACAGGCCACAAATCATCCGTTAATTGTTTGTCTTTCAATTACTTTTCAGATCATTTATTGGCAACTGGAAGTTCTGATCAGACAATAGCTTTGTGGGATCTAAGAAAAATGAGAAAACCATGTCACCGCCTCATTTGGCATAAAGCTGAGACTTGTAAGGTGTATTGGTCACCAAACAATGAAAGTATTCTTGCATCAAGTGGGGTTGATGAGAGACTTTTAATTTGGGATATTAGTCAAATTGGCTCTCATCAAACTCCTGATGAAGCTGAAGAAGCACCTCCTGAACTTATATTTATACATGGTGGCCATACAGACAATATATTAGATTTCTCATGGAACATTACAGAGCCCTGGCTCTTGAGCTCAGTATCTCAAGATAAAGTTATTCAGATTTGGCAAATGGGGGAACAAATATATGACAATGATTATTCTAAAAAATATTCACATTTATTACCTAAACGTGAAAATCCATCAAAATGCCCATCTGGGCCAGGATCCACAAAATCATTTTTTTCAAAAACTTCAACTCAGACATATTTGGAATCTCTATCTTTGGGATCTATCAAAGTTACAGGAGCAAATAGTTTTCCAAATGTAATGGAAGCTTCAGAATCATCGTTCAGTGCTAATTCTCTAAAGTCTACTAGTTTACCTGTATGCTCACCATCAAAATCTCAACAATCAGTGAAGACAACCCATATATATGAGGAAACTTCACTATGCCAAGCTCTCCCAGGGCCCTCAAATGCGCAAGATTTCATTACTGACTTTCAGTTATCCTCAGATTCATCCTCTCCATCAATTAATGAGTCTGAAATAATAAAAATGAATTCTTCTTTACCATGCATATCACCATTGACTGTATCATCATCAGAGGATTCCCTACAAACTGTAAAATCATCAGAAATACTTAAATTACCAAAATCTCCTTTAGCTAGCTCATCACCATTGTCTAAATCATCACTTGAAGATTCCTCACTATCTGCTGCATCTCCAGAAGTACCAAAACAAAAATTATCAAACTTATCACCATTGTCAAAATCATCACTTGAGGATTCACCAAAATCTACTCCATCCCCAGAATTACCACAATTACCAACTTCAATGGAGTCACCTAAATCATTGGAATATCCTCTTACTCCAGAATCTGTTAATTCATTACAATTCTCTACATCAGAACCCCCTACAACTCCGGAATCTGCAAAATCCATATTATTCTCACATTCAGGTAACTCAGAGCGTTGTCCGGAATCACCAAAAGACTCAGAAGATATAGACAATCAAGGGAGAAAAGAAGCAGAACAGTTAACTCGTCCTGTTTCCCCCACATTTTCAACTATTTGTTGTTTACCAGAATGTCAGTTATGCCTGCCTCATGGATTATCAAAAAATCAAGAATTTATTGCAGTTAGCCCAACACAGCAGAATCCAATGACATCTGAGTTGTCACCTATACCCTCCCTAACATGCAGGTGTAATTGTCAGGACCACAATTATGCATTGCAATGTAATATTTGCTTTTATTTAAAAAAATTCTCAGATAATGTACAGACCTTATCTGCAGTTCACCATCCACCATCTCAACTTTTTCCTTCTGAGTCTGCAGCTATTGAACCAGATAATCCAGCATCTTTGGAAGCCCAGAACCCTCTAATTAGCATACAATCTGCAGATATGGAAATAAATTATGATCCCTTATTATATTTAGATGACTTAGATTTTGAGATAGCTGAAGAATATGTTTTAGAACAAACTTTGCAGGATTTTCCAGAAACTACCCCTACTTCAAATATCCTGGCATTTGAAAATAACACACAAAATTCCCTAATGCTTCCTGAGAGCTATGTACCTACAAATATTCTCAACCCTTCAAATAACCTTGTGAATTCAAATGTCAAGAAACTGCCGGGCACCACTGATAGCCCAATGGAACTAACATTTACAGATTTTCAGGCCCTTCTAGTAAGTCCAGCATCTCAAGAGATCAAGAAAACACAAGATATTTCTTCTTACACTAAAGAACATCCAAATATCCAATATTCTCAGGATAACTCTGTATTATTAGATGACCCTGTGTCTACAAATATAGTGGATCAAAATTTAACTGATATTCCTGCTTCAGCTTCTATTCTGTATTCTCATGATGGATCTCAAAATCAAGATATGCTGACATCAACTAATGTCACTGCCCCATCAGAGGTTCCTGTTTTTCAAGATTTAAAGGAGCACCCTGATGGCCTGGCAAGTACAGATCTGTATCCCTCAGATCCTTCCATCGAGAATATCCTAGTCTCTTCAGGCAATTCCGAACAAATTTCATAAACAATCCAAAAAGTCTGATGATGGTTTTTTTTTGTTAAATGGATCAAGTAAATATAATGCTGTTTTTTAAATTTTAGGATAAAATAACATTTAATATACATTGTTACTAAATAATTAATAGGGCATCTATGAATTAAAATATTTACATATCTCAAATTTTATTTTACTTGTGTTGAAACATAAATAGTAGTGGCTGATTATAGTTCTTATACCCCAACACACACACACACACATTATATATATATATATATATATATATATATATATATATATATATATATACATATTTGATATTTTAGACAAGGTTTATATTGTATTTAAATATCTTCGTTCAATAAATATAAAACATGAAATATGTAAATTGGTGTACATTATAGGGATGAAGCATTGTATCTATTGTTTCAAAACATAATATGAATTATGTACCATCATAAATAAAACATGACTTGTTCAAAAATATATTCGATAATTATCTGTCTTAGGATATTTTCAGCTTATATATTACAACTTATATGTATATATATATTTTCAAACTTAATCATGAATTGTAGATTTAGAATGGACTAAAAATAATAAATTGTATTTAATATTTTTATAAAATTAATGTCAAACTTTATTTTTATATTACATGTATTCACCTTTCAATAAAAAAATATGTTTTTAAGTTTCATTTTGTTCATTAAATGGTTATTAATATATTAATCATAAGTCCATTGGATTATAAACATATATTAGGTGGAATAGCACCAAAAGAGGTTACATGAATAGATATTTTATGCATTGTTTATAAAGTGTACAATACTTTTTGTTTTAATTGTATTTAACTTTCTTCATTTAATAAATATAATATATAAAGTATGAAAATTGATGTATATTATAGAAATATAGTATTTTTCTATTGTATTTAACACTGTATAGGTTTAGGTTTTAGTTTAATTGATAGTACATATTAATTATTAAAAATAAAATATATACAATCATAAATAAAACATGATTTCTTAAAAAATAGAATAGATACATATCTGCCATAAGAGCATATATTTTTTTAAACATAATCATGAATTTTAGATGTATAACACTTTTACAAATATATGTTTATATAATTATTTTTTACTAATAATTGTATAATATATATATATATATATATATATATATATATATATATATATATATATATATATATAAGTCCATATAAGTATATACAATTATTATATTAAATATTTAAAAAAAATGATAATATTGAGCTTTGTTTTTACATATCATGTATTTACCTTTCAATAAACAAATATTTTCTGCAGTTCAATTATTTTCATTAAAAGTTTATTGAGATATTAATCATTAGTTAATTGGATTATAATAAATACCATGTGTGTGTATATATATATATATATATATATATATATATATATATATATATATATATACACACAGAGTTGTTTTATTGTAGATATTTTTTTTTTTATGTAGTTGTATAGTATAGTAATAGCACTGTAGGTTTAATTTTTTAACAGAATTAGAATGAGATTTTTTGTGTAAGAAATTAGTGACAAGAAATGAAATGTGCCCTCTTTACCTATTATTAGCACATAATAAAAATTGAAATGCACTAATCTAGTACATTATTTTCAAGTCTAGTATTTGCCTTTCACTGGCAAAAGGCAGGTCTTAACTTGGAACAGCATATGAGTAATAACAACATATAAATAACAGCATATCTGATTAATCCGTAAAAAAAAAAAAAAAGAGAAATAATAATAAAACGATTACAAAGTCAAAATAACTAGAACGAAACTTAAAAGTAATAAAATAAAAACTTTATTTGTTTTATGTTATTTTGCAAACATTAAACATAAGTTATTTTATTTCAATTGCCGGTTTGGAATTTGAAAATGTGTTGGAAAAGAAGAGGCATAGTATAAGGGCAAGGAAGAAGCAAATGTTAGATAATAGAGTAAGTAAGAAAAGGACAGTTTGTGTTTTCATTTTTCTATTTTTTTCACTTAACGTTTTGAAGGTATTGTTGATTAGATTTAATCTTATTGCAATATATTGAAGAAGTAGGTGGATTGGATCATTTTACAATATTATTTTCTAACTAGTCAATATATTATGTATCTATTAATCATAGAATAAGTTAATAGCAATGAAAACATGATTCAGTTCATATTCAAGATCAAAAATTATTTCTGCATTTAGGAATATCATTTTAAGTTGGTTTTTTAATATTATAAATATCTAACTATTGTTTATAACAGATATATTTGTCTGCAATTTATCTAAATTTGTTTGATGGGTGTTTTTACATCTTATTTGTTCTTTTGCTGGTTTCTTAAGTAAGAAACAATTGTAATCACATACGTCTATATTTACTATTCTTATTAGAATTAGCCTTTCATAGACAAGTAAGCAAAGCATTCTGGATTTTTAAAGTTCTTTCTTGCTGTGACTTTGAAAATTATTGACAAAAAATACTATATTTTGGGAATAGATGTTATTGTACAAATATAGTAATTTCTTAGCAAAAGGATATTGGATTAAATTAAAATTCAGAACTAACCATATTCACATCTGAGTAACTAATCAATACCCACACTATTATTTTTAATATTATTTACTTATACAATTATTTACTTATACACTGTTTGCACTCGCATGTTATGTATTATTTTTCTTTAATTTGGATAGAGCTAAAATGATTACTCAGTTCTTCAAATTAAAATTTAAAAATATATCAGTCCCTCAATAAGATTAACTTTAGGAATTTAATTTAACAGCATAAATTTAATTTTGACATTTTTCTAAATAACAATTAGTCTTGTTCACTTTTTTTTAAGACTGAGGATTAAAATTTACATAAAGAACATGGTTCAAGAAAGATTTATTTATATTTAGGTGAAGTATTCAATGAGAAAGGGTGCGTGAAACACTCCAGTATTTAATTAAAAAAGAACCATTTATTACAAAAAAATGAAACCTATTTATGATTGCCAACTTTTGTTAAATTGGAGAAACTATCTAATTAGTAGATGATGAAACCCATAAACACAAAGAATTTTATAGGAGGAAATTATTGAGAGTCAGTCTAAAAATATTTTAATTCTGCCTATGTTTTGGCTCAAATTTGAGTAAAGTTAAAGTCTATAACATTAGTTAATGCTTGTCATTGCTCTTGGATGCACTGTTGATGGCTCACAAGTATAAGCCGAAACGTTGGAAAAATTAAAATATTTTTAGGCTGACTCTCGATTATTTCTACCAATGTGAATTTCAACAGTTGACTATACATCTTCAATACAGTCAACAGAGAATTTTCCTAATAATGGTAATCAGAAATGTTTCACAGACTATTTAAACATGACTTTTATTTAATAACTTGTTTATATTAAAATAAATTATCGTATTTACCAATTATATATATTTTTAGATGAAATTTATTAATTATTTTGTTATCATTTTATGTAATTTTTCAATGGCCATTCATGTTTTAGTTTTGAAAAAAAAATTGATAATTATTTTATTCAGGCAGATGATTAATAACTATGGAGGTGGATAAATAATTAGTTTGAATATTAAACTAAAAGCTTACTATATAGTTTTAAAAATGGAGATATAGAAGAAATTCCAAAACAAAGCCATGCAAATGATTAAGGACTATTTTTCTATGAGTTCTATAAGAGAGAATTTGCAATTTTGTGAGCTCGGATCTTGTTTTTACAGAGTGGGCAGAGAATCATAGACTGAACAAATTAAGAATGGGGTAGACATTTTAGGTTCAATGGCTCAGTAATGATAGACCCTAGGAAGTATTGCCTTAGAAAGATTTGGTAATGCTGCTTTAACCTGGCTTATCAAGTGAAGACATAAGATTGCCTGGAGATTCCCAAGAGAAATTTAATGAAGTAATTCATCAGTTGATTATCATGCCCGCCAGACAGCCTACCATACCCAAGACAACCGTAGGTAGCATTAGATATTTTTACATTTAAAAAATATTCTATACAGTAATTTAAAATAAAGATAGGTAAAAAAAAAAATCAGGGCAGCAATATTTGAAGCATTGAATTTTTTAATATTTCATGAAGCATAAAAATCTTTTAAGGAAAAAATAGATAGTTCTATTTCGATATTTTTGTAAGGATATTAGTATTACTTACTGAGCCATGAGCATTATTATTTAAATTTTCTTTTTCCAATGAAAATTTAAAGGAATTTTCTAAATTCTTATGCCAAAGTTATCGAAACAATTCCAAATTATTATATTACTCAATAGATAAATAAATTGAAATATTTAAATTTTATATCATGATTTTGCATTCTAATCACTAGAATGTCTTTTAGCAACTAATGGATGATCTCAGAGTCATCAAAATATCTTTCTGAAACCTCCGGAACTGTAGACAATTTCTACTTAATTATTTTCATACCTTAATAATACTTATGTCTCAAAATTTTTTAACATAATTTCTATGTTATCATATTATATTAAATCATCTAAAACCAGAAGGAACCTGGTTGATCAGAACTTAAATGACAAAACTATATCATCTTAGTTAAATTTCTAACCATTAGATGGAATTATAAGTCATCATACCTCTTTATATAATGCCTACCTTATATATCATAGGAGTGGAATTCATTTAAATAATTTTATATTGATTCTACAATTTCAAAATAACCTCTGGAGGTCTGCTGGTAAAAATTAATCTAATTCATAAGCCATGCCTGAGTTTTTCATATTTAATCTCTTCTTTAAAAAAATAAAATAAATTTCCATGGTTAATATGTGCTTTTTTTCTCTTTTTGAAGAAATCATTACTATTTCAATCAAACTTATAGAGCATATAAATTTAGATTTGTAGATGAATATTGTGGACCCTAGTTATACAAAAGATTTTGATATAAAATATTTCTTATGCCCTTATTTCTCATTATTCTTAAAATGTAAACATAATATAATATTTTAGTTTCCTGGCACAGAAAATTAAAAATGCTTAAAAAGGATTAAGCCCATTGCCGGTTTATTGTTCTAATTTGAAATTAAATGAAAATAAATTTTATTCTGGGATGAATAGTACCCTATGAATAACAAAAATGTACAAAATAAAATTTGTCTGGTCATGGAAGACTTCATTACAGAAATTGATCAGGTATAGCAAAATCTGTCTAGTTTTTGTTTGATATGGTTTATACTTAATTATAGAATCAAAATAAGCACTAATTCAAATGCACTTCATTAACCCACAAAAACCATTACAACATTATTTGAATGCTCACTGTTCCAACAACCACTCACTATCTGATCTTTTATTAAACATCTAAAACATATGATCAATTTAGTAGCCACATATATCATCCTCTCCCTTTCAATATATTAGCCTGGCTGGCACCTTCCTGGATCGCTGAGGTTGGCAGATCCATTGGTTGTCTTCTTTTATCTTCACCATCTTCATTAAATGCCGGGCGAAGATGTAATCTATTACTACTCGGCCTGTGTCAAAATACTGTACGAAGTATGATCTTGGCGCTACGTGCTTTTGTAGAACTTTTCCTTTGTGCCACTTGTTCTCATTTCGATACTGAATGGAGATAAGTTCCCCAGGCCTTAATTCCTCAAGCTCTTTAATATTTTTTATTGCCGATCTATTTTGGGACCTTACTTCATTAATGGAAAAAGATTCATCAATATGCCATGTACCTTTTTCGATTCAAATTCATAAACATTCCTGGAATCCAGTCCATCCACTTGGCAAGTGATAGCAAAATGATTTTTCCCATGCAAGACAGCATCGAAATTTGTGGTGGGTCGCACAGCGGGAACATTTCCTGAAACTTGTCGGTGATACTTTGTTATTTTTTTTCTTTTCGCGCGTCATGTACTTCTACAGACCTCTATGGGATCACGCCGGCCTGGATGTGTGCCTGCTTCTCTAAAAACCCTAGCAATTCCTCAATAGGAAAAAATTCAGTGGAACTGTCATGTAATTTCCACTAATGTTTCGACTCCTTATCAAGTTTACGCAAAAGTAGACATTTTATGGTAGCATTCCAGCTTTCAGTGTTGATACCAAAACTTTTGATAGCATTGAGAACCGATCTGTTAGTATTAACTAAATTTTTGATACTCTCACTGGACTCTACTCTTGGACGGTTCATAACCCTCTCTAAATGTTTATACACAACATACTTATTTTTTTTTATAAACATCGATTAATCGATCAAGTGCAACGGCATAATTAACAGGGGTTATAAGCAGTCCCGATAGCCTATCCAATGGTTCTCCCTCCAGTGATAATTTAAAAATCTGAAAACCTGGAACATCATCTAACGACTGATTTTCATGAACCACAGATCTGAATAATTCGTAAAAAGAGTTCCACTATGTTATGTCCCCTTTAAAAACAGGAATTTTAATTGATGCCACCTCACATTTTTTTTTTTTTTTTATAATATATTTTATTGTTTTTTACAACTGTATATACAAATACAATAAGTAAAATGGCTGAATGACAATAACAGGCATGAATAGACATGTAAAGAATCTACCCAGTGGTAGTACTTCAAAGTTTATTTCATGAGCAGGTCTCAAGGCCACCGTCTTTTCAGGCGCCTTGGAGGATTACCGGGAATAGATGTAGATGAGAGGTTACGGACAAGCGGATTTGAGTGGGCAGGTAGTTTGGAATCAAAGGAGGTGTATCTATCGCGGGCCAAGTCTGCAACCAGTGGGATATTTAGGTCTCTATGGATGAGTTCATTAGTTACAAAGTAAGGAGCAGTGAGGATTTTTCGTAGGATTTTGGATTGCAAGGATTGGATGCGGGAGGAGTTTGATAGTTTAGTTCGACACACATGTGTCATCAGCGTAAGTAGTGAGAACAGTGCTAGGATGAATAGGAATATCAGCTGTATAAACGGGACCCTCACATTTAATATTGAAATCTAAAGCTTTGGGAAGCTTCTACAATTTCTTCTTTGAGAACACTTTTGATTTGGAAATAAGGTTTCTCAATTTTTTAATGTTCGTCCAGAGTGTCTAGCTAATGAATACATAGTTCATTAAGTACTCTAAATATCTTACCTGCATCATTACTCATCTCTTTTACATCAAATATTGACGAATTTTCAAAATTTTGAGATGGTAAGAAGTTCAACATACGCGTTAATCTTCCTCTTAAGACTGATTTCTTTCTTGTTAATGATTCTGTATCCATACTGAAAGACTAAATAACTGTATAGCCAATATAACAATTCAAATGAAAAATGGTTACACTATTCGATACTAAAAGTATACAATTATGGAACGTGACAGTTCGTAAAAACCTGATACCATGCTTATTATGGTTTATACTTAATTATAGAATCAAAACAAGCACTAATTCAAATACACTTCATTAACCTACAAAAAAATTACAACATTATTTGAATGCTCACTGTTCCAACAACCACTCACAATCTGATATTTTTAAACATCTAAAACATATGATCTATTTAATAGCCACATATATCAGTTTCCATCTATAGCTTTAACACAGAAGGGGAAGATGAACAGTTTAGTTGATGGAGAGGTAAATGGTGTTGGAAAGTGATTAATGATATGGCTTTACAAATGGATATATCCACTAAATTCCAAAATAGGGCAGAACAAATGACAAAAGATTTTTGGAAGGAGACAGATCTGTGAGAAAGTATATACTAGACTATGGGTTGGGATCTTGGGTTTACTGAATGGAGGTGTTCGAGAGCGATTGAGTATATAAGGATATTTTTTGTTTTAAAATATGGGAAAAGAAAGACAACAAGGGTGTATTGCCGATAGAAAGAAGGGTAGAGCCTATTATAATGAACATTTATGGATTGGACACATTACTGCCTTACTCCATTCTAAAGGCATCCGTTCCTCTTTCCATATATCAAGAATGAGATTGTGCAGCGATCTCTTGATTCCTTCTCTTCCTTACCAGGATGTGGATGGAAGACTGAATGTTATCCACTCCAGGTGCCTTGTTAATTTTGAGTTTCTTTATGGCATCCTCAAACTCATCCTCATCGGGGGAGGGGGGGGGGAGGGTTCCACATCCACTACTGGGTCCAACTCAACCGGTTCTGGTATAAGTTCTGTGCTCAGGGCTTTTTTAAAGTGTCTAATCCATCTCATGAGGACCTCTTCTCTTTGGCTAAGGAAAGTTTTATCCTAATTTTTACAGTTTGTCAATTTGGGCTTAAAAATGGATTTTCCCTCGTTAAATCCACGGAAAAATAGTCGCATTTCGTTTATGCTTTTAAGGTACCCTTTATCTTTCATCTGCTTATTCTTCCATTCACTTTCCTTTCTTTGATGAGCCTTTTTCTCTGCTTTCTCGCTTCTCTGTATTGAGCATTACTGTGC
Source organism: Piezodorus guildinii (assembly GCA_023052935.1). Taxonomy (NCBI): domain Eukaryota; kingdom Metazoa; phylum Arthropoda; class Insecta; order Hemiptera; family Pentatomidae; genus Piezodorus; species Piezodorus guildinii. The sequence continues at coordinate 42,895,714 of CM041295.1, forward strand.
CTAGTGTACCTCTGTATCATTTTCTTTTATGCCTCATTTTTATTATTTGTCATATGTTGGCATTCCTCATCAAACCGTCGTGATCAAATGGATTTTGGCTTAAATCCTAAGCTCTCATACACTGTTCTTAAATGTCACCATCTACATTGTTCAGTTTCTCTGCCAGTTTCTTCTCTAGTCTTTCTTGGTAGACTACAAACTGATTGAGATCTTTCAGTTTAGTTAAATTAAATAGTTTTCCAGCCTGATTTCGTCGTTTACCTTGAACTGGTATTCTGGTTCGGATTCTAGCTAAGCTTAAGTAGTGGTCCGTATCTAGGTTAGCTCCTCTGTATGACTTGAGGCTTACTAGGTCTGGCTTGTGGCTGGAACTAATAAGGAAGTGGTCAATTTGTTTGGCTAATCTTCCGTCTGGCGTTCTCCGTGTCTCTTTGGGTATCCTTTTATTTGGGAACAGCGTGCCTGCCACCACTAGTCCATGTGCCATAGCAAAACTTACAAGCCTTTTTCCAATATAATTAATTCTATGATGCATGCTTAATTTTCCGATAGTTGGCTGATATCCTGGTTCTTGTCCGACCTGAGCATTGAAGTCACCAAGGACTATTTGCGCGTCATGTTGTGGACATCCGTTTAAGGTTTTCTATAAGTCTACATAAAACTGATCCTTTTCTTCCTCTGAGGCCATTTCGGTGGAGGCATGGCAGTTTATTAAAGAGTAGTGGAAGAATCTTCTTTTAATGCGGAGGTAGCATAGTCTTGGGCTTATCGGAGTAAATTTTAGAACTAACTGTCAGGCTCGACCACTAGCTAAAAATCCTGTACCAAAACTGTGACAGCTGTAGTTCAAGGTGTGTTGTTTCATTTCATGCCAGCCTTCACCCATTCAACGAATTTCCTGGATTGCTGTTATGTCTGAGTGGTATTTTTCGAGTTGTGTAATAAGCGCCCGTAAAGCTCCCAGTCTGTTGAGAAATAAAACATTCCAATAGGAAATACGTAGGTCCTTTTGACGGTCTATATATAGGTCTTTTCCGATTTGACAGTCCGGCTTTTACTATTTTTGGAGGTTTCATGACATAGTATTTTTAAGGAAGAAGGATAGTCAACCCTCGCCACCCGAGTCAGGTAGAGCGGCAGCCTCAGAGCAATCTGACATACTCCCCCATCCGGGGGCGGCTACCTACGAGAGGTGAGCCTAGGGTGTGTACTGTATTTGACCTTTGTCTAAAAAGTGTGGTGTTTGTACTATGTTGTATTGAGTACTGTTTAGGTGTTAGTGTAGCTGTTTCACCAACTTGGTGGGCCAGGGGCTAATTGCAGTACGTGGACTGGGCGATTAACTTCTATTTAATCACATCGCGGGCGATTCTACCTCCCTACGCCATTAACTTCTATACAGTTCTAATAAACAAAATGTATTGGTGATTTATAATCCATAACTAATAATTTTAGTAAACAAACTTCATCCATTGATTTATATTTTTCTTGAAATGGCATGAGCACCTCTCTTGCATGGGCGTTATCAATGCCTGTTTTGTGCTATAATGAGGGTCCACTATATACACAAATACATTGTGACTACATACTAGAAGTAACATATATGTAGTATAATAAATATCAACCGAACTTAATATAATATTGATATATGTTGATGCAACGATAAAATAATAAAAGAAAGATCCTCCCTAATAACTATATAATCCTTATGATCACTACTTTTATAATATACAGTGAAAAAATATACTTGAAACATATAACTACTTATAAAAACTTAAATGATATCCACACTTCAACTCTGAGTACTTACTGGAAACATGAGAGCGTCTTGAAATTCCAGATACGAATCTAATAAAACAGTTCATTATTCTCTTGAGTCTCATATCAAATTTTTCAGATAGCCCACCATACGCGAGGCAACTATAGTCAAACTGGGAGAAAATGAGAGAGGAGACAAGAAGCAGGCGGGTTTTAGGTGGGATAGAATCACAAGATCTGTGGAGGACTGGTTTTAGGATAGCGATAATATCGTTTTTGTCACACGTCCTTAGTTGCTACCCTACTTTCTAATCTACTTGTAAGGTTTAAGTCCCTTCTAGAGGAAGGATACAGAGGAGATAAGTCAAAAGACTCTCCAAGGAGTACTATCGAGCTGTAGTAATAACTGTTTGAGACGAGGCCTTCCTCGAATATTTATTGCTTTTCCTTATTTAATTTATTTTATCAAGTCTTGCTCAAAAATGAAAATTCTTACAGAACTGAAACTCGTATTTAAGATAACTGTAAGCCTAAGATGTTACAGCAACTTTTTTACTAATATCGGCGAACCAAAAGTGCCTTTTCATACCATGCATTTTGCAGCATTTTACGATTTTCTTCAAAATAGCCCTTACTAATTTGATTAAACTCGCTATATTGATTTAAAATTGAATAAATATTAAGATTTCTTATACCTTGTTGGTGAACTTCAAGCGTTAATTAATGCATAGACTCGGGTATACATTTATTTGGCTCATACCACTGTATTCTGTCCTGAGATTAGTCTTTGAAGTCGAGTCTATAAATGTTCAACAGGATTATGGTCAGACGAATATGCAAGCAGTTGCAGGTGTCAAATCTCTTGATCTTGTAAGGATTTATTCATTAGTCTAGCTCTGTGAGATCTAATATTGCCATAAGCTTGAATCGGTGTTGACATCACTACCAAGTAAGACAGTGTGATCATAGTTGTCGAATGTCTGATACTTGTTTCTATTTCTTACGTTTCTATCAGATTGAAACCTACATGACATTAAAGCACATTAAATTTTACACCCATATAGCAAGTTTAATCAAGATCGTTAAAGCCATTATTGAGAAAAAAGGACGTTAAAAGGACCAAAATGCATGGTATAAAGTGGCTTTTCAGGTTAGCTGATTTTGATAATTGCATCAAATATGAAATTTTAGTTTCATAGGACATATCGTTTTTGCGCTGGAGTTACCACACACACACAGACCTTTTTGCAGGACTTGGTCATTTAGACTTAGGGTATCCTAAAACGTGTATTTCCTTTGAAAACTGGAATTCGAAAATTTTCACTATTGGAATAATTTCCCTTACTACATACTCCATATATACGTAAGTGAAATTCAAAATGTTTAATTATTTAGGATGATCAGTATGAAATAATATAAAAAATCTGAAAACAACTGCTGGAAATTATCTTTTATTATAATTTTATTTATTTATTTTTTATTTTATTTTATTATAATTTTTATACACATTGAGGATTATCAATGGAGAAAGATACAGGAACTAAACTGAAGTTATACTGCTTTTTTTAAAATTGTTTTGGCCGAGATCGTCGTCATTCTACTTTTTTTTCTACTTCCTTAAAAAGAAACTATTGTAGAGGAACATTTCTTAATACCTAAATCACGCAGTGATAAATCCTCGGATATGCCGTCCATCAGAGGAGACGTAAAATTGTAGTCCCAAGGCTGTGCGATGTCAGGTACTTATGTAGGTACAGGCATCGTCCGATTTGCCTCAGTCGTATAAAGTGATGTTTAATGAATAAACAAACTAAACTGAATAATTACATTGAAAAAAAAATCATAATGAATCAAATAAATAATAAACTCACCAAATCTATAATGAAGTAAGCAAACCAGTTTGATGACATTGACCATATAAACATATACATTAATTATTTAAACATATTTATTGATATTTATAAAAATGATAGGTGTATAATACAATAGCATGAAATACATGTAGAAACACTGCCCATTGGCAATACTTTAATAAAATTAAAATAAATTTAGGTTTACTAGAACAGTTTAAAATTACCAATCATAAAAAAAAAAAAAAGTGTAAACATCATCAATCTCTTAATTAAAGTTAAGTAACATTTAACCTTAAGCTATTAGCGTCATGCAACTTTAAAAAAAAAACTTCGAAATTATTATCTTTTTACTTTCACTTACTATATATAGTAAGTGGAAGTATTGCGATCGTGAAAATTTTCGTATTCCAGTTTTCAACGGAAATACACGTTCTAGGGTCCCCTGAGTCCAAATAACCAAGTCCCGCAAAAAACGTCTGTGTGTGTGTGTGTGTGTGTGTGTGTGTCTGTGTGGTAACTCCCGGGCGGAAACGGTAAGTCCTATGAAACTGAAATTTCATATTTAGGACAACTATACGCCCGAGACGTGACAAAACTTTTTCATCAAAATGAGCTTACCAGAAGAGGCACTTTATACAATGCATTTTGCACCTTTTTTCGATTTTCTCGAAAACGGTTCCGACGATTTTGATTAAACTCGCTATATCGATGTAAAATTTAATAAGCTTTAATATCATGTAGGTTTTATTGGATAAAAATGATTTGACAGGGCTTAAATGCCGATATTTTAAATTTTCTTTCCCTAAAGTACCTTTAATTTTGTAGATTCAATAATAATAACTAGATTATCTTGTTAACGCTGATGAAAAACAGGTAAATATATAAATTTAATAAATTCGATACCCAACTAAAGGAGAAAACAGAAAAAATATTTTTTTAATGCAATTTTTCGTTTTTGAACATAAGAGCAGTAATATACATGTATGATATACCGTTGGAAAGCTAAAGATTTTAGAAAAAATAATCATCTCATACACAAGCTTTTAAAAGTTAATAGAGAGTGATGAAATTAACATAAAACTAACTGATTATTTAAGATAATAATATAATAGATTGTTTAATAAAACACATGTTTCTATATAAATTCAATTTGATTAATTCCTTAATAATTTCAAGTATTTTTATCTCTAACTGTATTTGAAAATTCTTTCATTGATTTTAAAAATGGAGGTAAGTGAAAGTCGTGTGTTGCCCGCACCAGATTTTTGTTCTTTTTTTCATTACAAACAATATTTATAAAAGAGGTAATTAAAACAATAGCAGAACTAAATCTATTTCTTTTTCTACAATAAAGGAAAAATATGCTCTCTAATGGTTTTAAAATATATTAGATAACACTTTTGTTCTCAAATGTCTATATTAACTCAAAGGATTGGAAATACAAAGCGAAAATTATAGAGGGAAGAAAAATATTTATATTACTTACTCTGACTTAATATCATGGCAGGATGGGAAAGAAAATCAAATCTCTAAGGAAGGGAGGAACATTTAAAATAACAAGGGTGCGTAGATTCTTAGCAATCCTTAGATCCAGACTTAAATTCCCTAACCACTTCTGCAATCAAGGTCCCCACAAACAGGCACGTAGCCTTAAAACAGTTAGGAATTTACTTCGGGGGGGGCCTAATAATTCTACAATCCTAATGTTTCCACTCGGTTTGATTTTAAGGAGCCGATTCAATTTAAATAGAGTTAACCTTATTCGAAATAAACTCTTCGTTCATATTTCGTGCACAAATATTAATTTTCTGAAGTAAATAAAATTTTAAAAATCTTGAAGCTGCTCCATCCCCTGTAAATCTATACAAAACCAAAAAAAAATCGTTTTCACCTCCATTTTCCAGATACCGAAAAATAGCATTTGCATTCTTCCCTCCTCTTGTATCAATTATGAGATTCAACTCAGAATCTAGACGCTGAACACTGTGGCGAAACATTAAATTATTGGACATTGTAGTGTTATGGCCAGACTGTTGGCTGTACGAAAAAAAGGTTCAACTTAAACCCCCATTATTTTTTAACGAGGAATATATTTCTGTATTCAGATTTTGAATTTTGGTGCACAGGGTGTCCTAGGAGACAATTTTTTTTTATAGATTGGAACCATATGATTTGACATCGTAAATTAATTCCACACCCTATTTTCGTTTCTAAATTTGTTTAAAAATTCTTAAATTGATATAAATGACGGAGGTAATTGAAAGTCGTGCGTGTGCAGATTTTTCTACTTTAAATTTAATCGAACAAAGCTTTTCTGTGTTGCGCCTTCAGTGCTAGCGCTGCACGAAACGCATTATCACCCTTTCTCTTTACCATTTCTTCCCATTTCCCGTATATAAATAAATATATATAAATAAATTATATGCGTTGACAGCTTAGTAAATACTAAATTATTTATAACATAAACCAACTTTATCTTTCAGAAAAAGATAAAGGAAGTGTTGACGCTCATACAAATGAATAATTCACTAAAACTAAACTATTATATTGAGGAATATTTTAAAGAAAACTGAAACTTCTGCGTTATTTTCCGAACAACCCATATCTATTTTGATTCTTTAGAATCAAAAAAGCTTCCTTGTATACTTAACATTCTTACCACAGGGTGTATCTACTCATGACCAGACAAATGCCATTAGGAGGAAATTCCAATTTGGATCTGCTGCTTAACTTCGCTGAGTCGCTATGAGTACACAGCGTACCGGATCAATCTTGAAGACAATTTCTAAGAAAAAAGATAAAGGGAGAGATTCTGCCAAATAGAAATCACTATTCATTTTTTTCTATTTCTTAGGGAACTAATAGTCCCAGAATAAAATGTATTATTTTTTTCATTCTAATTATCATTTCAAATATGCTAGATTAAAAGCGTGGTCGTAATATATTTTAATAAGTAAGCGGTTGGAATGCGGCTCCAGCCGTCTGCATTTCAATCTCTCCATTCTGACTTTAATGGTCCTAAAAATCTATATCGGAATCCTGTAAGTCAAGCTCTCGCACGATACCCGTAATTTTTCTTCCATGAAACAAAGGAATGGTTCCGATGACTATCTTTTCAGCCTGAGACAACGTATCTTTAATAAAGATTTTTGGATTTTCTTCCCACTAAAACATAAGAATAAAATTTAATCATGACTCGGCTTTCTTTTCATTTCATCAAAATATCCATTTTCCTAATTTCTATCGGGTTCGTCGGTGTCACTTAGCACCTGGTAGAAAGTTGCTATTGTTTGTTGATGAAATTAATCAAGCTCTTGGAGTGCTGAGGAGTAGATAGGCCACTTGTTTTTAGTTGGATCCGTTATTATGTTGGTGATTGCTTTAAATGGGGTCTTCTGGAGGGGTATGCATTCGGTGGAAAGTCATTAAGGCCTAAATTGTGTTCCAGGTTGGCCTTGGGACAAAGGAGCTCACCTGCTTTGCATTTCATAGACCGACTCCCTTCTCTGAAGGAGGAGATCTTTATGAGTGTTACCTAGAGATCAGTGGCGTGTATACAGCCCTTAATTCACGTTTAAAGGGTCCGCTATTTTCTAAAATTCTCTTTTGGGTTTTGTCCGTTTTTTCTTTTGATAATTTTTACTTCTTTGAAAAGCCACATATATCCATTATCGCCAAATCAAACAATACCTAGACAACTTTAGGCTAGATTTTTCTTAACCTTTAACTGGTGAGGTGAGTCGCTGACTTAAGTCTTGAGTGGTGAGGGCTTGTTTAAAGTTTTGTGAATCCCATTGTCCCGATCCGATCGGCTTGAGAAAACCTGACATTTCCTGTCTCAACATGATTGTAATATAGCATCCTTTTTTAGTCAGTTTTTATAGGCATTGCTTAAGGACAGTGTTTTTGGGGTCCAACAGATCTCACCTCACCATTACTGTTCGGATTTATTGAAAGTGTGTTTTTCAATTTGTTGAAAGAAATGACTGCTGATCGTGTTATTTTACGCACTTTTTTAATTTTATTAATAAGCTGGGATCATCTTTGTTAAAGGATCACATGACTAGGCGGTCAGGAAATCCCAGACTTCCCTGGGAGCTTCGGTTTAAAGCTCAATCAGTTATTAGGGAAAAACCAGAAAAATCTAACACATATAGTCAGGAGGCTCCTCCGAAGAAAAGGAGATGTTATTTTTGTTAAAGAAACAAGGATAGGAAGTCATCTATAGTTTGTATTAAATGTGAACAAAATATTTGTAGAGAATGTTCGGTTTCCTATTGCAAAAACTGTGCCTAATTTTAGCAGTGCATACTTTCTTTACAATATAAAAGTTTTATTTTTTTAATCATTTTATGTTTTTTAAATATAATAAACTTTAAGATAAGCACTTGTTTACATATAATTTTACAAATGTTTTCATTGCTTAGAATATAACATTAAAAAAAAAAAAAGTATTAATAAAATGTATATAATAATATCAGGCATTTATTCATTTTCATAAGCATCCTTTCGTATAATACCTATTGAAAATAGGTTGAATTAACAATTATTTTACAAGAATAAATAATTCTAGATGTTCCAGGACTTAAAAAAAAAAAAAAATGAGGTCTGTGGTCTGAGAAACCCCACCTCACCATCTTTTACTATAAATTTCACCTCAACAGTTAAAGGTTAAACTTTATATAACTTGGCGATTATTTTCATTTAATAACTAGGAGTATTTATGATAACTAATAGGCTTTAAAAAAAAAAATGACCGTTTTATCAAATTAAAGATTTCAAAGGACTGCAAATATTTTATTCTTTTTTAATACGTACCAATACTTAATATACCTTTAGAGTTTTTTCTAAATAAGCTTGTTTAATCCCATTTGACTTCTTTAAAAAAAAGCCTCAGTTTTAGTTATTTGTTTCAAGAAACATAACAGTATCCTACGAAATCCTCATAATTGTAAGGTATAATGGGAGATAAATTACACTGCCGCTGAAACACCTCGTGATATTGTTAAATGTGATGGGGAAGGTATCCAGGACCAGCGCACTACGCGGCGTTAGTCCGAAAAATTTAACAGTGGAGATGCAACATTGGAAAGTAAGAAGGGCTCCGGGCTTTAACTAAAATAATCTAAAATTTTAGCTTTCCGACAGTATATTATACATCTACATTACTTTTTTATGTTCAAATAACACAAAAATTGTATTAAAAATATGTTTGCTCTTTTCTTCTTTCGTTGGATATCAAATTTACTCAACTTATGTATTTACCTGTTTTTCATCAATGCTAACAAGATGATATGGTTATTTTTTTCGAATCTACAAAATTTAAGGTACTTTAGAGGAAGAATATTTAAAATATCGGCTTTTAGGCCCTGTCAGACTATATCGTTTATTATATATAATAACGAAACCTATATTATATTAAAGCCCATTAAATTTTACATAGATGCAGAGAGTTAAATCATGATCGTTAGAGCCGTTTTTGAGAAAAACGTAAAAAGATGCAAAATGCATGGTGTAAAGGGGCTCTTCTGATTTGCCGATTTTCATAAAAAAAAATTTCTGTAACATCTTGAGCTAATAGTTGTATTAAATATGTAATTGCAGTTTTAATTATGAAAAAAAAAATTATACAACTATTTCACTATAGTAGTATGGGTCATCTTGAATTTAATATCACGTGTTTGGTCGTAATAGGTAAGCTATAAAACAAGTATATAAGTTATACAACAGGATTATAGTTTCTAACAGATAAATGTGCACATTAAATCCAATTATGAGGTTCTGCAGGAAGCTGTCGAGTCAAATCCGTTTAAAACTACTCGAGTTGCTAGAGAGTGTGTTATCTACATCAATTTACTGTCCATGGGAAAGGTGGAAAAGAACAGTATACTGGTCCCACACGAACTTACGCTTTAGAAATCAGCTCATACTTTCCATGACACCATCCATGTCCCATTTTCAAGGGGAAAAATTGATAATTTTGCAGAAATTGAAATTTCTGTCCAAGAGTTCTTTGAGTTCCATATCAGCGAAGGATCGAGCAATTGACCAGCATATGGTTTATAAAGGTAGATAATAATGGACTATACTTTGAGTATTAATTTTATATCAAAGAAATAATAATACAAATATTTGGTTGAAAAATGGTTATTAATTTTTTTTTTTTTTTTTTTTTTTTATAATCACCACTATTTCATGGATTTTCCTAGGAAACAATATGTCGACTCCAATTCGTCAGACCGATCAAGGCCTCATATTTTAATTAATCGACGATAAAATTAGATATTATTTTTAACACAATCCTCACACAAGACTGAAACGACAAAAAAACTGCTCGAAGATACCGATTACTACAACACTTACTAGACAAACGTTCAAAACTTCCAGTATATTACAAAAGACTCATTTACATCACTATTATCAGACCTATTTGGACATATGAAATCGAGCTTTGGGGCTCTACGAAACCATCTAATCCCTCCCGCATCTAATCCAAAATCCTTTGCAAAATCCTGAATGCACCTTACTTTGTCACAAATCAACTATCAACTATCACAAATCAACCTAAACATCCCATTTGTTGCAGACATAGCCCGTGATAGATAATCCTCTTTTCATTCTAAACTCTCTGCCCACACAAACCCACATGTCCGTAATTTATCTTCCTTAGATATCCCTAATAACCCTCCGAGGCAACTAAAAGAATGTGGCCTCGGGACCTACTGTCTTAAAATAGTGAAGTGCTACCACTGGGTAGTTCTTTCTGAAGACTTTTTCTTGACTTTTTTTTCCATTCTGCATATTTACTCATTATGTTCTTTAACACAGTTGTAAATTACTAAAAAAAAAAAAATAAAATAAATAAAAAAACACACGTCAACACCTCTACGTGAAATTATTTTCACAGTATTTACACCTGTATTATTCCATGTGGACAAACACTTTATGTACAGAGGAATTCCATTTATCATTGACGAAAAGTTGAACTCATCTTCACTTGAACTATTTAGTTTCTCGAATCCTATGCTTATTTAACTCAGCAATTTTGGAAATAAAATATTTAAAAATACAGCGAGCCAATAGTCGACATTTAGAATTGCATGTAGCTGTTAGCTACAAAAAATGTATATCAATAAATAATGAACAAAAAAGTCTTGATAATGGGGAAAAAGCCCCGAAACTTCAAATAATATTGAGGAGTTATATAGTTAATTATAATAATAAAGATATGATAGAAGAAAATTATGCTTGATTTAATGTGTAAAAATATTCTAATCGCCCAGAAATTTAAAGTCGAATACTGAGTCTAGCCCACTGTAGCCCTTATCTCCTAAGATTACCAAATAGGAAATCGGAAGAAGACTTGTGAAGCGATATTCATTAAGTCTAATGTAAATAAACACCGTTATCGCTCGATTTGCCGCGTTTGACAACTTCTTTTTAATATTTTAAACCTATGGACACTATCAATATTTATGTTTAAATTTATTTTGAGTACCCTGGCTCTTTGTACTGGGATTTTCCCCAAAATAAATTAATAAATCAAATCTGATCAAAAGATACTGGTTTTTAATAAAATTTAAAAAAAATCAACATAATCTTGAATGTATTTCAGGCATCAGAAATCAAATTAAATATATGAAGCTCACTCTAATGAAGCTTATATATGTATGTATATACTGAATATTAAATAGTTGACAGTATGATTAATATGGAGAATGACATGATTCGATTCAAAATGATAACAAAATATTCAAAAATTATTTATTAAACCTTTAATAAATAAACGGTTTAATAATTTTGATCCCCATCCGAACATTCTTATCCTTCATATATGAAATCAACAGAATAAATGAAAAGTAAAAATACTACATAAGGAATTGTTTGGTGCTATAGTCACAGAAACACTTTCATTCAGTGAACTTATTTTATTGTGCCGACGTTTTGGCTACATTGTGGGCAAACAATACAGAAAATTTTTAATTAGATAACAGTGCTTTAGCCCTCACGAAGGCCCGCAATGTAGGCTGAAACGTCGACACAATAAATTCAAGGCACAATTTCACTTAATTGAAGTCTTTCTATGACTCGAACCCTAACCACATTTTCCTTAAATTCTGTCTACAGTCAATTATTCTTCCATCATTAAAAATGCAAAACAATAAAATAACCTACAACTATCTAATGATAAGTAGATCGATATTTAAAAAATCTGGTGCGCAGTATAAAAATTCAGTGTCGTACGACTTTTCTTTTTTGAGCTAGAGTAACCACTCATCCACACCTTTTCTTGCAACTTAGTCATTTGTACTCAGGACCCTAAAACGTATTGAAAACTGGAAATAGAAAATTTTCACTATCGCAATATTTCATTTACTAACTATTTCATGTATAGGCAAAAAAATAAAATAAAACAAAAAAAAACCTGTACCTCTACAACCCATGAAGGGTCTTGGACTCAGTACATATAGATTGGTACTGTTTCTATACCAACGGTTGTCCAGTGAGGTGATTAGGCCTTGATAATGCTCAGCCGCCATGTTTTACTCCAATTTTGGGTACCCACTTTAAAGAGGCTGTGTCTGCCCCAGGAGGGTTCCCATACCCTAGGACCCCCCCCCCCCCCCCCCGACTGAATTAACAAAATAAATAATATTCTGCCAAAGCAGGGATTCGAATCCAGGACCCGGAGAACAATAGACTAGTGCTCTATATACACGTACTTAACCACGCCGTTCCCGTCAAGTGAAAGTAAAATAAAGAAAGACAATTGTTAACATTTTGGTTTTTTATTTGTTTTATAGACTCGATTCAAAAACTTGTGTAGCTAGTCATGAAGGCTAAAATTCTAGTCCTAGAAAGAGGCATTTCTTTGAGGAGACAAGACGGTACTCTTTGTAATTGAAGGACCCAAACACTTGAGGATACATCCTCAGGAGTCTTGGATTGCAGCCTACAGTTCGTTAGTACCAACCTTAACAACCACGCTTTCGACGTCATCTCTTCAGAAACAGTTAATTTAAAACTATATTAATAATCATAATGAATATCAAATAGTCGAGAAATGTTTGAGAAAATCAGTCCGAGTGGCGGTCAGTGAAAGAAGAACAATGGAATAGTCTAAACTATTTATTGTTTTGCTAACGTTTCTCATGAGGGCTAGAAAAAGATAAAAATGTAAAACGATAAGAGTATAATAACATACACATTAGGGTTATAAAATAAGATTCTTGAACATAGTTTTAATCAATTATATATACATTTAATAAATTATATATACATTTGATCAATTATATATACATTTAATCAATTTAATAATAATATATATATATATATATATATATATATATATTTATATATATATATATATGTATGTATGTATTGCTATGTTTTTAACCGGCTGCTTTTCTAAGGCAGCGGTAGCTTCAAAAACTAGCTTATTTACTATATTTAGTCAATATATAAACTATATTTAATGATACCATGGATCTCCTTTCCAAAGGTATCGTGTTTACCAATCCAATAGGTGGCATGCAGGGTAAGATTAAAGTAAACAAGATTCAATTAATACATTACTATAATTATTAATTTACACATATCATTATATTCACATATTGCCTAAAACTCTGATTGAGAATACTGAGGGACATTTTCTCTACTACCTTTGCCATACAATATTACAAATAACAATATACCTTTGAAACACTTAACCGGCTAGCGAAGGTGAAATCAGTCTTAGGTCCCCTTTCTTGGCATCATCCTCCAGTTGCTCTCATAACCCTGACGGCTCCTCCTCTTCTAGATGGAACCCGACTCCCTCTTCCTGAGGATAAAACTTGACTGACTCTTCGGTTCTTCTCCCTCATTCTCGTCACCTCGGGTGGGCCGAGATGGGAAGTGCCCCGGTTGGCGGTATAGCCTTTGTGCTATTATTCTTATCTTTTCACCAATCTTAATATTCTTGTTGGCCGCCACTGGGGGGAAACTACCAGAGGTTTCTGGTACCGTTGGGGGGCCCATACCGAAGGGAAATCTAGGGGGCTAGGTAAACACCTTTTGATGTTTTGCCGACAAAGGATCGTTATCATTAATTGTTTAATATTAGAATTATTTAATTATGAACTCCCCTCAGTATCCTCAATACATTACAGTATGTATATATGTATACATTTAATCAATTATTTATCTATTTCTATCCTTTAAGTAATTTCTTAATTCCGTCCTCTCGGAACTTCTCAGAACGACTCAAGCGCTTAACCGTCTTGTTTTTCGGTTGGCGCAACAGACCTTGGAGACCTTGGCCGAGCAGTATGGTTTCTTAAGTTTCCACACCACGATACTTGACATTTTATAGGGTAAGGTCTTCACTCCCTACTAATTTTTTGTGAGTATCCATCGATTGGCTGGCGGGTCCCACATAGCCGGGGGGAGGTTGTGAGTGAATCCCCATTTAATTTTATGCTTGAAAAAATCTTCCTTGGACTGGGATTCGAACTCACAACCTTTGGCGTGGTAAGCTAACGCTCTACCCACTCAGCCACGGGCTCCCCTCTTTGCGTCTTCTAAGTAAAAAAATCCAGTTCGAAACAGAGGAAACCATTTGCTAACTGTGTTTTCTCCTTAGGCATCATCGCCATACACACTACAAATTTCGTCTACTGTCTGTGCAGCGGAATTTCCTTTTCGGAAAGAAAAAATCATTAAATGACGAAAATGAATTTATTTTCTCTTCCATTTAATTTACAAATCAATACATTTACTTTGGCATAATATTTATTGAAATTTACAAATGTATTATTGAATACATATAGTAAATTTCAGAAAATTATAAAAGAATGATGACACGATATACTTACAAAAATATTCTACAGTACTACAACACTCAAAAAAGATTCGAAACCAGAAGGTCTCGGGACCATCTTCTTCTCAGACTCCCTGGACGATTTTCAGGAATCGGAGAGGAAGCAATGATAGAAACTATTGTGTTAGAGTGGGAATGGAGTTTTTCATGAAAGGAATGGTGCGTGGTTCAGGCCAGATCAGCAACAAATGGAACATTAAGATCATTATGGATGTGTCTAATTCGTGACAAAGTAAGGAGCATTGAGGGTTTTGGATTTTAAGGATTGAATACGAGAATAATTTGATAGTTCAGTAGAGCCCCAAAGCTCAATTCCGTACATCCTGATTGACCTTCTGACAGTCAAGTCAATGATTCTTTTTTATGAAGTGGAAAGTTTGAGTTTTTGTCTAGTAAGTGTTGAAGTAGCCGAAAACGGTGAATCTTAGCATTTAAAATATAATCCGGAATCCCTCACATCCGGAAAAGAGGATACGCATGATCAAATAGCATTTAAATTAGCCAACAAGAATCTAACAAACCAAAGTGGATCTCTTAATTGAATCATAAGCCGGAAAATCCGAGAAAACCTTAAAACTCATAAATTGTGCTATACTTGGCATAGCGTGATATTCGATACGAAACAAACTTCACTGAGACTGTTAGTAATTAATTAACTTATTTAATAACTTCTCGCCCTCCGCCAAATATAGCCGCAAAGTTCCACTGAATTGAGATATCTCTGATTGAAAAACAAAGAGATTTATGGAATGAACAATTTCTTATGATTTTTATTTTTATATACGTTTTCTTGTTTCGCCAAAGTTTCACCAGACGTGCTGCTGGCTGCTTCAGGGTTTTAAGTAAGTTTTATGTTTTAGCATTTATATCCAGGTTTCGAGGAAAGGGGGGGGAGCGGAGCCTGGTTTTCCACAAATCTGATTGGCCTGGTGATGGCGTCATCATGTTTGTTGATTTGGTTGGTTTTTAGGTCGCGTTTTTGCTTTAGATTTATTTTATATTGTCCGTATGTGCGGTATGATGGTCAGAAGAAATTACACGGGAAACCTTCGTTCGATTTCAGTACCCAAAACTCTTGCCCTGTCATTGTAAATAAAAGTTTTCATTCAATTACAAAGTATATTCTTTTTAATATCCATAAAAGGTTTTGATTAAATAATAAAAATTATTAGGTAAGGCAATCGAGACGTGGATTTCCAAAAGTTACTGAAGGACACTTTTTACGAAATTGATATATTTTTTTCATTTTTTAATTTCTTTATTTCCAGATCGGCTGCGTGAGCCATACATGGTTTTTTAATATAAAAAGAATTATTATTACAACTGGTAACAATGGAAAAAGTGGGGGTATAGTCTCATACACAAGACACCCCTAACGAAAATAGATTTATAATTATTCCTTAGAATTGAATAATGAATTAAATTGATAACAAACGTTTCCACGACAAACTACAAGTTCACCCTTAATGATATGGCCACAACACTCATGCCAGGAAATGGCTACAGAAGGCTGAAGAGGAGTTGGATGAGAGACCTTCTCCTTTAGTAATTCACAATAATTTCATGCCAGGAGTAGGTACCGCTGGGTGCTGCTCTCACTCATGCCTATCACGCCATGTTTCTTAAAATTGACCGCACACTGATTGTTCATTGAATTATTTACAGGTGTGAATAAAGATTTTAAGTTAAAAAACTAAAAAAAAATTAAAAATTGATAACAGGACGATTGAATAAAATACAAATTAAAGAAAAAAAAATAATAAGATGAAAATGAAAAGTAATGGATATACAAAATAATATGAAGTTTGCTGCAAGATATAAGTTATAAAAGTAAAATCGACTTAAGTCTTAAAAAAAAAAAATATATAGATATATATATAAAGAAATAAGAAAAGGTAAAAATAAAAAAATTATAATAATAATAAAATTAAAATAAACCAACAAGATTAAATAACACGAGGCTTATACAACTAAATAATAATATTTACAACAAAATTTCTTGTAGAAGCCTGGGTTTGAGCCTGCGAGATGAAGTTGGAACTCATGTTGTAGGCTACTGCACCTCTTAACTGCTACCAGTGGGAGTGGTATTTTCTGAAACGGTTTTTGACAAAATCTTCGATCTATTCAATTTGTAGATCTCGGTGCAGTCGACTATTTCTAATGAACCATAGGGCATTACGGCTATTCAAAATTTTTTTTTTTTGAAAAATTGATATTTTGATATATTTGTATTCTTCTCATTTAGTTATATCTAAATATTATATTTAGAGTTTATTTAGTGAACTATCAAGTTCTTTAATAACGCGATTTACAAATGAAATTTTACTAATTATGCAATAGGTACTAATAAATAAATATACAAATAGGTACTAATTACGCATTTAATTTCGTTCCTAATCATACTAAAGCATTTCATTCCGTTACATTAATATAGTAAAAAAACAATTCTAGATTTTAATGGATAAAGCATCAAATAGATTGGTTTAATAATAAATCAGTGAGAGATTTTTGAGTTGTAAATTTTCCTTGAATCGATATAGTACCTTTTGGAAACCAACGTCTCAATCTCTTAAGCCAATGTGTTTTTCACGCTCGATTAACATCCACGACGTTCATATCAATTTTCCTAAAATCTTCAGGTTTCCAACGGTATAGAACATATTTATAATACTACTCTTGTATATAAATATTTCCTCTATCTTCATCTTCAGTTATTCATAATATTTTACCAAAAACTTGAAAGAATTCAAAATCTAATAATGTGGATAATTAACAATTGAGACGTTGATTTCCAAAAGGTACTATATCCATTCTAGGAAATTTTACAGGAAGCGCGAAAATCTCTCATTACTATATTATTAAACTAGCTAATTTGGGTCTTTTTGCCTTAAAATTTAGAATTATTTTTTTACTACAATAATAATATCATATTAAAGTTATGAAATGATTTTTTTTAGAATGATTTGGAACGAAAATAAATGCGTAATTAGTACTTTTAGAAAATGACCGCATTACTAAATCGCATTTTTTAAGAACTTGAGAATTCATTAGACAACATCAAATAGAATATTTAGATAAAACTAAATGATGAGAATACAAATATGTAAAAAAATCAATTTCGTAAAAAATGTCCTTTAGTACCTTTTGGAAATCAACGTCTCAATTACCCCCGCAAACTAAAATATCATCTATGCTCCAGGACTTAAACAGCTTCCTACAATTAAACATTTTGTCCATACTCAAACAGCTTCTTGCTTCAGTAAAACACCAGTCTCCAAAAATCCATTAATAAAGGAAATCGGTAACTATAACAAAACATCTCTGAAACGCTACACTCATAAAAGAACTAAACATGTGCTGTTAACTTAAGCTAGATTGTTTTAATTTCTAAAGTTATATTATCAATTATGTTATACGGTTTTTTTTTGGTTTTTTTGTATAATTTTTCCTACAACCATATATAACCTCAATTTAATTTTACCACATATTTAGCCACTAAGGCTAATTAGATTATAACTACCAAATGAACAAAACATTTTGCTGATTGCAAGGATGTCTCATCATCATTTGTAAATATTTGTCAATTTGTAAATATGTAAATAAAGTTTAAAAAAATTCATAATATTTTTGTACATACCATATCTATCCATTTTAATTACTGTATACAAAATTCAGATACAAATAATGGCATAAAAAAAAAAAAAAAAAAAAAAAAGGTTTTTTTATTTATAAGAATTCATTGTGAAAATTACGTGACAGTTTTTTTAACCAGAATTTTTAGAATTTTTGCCTCAAAAGTACCTTTAAACAATTTACTACATTTTGTTATTTGTAGTGATTAAAAAAATGTGCAAATATGAAAGCAGAAATATTTTGTAGTAATAGAAGTGATAATACAAATTTAAAAATAAATGTTATTTTGTGTTTAATATGATTCTTTTTTACATTCTCTTTCCGATAGATGGAACTGTGATCGTAAAATTTTTCGAATTTCAGTCCCCCGAAGTCGCGTGAAAAGTTCTGTGTATGTATCACTGAGTCTATCAAGAAAATAAAAATAAAACTGAAAATTCATATTTAAGACAATATAAGCCCGAAATGTTTTACTAACTTGGTCACCAAAATTGGCTGATCGAAACTGCTTCCTTATACAATGGCTTTTGCACTTATAGCAATTTTCACGAAAACGGCTCTTTCGATGTTAAATTTAATTAGATTTAATATCATGTAGGTTTCATTCTGATTTTAATTGTTTGACTGGGCTTAAATGCCGATTTCTCAAATTGTCTTCCTCTAAAGTACCTTTAATATTGTATATCGACTTTTTCAGCTTGTTAACTTCGATAACAAATGGCTAAATATTCAAGTTGAACGAATCAGAAGAAGAAAGAAGCATACATATTTGTTTAGGTTTTTTTGTTTTTTTTTCATGAACACAATAATAGTAATGTAGATGTATAATATACCGTTGGAAAGCTAAAGATTTTATGTTAATGTAATGTGACGAATAGGGTATAAACTAAGGTGAAAGTTGTACTTAAAAATTGTATACTGTTATATAATTTATTCAATTACAAATGTTTCCAACAAAACTGAATATAATTTTTTCAAACATTTCGACATCTAACTTTAATTAAAAGTTCTTAGGGGTTCACCTGTACCATAGTAGCCACAGCTGTCTTTGCCGAAAGTCGCGGATTCAAAACCGCAGATGGTCCTAGGATTTTTAATGGGAGTAAAAAATCCTTAGTTATGCTGTCCTTCGGAGGGGGCGTAAAAAGGTGGTCCCGAGCCTGTGCGATGTCAGGTACAGGTTAAGAATCCCTGTCCTAATCGAACCTGAAGTGGCAAAATTTAGGACTTCCACTGTAGCATCGCCCGATTAGCCACATAACGTGACGTTTAATAAGAAAACAAAAGTTGTTAAATCTATTTTAACATCTGAGGGAATTAGAGAATTAAAATAAATTCCAACAAATCCCACCAAATAACCTTCACCCTTCGTCGTAAGCCAATGACATCCTGTCCTACAGTATCCTTACATAATATTCCACTTGTCCCTGTTGAACAGATCCGCTACCTAGGACTCCTTGACAAACGTCTCACATGGAATCCGCACACTAGACTAAAACGACAAGAAACTGCTCGCCGCTTTCGATTACTTCAACACTTACTAGACAGACGCTCAAACCTTCCATTTAACTACAAAAGGCTGATCTACATGACCATCATAAGGCCTATATGGACTTACGGAGTTGAGCTTTGGAGCTCTACTAAACCATCGAATTCTTCCCGTATCCAATCTTTACAATCCAAAATCCTTCGTAAAATCCTCAACACTCCTCACTAGTCACAAATAAAATCATCCATAAAGACCTAAATGTTCCATATGTTGCTGATTTGGCCCGAAACAGATATCAATTCTTCTATGACAAACTTCATTCCCACCCCAACCAACTAGTTTCAACCCTAGCTCCCTGTTCGATTCCTGATAATCCTCCGAGGCGCCTGAAAAGCAGATGGCCTCGAGACCTTCTAGTTTAAAATAGTTACTGGAGTGCTACCGTTGGGTTGTTCCTCTACAAGTCTGTCTCGTGTGATTTTTCTTTTAGCATATTTACTTGTTGTAATAAAATTACAGTTGTAAGTTTCAATAAATAAATTTTAAAAAATAAATAATAACGTCTGAGGTTACTAATAATCGTGTGTTGAGCGCACCTGATTTTATATGTTTGATTTTACCCTACCGATTAAAATACCATTTACTATATTTATAATTCAGTTATATTTTTCCATTTCCGGGAAAATTTGATTATATGCTCAAGTAAAGAAAATACAACTAACTGGATTAAAATAAAATTACCTGTGAGATAGCCTACCTCGTTATGTATGTGTTTGTTCATATTCTAAATAGATTATTAGGGGAAGAATAATATACAAGCTAGATTTGATAATTTGTGCTACTGAAAACGGTTGTAACGTTTACTCTGAAGCCTAATTGGTATTTACTGACAAGATTGATGTTTGAGCTTGATGGAGCTAAATAGTTACAGTCCTAATTACATTTAATTATTTAAACATTTGCCATATTTAATCATGAACTCTACCTTGTAACGATGCTTAGGCAACTCTAATCATAAATGCTTATCGATCCTTTAACCACCTTTTCGAATTCTGAGTAAATATTGTACTATAATCTGATTTAGTATCCAATCTTAAGCTTTTTTTAAGAATATATAAATTAATTCTTTATCAACGTAATATTAATAGAAAATAATAATAATAATAGGCTTATTCACCAAAGGTTCGATGCCGATACCCCACTAAATAACACCTACACAGATTTGCCCAAAGATTCTAATTCGTCCCGTTCAAGTCCAAACCCCCGAGATCGGACGCAATCCTCCATCGACACTTCGGACTACCTCTTGAACCAGCAGCGGCTACAAGCTCCGCAATTACTCGTTGTGCAACCTTCTAAATTCTACTCATTCCTCTTGAGTCCAAATATTTTACGCACTACCTTATTCTCGAAAAACTTAAGGCGCTGTTCATCCTTCAAAGTAAGCGACCAAGTTTCACATTCGTATGGAACCGTCAAAAGAATAATAGTTTTGATTATGGCAAAAAATTCTGCATTAGAACGTCTCTGGACCAACTTCCTTTTAGAGGCATTGGATAATCATCAGGAATCGATGAGGAAGCAAGGATTGAAACTAGGTTAGGGTGGGAATGGAGTTAGTCATGAAAGGAATTGTGCCTGGTTCGGGACGAATCAGCTAAATATGAAACATTAAGATCTTTATGGATAAAATTATTCGTTACAAAGTAAAAAGCATTGAGGATTTAACGAAGGATTTAAGATTGTAAGGAATTATAAGTGAAGAATTTGATGGTTTTCTGGAGCCCCACAGCTCTACTCCGATTAAAGCTTTAAAATATTTTATTTCATTATTCTACTGATGTTATTGTAGATAATCGATAGGTGTCACACAAGATATGAAAGAGAACGTTCAAATTTGTATAATCATTCCAATAATCCACCCGTAAATATGTTGTTTTTCACTCTCTCTCTCACTCTCTCTCCCTCTCTCTCTCTGTATATGTGTATATATATATATATATATATATATATATATATATATTTAGGTAGGTAAGGTGTTTTAGGGCGATAAATTTCTAGATTATTACGCCCTATATATATATATATAAGAAACAGTACGAATGTCTACAAGTACTGAGCCCAAGGGGCTCAGTTTTGTTATTTTAATTATAATATTTTAACAACCAAATATTATATGATAAAATGACTGAAAATAATAGTAGTACAATATCAGTTTGTTTTCTTCGGTCCCATTTAGTAGTTTAAAAGTTAATGTTAAAAAAAAAAAAATCAAGCTATTCAATTTTTCCAACCAGATTCTATGGCCTACTTCCTTTCAATTCCCACCCTAAGCCATTTCACTTCTCCATTGGTTTTTCTCATCCCTAGTTTGTTTGGGGGGACCTCTTCTCTGTTTCACACTTCAAGGGACTATTCCATAGTCTTTTTTTTTTTTTGGCCTCATCGAATGGTCAGGAAATCAGCAAATATATGCCAAACAAAAGTGCAAATAAATGAAGTAGAAGTTATTTTATTTTATTTTTTTGGCTGCTACTGATACAACAAACAAAAAAATACATTTTTAAATAATGAAAAACTCGCTTTATAAACGTACGATTGAATGGATTTATCTCTCATCTTAAATAAAAAAGTTTAACAGGACTTGAATTATTTTTTTTTTTTTTATATATTTATTTATTGGAATTTACAACTGTATAACAAGTAATACAACAAGTAAATTTGAATGAAACATAAAAAAGGCATGAAACACATGTAGAGAAGCTTCCCAATGGAAGAACTCTAAAAATATTCTAAACTAGAAGGTCCCGGGGCCATCTCCTTTTCAGACGCCTCGGAGGATTGTCAGAAATTGGAGAGGAAGAAAGGATTGAAACGAAAGGATTAGGGTGGGAATGGAGTTTGTCATGGAAGGATTGATACCTCGTACGGGCCAAATCAGCAACATATGGGACATTAAGGTCTTTATGGATGAGTTTGTTGGTGACAAAGTAAGGAGCATTGAGGATTTTACGAAGGATTTTGGACTGAAGGGATTGGATACGAGAAGAATTCGATGGTTTAGTAGAGCCCCAGAGCTCAATTCCGTAAGTCCGTATTGGTCTTATGATAGTCATGTAGATGAGTCGTTTGTAGTTAAGCGGAAGATTAGAACGTTTGTCTAGTAAGTGTTGAAGTAGTCGAAAACGTCGTGCAGCGTCTTGTCGTTTCAGTCTTGTATGAGGATTCCAAGTGAGTCGTTTGTCAAGGTGCAGTCCTAGATATCGGATCTGTTCAACCGGGACAAGAGGAGTATTATTGAAGGAGACAGTAGGGCAGGAAGTCATAGGTTTACGACGAAGGGTAAATGTAATTTGGTTGGATTTGTTGGAATTTATTTTAATTCTCCAGTCCTGACACCATACTTCAAGGTCTCTGAGGTGGGATTGGAGAGTTTGAGAGGCAATAGTTGGATCAGTATTGACTGATAACACACAAGTGTCATCAGCATAGGTAGAAAGGAAGGTGTTAGGATGGGTTGGGATATCAGCTGTTTAAACTGTGTAAAGGATGGGTCCTAGGATACTACCTTGAGGAACACCAGCAGACTGACTAAAAATGGACGAAAATGAATTATTATGATTGATTTTGAAGGATCTGCCAATGAGGTAGGACTGGATAATAAGGAAGTATGTAGGGGGGAGGAATTGGCGGAGCTTGTGAAGCAATCCCGGGTGCCAGACTCGGTCGAAGGCCTGTTCCACGTCAAGGAAGGCTCCAGTACAATACAAGCCACGCTCCAATGTAGACGAGACAACGTCCACCACACGATGACATTGCTGGATAGTGAAGTGGGACGTCCTGAATCCAAACTGATGATTAGGAATTATGGAATTAGTATCAAGGATGGGGTACAGGCGTTTTAGGATAAGTTTTTCCAATATTTTACCCATGATTGGTAGAAGTGAGATGGGACGGTAAGAAGATGGATTTTCAGGCGGTTTCTTAGGCTTGGGTATCATTTTGACGATGGATAATTTCCAGGAGGCAGGAAAGTAGGTGGAACGAAGTACGGAATTATATATGTAAGTGAGATAGAGGATAGCTTTTCGAGGAAGTGCTTTTAAAATATGGGAAGTTATAAGATCATGCCCAGGAGCTTTGCGGGATGGTAAACTCTGAATAATGTTAGATATTTCTGACGGATGGAACGCTTTAGGAGGAAGGGCCATTTGGAGTGGGATATCTAGTTCATCTTCTATAAACTTAATGTGACCAGGATTATGGACATCTGGATGTGGATTAAAGGTTCGAAAAAGGTGCTCACCGAATATCTGGGCCTTCTCTTCATCAGATCTTGTCCAGACATGGGATTCTGTTAGGAGTGGATGATTACAGTTTTTGAACTTCAGTAGCTTTTTTGTCGTCGTCCATAATGATCTGTCTGTAATAGTAAGTTTTTCGGTGAAGTTGAGTAAGTTTTGAATTTTTGCTTTTCTGATTTCTGTTTTCAGTCTGTTGGTCAGTTTATTATAATAAGTTTCGTCTGATGGATATCTAGTCCTATGCCACTTCGATCTTGCCCTGCGTTTTCCCTTAATAAGATTCGAATGTGCTGTGGCAGGGTAGGACTTGAATTATAAATACCATATTATCAATTGTTTTCCTCGAAAACATTTAATTTTGATTATTTCCAATAACTAACCATCTCTTATCGGTGTAGTGATAAAATATCTAAAAGGATACACCGAGAAATAATTCAGTGTTCAAATAAAAGGGTACTATCTAATAGTTACATATCTCATTTTTTACTTTCACTTACCTATATAAAAAATATATAGTAAGGGAAAGTATTGCGATCGTAAAAATTTTCAATGAAATTACACGTTTTAGGGTCCCCTGAGTCCAAATTACCAAGTCATGTGGCATTTAAAAAGGCATGTGGTAAGACTAGCACGAAAATATTCCTGGGATGTTACACTTATTTTTTCATTTACAACAATGAACCAAAAGAACAACTTTATTACAAGCGTTTTGCACCTTTGCTCGATTTTCTCAAAAATGGCTCAGATCATTTTGATTAAACTCGCTAGGGCGATGTAAAATTTAATGGGCTTTAATATAATTTTGTTTCCATTGTGATTAAAATAGTCCGACGGGAATGAAATGCCGATATTTTCAATTTTCTTCCTCTAAAGTACTTATAATTTTGTAGATTAAATAAAAAAATATTGAAGGAACTTGATGAACAACTAAAGGAAAAAATTGTAAATATAACTTATTAATGTAATTTTTTTTTTTTTTTAACATAATAACAGCAACATAGATGTAGATGTACTTATAAAATACCGTTAGAAAGCTAAAGGTTTTAGAAAAAATATTATCTTACATTAAAAGTAATAAAAGGCAATGCAAAGTGAAGAAAAGCGGATAAAATTCATTTTCGTCCATTTTTAGTCAGTCTGCTGGTGTTCCTCAAGGTAGTATCCTAGGACCCATCCTTTACACAGTTTATACAGCTGATATCCCAACCCATCCTAACACCTTCCTTTCTACCTATGCTGATGACACTTGTGTGTTATCAGTCAATACTGATCCAACTATTGCCTCTCAAACTCTCCAATCCCACCTCAGAGACCTTGAAGTATGGTGTCAGGACTGGAGAATTAAAATAAATTCCAACAAATCCAACCAAATTACATTTACCCTTCGTCGTAAACCTATGACTTCCTGCCCTACTGTCTCCTTCAATAATACTCCTCTTGTCCCGGTTGAACAGATCCGATATCTAGGACTGCACCTTGACAAACGACTCACTTGGAATCCTCATACAAGACTGAAACGATAAGACGCTGCACGACGTTTTCGACTACTTCAACACTTACTAGACAAACGTTCTAATCTTCCACTTAACTACAAACGACTCATCTACATGACTATCATAAGACCAATACGGACTTACGGAATTGAGCTCTGGGGCTCTACTAAACCATCGAATTCTTCTCGTATCCAATCCCTTCAGTCCAAAATCCTTCGTAAAATCCTCAATGCTCCTTACTTTGTCACCAACAAACTCATCCATAAAGACCTTAATGTCCCATATGTTGCTGATTTGGCCCGTACGAGGTATCAATCCTTCCATGACAAACTCCATTCCCACCCTAATCCTTTCGTTTCAATCCTTTCTTCCTCTCCAATTTCTGACAATCCTCCGAGGCGTCTGAAAAGGAGATGGCCCCGGGACCTTCTAGTTTAGAATATTTTTAGAGTTCTTCCATTGGGAAGCTTCTCTACATGTGTTTCATGCCTTTTTTATGTTTCATTCAAATTTACTTGTTGTATTACTTGTTATACAGTTGTAAATTCCAATAAATAAATATATAAAAAAAAAAAAATAATTCAAGTCCTGTTAAACTTTTTTATTTAAGATGAGAGATAAATCCATTCAATCGTACGTTTATAAAGCGAGTTTTTCATTATTTAAAAATGTATTTTTTTGTTTGTTGTATCAGTAGCAGCCAAAAAAATAAAATAAAATAACTTCTACTTCATTTATTTGCACTTTTGTTTGGCATATATTTGCTGATTTCCTGACCATTCGATGAGGCCAAAAAAAAAAAAGACTATGGAATAGTCCCTTGAAGTGTGAAACAGAGAAGAGGTCCCCCCAAACAAACTAGGGATGAGAAAAACCAATGGAGAAGTGAAATGGCTTAGGGTGGGAATTGAAAGGAAGTAGGCCATAGAATCTGG
The DNA here is from genome assembly GCA_023052935.1 of Piezodorus guildinii. Classification (NCBI taxonomy): domain Eukaryota; kingdom Metazoa; phylum Arthropoda; class Insecta; order Hemiptera; family Pentatomidae; genus Piezodorus; species Piezodorus guildinii. The sequence continues at coordinate 42,922,043 of CM041295.1, forward strand.
TTGGAAAAATTGAATAGCTTGATTTTTTTTTTTTAACATTAACTTTTAAACTACTAAATGGGACCGAAGAAAACAAACTGATATTGTACTACTATTATTTTCAGTCATTTTATCATATAATATTTGGTTGTTAAAATATTATAATTAAAATAACAAAACTGAGCCCCCTTGGGCTCAGTACTTGTAGACATTCGTACTGTTTCTTGAGCGTGCAAGAAGCTGATTAGGCCATGATCACGCATAGGCTCCAGATTTATCCCTTAATTTTTGGGTACCTGTTTTATAGAGGATGGGTGTGCAGACTAGATATTGGGTTGATGCGAAATTAATGCAGGTTTCCTCTATTGCAATATCTTAATTCCAATTGTGTAAACAAAGCTAATCCTAACATTGATCATTATTAAACCAAAACAAACCTTATCTAATACCCTCTCTTTCACCATGAATTTGTTTAGTAAAATCGTTTTGTTCAGTGTGTTCAAAGGTCTTGAATCGAAAATGTCAAAGTGCGATTTTCGTCAAATTTATTTTTACGAATTTAAATTAGGGCGCAGCGCTGCGCAAACGGCTCGTAATATTAATGAAGTGTGGGGTCAGGGGGCTATTAATGAGTGCACGGTGCAGCGTTGGTTCCAGAAGTTTCGCAGAGGAGATTTCGACCTCGAAGACAAGGAAGGTCGGGGCCGTCATCTTGCTCTGGACAACGACCAGCTGAGGTCAAAGCTTTCTCAATCGAGGTGAGACTATAACTGCTGACAAGTACTGTCAAGAAATTGACAGCATGAATTAAAAATTGCAACGTCTTTGCCCAGCATTGATTAATCGGAAGGGGCCGATCCTGCTCCACGATAACGCCAGACCACACGTTGCACAACCAACGCTTCGACGACTGCACGAGTTGGGCTACGAAGTTCTCCAACATCCGCCTTATTCACCTGACCTCTCTCCTACAGACTTCCACTTTTTCAGGCATCTGGACAACTTTTTGAGGGAGAAAAATTTTCAAAACCAGGACGCGATTGAAAATTCTTTTCGTGATTTCATTGAGTCCAGGGATTCGGATTTTTTTTCTGGTGGAATAAGAAAGCTTGTTGAACGTTGGCAAAAGTGCATTGATTCAGATGGAAATTATTTTGATTAAATATATATGGTTAAAGTAAAGATATGGCGTATTTACAATACCTACTAAAAACCTGCATTAATTTTGCATCAACCCAATAATTATCCTGCCACCGCTGGAATTAGTGGTACATAACATACATAGTATAGACCAGGGTTTCCCAAATAGTAGTTCGCGGATCCGAGGGAGTTTGAAATTTGTTTTTGATTATAATAATAATAATAGGCTTACCGAACCCGAAGGTTCGATGCCGATACCACCAAATTCTGTCTACACAGACTCGTCCAATGTTCGCCGGTCAACCCCAAGCTCCCGAGGTCAGCATTAACGCAATCCTCCCATCGACGCTTCGGCCTACCTTTCGGACGTCTACCAGTCAGATCAGCGAATACCAACTTTCTCGGAATCCGCTCCTCATCGAGCCCAACAACTTTACTCGCCCATTTGAGTCTCCGCGATGCTATCAACTCAATTATATTCACAGGATACAAGTTCCGCAATTCCGCGTTATGCAACCTTCTAAACTCCCCAGTGGCCTCATCTCTCTTCGGACCAAATATTTTACGCAGTACCTTATTTTCGAAAACCTTAAGCCGTTGTTTATCCTTCAAAGTAAGCGGCCTCGTTTCACATCCGTAAAGAACCGTCGGAAGAATGATAGTTTTATAAATTCTAACCTTTAAGTTTTTAAATAGAAGCCGCGAAGTGAGTAACTTAGCATCTGAATAATAACATGCATTTCCCACTTTTAACCGGGACTTTATTTCTTCCTGTATTTCATTTTTTCTTGTTATCATTGAACCTAAATACTTGAATTTCTCTACGTGTTCAAAAGTATGCCCTGATATATCAATATCACCAAGATCGCCACCGTTTCTGCTACTAATCATATATTTCATCTTATCGGTATTTAATTCGAATCCTATTCCTTAACCAGTTTTTATTAAGACACTTGTATTTAGTTGTATGGTTTCCGTGTCTTCACCTAGCAGTACCAAATCATCGGTTTTGTTTTTGATTACTTTAATGAAAAATATATTCCAAGTCTTGGGTTGTAACAAGAATTAGTTACGCGCTTCACATATACCTTAAATTGTGTGTGGGTTGTAACTGATTGTAAATCAGCCTTTAGGCCATATTTGCTTGGATCTTTCCTATACCATACCATCAACTCCCAATACCCTCCCCATATGTACGATCTCCTGCATTTCAAACCCTCAATTCATCCTCAAGAAATGAGATCCCGTCCATCCAACCTTTATACCCCTTCCCACAGAACAAAAAAAATATGAACGCTGTTCCACTAGTTTCTAGAATTCCCTCCCATCAAACATCCGTCATGCTCCCTCCCTCTCCACTTTCAAATACCTTCTTTTCCAGCTTATCCTGGCGTTCAATCAATAATAGAGGTAATAAGTTAGGGTATAATCAAAATAATAGCGGTGATTCAAAGCGTAAATGAACCAATAAAAAATGCACAAAATGAAGAAAACAATAAGTTAATGGTAATATATTACGGTGTTAGGCTTCTGCTGTATAGTACATTTTGGAATAAAATGAAAGAAAACCTTATCTGTTCAAAGATGATGTAGTACGTTTTAGAAGGAACTGTTTTTAGTACATCTGGAATGAAATGAAATGTGGATTTAGTATCTTTTGAAATAAAATCCAATTTTTAAAGGATTTTTAGTTTTTTTTTTATTGATTTTGATAAAACTAAACCATTAGCACACAAATATGTCAAAATATTTTAATTTAGAAAAAAATGTCCTTTAGTACCTTTTGGAAATTAACGTATCAATTCTGTGCTCACCCTTTAATATCGATTAAGAAGGGAAGTAAAAACTTTAGTTCAATGAAGCCCAAAAGTATGATACGTAAATTAAAAAAAATTGAGCAAATGCTTTGGCCTTAATACCACGGAGAAGCCATTTATTACAGAATATTTAAATTGGATGGAATGGATCAGGTGTGACGGATTATATATGAATGCATATTCATACAAATGGTATTTAATGTAGGAATTCAATTATTTGAATGGAATAACTTTTTTCTTTCTTTTTTTCATTTCCATTTCACCATGTCGTTATTTATTTTCGCGAATTTAATATAAATTATATTATTAAATATAAAACTATAAATTATTATGTCTGCTTTAATATTTTCTAATATTTAGGCAGAAATAAATGCCATTTTACAAGCAATGTAATTTGTAATAAATAACAGTAGTGATTATTTTCACTCAATCCGGCCAATCAGATCTTGAATTTGGATCTTATTTTTTCTTCTTATGAGTTGAACTTTACTTGATTATAAACATTACTTTTTCATTTAAATTCATATACATATTATTGAACGCTATATTTTTTATTCTCTCTCTTTGTGTTTGTTACGTCCAGAAAATTACTTTTGTAACTTTTATAGAATAGAATAGAAAGAATTTGAATTCATCAAATGTAAAATGGAGATAATATTGGGATGTTTCACATGAAATATCCGTTTTTATAGTTTCTGAAATACATAAAGGATTTTGCAGGTCTCTGTTGTTTTCTTCCGAATGTTTACATATTTAAAGTAAACAGTTACTAATTCTCTACCTTTGTATTATAAACATTAGCTTCCCAATCAATTACCCACTTTTTAGAATACCTCCAAATATGAACATGGAAACACACGATTTTCGAGTAATATTTTTACGAGTTTAATTATTATTTTTAAACTCGGCCATTTAGCAGCTGAGGCCGCTAGAAATATTTGCAAGGCGTTTTGGGAAGGGAGTGTTAAAAAACAGACCATTCGCCGTTGGTTTTCAGTTGGGGATACCGACTTGGAAAACTTGCCCCGAAGAAGACCTCCGTCCGTAATAGACAACGATGTCCTCAAACATACAGTAGAAGGAAACCCCTACCAAACAGTTAAAGGACTCTCAGTACTACTAAATGCAAGTGCATCTACCGTTTCCAGACATTTAATGTGTACTGGGAAAGTAAAAAAGCTCGATACATGGGTACCTCATGATCTCACTGAGCGGCAGCAAGACCCCATGTTTCAAAACATACCGTGCAAAAATTGAAAGAACTGGGCTACGAAGTTCTTCCGCACCCACCATATTCTCCTGACTTGTCTCCAACAGATTACCACCTTCAGGAATTTAGACAAATTCGTCAAAGGAAAACTTTTTGAAAATGATGATCAAGTGAAAAGTGCGTTTTCAGATTTTGTTTCACTTCAAAGCTCAGAGTTTTTCAGTTCGCGGATAAAAAAGTTGTTGTCACGTTGGGAAAAATGTGTAGAAAAAGAAGGTAAATACTTCGAATAAATCGAATAAAATTATCTTGTTTTCATATCGTATTTTTAATAAAAATCCTTTACCTTGAAAACGGACATTTCATGTGACACAACAGCACAATATAACAGAAAGTTGTTCAAGCATTAGCTTCTTTAAACTTAAAATTGTTCCAAATAAATAAATTAAAGCGAAAAATCCTTCTATTTTAGACAAAATTAAAATAAAACTTAAATTAAGGAATATAAAGTAATAGTGTTACATGATTTAAATTAAGTTAAAAGAAAACAAACTTAAATTAATAAACATAAAGTACCAGAACTACAAAGCTAAAATTAAATTGGAATAACATTTAAAACAAATAAAAGATTAGAACAAACTTAACGTACCACATGCTTATACTTTTTGCAGCACGATTTATTTTGCGCATAACTAACTATTGTGCTCATGTGCTCGTGTTGTAACTTTTTTTTTTTTTTTTTTTTTTTTTTTTTTTTTTTTTTTTTTTTTTTTTTACCTCGTGTTATCCGCAGGAAATTCAGCGTAGCAATACATTCACCCATGACACGATTCTTGGAACAAGGAAAAACCTGGAGGAAAACACACTACTCTATGTCACGCTGAATATTTACAATTTTTACAAAATAAAAATAAAGCCTAGTTAAAATCATTAATATAGAGTATACGTCTTAAGCTATGTATAAATACTCTGAATTTATGATATTTCATTTAGATCTATGTAAAAAAAAAAAAAAAAATACTGATATATCTGTTATATAGTATTGACTTAATATACAAAAATGTTTTATGGTATTGACTTAATATACAAAAATGTTTTAAAAAATCGAAGAAATACTTAAGAAAGTTTATACAGCTGATCCCAATAAATCCTAAAACCATCCTTACTAAATATGCTAAAGACATCTGTGTGTTATAGATCAGTAATGATCCATTTACTATTTCTCAATATCTCCAGTCCCGTAATGACTTAGAAGTTAGGTGACAAAATTGGAGGATTCAAATAGACTCCAATAATTCTCATCAAACGTTAGGAGATCTATGACCCCCTACTCTACAGCACCCTTTAATAATACACCGCTTGTCCGTGTGGAACAAATCCGATAACTAGAAGTCCATCTTGCCAAACTTCATACTTGGGATCCTCATAGAGAACAAGAAAATTCTTGGAGACATCAATTACTACAACACTTATTCAACAGAAGTTCAAAATTCTCAGTGTATTGCAAAAACCTCATTAACGTTACCATCATCTTACCCATCTGGACATATGGAATCGAGCTAAGGGGCTCTACTAAACCATACAATTCCTCGCGCATCCAATCCTTACGATCCAAATCCTTCTCAAAATCCTAAATGCTCCTTACTTCGTCACAAATTATTCATAATGACCTTAATAGCCCATTTTTACTCAGGCTTAACCCGAAATAGATATACATCTTTTAATTTCTAACTCCTTACCCACACAAATCCCACCGTACGCAACCTATCATCCCCACATTTTCATGATAACCCTCCGAGACGATTGAAAAGAGATTGATTGAAGACGGCCTCGGTACCTCCTACCGCTTTGTCGTTTCTGCCCAAGAATTTTCCACACCCGTAATGATTATTTAGCTCGTTTATTTGTTGTAACTATTTTATATACAGCTTTAAAAAAAAAAAATATATATATATATATATATATACACATACATTTTGCGTAAAATATTTGGTCCGAAGAGAGATGAGGCCACTGGGAAGTTTAGAAGGTTGCACAACGCGGAATTGCGGAACTTGTATCCTGTGAATATAATTGAGCTGATTACATCGCGGAGACTCAAATGGGCGAGTAAAGTTGTTGGGCTCGATGACGAGCGGATTCCGAGAAAGTTGGTATTTGCTGATGCGACTGGTAGGCGTCCGAAAGGTAGGTCGAAGCGTAGATAGGAGGATTGCGTTAAGGCTGATCTCGGGGGCTTGGGCTTGAATGGTGAACATTGGACGAGTCTGTGTAGGCGGACTTTGGTGGTATCGGCATCGAACCTTCGGGTTCGCTAAGCCTATTATTATATATATACATTTCCTGCATATTTAATCATTTAATGACTATCGACTATCATTTAATTTCGAACTAGAAACAATTTTAATTTTTAATTTTTTATTAGTTCTGAAGTTGAAGTTCTATATATGAATTGATTAATTAATGTGATAATAAATATACTTAAATAGAAGAGATCGTTCTAATTATTTTTTTTATTTATTTATTTTTTTTTATTTATTCGTATGTATTAGTTTGTCACAATGGACAATAATAATATTGCTAAAGGATCCCATTCATACAATATTTGCAATATAAACAAAAGAAATGTCAAATTACATAAAATGAAACCAAACTAAATAAACGTATTGTTCTAATTAATATAATAATTTATGTATTTATTAATACAGTTGAAAATGCCAATAAATATTTTTGTATTTTAAATATCCAAGCAACTAACACATAACATCTAGAACAGAACATGAACATATTCAAGTTCATTCATTTAATTGACTGATTCATTCTATATTTATACCCCCTATAAACTTGACAATACTACGCGGTTGTGTGAAGCTAAAACAACTTTGCATGTTATAAGAGGTTGACTTTTTTTTTTTTTTTTTTATTAACCCCAACATCTGATTAGCATAAGCATAGAAACACTCACGCAAGGTTGGGTGATAACCTACTTTATGACTTGTTCTGATTCGTTTGTTTTAAAAGGTCTTCACCTATCTTGCCTAAAAATATTTAATCAGTTAAGTGCAAATAATTTCTGTCACTATCAAGAACAATATTATGCAATACATGTGGTCCTCATAGAATCAGGCCACATTGACTATATACTTATAAAATGCATCAATACAAGAAAAAAGCTTTGTAATTGTATTATTATTTAATTCATTTATTAAAAAAAAATACAATCTGCCAAATCAATGAAATTGAGAATTAGAACTAAAATAAACCACTCACGATACATTTAAAGAATACAAAAAATCAATTTATGAATTTTTAAATACAGTTAGAGATGAAAAATAATTGTCAATGAAATAATTACATTTAGTTTTAATAGAAACATGCGTTTTTTTTTTATAATCTATTATATTATTGTCTACGACAATCAGTTAGTTCAATCGGCTTTTTATGAATTTCCGTTAACTTCTAAAAAATGTCTGTATAAGATAATATTTTCTCTTAAATCTTTAGCTTTACAAAGGTATATTATACATCTATATTACTGTTTTTATGTTCAAAAACCCAAATTTTTCCAAAAATAAATATTTTTCCTCTTTTCTACTTTAGTTGAATATCGAATTCCTTCGATTTATGTATTTATCCGTTTTTTAACAATGCTAAAAAGGTGATATAGTTATTTTTAAAGAATCTTCAAAATAGAATGTACTTTAGAGGAAGAAAATTTAAAATCAGCATTTGAGCCCTACCAGACTATTTTAATCAGAATGAAACTTACATGATATTAAAGTTCGTCAAATTTTACATTGATAAAATGAGTTTTATCAAAATCATTTTAGCCGCTTTTGAGAAAATCGTAAAAAGGCGCAAAACACATGGTTTAAAGTAGCACTTCCGGCCAGCCGATTTTAGTAAAAAAACTTGTAAGATCTCAGGCGTATAGTTGTCTTAAATATGAAATTTCAGTTTTACACGATTTTTCGCACTGGTCTTACCACACACACACCTTTTTTCGGTACTTGGTCATTTGGACTCAGCAGACCCTAAAATGTCTATTCCCGGTGAAAACTTGAATTCCAATATTTCCAAGATCCCAATACTTTCCCCTATTCTATATTTTATATATAGGTAAGTGAGAGTAGAAATGAAAGAAAAACATATTTTAAAATATAATAAAATTTAAAAATATGGGATTATCAAAAATATATAAATAATTTTCAATCGAAATCAGAGGATTACATTGTTTGTGTAATAATATCATTGTTTCATCCGCCAATCTGTCTCAATGCTAGAGACTTCCATTCGAAGATGTAATTAAAAATTCTGCCGGATCGCAGTGTTTCACATAAGATTGTAATATAAAATAAATTAGACAAGCACTAAATAAAAGGTAAACAAAATGGATAAAATATAAAATGAATATTAAACGAAATAAAGGATATAAAACAAAATAAAAAAAAACTGTACTCAGAAAATTGCAATTTAAAAACTAATTAACGAAAAAACTTAAAACTAACACAATTATACAAAAGAAAAGGGTACTCAAGAGTTGGCTGTGATTCTGTAAGAAGCGTGATGGTGGTTGCTGTACTCGTTCAGACCGTCTGATGATAGTGAGGCATGTACTTGTACAGAGCAAATGAGAAAAATATTAACTAAGGAATATCAGAATGGAGACCGTCGGGTAATCCTCAGTGTGTGAGCGTCCAAGAACAACTGGCGAGAAAGATAAGCCGGTGTATTGCTAATGCGGAAACGGACTAATACTATTTGGATATAAACATACCGCCGGCTTCCTTCCTTCGAAATAAAATATCTAAAGTTAAAATATGAAACATTTTAATAGATAGAGTTAATAATTAATAAAAAGGACAAAATCTAAAGAAAAGTGTATACATAATAAAAATATACTTAATTGTAAAGAACAGAGTTATTACACTAGAATAAAAATGTGCTGACTTTATACAAAATAAAAAATATAATATATGTATGTAAATTAATTATAAAATATTTACGCGTTCGGACCCGAACAATCATCTTTATTTTCAACCGTTCCCTTAGGAAAAACTCACATTTCCTAATATTTCTGAAAATATTTAATAATAAAGAAATGAATATTTGAGTTTTTTTTAAATATATTTATTTTTAACACGTTTTTAACTCACCCATTTTAATATCCGCGTCTGATTTTGGACAATAGAACCAATAGTTTGGTCAACATATAATATAATAATAGACTTACCGAACCCAAAAGTTCGATGCCGATACCACCAAATTCAGTCTACACGGACACGTCCAATGTTCGACGTTCAAGCCCAAGCCCCCGAGATAAGCCTTAACGCAATCCTCCCATCGACGCTTCGGCCTACCTTTCGGACGCCTACCAGTCGGATCAGCGAATACCAATTTTCTCAGAATCCGTTCCTCACCGAGCCCAACAATTTTACTCGCCCATTTGAGTCTCCGCGAAGCTATCAACTCAATTATATTCACAGGATATAATTGAGTTCCAATATTCCGCGTTGTGCAACCTTCTAAACTCCCCAGTGGCCTCATCTCTCTTCGGACCAAATATTTTACGCAGTACCTTATTTTCGAAAACCTTAAGCCTTTGTTCATCCTTCAAAGTAAGCGGCCACGTTTCACATCCGTAAAGAACCGTCGGAAGAATAATAGTTTTATAAATTCTAACCTTTAGGTTTTTAAATAGAAGCCGCGAACTGAGTAACTTAGCAACTGAATAATAACACGCATTTCCCACCTTTAACTGGGACTTTATTTCTTCTTGGATTTCATTTTTTTTTTTTTTTGTTATCATTGAACCTAAATACTTGAATTTCTCTACGTGTTTAAAAGTATGCCCTGATATATCAATATCACCAAGATCGACTCCGTTTCTGCTACTAATCATATATTTCGTCTTAACAGTATTTAATTCGAGTCCTATTTCTTTACCGGTTTTTATTAACACACTTGTATTTAGTTGTATGATTTTCGTGTCTTCACCTAGCAGTACCAAATCATCGGCATATTCCAAAACCGGAATCCTGTCACCCTTATTTAAACCTTTCTCGGTACACATCACCTTTTCTATGACATATTCTAAAGCTATATTAAATAACACAGGTGAAAGGAGTCAAAACCCTGTTTCAAACCCGATCGCACCTCAAATCTCTCGGAGTAATTATGACCGATTCTAACTTTATGGAATGTTAGGTCAACATATAACGTATGTTAATTTTAAGAGGAAAAATGTTATTGCAAAATGGTTAACATTGATTTATGGACATTTAGTAAAGTTTTTATTTTGATATTCCATGGTATTAAAAATTTCGGAAGGGTTCTTAGTGTTTCTTATTTTAATTTTTAAATTGTCAATGAAATATTTTTTACAGTTCGCTACCATTTTGTTGTGTATCTAGATTCTACAAACCACCTGTGTAGTCAAATGTCAGAAAGCATTTTTTTTTTCTTTATCCCTATATAATATTTTCCTTCTCTCTTCGAAAATAAATATTTTCCCTTAAAACAAGATTTCCTTGAGCTAAATCCTGATTTTTTCGTTATTTTTTTATTTTTTAACATGCCAGAAAAAATCATATTACTGTGAAAAGCACAAATCAAACTTAAATAATTTTCAGGAGAAAAACTGTGATCAAATTCTATCATACAGTCTGAAAAACCATTGATCAGTAAGAAAAACTTAGAGAGGTTTTCTTCAGATCTGTTTAAAGACAAGTTAACATGATCTTGGGTCCTGAAGTCAACGTCATAAAAGTTTGCATTTGTATCATCTATACTCAATATTAACTTTCATAATAATTACACTGAGATATTATAATATTTTATGATTCATATATTATAATATGATATTTTTCTTTTATAATGTGCTAGAAGTTGTGAGTTCGAATCCCAGTCCCGGTGGGGCTTTTATAAAGATGTAATTAAATGAGGATTCATTCACACCCACTCCCCCGGGGGGTATGTGAGACCCGTCAGCCCATTGGTGGCCACTCACAAAATTAGGCGTAGGGAGTAATGACCCTATACTACCAAACTCACCACGAAACGTGAGTGTAATCTCCCAGGAAATTACACCTACACGGCCTGTCGCGCCACTGAAAAAAAAAAATGTTAATGCGAAGAAATACACAAAGTTTTAAAGTTACAGCCAGTAAATTCTAATTAGCATGTTTCGTGTAGTAACTTTTTTATTCTACAGCGAATAAATTTAAATTAAGCTAAATCTATATGTAAGGTGAACTTATCCGCTCGAGTTAAAAATAATAAATATTTCTATAAATTACACCCTAATTCATACCTAAGAAAATTTTTTCACACTCGATTGATTTTTAACAATCAATACAAAATACCTTTCCAATCAGATCTAACCTGGGGGTAGTTAGATTAATATTTAGAAAATTATTTAAAAATTAATATATAAAATTAATATTTAAATTTTTTGATCACTATAACAACTATAAATTATTAAGAAAATATGAAATCGAACATAACACTACAAACTATTAATATAAGAGGTGATAGACGTCTGTAGGTCTTATAGGTATAGATATATATTTGTCTTCATATTACATTTTGTCCTTAATACGAGAATTGACCTAATTTTAACATTATGAAGGTAAATGTTACAGAAACCACGCATTATACGATAATACTTATTCAATGTCCATTAATGTATAATATTATAATGAGTATTATTGTATCATTAGTGGTTTCGGTGATATTTACCTTCATAACAATAAAATTAGGTCAATTTTCGTATTAAGGACAAAATTTATTATAAGGAAAAATGTATCTCGATACCTATAAGACGTCTATTACCCACAGACGTCTATCACCTCTTATATTAAAGCTTTATAGATTCTTGTTTTTATTATTATGAGTAGTTTGGTAAAATTGGCAATTTCTAAGATATCGGGCTAAACACTGTGAAAAATCGATCAATTCTTATCTTTAAGACACAAGTATGGACAAAGATATGTCGGTATCTATAAGACCTACAGATGTCTATCACCTCTTTTATTAAAACTTAATAGATTCTTGTTTTTATTATTATGAGTAGTTTGGTAAAATTGGCAATTTCTAGATATCGGGCTAAACACTGTAAAAAATCGATCAATTCTTATCTTTAAAGACACAAAGTATGGACAAAGATATGTCGGTATCTATAAGACCTACAGATGTCTATCACCTCTTATATTAAAGCTTAATAGATGCTTGTTTTTATTATTAAGAGTAGTGTGGTAAAATGGGAAATTTCTATTATATCGAGCTGAACACTATTAGAAGTCGATCAATTCCTCTGTTTAAGATGCAAAGTATGAACAAAGATAAGTCGGTACCTATAAGACCTACAGATGTATATCACCTCTTATAATAAAGCTTAATAGATGCTTGTTTTTATTATTAAGAGTAGTGTGGTAAAATGGGAAATTTCTATTATATCGAGCTGAACACTATTAGAAGTCGATCAATTCCTCTGTTTAAGATGCAAAGTATGAACAAAGATAAGTCGGTACCTATAAGACCTACAGATGTATATCACCTCTTATAATAAAGCTTCATAGATGCTTGTTTTTATCATTAAGAGTAGTTTGGTAAAATTAGCAATTTCTATGATATCGAGCTGAACACTGTTAAAAGTCGATCAATTCCTCTGTTTAAGACACATAGTATGGACAAAGATATGTCGGTATCTATAAGACCTACAGATGTCTATCACCTCTTATATTAAAGCTTAATAGACACTTGTTAATTTTTATTATTATGAGTAGTTTGATAAAATTTGCAATTTCTATGATATCGGGCTGATCACTGATAAAGTCGATCAATTCCTCTGGTTAAGACACATAGTATGGAAAAAGATATGTCGGTACCTACATACGTACAGACGTCTATCAGCTCTGAAATAAAAGGATAATGAACATTAGATGCGAGGACCTTACAAACTTACTACTCAGCAATCAGTTCCCACTTCCTGTCCCAAGTAAAAATATAAAGAACTTCATTGGTTCGAATTTCTGTCTCATTTATCATTTAGTCCAGACATTGCATCATCGGATTACTGCTTGTTTCGATTCATGGCTAGTTTTCTCCAAGTAAGAATGAATCATAATTCTGCGGAAGTTGAAATTGTGGTCCAAGAATTTTTTTGACATCCATCCTAAAGAATGCTACCTGTGTGGGATCGAGCAATTGGCTAGCAGATAGCTAATGAGGGTAGGTACGAATTGGCCATACATTGAGTATTACTTGGATTTTACATCAAATAAATAATAATACGAATATATATATTTTATTATTTTTATATATACACCCTATTACCTCCCTAAGACCCTTCTCTGCTGTTAAAAAAGCACTGATTATTGAACATTATCAGAAATCTCTTCATTTCCGACATTACTCAGTAGTCAAATTATCTTCATAGCCTTTTCCAAGCTTACTGAACCAGTACCCTCACTCATTCTCCTTCCTCATTTTGATTCTAGTCGCTTGTTGTACGGTGGCCTTTTGAGGACAGAACTAAGCGAATTATGAATAGCTTTGTAAGGTTTGTTAATGGAACCCCGAGGCGTTTCCCCGTTTCCCATCACAACGGCGAGTTGGGCGGCTGTACCCCTCCATTCGTAGGCACATTCCTTCACCAAATAATTCACAACCACGAACCCTCCTGTGTTTACAATCCCCTCTAATTCATGTTCGCTACCCCACCCCAACTCACAAGATCTCACCGACCGAGAAATACACAGGGTCTACGATGATCAAACGTTTCTTCTAAGGTGTGTACAATTTGGGGAAGTTCGATCTGTGAATGTTTAAAACAAATTGGAATCAGATTTAATGACATTTGATGTCGAATCAAAAATAAACCCATATCTTTTGATCATAACAAAGCATTATATATATATATATATATATATATATATATATATATATATATATATATAATAGAAAAAAATACTAAGTTTTGTTGTTTAAATCGAGCAACACACGACTTTCACTTACCTCGACAGTTAATATCAATATAAGAACTATTAAATAATTTTAAAGTGAATAAAGTTTTAAATTAATTTAAATAAAATTTATATTCGGTTTCGCTAGAAACATGTGTTTTAGATTCAATAATTTTACAATATTACATTGTTAAGTTTAATAATCAGTTATAAGTTTATAAACTATACGTCGCGTTATATTACCTTTTACAGCTATTTATATTGGATAATATTTTTTTCTAAAATCTTTCTCTTCCCAACGGTCTATAATATTATTATTATTATAAATAACGCCAAAAATTACAATAAAAGAAATAATTTTGCTCTTTTCTCCTTTAGTTTATTAGCAAATTCTTTCAACTTGTATATTTAGCCGGTTTTAATCAATGGTAATAAGATGGTATGTTTTATTTTTTTAATTTGCGAAATTTAGGGTACTTTAAAGGAAGAAAATGTACACTATCGGCATTTAAGCCCTGTCAGTCTATTTCAATCAGAATTAAACCTACATCATATTAAAGCCCACTAAATTTTGCATGATTTTAGCGAGTTTAATCAAAATCGTTAGAGCCAATTTGGAAGTAATCGTGAAAAGGTATTTAATGCATGGTTTAAAGTGGATGGAAAATGTGGATGTGCATCGATGAAAAAGTTACTTTAACATCTAGGGCGCATAGTTGTCTTAAACATGAATTAAGTGCGAGACTGACCACACATGAACACAGACTTGACTATTTGGACTCAGGAGACACTAAAACGCGTATTTCAGTAAAAAAAACTGGAATTCGAAAATTTTTACGATCGCAATACTTTCTCTTAATATATATTTCATATATTGGTAAGTGTAAGTAAAAATATTCACGAAATCAACAGATAAAAAACGCATTTAGACATTTATAAATATGAATAAGCAGGGAAAAAGAGAACCTAATTACAGAAAGGACGAAAAAGGGAATCAGTGCTATTACAATGAACAAATCAACTATATTATATAATATTGCGTTTAATTAAAAATATTTTAAATGGAGCATCAGAAAAAGCAGACATACTTTATATATAAATCAATAAATTTTAGATTTATAAACGTATATTTTTTATCGAATAAATCAATTATGTTTGGGAAAAGGGCTTAAGTTATCATTTCTGTGAAAATAAAGTTACAATTTTTTTAAATAAATAAAGAAATAATATTTTGTTTTAGTTTTTACTTTATTGTAAAGAAATCCTCCCCCCCCCCAACACATATAGAATAATACAGTGATTCATGAATAAAGAAACACTTGAAGAAGATTCAAAATGATTTTCAAAAACTTTGGAAAATCTTCCTGTACACTTGGCATTCCTAAACTTAAGCCCTGTTGTCCAAACATCAGGGAAATCATATTTAGAATTATTAGAATATATTATAAATGAAGAAATCGGCTTAAATAATGTGAAATGTCACAGAAATAGTATAATACCGATCAAGAAAATTGCTAAGAACAAAATTTACACTTTGAATAAATGTGCATTGGTATATCACGTTGAAGAAAGTACAAAAATTTCTTAAAACGATAAAACTTGTCTACAAAGTATAATTCATTTTTTTTCTGGGTTATTTGTGATAAATCGAGTATTACGTGTTTTGTGGAGATATGAGAGGGATGAGGGTAGGTTTGCAGAAGGGATGAGCCGTAGCCACAGACTAATTCGGTATGATCAACACGCTCTGAAATCAATGGGCTGAATCGTCTTCCAGTCCTTGGTTTCGATAGACCCGAATGGTTGATAACTTCCCTACTAAGTATCATGAAGCTTAATCCGCTTTAAATCTATCCTAAAGCTAAAGCAGTGAACCATCTGCTATTTGCAAGTCCAACACAACTATAAAGCCTTCCCCTGTGTTATATATTAAATACAACAGATGTTTAAATAAAAACATATTTTATAATTGTGAGAATAATAAAGAGTGATTAAGTATTGTTCCTTAGTATATAATTATTAAATAGCACTAAGGAGATATAATATTGACGACGTTGGATAAATTTAAATCATAGCGTGAGGTTTGTAAAAGTCAGCTAAGACTGGAGAAGTTATTGGGTTGTTTCACATGAAATGTCCGTTTTTATAGTTGCTGAAACACATAAAGGATTTTTCAGGTTTCTGTTGTTTTCTTCTGAATGTTTACATATTTAAAGTAAACAGTTACTAATCCTCTACCTTTAACATTAGCTTATAAACATTAGCTTCCCAATCAATTACCCACTTTTTAGTATACCTTCAAATATGAACATGGAAACACGCGATTTTCGAGTAATATTTTTGTACGAGTTTAAACTCGGCCATTCAGCAGCTGAGGCCACTTCTTGACATTTAAAGTGTATTGGGAAAGTAAAAAAGCTCGATACATTGGTACCTCATGATCTCACTGAGCGGCAGCAAGACCCCATGTTTCAAAACATACCGTACAAAAATTGAAAGAACTGGGCTACGAAGTTCTTCCGCACCCACCATATTCTCCCGACTTGTCTCCAACAGATTACCACCTGTTCAGGAATTAAGACAATTTCGTCAAAGGAAAACGTTTTGAAAATTATGATCAAGTGAAAAGTGCGTTTTCAGATTTTTTTTTACTTCAAAGCTCAGAGTTTTCAGTTCGGGTATAAAAAAAATGGTGTCACGTTGGGAAAAATGTGTAGAAAAAGAAGGTATATACTTCGAATAAAATTATCTTGTTTTTATATTGTATTTTTAAAAAAAATCCTTTACCTTGAAAACGGACATTTCATGTGACACAACCCAATAGAACGTAGTTTTCAACAATCTGATAATCATCACTGTGATAATGTATAACCATAATGTAATAATAATTTATTTATTTATCCTGGGACGAGTCCCTTTAGAATGATACATATGAAAGTAAATAAAGTCTTCGATGCCTTAGAGTAATAATAGAAGGGAGAAAAAATACAGTGATAAAGTAAAAAATAAATACAATAGTCAAAGATAACATAGAAAACCAAAGTGATGGATATAATAAATCGACTTCTTATACTAATGATTGAAAGAAAAAAATAAAATAAAATAATTATATATATATATATATATATATATATATATATATATATATATATATATATATATATATATATATATATATATTGTTTGATCAGTTCTCGACTGTTGATAATTTAAGTTTGTGTTGTTCTTAGGTTTCAGTCAATGAATAAATATTTTTATCTATGCGACGTTTCGAGAATTTATTGTTCTCATAATCATGCCTTAACAGTGGAAAAACAAAAAAACAGAACATTAATATTATTATACAATAATTAATATATGATATTATTGTTAGAGATATAAAAAAGATTTTTTTATATCTTTATTTTTTCTACATCTACTTACTTGATTTTTCTATATATACTTTTTTATATCTCTAACAATAACATCATATATTAATTATTGTATAATAATATTAATGTTCTGTTTTTTTGTTTTTCCACTGTTAAGGCATGATTATGAGAACAATAAATTCTCGAAACGTCGCATAGATAAAATTGTTTATTCATTGACTGAAACCTAAGAACAACACAAACTTATATATATATATATATATATATATATATATATATATATATATATATATATATATATATAATTATAATTTAGATGATAGTTAAAAAAATAAAATATATATATATATACAATTATCCTTTACAATTATTAATAAAGAGTGATTAAGTATGGTTTCTAAGTGTATAATTATTAAATAGCGCTAAGAATATATAATATCCTGAAACTCATTACAATCTGTGAGTCTTTTTATTTTATTTTCATGAAGTGATTTTCATTGTGCTCACGAAAATTTTCATTCGTGATTTACGTTTTGAACATCCATCGTTAACGGATCACACACTTCGATGATATGAATTAACTTTATTTATAAGGAAAAATAAGATCATAACGTCCTAATTACTATAATATACTATAACTGTAACATGATAAAATCTCAAAACGGAATGCCTTGTTTCAAAAATTAGGAGGTACTTACTTATACCAAGGGATAATAGAAGGGAAGAAAGAAGGCGGAAAAGAACTAATATCAATAATGTCAAAGTACTTTCTGTATGTAAGATGTTTTACCGGGTAAGTATCTAGGTACCTTCAAGGCTATCGAAGATAGGCAATCTTTTGTGTGTGAGTGAAAAAGCATCCTTTCCATTGGGTTGTTCGTAGCGTTTTTTACAGGCTATTTCAATAAAAACTTCAGATTCTTGTAAATAACCGGAGCAAATGCTTTCTCCCAAGACATTATCGCCATACACGCTGCAAAATTTTGCGAACCGCCTGTGCAGTGGATTTTTCTTTCCGGAAACAAAAAATCATTAAATGACGAAAATGATTTTTTTTTCATTTCCATTTTGATCAAGAAAAAAACAACTCGAAGATAAGGAATTTCGGTTGAAACTGACTCATGAAAGCACCTTATCTAATCCTTTTTTTTTTTTTTTCTTTTTTTTTTATCATTATTATTAACCTAGTGAACATGATTTTATAAACACAGATATGATTAAATTAGAATATTGAAAAACGCTTCGAAGTTATTTTACAACCCATAAATATTGGTTTTAGTTATAGTTATACAGTACATAACACAATGTTATCGTCGAATCTCTCCTGAGTATTCTATAGAACGGTAATATGAAAAAAGGACAAAAGTTAAAATTGATTTCTCTTTGTCCCAGACCTAAAGAAATAATCTGTTTTCTGATCTATACCACATTTTAGTAAAGTTAAGAGAAATATACAGTATTATAACTTCTAAAATACGGGTGCGCACAACACACAGCTTTTACTTACCTCCCTTCTTGAAATCAATATTTGAATAAACCTTAAATAGATAAAAGAATTAATTTATTTCGATGAAAACATTTATTCTAGATTAAATAATATTACAATAGAAATTATCAACAAAGATCAGTTACCACTTGAAGATAAGGAATTTCGGTTGAAACTGACGCATATGATTTAATAAAATCAAATGTATATAAATACATTTAACGAATATTCGCCATGCTTCTTCCTTTCTCTCATTCAAATCTCACCTTTTCCAACATCTTTTGGCATCCCAAATAGATGCACTACAAATGTGAATCTGCAACTGACTTATTTTTATTTTAATACAAGTTATAATTACCTATTTTACCCTAACCCTAACAGTGTGGAATAATTAGTTGTTTTTTTGTTGTTGTTTTTTTTGTGTTAATAAAAACCGGTAAAGAAATAGGACTCGAATTAAATACCGATAAGACGAAATATATGATTAGTAGCAGAAATGGTGGCGATCTTGGTGATATTGATATATCAGGGCATACTTTTGAATACGTAGAAAAATTCAAGTATTTAGGTTCAATGATAACAAGAAAAAATGAAATCCAGGAAGAAATAAAGTCCCTGTTAAAGGTGGGAAATGCGTGTTATTATTCAGTTGCTAAGTTACTTAGCTCACGGCTTCTATCTAAAAACTTAAAGGTTAGAATTTATAAAACTATTATTCTTCCAATGGTTCTTTACGGATGTGAAACGTGGCCGCTTACTTTGAGGGATGAACAACGGCTTAAGGTTTTCGAAAATAAGGTGCTGCGTAAAATATTTGGTCCGAAGAGGGATGAGGGCACTGGGGAGTTTAGAAGGTTGCACAACGCGGAATTGCGGAACTTGTATCCTGTGAATATAATTGAGTTAATAGCGTCGCGGAGACTCAAATGGGCGAGTAAAGTTGTTGGGTTCGACGAGGAGCGGATTCCGAGAAAGTTGGTATTGGCTGATCCGACTGGTAGGCGTCCGAAAGGTAGGCCGAAGCGGCGATGGGAGGATTGCGTTAAAGCTGATCTCGGGGGCTTGGGCTTGACCGGCGAACATTGGACGAGTCTGTGCAGGCGAAGTTTGGTGATATCGGCATCGAACCTTCGGGTTCGGTAAGCCTATTATTATTATTATTATTATTTTGGTTTTTTTATAATTCCCTCAGCCCTATCACTAGCCTTTAGGAGATTTCTCTTCTTTCTTTCCTTTTTTTTTTTTTTTTTTCTTCTTGAGTGTTTATTATCCATACTTTTTGTACATTAATGTATATAAGTCTAGGTAGTGTTTAATTTTTCTTTTTTGAACATTTGTAAATAAAAATTAATTTTATTGTTTTCTTGACCAGACATATATATGAATATCTACTGTTCATTTCTGTCATTCTTAAGGAACATAGTCCCAGAATAAAGTTTTATTATTATTGTTATTAAAGTAAACATAATTTTGTAAACACAGAGAGGATTAATGAAATACTGAAAATCTGTACGAATTTTACAACCCAATATTTATGGTAAATATTAATATTTTTAGAGAAAAAGGAGCTATTAAAATATTTAAATGTTAAGAAAGTAATTATTGACAGTTGATGAGTCAATATCATTCTATAACTTAGGAATAAACTTGGTTAATTTCTGTCTTCAGGTAGAACAATACACCATTAACTAATTTGATTTTGATGACAGCAAGGATTGTGCGGAATGTTACAAGCAGTTATCAATTATAGAAGGGGGCGACGTGGTCTGGTGGATAGAGCACTGGTCAATTTTCTCCGGGTCCCAGCTTGTGGCGGAATTATTTATTCTTTTGTTTCAGCCGTGGGGTGCCATTGTAGTGGGTATACCCTTCCGTTGCACATCCAGCCAGCCACTATAAAGTGGGCACCTAAAACTTTGGGAAAAATAAACCTGGCGCACAGTGGTTCAAAATATCCAATTTAGGTGAACAAAAGTCAAGTCAAAAGTTTGGAATTTTTGAGTGCTTAAACTTTTTATTATTAGTTGGTAAGACGCTTAATACTAAAATTTCCCGCCATACCGTGTTTACAAATAAATAGTAAATGAGTGAATCATTCCTGGCAGTGGGATTATTTTTATTCGATGGCCATTTACTGTGCTTAACGTTTAAGTAGCGCAAAGTATTTTTGCTTTTATTTAACAATGAACAATGCTGAGACAGGTAAGACATTATATTTCCACACTCGATGTTGAATATACATTGCAATCTACCTGTAGAGTTACTTTAGCAATTTGTAAATGTATGCCCCTATTCAATAACGAAAAAATATATATTATATTTATGTAAGATTTGTTCCATCAATCTTTTTAGTCTTTAAATGTTGCAAAGAATTTTTGCGATTTTTTTGTGTTTTGGGTGATACATAGTTTTTTCAGATACAAAACTCCGAATTAAAATTTTTACAATCTATAATTTGAAGATTTTCCTAAATGATTTAAAATACATCTATTGGCAGGTTTAAGCCACTCCGAGCCGTAATTAGGTTTTTTTTAAATTATTTTTAAAAATTATGAAATATATGAAATATTTTAAAAAATTAATTAATTACTTTAAAAAAAGAAAATGGAACTAAATATAATGAAATTCTAGTAGCATGGAGCCTACTTATCGCATAATGGAAGTATGAAGAGTCATATAATTAAACATAAATTTTAACTATAAGTGATATACATAAATTAATCCTAGGCCAATTTTACTCTATTTCCCTTTTTCCTCCTACCACAATCCACCCGTAAACCCCTAGTTTCATCACTGATTTTCCCCCACTTTGACTATTGTTGGGTAGCATATGGCGTCCTCTCGAAGGTACCCGAGGACTGATTGAGAAGGATAATAATTTGATTTTTAAGATTTGTGTTCGGTACGTCGAGACAGTCGCATGCATCCCACCTCTAAGACGAGTTAAAGTGGTTATCCCTTACCTTTCGAAGACAATATTTCCTTGGATCATTTCTTTATCAAATCATTAACTCCCACTATCCATTTTATGTCTACAGCCTTCTGGTATTTAAATATTTGGCCTACGGAGGAACAAAAGAAAATAGAATAAAATTGGCCTAGGATCAATTTATGTATATCACTAATGGTTAAAATTAACGTAATGTTTAATTATATGACTCTTCATCCTTCCATTATGCAATAGGCTCCGTGCTACTATCATTTAATTATATTTAGTTACATTTTCTTTTTTTAACGTAATTAATTTTTTTTTTAAATATTAATTTGATTTTTCCTTATTTTCCGATAGAAATTGTTATGAAATTATACTGATCCACTATATTTTTTATCTGTTTGGCATTATACCAATCGGACTGATTCATACTTATTAAATGAATAAAACGATCAGCGTTATCGAAGGTACGAAGCTCACACCATCAATCATTTTCTACACAATGCCGTCCGCAGTACTTTAATTTCTCTACTCTTCGTTGGAATGTATTCACTGATATATTAGTATCAGTTATACGTATACCATATACATCATCGTTTCTTCTACTAACACTATATTTTGTCCTACCGTTGTTCATGAAAGTGATTAAAGTATCCTTCACTTACTATTATAAATCCATCTATATATAAAAATGTTTTCGATAAATATATTATATTGAGTTTTAAAGTAAGTTCGTAGCGTTTTTTACAGATGATTTTTTAGGGTGTTGTTAATAATTTAACAATGTACACAGTTTACATAGTTACAAAATAAAGATTTATTAAATCAAATGTGAACAACTTTTTACGTTTTTTTTCAACCATAAAGCACACCTTATGCCTTTTAGCAATCCATAACAATTAAGAAATTAATTTGTTTCGTTGCAGTTAAAATAAATTTATAATTACAAAAATAATAGTAAGAAATATAATGAATAATTAGAATGACAGCACTGATTGAAAATTTGGAGAAGTAAAATTTATATAAAAATAAACGTTGTATTACATTGGCGAAGCAGCTTAACGTAACCTTTTTGGCTTCATGTGACACAGCTGCTACAATTTCAACAAAAACTATAGATTATTGTAAATATTTTTAATAAATTATATATGACCCAATTGATCTATAACAAGTTGCCATCTTTCAGGTAATGTTTTATAATTTGGTCAACAGTTGAAGGACGACTCGAGCGCTTTGCGTCTTCCAAGTCAAAATTTCCGGTTTTGAACTGAGCAAACTCTTTCGAAAACTGGAGCAAATTCTTTTTTCCTAAAGCATCATTGCTATTCA
This sequence comes from Piezodorus guildinii, assembly GCA_023052935.1. Taxonomy (NCBI): domain Eukaryota; kingdom Metazoa; phylum Arthropoda; class Insecta; order Hemiptera; family Pentatomidae; genus Piezodorus; species Piezodorus guildinii. The sequence continues at coordinate 42,945,272 of CM041295.1, forward strand.
CGCTGCAAATATTGTCTAACCGTCTGTGTAGTCGATTTTTCTTTTCCGAAATAAAAAATCATTTAATGATAAGGATTCTCGGTTGAAACTGATGAATAAAAGCACCTTAACTAGTCCTTTTTTTTTAACACTATTAACCAAGTGAACGTGATTTTATCAACACGGAGAGGATTAAATTGAAATATTTAAAAACGATACAAACTTATTTTACAACCCAATATTTATTATAGTTTGAACAGTACATAACACAATGTTATCGTTGAATCTCTCCTGATTATTCTATAGAACGGTAGTATGGAAAAAAGGACAAAGGTTAAAATTGATTTTTTTTTTTTTTTGGTCCCAGATCTAAAGAAGTAATCTGTTTCCTGATCTATACCCATTTTGGTAAAGTTAATATAAATATACTGTATTATAACTTCTAAAAAATCTGGTGCGCACAACACACAGCTTTTGCTTACCTCCCTTCTTGAAATCAATACTTAAATAAACCTTAAATAGATAAAAGAATTAATTTGTTTCGTTGAAAACATTTATTCTAGATGTTTATCATCTTTCGTCAACCTTCATTAGCTTCTGCAACTTTGCATATAAGCCAACTATTTTTCTAAAATATTTAACTTTCTAAGTAAATATTATATATACATATTTATCATATATTATATTATAATTCATTGCTGAAAATGAAAATTAACCAGGAAAAATATCTCTACTGTTTTCTCATTTAGCTGATTATTTAATTCTTTTATTTCTCGGTCAATTAAATACTCAATTATTTCTAAAAAAAAATAAAGGTATATCAGTGGAAGATATTTCAAAAATTTGATATTTAAGCCCCCTCACACTATGTCAATCTAAATAAAACCTACAGGAAATTAAAGCTCATTTATTTTATATCAATGAAGCAAGTTTAATCAAAATAGTTAGAGTCGTTTTTGAGAAAATAGTAAAAAGGTGAAACGCAAATGTGCTGGACATACCACACACACACTCATACACAGACCTTTGTGTGGGAAAATGTTCACGATCGCAATACATTCCCTTACAATACATTTCATATATTGGTCATGGAAGTAAAAAATACTATACTTTATTTTTTCTTGTTCACTAGAATCTTTATATATTATAGAAATTTCCAGGTATTCATAATTTTGTTTTCCAATGGTACTAGTTTTGTTTTTTCGACTAACAACCTATTTATGTCACCATTGTTATCGAATAAACAACACGGTATTATAAATTCTGGCTTTTTATTTTGGAAAACATAAACATATATCCAAATATATATGTAACTCCTCAACATTATCAAAAATTAAGTTTTAACTAGTTTGCATTATAGGTAAAATGGATACATTTTTTAAAAAACGAAGTGCCATTGTGGCGGTTAAAATAAAGTTTAGTTTTAGTTTTTTTCAGATATTACACCAATTACAATATTTAATAATAAGCATAGGATACAAGATCTAGAGAGATAGAAATGCTTTATTTTTTTGGCTATGCTGCCCAAATACATCAGGTTGCTAAAATAATACAGCATACTTGTCAATCCCTCATGGACATATTACTTATACTCGTACATTTTAATTTTTTTATTTCCTAGTCTATTCTTATACAACATATTCTATTAAAACAGCCAATATATTACTTATTAAGTATTGTTATATGGCAATATTGCCAGATTAATATTAGTGATGACAAAAATTAATAAATTATACACAACTACTGAATTATACAATGTGAGAAACATGTGTTATTTCAAATTATTTAAACATAATTGAATGTTGACTTACTTTATTTTTGTGTTTTATTTAAGTTTAATAGTTTATTTTAATCCAAATACCACAAAATAAACTTTACCCTTCGTTGTAAACCTATGATTTCCTGTCCTACAGTATCCTTTAATGACACTTCGCTAGTCTCTGCTGAACAGATCCGATACCTAGGACTCCATCTCGACAAACGTCTTCCTTGGACCCTACAAATAAGATAAAACTACAAGAAACCGCCCAAAGTTTTCGACTACTTCAATACTTAACACATAACTCACTTATATGAACCATCATAAGGCATATAATGACTTACGGAGTAGGGCTATTGTACCTACTAGCTAGAGTACTAAACCATCAAATTCCTCTCGTATCCAATCCTAACAATCCAAAATCCTTCGGAAATCCTCAATGCTCATAAATTTATCAATGAGTATGTAGCTAACATGGCCGAACCAGGTACCATTCCTTTCATGACAAACTCCATTCCCACTCCAACCCATTAACTTCAATCCTTACTTCCTCTTCGAATCCTGATTATCCTCCGAGAAGTCTGAAAAGAACAAGGTCCCGAGACCTTCTAGTTTAATTTTTTTTAAGAGTGCTGCCTATGGGTAATGTCTCTATATGGATTTCATGTCAGTTTACTGCATTCCACCATATTTAACTTGATGTATTTTTTAATACAGGTGTAAATATCAATAAATATGTTTTAAATAAAAATAAAAAGTCTTGATAATGGGGTAAAGGCCTCGAAAAACGTAGACATTAAATATTTGTGAAAGCGTTTTAATCAAATAAAACATATTATTGAAAGTAAAAAGTTGCTCTTATAAAAAAAAAAACAATGGAAACTTCCTTAAGTTAAAGAGAATAGAAATAATGCCTATTGTTATTGGAATTGACCGGTTACGGAAATCCATTTCTGACTAAATGATTTTTTGTCATCATCCAAAAAAGATATTGAAAATGAATTTATTTATGTAGAAACCATTTATTTTTATATTTGGTCTATATTATTTCTCACAAGTTAACTAGATATAAGAATAAGGGAACATATCTTTCTTATCTTATAGCCATTGGCTTTTTTTCACTTAGATGCCAAATATTCTCGAGACGAGTTTATCCCATTTTATTGGTACGGTATGCTCACTTCCATTTGCGAAGTTGGCTTGAAAGGAACGGAGTAATAACCGTTTTCATAAGTCAGTCCTCCATCTTCTGTTGATCCTACACTTTCTTTGATATTGTGTTCCAAAGTAGGGAATTCGTTTTATCCTATAGCATTATTACAAATTGGCTATATAAACTTTTATTATTAGCCATGGTAATTTTACATGGAAACCCTTCAGTAAAGTTTATATTTATCAAGGTCTCTATAATAGTGTTGCACAGGACATTAAGTGAGTTCAAAGCTCAAAGCAATTTATTCATGTAATTATGCAAGCGTGTCGGAGCAAATGGCAACTTCTGAAGTCTCTGCCAGGAAAATACAATTAACATCTGGTTGAACACACACATAAAATATATATTTAATAGTATAGGAATAGTCTCAACTAATTTTAAAATAATATAGATTAAAAATAAATTATTCGGATGAAAGAGTATTGGAAAGTTAAATTTAAAAAATAAAACCTGCTGATGATAATTGTGTATTAGCAGACTATACCGATACATTTATTGCCTCTCACACTTTTCAATCCCTCTTCAGAGACCTCGAAGCATGGTGTCAGAATAGGGGAACACAAAAAAATTCTAACAAATTAGACGATGGAACCTTTACCCTTCGTTGTAAATCTATGACTTCTTGCCTTCAGTGTCCTTTTTGTTAAATTAATTTACTGATATTTACAACTATATAAAATAAAAAAGACTAGTAAATGTGAAAGAAGTAACAATTGGCTTGATAAACTCTTGTGAAGAAACTACCCTGCCATAGCACTTCAATATTTATTTCATTGGCAGGTTTCGAGACAACCGTCTTTTCAGGTGCCTCAAAGGCTTATCGGGAATTGATGGAGATGAAAAACGGACAATCGAGTTTGAGTGAGCTGGTAGTTTAAGATTAAAGGCATACCTAATTCTGACTAAGTCTGCAACTAATGGGATATTCAGGTCTTTATTGGTGACAAAATAAGGAGCAGTTAGGATCTTTCGGAGGATTTTGGATTGCAAGAATTTAACAAGGGAGGAATTTGATGGTTGGGTGGATCCGCATAGCTCAATACCATATGTCCAAATAGGTCTAATAATGGCTATATATAATAGTTTGTTGTAGTAGATGGGAATGTTTGAACGTTGAATGTCAAGTAAATGTTGTAACAATCTGTATTTGCGAGCAGGTTCTTTTCTTTTCAGTCTAGTGTGAGGATTCCGAGTAAAACGTTTGTCAAGATGGAGTCCTAGGTAGCGGATCTGTTCAACAGGGATTAGTAGGATGTTGTGAAACGATATAGTGGCACAGGATGTCATAGGTTTGCGACGAAGGATAAACGTGATTTGATGGGATTTGTTGGGCTTGATTTTAATTCTCCATTTCTGACACCACTCTTCAATGGAGTCGATGTGTGACTGAAGGTTTCGTGATGCGGCAGTTTTTTCATTGTTTACTGATAGCACACATGTGTCATCGGCATACGTCGTAAGGACAGTGCTAAGATGTGGATATCAGCTGTATATACGGAATAAAGGATTGAGCCCAAGATATACCTTGAGGTATATCTTATACCTATTAAGTATACCCAAGATATACCGTCGTGAGACAGGTTAGTTTTACCCTACTGATGGGGTGTCGTTGCTATAGTAATCCTGCTTAGTACGAGAGGAACCGCAGGTTCGGACAATTGGTACACGCACTCGGTTGACACGCCGCTGGTGCGACGCTACCATCCGAGGGATTAGGCCTGAACGCCTCTAAGACCGAATCCCGACTATACGCAACGATATAACGATGGGTCCCGTGAGTCGAGAGGCTCAACGCAATGTGACTCTATTAGGTGGCCGGACTAGTGCCGGTCATCGCCCGAGCCCTGTGGCGGGGTAGCAACTAGCGCCCGCGCTCGCCCGGTATACTCCGGACGGTCGCGGCTTGCCGCCCCGCGTAACATGGTTCAGCCCCCCTCACGGGGGGAGTTCGATGTCGGGACCTTGAATCGTCTGTAGACGACTTGTAACACGGGCAGGGTGCTGTACTCGGGAGAGCAGTTGCCACGCTGCGATCTGTTGAGACTCGGCCCTGGCCCAGGGGAATTCGCCTCGGGATTAACCGGGAGGCGAAGACCCCGCAGAGCGACCAACCGAAGGAGGGATCTCTCCGTAGTATATTAGTATTAGTATAGTAGTATATTAGTATAGTATCTTATTAAGATATACCCAAGTATACCTTGAGGTACACCAGTGGACTGAGTAAATAAGGATGAGCAAGAAAGGTTACGGTTTACTTTAAAGGTTCTATCAGTGAAGTAGAAATGAATTAATTGGAAGTAAGCTGGAGAGAGGAATTGAAGCAGTTTTTTATATTGAATTTTTAGTTTTACTTACCAATTATTTGAAGCTTTATCATATTAAATTAAATTTCGATTTTTTTTTTTTTTAATTCTTCAATGAGCATTCATTACCTCTCAATTTCAGAGTTATTGAAATGTTTTATGTTTTAAAAATAAGAGGTTTGTAGTACTACCCGGTAGGTAGTTTCACTATATCATACCTTTGTTTAATATTTTCCTCAAATTCACTTGATGTATTTATGTCGATACAGTTTTAATATATTAAAAAAAAAATCAAGGTAGAAAAACGATCCAACAGATCTCGCTATATACAATATAACGAGCGTTTTTGTTTTTGTTTTTTTATAAACGTATTTATTTATATTTACAACTGTATTATTATATACAACAAGTAAATGTGATGGACATAGTAAACTGACATGAGATACATGTAGAGACGCTACCCATTGGCAGCACTCTAAAAGTATTTTAAACTAGAAGGTCTCGAGGCCATCTTCTTTTCAGACGCATAACGAGCGTAAAATTCGGAAATGTCCTCTTAATAATTCAATTGAAAACTTTACATTATGATTACAAGGAGTCCATCACCAAAAACTAATCTTGCTAGGTTAGAACGCTAAAAAATCAAGTGCGCGCAAGAAAAAACTTTCACTTACCATCGTTGTTATCGTTTTCGAGCTGGACTTGTATTTCTAGTGCACACTCGAATTCGAAAATTGTCTCTATTGCAATACTTAACCTTACTATATATTCTATATATAGGTAAGTGAAAGTAATACTTAGCCTTAATATATAGTTCACATGTAGATATGTAAAACTGAGAACATAATAGAGTTTTATAATTTGGAAATATCTTGTGAATCGAAAAATTGTATAAATGTCATAGCAAGATAGAGTTACTCTTTGACACTAATAAACACTTAAATAAGGTTATAGTGATTATTTTCAATTTTACTATTTTTTTTTACAGTTGATTTCGGAGATCAACACGCAACTGGCGCTCTTCAGGGACATGCTTATCCACATCGGGACTGCAAGGGATTCTCCAGAGCTGAGGGAAAAGATAAGAAAACTTCGAAGAACTTGCGTAGATGCTTGCAAGCATATTTCCAACTTGCTTCTCCCTCCAATTCGAAGGTAAATTCTTGAATTCATACTGATACTACTAATGCCAACAAATCTGGTGCGGTCAACGTATGACTTTTAATTATCTTACTTGTTAGTATAAAGTTTAAAACTTTAAAATAAAGTGACTTTTGAAGAAGAATTAAATTGAGTTTCGATGAAAATATTTATTTTAGATTGAATAACAAACAATTTAAATTATTATCAGCGACAATCTTCTAACTTTTGTCATTCTTCATTACCTTCAAAAAGTTTGTTTGTTAAAAAACTTTAGCTTTCCAACAGCATATTCTACATCTAAATTACTATTTATAAGTTAAAAAAAAACAAAACACTTAAACGAACATTTTTGCTCTTTTCTCCTTTATTGGTTATCATGTTCGTTAAACATGTGTATTTAATCGTTTTTATCAATCCTAATAAGATGATATGTGTATTTTTTGTTTTCAAATCGACAAAATAAAAGGTATTTTCAAGGAAGACAATTTAGTATACAGAGATTTAAGCCTTGTATGTTAATAACTGTTTCAATCAGAAGTTATTATTATGGTATTGAAGCCCATTAAAGTTCGCATTGGTTTAGCGAGTTTAATAAAAACACAATAAATTTTATAATAGTGGACATAATTAGTTGACCGTTGAGAATTACTATAAGGAATTAGTCCGGGTGGCGGTCAGTGAATGAAACAATGGAGTAGTTTCAACAATTTATTTTTGACAACGTTTCGACCTCCATTGTGCGTCATCACCAGGGCGCATTGTGGGCGAATGGAAACTGGTTTTGGACGAGTTCATTGACTGCCACTAATTCCTTTTAATAAATTTTATAACTTTCAAATGTCAAATTTGAAAAATAATGAAATTTTCGAAGGAAATATTTATTTTAGATTAAGTAATGAGCTATTGAAATTATGATCTACAAAAATCACTTAACTTTATGCATTTTTTAATTTTTTTTTTTTATCCGTTAACTTCTACAACTTTTTATGTAAAAAAACATTAACTAAAATATTTAGCTTTCCAGCGATATATAATTCATCTACAACACAATTGTTAATTTGAAAAAAGTAATAACCTAGAAATACATTTCTGCTGTTTTCTACTGCATTTAGTTTTTTTTTTTTTTAATTATTTCTTCCATAGAGGTAATTTTAATTAATTAATATTTAACAAGTTGACCTTAGTTTAATTAATGCAGTTAAAAAAGATTTGATCCTAACAAGAAATGTCTCAATTTAGATATGTATGAATGCATTTAGGCCACTTTTAAAATAAACGATTCTAGTATTTCTAATCCACACAATAGAAGGTGCTTTAGAGAAAGAATTTTTTTTTTTTTAATATAATTTTAGCCTAGTCATACTATTACATTGAGAATTAAACGTAATAAAATGAATTCCCATATAATTTTACGTCACTTTGATGAGTTTCATCACACTGCTCTAACGTCTTAGAGAAAATCGTAAAAAGATGCAAAATTCATGGTATAAAGTGGCAACTCTGGTTCGTCTATTTAAGGGGAAAAAATTCTATAACATGTCTAGTTTATTGTTAGGTTCTTTTAAAATAAAACAAGTGATCCATATTTTTCACTCAACAACCTTTTTATTTCTTTTATTTCCCCAACGTTTGAGCCTTTTGCCATTTTCAAGGATCCTAATATCAACATTGTTTTCATGCTGTTATAAAATATTTTTATATACCAGTAATCAGTCCAGTCTTTATCACATACATAATTTTTTTTAATATATATATATATATATATATATGACAAAATTTGATCTTAAAAACATTATTTTTCCTCATCTTTACTCAGAATGTAATAATCTAAAAAAATATATCAAATAACAATTAAATTAATATTATTATATACATTGTTCCATCACATATCACATATCATTGCATAATTGCACAATTCTTTACACAGCCAAAATCATTTTTAAAAAATAAATCACTATATATATATATATATATATATATATATATCAATATTTAATTAAAATTAAAAATAGTATCACTTAACCTCAAAATTCTAAAAAATATTCCATTATATATATATATATATATATATATATATATATATATATATATATATATAAGTTTGTGTTGTTCTTAGGTTGCAGTCAATGAATAAACAGTTTTATCTATGCGACGTTTCGAGAATTTATTGTTCTCATAATCATGCCTTAACAGTGGAAAAAAACAGAACATTAATATTATTGTACAATAATTAATATATGATGTTATTGTTAGAGATATAAAAAAGAGTACATTGAACAATGAATATTAATACAGTAGGTACATAGATATTTTAAATTAGGATTTACATTATTATAAAATTACTTACAATTTTGGACAAAATAGTGTCTTAATTAGGCATGTTAAGCCTACAAGCTTTGAAAGAACACTGAAAAAATAAAAAAGGAATCGTTCAAGTATGGAAGATTTTCCAGGAATTTATGATGACGTCAGGTGTCTGGGGTATTCTCCCTCCTATTGTTGAGTTGTTTTCGTTTTATTTCGTATTATTATTAAGACGTTTATTTTATTTTTTAAAATTTTAATATGTGTTTATCAAATTCGAGTAACATGCATTTAGGTTTTGGACATCCGATTTTTTATTTATGGCGCGATTTTTATATTTCTCTATGGTAATCATTTCTTTAAAATTTCGTTTGAAGCTGTTTTTTTCATAATGAATAATTTTCGGTGAGTGAAATTTAAATGAATGTCCCGTTTTTCTGAAATGAGTAGTGAGGGCAGTTTGGTCAGGTTTATTTGGGTCTTTTTTAATTGAAGTGCAGCTATATTTGTGTTGGTATACTCTCCTTTTTAAATATTGTTCCGATGTTCCAAAATAAGACTTTCCGCATTTGTCTTCACAAGGTATTTCGTATACTACATTTGATTGAAGGTCTAATTTGTCGGAATCTTTAGTTTTTGTAAATAATTTTGATAAAGTATTTATATTTTTGTACGTAATGGCAGAATCACTATTATTTCTGTTAATGTTAAGTGCTTTTGCAAGTTTTTCGGAAAGTGTGGGTATGTATGGGATAGTGTAATATATTTTGGTGCTGTTCTCATTGTGTTGTTGTTTTTGTGACGTTGGTATCTGTTTTAGTAGTTTACATATGAGTTTGTGTGGATAACCATTTTCTAAAAGGAGGTCAACTACTTTATTTTCCGCGATTTTTTGGTATTTTTTTGAGGTTAATTTTAATGATTAATTTTAATGATCAAACAATATATATATATATATATATATATATATATATATATATATATATATATATATTTATTTATTTATATTTTTTTTTCAACAACAATTTTTTATTGATTAAAATTACAATCTGTCCCAATTTGGACATCAATAGTAGTGATGAAAGACATTACATACATATCACATACTACATTCATATAATATTTACACAGCATAAAATTACAATAAAATATATACACAATAATGAATCAATACAATAAAGTCAATAAATCACTTATACCTATATACACATATACACACTCAGACATACATCACATTGAGTGGAGAATCTAGCCAGTGCTAGAACTCCAATATATTTACAAAAGGTCGCGGGGCCACTGCCGCTTCAACCTTCTAAGTGGGTTGTATGGATGAGTGGAGCTAGATAGAGATTGAGCTAGAGGATTAGGATGATGAATGAGGTTCTGGTGGAATTTGGAAAAAATTTGGATGGAATTAGGTTTGAAAAGGATGGAACATTAAGGTCGTGGTGCAAGGTATAGTTGGAGACATAATAAGGAGCATTCACTATTGTACGGAGGACTTTGGATTGAAAGGATTGAATGCGTTTGATGTTAGAACGTTTAGTTGTCCCCCACAGTTCAAGTCCGTAGGTCCAGATGGGCTTCAGTATTGTCTTGTAGATTAATAATTTGTTGTCAACTGTTAGTTCAGATTTTCTGTTTAGTAGTCGGTATAACTGTCCGAATCGTCGGTTGAGTTCTTATATATACATATCAAGTTATTCAAAATATTATACCAATAAAGAAATTTAATTTACTTTAATTCTACTATTTATTAATTTTGCTTAAAATTTCTGCGTAATGATTATTGAGTTTTTGGTGTCTTTTTTTGAAGTTTATACTTTAGTCAATGTGCTCCGAAATAAAGATTTCCTGTAAAAATGTCTTTAAAATTATTTCTTTCTTCGAAATTTTATTTATTTTTTAATATAATTTTTCAAAGAATGGTTATTGCCAAGTTCAGCAAAATTAAAAGGGAGATATTGTGAAAGGGATTGAATAAAAACTGATGAATCCTGTTCACATTCTGAGAAGGATAGAGAATAACTGATGACATAATAATGAAAATTGAAATTGTTGAGCTGCAATATTAATGAAAATTGGACGATTTCAAATGGATTGACCTATTTCATATATCTTTTATTTTCAGAAATTATTTTTATCTATATCCCGATACACTGAAACATAAAAAAATTGAAACTTTTAGATTGAATACGGTAACATACTGTTCGCACAAACACAAACATAAAACGAACAACATTGGACACCACCCGCTCAATAAACAACTCAAACATGACCAACTGACAGATGTGCGGCAGACCAAATAACTTTAGACCCACACTTCACTTCGTGTTATTTAAAATAACCGAAGGTGTTACTGATGCAGATTACCACTTAAACAAAACATAGACATAAGCTACAGTCAAACTAAACTTAAGATAATTTTAACAATATTTTAAAGCATGTCTAAAACTTAACCGACCGGAGATAAATATCCCAAAACATTTATACTTACATTAGGTATGTATATAAAATTATGTATAGTTACTTTGTAGATAAACCAATTTATTTTATTCCTTTCGCATTAAAATTATTTGTTTACTATATTAATAACATTATTTAAGGAAATGCAGTATGTTTTGGAACGAAATCAAATATGTACTCAGTGTCTTTTAGAAATACTTCTCTTTTTGAAACGCCTTTTTAAAGGACTTGTTATTTGTTTTTAGGCGAAATCAGATTTGGACAAAACTAAACGATGAGATTACAAATATGTCAAAATATCGATTTCGTGAAAAATGCTCTTTAGTACATTTTGGAAATCAACGTTTTAATTGTTGATGATAGATGGTCGATTGTAGTGTTTATTACGAAACGAATGATAAGAACTCATTATTGAAAAAAGTAGAACTTTTTTTATTTTTGACAGAGAAGCTCTGGGATCTCCTGGTTTTGTTTTCCCTCTATTCGTGTGGGAAGAGCCTGGTCTGGAATACCACTGGCTGACTGTAAATATTGTATAGGTATGCGTGGGTTTTCATACAACATGTTCATTTGTTTGCAAGTTTAAATAGATTTTATTTTTGTATGATTTCTTTCCATCGTTTTTAATTTTTATAATTATCGGGTTAAGATTTATGAAATGTCCGATTTTCTAAAGAGTAATCTTTATAGAGGATTAAATCGTGGTCTGTTGATCCCTTGCAAAAAGATAAACCCTTACCACTCCAGGTTTTTTTTTCATATGAATTTTTTTTTTTTTTTTATTTATTTATTGAAATTTATAACCGTATGTTTTCATACAACAAGTAAATATGTTACAATGATAAAACACATGAAAAAAAAAAAACATGAAGAGAAACTGCCCATTGGCAGCACTCTAGTAGTGAAGCTAAACAAGAAGGTCTCGAGGACATCTTCTTTTCAGACGCCTCGGCGGATTGTCAGGAATTGAAATGGAAGCAAGGATTGAAACTAGTGGGTTAGAGTGAGAGTAGAGTTTTTCATGGAAGGAATGATACCTGGTAAAGGCCAAATCAGCAACATATGGAACATTAAGGTCTTTGTGGATGATTTTATTGGTGACAAAGTAACGAGCGTTAAGGATTTTGCAAAGGATTGGATACGGGAAGAGTTTGATGGTTTAGTAGAGCCCCAAAGCTCAACTCCGTAAGTCCAGATAGGCCTTATGATTGTCATGTAAATGAGTATTTTGTAGTTTAGTGAAAGGTTAGAGCGTCTGTCAAGTAAATGTTGAAATAACCGAAATTGGCGAGCAGTTTATTGTCTTTTCAGTCTTGTATGCGGATTCCATGTAAGACGTTTGTCATGCAGGAGGCCTAAATAACGGATCTGTTCAACAGGGACAAGAGGGATATCATTAAATGACACTGTAGGGCAGGATGTCATAGGTTTACGACGAAGGGTAAAGATAATCTGATGGGATTTATTTTAATTCTCCAATTTTAACACCATACCTCAAGTTCTCTGATGTGGGATTGGAGAGTTTGAGAGGCAACACTAGGGTCGTTGTTAACTCATAGCCCGCAAGTGCTATCGGCATAGGTAGGAAGGAATGTGTTAGGATGGGTTGGGATATCAGCTGTAAAGATTGGGTCATAGGATACTACCTTGAGGAACACCAGCAGACTGAGTAAAAGTGGACGAATAGGAACGATTGTGGTTTATTTCAAAGGTTCTATCAGAGAGGTAGGACTGGAGGATGAGGAAGGAATTTACGGAGTTCGTACAGCAGTCCTTGGTACCAGACTCGGTCAAAGGCCTGTTCCATGTCGAGAAAGACTCCCGTGCTTTTCAGTAAGGTAATCTATGGATTAAGTTTAGGATTTCTAACGAATGAAATGCTTTTAGAGGAAGGGCTAGCTGGAGTGGAACATCCAGTTCTGTTTCAATGCATTCGAGATTATGCTGGTTAAGGATATCAGGATGCGGATTGTAGGTTTTAAAAAGATGCTGAGCGAATGTTTGAGATTTCTCTAGATCGGTTCTAGTCCAAGATTGATATTCATTAAGGAGAGGGTGATTGAAATCTTTGAAGTTTAATAGTTTCTTAGTAGTAGTCCATAGTGACTTTTCGGTAGTAGTGAGTTTTTCAGTCATACTCAGTAAGTTTTGAATCTTAATTTCTTGAAATCCTCAATGCTCCTTACTCTGTTACTAATAAAATCATCCATGAAGACCTAAATATTCCATTTGTTGAAGAATTGGTCCGTTTAAGATTTACCTCTTTTCATTCCAAACTCCCTGCCCACTCAAACCGGCTTATCCGTGACCTCTCCTCCATATCTATTCTCGACAACCCACCGAGGCGCCTTAAAAGAAGATGGCCAAGAGACTTCCTAACATAAATTAGTGCTACCAATGGGTAGTTTCGTCACAGGACTACTATGTGTTCTAATCGTACATAACGTCTATTTACTTGTTGTATTTATTTAATACAGTTGTAAATTTCTTTAAATACATAAAAAAAAAATTCTTGATTTCTAGATTTAGTTTGTTAGTCAGTTTGGTATAATATGTTTTGTCCCCTGGATATCTAGTCCTATGCCACTCGATCTTGCTTTACGTTTATGAAATTTAAAAAACTCCGTGGATTATAATGAAAAAATATTAGAAAAAATAGTATACTTATAGAAAATTTGAGCTGATGTCCAATAAAATCACTTTTACTACTACCACTACTCTTCATTAAAAATTCACGGAAATATTCACTCGGCTTTTCGGAAACAAACTCCTCTTCACGTTTACTAACTTCAATATTCTCCTTCATATTTTTTGCGCGGTAAATTAAAAAAGAAAATGCGTAGTTTACTATTTTGAATATAAAAGGGAGCAAAACGTACGAAATATCACTAGCAGGTACTGTACACACCAGAGTAGATACATGTTTATACCTACAATGGGACTCATATATCTTTAGACCAAGTAAAATTTATACCTATTGTATATGTCGCCGCTCCCGCGACATCGGAGTTACTTAAATTATCTCTATTTCGCCGGAGCGGTACCAACGGAGTGGTAATGGCTAACATGTGAAACAAACACTTGTTATTCTTCTATTAAAAAACTATGTTTGTTTTATTACTTAGTAAGAATGCATATTTTATTATAATTTTAATTGTTCCCATGGAAACACGTATCCAAATGATTTTTTTTTTAAGTATAAATTCGGTTATTCCGCTGCCCAGGAAGCAAGAAATATTAATCATTCGTTTAGTGAAGGAAGTTCTATGGAAAGAACCATAGGTCGTTGTTTTATAAAAGGTTGTTTTTGAAATCTTTAGCTTTCCAACGGTACATTATACGTCTATATTACAGTTTACTGTGTGTAAAAACACAAAAATTACAAACAAAAAATATTTACGGTCTTTTCTCTATGAGTTGCATATCGTATTCGTTCCAATTTTATATTTATCTGTTCTTTATCAGTACTAAATAAATGATATATATCTATGATTCTACAAAATTAAAGGTACTTTTAAATAGCAGAAAAAGCAGGCCTACAAATTTTCTACAGTTAACAAATAACACATTTATATACACTTTTGTATATTTATCCACAATGAAAATAGAAACATAAACTTCTGACTAATATAATATATTACAACTTTACATTAAGAACATCTTGACCGGAGTGCTCCGGGTCTATTTTTTTTTTTTTTTTTTCTTTCCCTCCATTTATTGTTTTTTCAAGGTACAATATAAATACATTAAAAATATCTATACACTATATACATTTTTATTTCCTTTCTTTGCCCGTAGGCAGCTCCGGGTCAAGGATTTGGGGGGTACATATATATGAAGGAATAGTAGAGGGGATGGAGGAAAGGCGGCAGAGATCAAATGAAGGGACATATGGATCACTTAGTACCCATAATGTCCAAGTATTTCCTGTAGGTAAGCTGTTTTGAAGTAGGGGTTCAGGTATGTGCACAGGTGGCTTGGGACAAAGTCCCTTCGGGAGTAGAGAGTGGCACCCTTTGTAATAGGAGATAATATAAATATTAATCATAACAATTACAATAATCTATTGATGAGTAAATCTCATTCCATAACTACTCTCCCCTTTAAGCACGAAGCCCCTTGAGTGCAATGTTAAATTATGTTAGTTGAAATTATTTGAATATATATTAGAAAGGCTATGGATAGGAAGGCTCAGAGCAGGAAAAGGGAACAGTTACTTTTTAACCAAAGCTTACAACAATTCTTAAAATTAAGAAGTTATACAAACAAAACAAATTCTTTGTAATAGGAGATAATATAAATATTAATCATAACAATTACAATAATCTATTGATGAGTAAATCTCATTCCATAACTCTACGAAAAGATGGAGTTTATGACGACAGAAAAAAACCGAGGCAAAAAAATTATAGAGACGAAATATGGGCAGATAAAGGTTAAAAAGAAATTTAAGTATCTAGGAGAAACAATAAGCAATAACGGTCTGGAGAAGGAAAGTATGAAAGAGAGAATTACAAAGTTGGAAAGGTTAAGCTTTGTAACAGGCAACATTTACAATAAGAAGACCCTATCCTCTAACGCAAAAATCAGGCACTACAATACGGTGATAGAACCAGTAATTTTGTACGGGATGGAAACATCATGCCTCCCTAGCCTAGAAAAATGACTGAAAATAGAGAGAAGGGTCCTGAGGAGAATCTATGGGCCCCAAAAAACACAGGAAGGCAATAGGTTGAGACCTAACCAGGAAATTTACAAGGGAATAAAAGACCTGGAAACTGAGATAAGAATCAGAAGACTAAGATTCTTTGGGCACATGGTAAGAATGGACCAAGGAAGACTGAACAAGAGGATCTTTGATCGAATCCGTGAATACAAGAGCGTCGGAGGAGCACTGCCTGGACAGAGAACAATATACAAAGAAATTGAAAGAAATCAGGGTTCTTGTGAGAAATGAATAAAAACGGAAAGGTAATGCGTGGTCGGAGGAAAGAAAGCAAAAACACACAGAAATAATGAGAAGGTACTGGGAGAAGAGAAAGGCGAAAAAGAAGAAACAAAAAAAAAATGATATTCGCGTGGTGTTAAAGGCCGTTTTGTGTCCCACAAAAAAAAAAAAAAAAAAAAAAAAAAAAAAAAAAAAAAAAAAAGGTACTTTAGAGAAAGAAAATTTATAATATCGGCATTTCAGCCCTGTCAGACTATTTCAATCAGAATGAAACCAATATGATATTAAAGCCATTTAATTTCACATCAATATAGCGAGTTCAATCAAAATCGTAAGAGCCGTTTTTAAGAAATTCGTAAAAAGATGCTAAATGAACAATAATAATAATTTAATGAATAAAGCAAATTAAGAAAATAGCATACTAATAATTAAATAGTAAATAAAAAAGAAGAAAAAAATTCACTGATATGCGTAAAATATTAGCAAGTTATAATTTATTAATAACCTGTTAAAGAGGGTTAACAAGTGTTTAGTCCTTTTGTGTATATAAGATTTAAGGGATCATTTTTTGTAATTGCCTATTTCTTTTATTAGTTGGTTCAGAGAGCCTGTAGTTTTTCTGAAGTATGTCTTGGTTTGAATTCTGCAATCATTGTGGATATTTTGGTGTAACTAGCGTAATTATTAATTATTTTCATGCATAGGTTTGAAATTATTTCGAGCTTTTTGTAATAATAAGGCAGGTGGAACTTCACACGGGTGAAGGATGAGTAATTTGTGATCTGATAAATGATTTATAAATATATAAACAAATATATACATCTATTTTCCATTCATATTGTCTAATTCATGTTTTATACAAACTTTTAACTATCGTCGTAATAAATGTTTACTATAACATTTACTCTACCAAGTTTTTAATAAATTATTCTTCTATAAAGATCTTAAATTTTCACTTTAATAGAAATATATTTTTTTTTGGGGGGGGGGGCAAAAATAATTATTTTGAAACAAAATTATAGTTATTATGACAAATTGAAACTCCCTTACAATAAAAAATATATACAAAAACCATACAAAGGCATTCTATCTTTAATAAAACTAAGTTTCTAGCTAATTATTTATAATAATTAATTAGATATGAACTAATTATTACTATATTAATTTACTTTCATTAATTAGCGTACTGTATATATTATTTATTAAAATTATACTGAATTCAGCTACAAAAAATTACTGAACGAATTCTCAGTTTTCGTGCAAGAGCACAATTATTATCCTTTCGAGTCAATAAATTACACATCAAAGTGGACGAATAGGTGCTTTTAAAATGCACGCACACCTCACAAATTTGTCCACGAAGGCAAGAATAACTGATTTTAATATTTCAGCTTAGTTTATTATCTTTCATCCATATTTCAATGTATAGATTCTATAGGTTAGAACGACTTTTTTTTCTTCGTTCAATGCTATAATAAATTATTTTCCCAATAATCTGGCTTTAAAGGGCTAAATATCGGGAGCTGGTGAACCTAAAGAGCCTCAATTAAGTTCAATACGTGGAAAATCAAGTCTACTGTAAACAAAAAAAATAGAATCATTAATTTAGAAAATTAATAAGCAAAAAAAAAAAGAAATAAAAATATTTTAATTGTAAAAAGAACGAATTTAATTTTTAAAAACTTAAGAAATGGTGTCAGAACTGGAGGATTAAAATAAATCCTAAAAATTCCACCAAATTTCATTTACCCTTCGTCGCAAACCGATGACTTCCTGCCCGACTGTATCCTTTAATAATACCCCACTCATACTCGTTGGACAAATCCGATACCTAAGACTCCGTCTTGACAAACGTCCTACATGGAATACTCATAAGAGACTTAAACGACAAGAAGTAGCTTGTAGATACCGGTTACTACAACACTTACTCGACAAACGTTCAAAACTTATTTATTACAAAAATCTCATTTATGTTACCGTCATCAGACCCATCTGGACATAGGAAATCGAGCTTTGGGGCTATACTAAGCAATCTAATTCCTCCCGCATCCAATCCTTACAATCCAAAATCCTTCGCAAAATCCTAAATGCTCCTTATTTCGTCACAAATAAAATCGTCCATAACAACCTTAATATCCCATTTGTTGCAGACCTTTCTCGTACCAGATATACCACTTTCAATTCCAAACTCCCAACCCACATATACCCTCTTGCCCGCAACCTATCAACCTCACATATTCCTGACAACCCTCCGAGGCGATTGAAAGGCGATAGCCTCGGGATCTACTTACTTTAATAAAGATCGATGTTCTACCGCTGGGTAGTTTCTTCACAAGCCTTTTCAAGACCTTTATTATAATTTAACACTTTTAGTTGTTGGATTTATGTTATATACAGTTGTAAGATTCAATAAAATATAAATAAAAAAAAACAATTATCAAAAATTTTAATTGATTAAAAAAATTTACATCTTTCTAATGTAGAAAGAATTTTTTTGTTATTACCGTAAATAAACTATACAGAGCTCATAGTTCTAGACGTTTTCGAAAATTCATTTAGACAAGGCTGTTTTTTATTATATTACTCTACTTATTGAATGTAGAAAAGGATGCGCCACGTCTGGTAGATAGCTGACGTTGCGTTTACTGCAACGTCCGTTTTTGCATCCGTGAAAATGTTACATCTGAGTACAGTAAGCCAAGGTTTGAAAAACGAAACCTGATACTTAATAAAATATTTTTTAGTATCCTTTTCCCAATAGCTAATAAAAAGCTCCGGCATTTTTCCCTTAAGAAGAAGAAGAAGAAAAAAAACTTTATTCTGGGGCTAAGTGCCCTAAGAATAACATGAAATTTAACATAACAAAATATTCATCTCTGACCCAGATACAAAATTAATGAGGAAAAAAAAGAAAATAGATTTAACATAAGTAAAAAGAAAATAAATAAATAAAAATAACGATAAGAAATAAATACATTTGGTGACAATATAATTAACTAATATTTAACGCTTTTGATTAAACTAAAAGAAAATGCACAAAAAACAAAACAAAAGTACAGTTATTTCAACTTCCTTAAACACTTGTAAAAAACTTAAAGTGTTGACTTTTATGGAATAGTACAATTATTATTGTCAGATGGCCTCATTATGGGAAGTGAAAAGATACTAGAACAAAATATATTTTAAAGCTTAGGGAGAGGTTGCTCGACGGATGTTTGTTGGGAGAGAATTCCAAAAACTGGTGGAGCGGGACAGAAAGGGATATGTTATGGGATATGTTATAAATCACTTCAGGGATTTTAGTGAGAAGGAGAAGTATATAAATCTGATTTTTGTAGGTTTTTCGTGAATATCTCAATAACTATTATGTCCATGGCAAACCTTGTAATTAACAAACTTAAAGAACTTTAAAAGTTCTATAATCATGGAGCTATACATTTGTTGACTCAGATTGATGGGTATGGAGATATTTTAGAAATTTAAATTAGTGTTCTCCACTTAAAGTAAAAATGCACCAAACGTAATGAAATTTCGACGATCAAGATCAACATTCAGATTGATGTTATTTAAAAATATATGTATATATTTTATTTAACGAAAAATAATTGCATTCAGTAAATTGCAATTTTTCCTATTTAGGACATTAATTATATAATATTAAGGAGAGCCCGTGGATGAGTGGCCAATGCGCTAGTATCCCTCGCCAAAGGTTGTGAGTTTGAATCCCTGTCCCGTAGGGACATTTTCAAGCATTTATTAAATGAATATACACTCACAGCCTCTGCCTCGGGTATGTGAGACCCGCCAGCCTCTCACAAAATTATGCGTAGGGAGTGATGATCCTACCCTATACAATACATCGAAAAACGTGAGATTACACCGCGATGCCAAGGGTCCACTCGGCCTGTCGCGCCACTGAAACAAATATATAAAAATAATATAATATTAACAAACATTCAATTTCAAACTTAATTTTGATCTATTGCATCGTAATTGCGTGGTTTGGATCTATCACTATTTTTAACGTAACTAATCACTTTGATAGTGAAATCGTATTGCACTATTTGTAGTTGATATCAATATTCTAATAAAAAATCTTTCTATTTTATTAATTATAACGTTAATAACTTCTTAATCTGAAGAATCTCTGCTTGCCTGACCACAAATGTAGGTCGCGTAACCACCCTTAGGGATTCATTTAATTCGTCATCAGATCAACAACGGTGATTATGCTATAATAATTTCATCGATCTGTAATGGCAAAAAAAAAAAAAGCTTTAAAACTGTGATTTGAATGAGAGAATTTCTTAAAAAATACACCCACTTTTATCTTTTAAAACCTAAAAAGTGGTGTGAACTTGTCAATGTTATGGGACCTATAAAATAAAATATTTTACAAATATGGAGGTATCGCTGACCGGAGAGTATAAATGAAATTACACTAATAAAAAACAACTATATTTGTGTCCCTACGTTTCAGCCTAAGTTTTAGGAATTCATCTAGGCTAAGAAAAAGCAAGATAACAATAAATAAAAAATTAAAGAAAGCAAAATAAAGATAACAGTGATAAAATATGGAAACAAACAATAATATCGCTAATGGAATGAAAATATTTCAAGATTATTGTAACAAACCAAACAATAAACAAAAGCTATGGAAATTTGGTACATGAATATTAAAATGGGGTATTTAATAGTGTACATATGAAAAAATATAGTGGTACCAATATATTAAAAATTAAATTAAGAAGTAAAATGAAGAATTTTAATGTCAGTTAGTATTAAACTGCCAATTTAGTTGAATAATTTTAGAAAAACTTCTCTTCTAATTTTTATTTAACCATCAACAACTTAACATTAATTCTAACGTTCGATGCAATGCCTCGTCTTGAGGAAACGACTGAAATTACATATACTTTAAATCAAAATCAAATTTAGTAATGTATATTACCATTGACAATAGTAATTTAATAATCACTTCATTAAATATATCAAATTAAATATCATTAAAAATACAAAATTACACTTATTAAATATTCCTATACATTTTTCTTCAATAATAATTAAGTCAAATTTTAATTTTTTTTTTCTTATTTGTTCTTACTATATAGAAATATTTTCACTATCACATAATGTCCAAACTATTATTCTTTATATTGAAATATTATTTTAGATATCAAACTTTCAACGAATGAAAAAAATTGTTTACTGCCCAAATTTAAATTTTGTTTGTCATTTCATTTATTTTTTTGTTTGACACGATTGAGACGTTAATTTCCAAAAGGTACTATATCCATTCTAGGAGATTTTACATGAAACGCAGAAATCTCTCATTGCTGTATTATTAAACAAACTTATTTGATTTTTTTCGCATTAAAATATAGAATTTTTTTTCTTACTATATTAATCATACTATTTCAAAGTATGAAATGGAATGTTTTAGTATGTTTTGAAACGAAATTAAATGTGTAATTAGTACCTTTTAGAAAATCATTGCATTTCTAAATCGCGCTTTCATGGGACTTGAGTTTTCATAAAATATTTAGATAAAACTTAATGGTGAGAATACAAATATGTCAAAATATCAATTTCGTAAAAGTAATCTTTTGGAAATCAACGTCACATTCTCATTAGAAGATTTTTTTTGCAATTTTTTGTTAGTTTTTGTAGTATAATAGTTTTTGTGTTGTATAATAGTATTAGAGAAGAAAGAAGTCTCTCCACTGTAAATAATAATTAAATATGTTCCTATTGTCTATTAACCAAACATATTTTCTTCGCTCCCGGCATCTTCTCCCTCTTCCCTCCTTCTCGTCTCCTCATTAATATTCCACCACATCGATTATTGCTTTGTGGTATATGGTGGCCTCCCAAAGGTGCTCGAAGACAGACTCAAGCGTATCATAAACATGTTCATAAGATTTATCTTCGGCACCTTGAAGAGGTCTTCAGTGACCCACTTATACAGCGAGTTGAAGTGGCTCCTACCTGCTACACGGAGGAAATATTTTCTCGAATCATAGCTTTACCAAATCATAAACTCCCAGCACTCTCCATACATTCACAGCATCCTTAAATTTAAACCATCAGTCCACTCTCTCGAAACTAGATCCCGCCATTCCGACCTTTACATTCCCCCCACCCATCGAACTAAATCTTTTGATCACTCCTTTTATATTCGTTCTGCAACCCTCTGGAATTCCCTACCTACTCATATTCGCCATGCTTCTTCCTTTCTTTCATTCAAATCTCACCTTTTCCAACATCTTTTGGCATCCCAAATAGATGCACAACAAATGTAAATCGGCAACTGACTTATTTTAATTTTAATACAAGTTATAATTATTTACTTTACCCTAACCCTAGTGTGGAATAATTATTATTTTTTTTTTTTTTTGTTTTTTTATGATTCCCCCAACCCTATCAGCAGCCTTTAGGAGATTTCTCTTCTTTCTTCTTTTTTTTTTTTTTTTTTTAATCTTGTGTGTTTATTATCCATCCTTTTTGTACGTGAATGTATATAAGTCTAGGTAGTGTTTAATTTTTCCTTTTTTCTCACATGTAAATAAAAATTAATTTTATTGTTTTCTTGACCAAACATATATATGAATATCTACTGTTCATTTCTGTTATTTTTAAGGAACATAGTCCCAGAATAAAGTTTTTTATTATTATTATTATATAGTTAAATTGTACATAACCGTTATTCGCAAGGAACCAAGTCCCAGAATAAAACCATTTTCTTCTCTATTCTATGATCCCAAAGACTATACATATTTGTTAATTATTAATTTCATGTGTGAGCTGGCTATATATGAAATTCGGAATTTATGTGATTTGGCCGATTTAATAATTAGAAAATTTTAACAGGAATAATTATAATAATTCTGTGATATCAAATTTACACAGTAATTATTTAAAAAAAAAAAAGGAAAAGTCAGATTACATAAAAATAGATATAGTATTTTTTTATTTTTTTCAAATCTATAAATACAACGTTTAAAAAAAAATAATAGCGCAAAGTAGCCTAAAATGCGGGGGTGGGAGGGATAGGGAGAAACAAAAGAGTGCTTGAATTTTAAAATGTATATTGTATTTTAAGTACATAGTAATTGATCAATACATGTTTATGTTATATATTTCAGACCGATCAAAAAAAGAAAAATATTATATTATTGCTTTTCTCGCTACAATGGACAACATAAATTGGAAACCAAAAGGAAATTGACTATTACAAGCTCTATTACGCGTAACGCATTTTCTGATATTTTAATCCACAAATCAGAAAATGCGGTAGCGTGACAGGACAAAACTGGAGGGGGGATGTCATGTTTAGCCTGTCGTTGAGATAAACTGTTTTCGTAGAAAGGACCAAAAATAGCATGACACAATAGAGAAAGAGACTTGTTTTCCTGTAAAACATAGCGCGTACGTGTAAATATAATTGATAATAATTTATTTATTTCGAATTAAATAAAGGACTTTTTAGATATCATAACGAAAAATATTAGTCCGCTCATATCACAGCCATATACCGTTTAGTACCAATTAAATAACATAACAGAAATTATTATATTTTTTTACTTTCACTTACCCATAGATAGATAGAAAAGTTGTATTTACAAGAAATAAGCATATGTTAATTACATTTGTAATAATTTAGGTTTTCCTTAAAATCAACAATTTAATTTAGGTCAGACACTGTTTAAATATATAGTAGAAGTTATTAATAATAGTAGGAAATTTATACACAAAAAATCTACTAAAAAAAAAATATATATATATATATATGTATATATATATATTTTTTCTTTTGAGTAGATTTTTTTGTGTATATATTTCCTATAAAATGTGTATGTATATAATATAAAATAAAATAGAATACAAATAATAATAATAAAACAAATAGATAATAATAAGAGCCACTTTATGCCATGAATTTTGCATTTTTTATGATTATATCAAAAACGACTTGAACGATTTTGATTAAACTCACTATATCGGTGTAAAATTTGATATACTTTATACCGTGTAAGTTTCATTCTGATTGAAATAGTCTTACAGTCCGTAAAGGTCGAATTTTTTATATTTCTTCTTCTAAAGTATCTTTAATTAACAGTTTATTCATATTAAAATAGCACATTTTTTCTTCCAAATCTTTTTTATTTTCATTGATACACAAATTGTCATAAGTGGTAGTCAACGTTTCGGGGCCTTTTCCCCATTTTCAAGACTAAACATTTTGCTTTTAGTTACATTTTAATAAATAATTATAGTCCGCTCATATCACAGCCATATACCGTTTAGTACCAATTAAATAACATAACAGAAATTATTATATTTTTTTACTTTCACTTACCCATAGATAGATAGAAAAGTTGTATTTACAAGAAATAAGCATATGTTTAATTACATTTGTAATAATTTAGGTTTTCCTTAAAATCAACAATTTAATTTAGGTCAGACACTGTTTAAATATATAGTAGAAGTTATTAATAATAGTAGGAAATTTATACACAAAAAATCTACTAAAAAAAAAATATATATATATATATATGTATATATATATATTTTTTCTTTTGAGTAGATTTTTTTGTGTATATATTTCCTATAAAATGTGTATGTATATAATATAAAATAAAATAGAATACAAATAATAATAATAAAACAAATAGATAATAATAAGAGCCACTTTATGCCATGAATTTTGCATTTTTTATGATTATATCAAAAACGACTTGAACGATTTTGATTAAACTCACTATATCGGTGTAAAATTTGATATACTTTATACCGTGTAAGTTTCATTCTGATTGAAATAGTCTTACAGTCCGTAAAGGTCGAATTTTTTATATTTCTTCTTCTAAAGTATCTTTAATTAACAGTTTATTCATATTAAAATAGCACATTTTTTCTTCCAAATCTTTTTTATTTTCATTGATACACAAATTGTCATAAGTGGTAGTCAACGTTTCGGGGCCTTTTCCCCATTTTCAAGACTAAACATTTTGCTTTTAGTTACATTTTAATAAATAATTTTTTTCATAATATAAATTTAAATTCAAATTTGTTTCATAATATAAATTTAAATTCAATTTTTTTTTTTTATTTGTACATACTAATATTCTATGTACAAACTTTAATATTGATACATTGATCTAATTCCTGAGTTTGTTTTTATTTCTATTTCGATATTATTACTTATTTTGTTTTTCACTATTTTATTGTTATATTTTTTTTAATTTTTATATTATTTATTATGTCCGCGTAATGAGTGCCTAGATTTTTAGTGTCTGTTTTAAAATTAACTGTTTTATTGTTATTTTTGGTTATGTGTATTTTTCTATTTCTATTATTTTTTATGTACTTAGTATTTTTATATTTTCAAAATTAAATTTATGTTGGTATTTTGCGCTATGCGTTGATAACGCTGTAACATTTGAATTTTTTATACTTTTACAATTGGAAATGTGTTGTCAACAGTAAACCTTACATGCTGATGCAGCTGTGTGCCATAGAATATTAGTATGTACAGATAAAAAAAAGGTAATTTGAATTTAAATTTACATTATGAAAAAAAAAATTTATTAAAATGTAACAAAAAGCAAAATTTTATTTTTTTAATTTTTAGTCTTGAAAATGGGGAAAAGGCCCCGAAACGTTGACTACCACTTAAGGAAATTTGTGTATCAATGAAAATAAAAAAGATTTGGAAGGAAAAATGTGCTATTTTAATATGAATAAGTAAGTAAATCTTCTTCAAGTAATACGGATTTAATTAACAGCTGCCTCCATTACCTTATACAACTTTCTATATAAGATTACTTTTTTTTTTTTTAAATCTCCATGTTTCTAACGGTATATTGTACATCTAGATTACTATTATTGTGTCGGGAAAACATAATCACTTTTCTCCTTTATTTATTTATCAAATACTTTTACTTTTTTTTATTTGGCCCTCTCTTACCAACGCTAATAAGATAGAATCGTTAATTTTTCCGAATTTACAAAATAAAAAGTACTTAAGAAGGGAAAATTAAAAATATCAGCATTTAAGCCCTGTCAGACGATTTTAATTAGAATTAAACCTACATAATATTAAATCGTATTAAATTTTACATCTATGTAGAGTGTTTAATCCAAAATTTCAGAGCAGTTTTTAGAAAATTTGTAAAAAGGTCCCAAATGGAAGGTATAAAATCAATTTCGGTGAAAAAACTGCTGTAACATCCCAGGCATATATGCTCAAATACGAAATATGACAAGACAAGACATTTTTTTTTAAATTTAATTTACTCATATTTACAACTGCATCAGTTAATAAATCAAGTAAACAATCTGAGTGATGAAATACATGAAAAAAACATGCCGAGAAACTACCCATTAGTAGCACTCTAGAAGGTACTCTAAACTAGAAGGTCTCGAAGACATCTTCTTTTCAGACGCCTCGAAGCATTGTCAGGAATGTAATACGAAAAAAGGATTGAAACTAGTTGGTTAGAGTGGGAGGGGAGTTGGCCGTAGAAGGATTAATATCTGGTTTGGGCCATATCAGTAATATATGGAACATTAAGGTCTTTATGGATGAGTTTATTCGTGATAAAACTAGGAGCATTTAGGATTTCTGATTGTAAAGCTTGAATACAGGAACAATTTGATCGTTTTGTGAACCAAAGCTCCTTAAGTCCAGATAGGCCTTATTATAGTGATATAGATGAGCCTGTTGTAGTTGAGTGGAAGCTTAGAGCGTCTGTCCAGGGGTGGGATATCAGCTCTTTAGACTAAGTAAAGAATGGATCCTAGGATACTGCTTTGAGGAACACTAGCAGACTGAGTTAAATGGGATGAATAGGAACTATTCTAGTTTATTTTAAAGGATCTTTCAGAGAGGTAGGGCTGGATAATGAGGTAGAATGTAGGAGGAAGGATTTTGCGAAGTTTCTACAGCAGTCCTGGATGCCAAAGTCGGTCAAAGGCCTATTCTGCGTCGAGAAAGGCTGCAGCGCAAAACAAAGACTCATATTAAACACATATTTTCTTTTTGGTCGTTTTTTTTATATTCTTGCCTACACCCATCCTTCATTGGCCTATGAAGGAAGGTTTATTTTTCACCATTTTAGAACTAATTAAATGAAGAAGTTTTTCCTGAGATCCGGAAAATCTAAAACCAAACGATTGAAGGGTAATGGGTGCTTGAAATGTCCGAATATTCTATTTTGAGTGTTCGACTTGTTAAACTTCTGGGAAATTTTCTCTTCTTTCATTTGGTATCCCTTATTTTTCTTGTATACCATGCAGATATACACTTACTCAAAAAAGTTTCCACACACCCATAAATAAATTCTTAGTTTTGAAAGCTGAGGTTGATTTCCTGCACTTTTGACCTTCCATCTGGCCCAAAAATATTAAATTTGGATTCCTAAGAGAATATAACCCATTCCTAGAAATAGTAATTTATTTACAAATTCCCTAGCAAATTACAGCCGCTTCTTCTGAAGAAGGGCTTTCTTCTTGCGACTCGACCACTGAATCCTTCCCTTCTTGAAATATTTTGACTGTTTCTGGGCGGGCTTGAATCCCATAGTGCCTATTTATTCTGATGACCATTGAGGTTGTAGTAGTGTGAGAATCTGAATGGACTTCAGAAAGGATTCCTCGCCTTCCAGCACGTGTTATGTCCTCCAGAGATTTCAACACTATGTTGATACTATACAGTAGCATGTGGCTTATAAAATATACGTGCAATTTTTCTTGGGGATAAACCCTGCATTCGATAGCGAACCATAAGCTCTCTCAATTCACGAGTAACATTCATATTGGAACGAAATCAGATTCCCAGGCACAAGTAAAGCTAATACGAGTTGATTTTGGACATAAGATTTATACAGATAAAACCGGAAAGACGCCCGTAGTACAAAAAATAGGATTAATATTAAAAGTGTATGGAAACTTTTTAGACCTATCATCAACAAAAGATATTCTGACTCGTTTGATATTAATGTTGAAATGAAAATAAATAAACTAATTTTTTTATCTGCTATTAATATTAATAGTTTGTATATTGGAAAATTGTTAAGTTGAAAATAAATAGCTCTGCAAATTAACAGCATGCTGTACAGAAACATTTTTTACAAGGGAGTTTATTTGAGATTCCTGATGAAAACCATGGATAACAGCAAAACACTCAAAATTTGATTTTCCTCCTTAACCGTTGAGAATCGGAATATGGGTCTTATGAAGTCCTCTTGTTGTTTAGTATCCGCTCCCTTAATATGACTTGACTTTTCTGAGACACTCTGTAAAGGTAAGTAAAAGTAAAAAGAGAAACAAATGATAAAATAATGTTTTTTTTTAATAAAGGGAATTTCCCGATGTGAGTTTTAACGGATCTTGGTTGACCCATCTTGTTTGTGTTCCTTCTCTCTTGGAGCACTCTTAGTTCTCACTTCATTTAAAGCCTCCTTCTTTCTTGGTCAAGTGACCATTAGAACTACCCTCTCATACCCTTGGAAAAGTTTCTTCATCTTATTCCAGTGTAAACATCAAATTTCTACAAAATTCAAAGTACAGGTGAATTTTGAAATTGATTAGCATTAGCAATGTTTTGAATATTTCTTAGCAAAATAGCAGTTTATATCTATTTAATATCCCCCTTTTGCATTAAACAGCTAAGAAAAAAAATCTCTACGCAAAGTTTTTAGAATAAAATAATGTTCTCAAAAAGACGAATTCATTGGCAATATCAAACAAATACATTGGATGATCAGCACCATTAGGGCTTCGTTCAGTAGCAATGCTGTTTACAAACTAAATATTTGAATCAATAATACTTTAATGGGAAAAAAACCCATTAAATTAATAAAATAGTTACAATTAAAAAAAAAAAGAAAAACATTAGATTAATAAAATAGTGTCACAATTAAAAAAAAAAAAAATGGTGTGCACAGCACACGACTTTCACTTACCTCGCCTGTTGAAATAGTTTTTAACAAGCATAAAATTGAAGAAAAAAAAATTGTTTTCATTGAAATATTTCTATTAGATTAAAAATATAGAAATAGATAAAAAAAGATAAAAAAAAAATAAATAAATAAAACCTGTACCACTACAACCCAAGAGTCTTGGACTCAGTACATGTTGAGATTCCTACTGTTTCCAGGCCAATAAGGTGATTAGGCCTTGATCACGCTCAGCCGCCAGTTTTTCCCCCAATTTTTTGGGTACCCACTTTATAGTGGCTGATAAATAAATAATATTCTGCCACAGCCGGGATTCGAACGCAGGATCCGGAGAATAGTAGACTTGTGCTCTATCCACTAGACCACGCCGCTCCCCCAAGATAATAATGAAAATAAAAATAATCATCTACAAAGGTCGCTTATGTTTATGATATTTCGTCATTCTGCATTACCTTCTAAAACTTTGTATGTTCGTTAACTTGTATCCTTAAATATTTAGCTTGGTAACTTAACTATATTATATAATCCTTAAATATTTAATAATGTAATTTAAGTAACTCAATTTGGTAGGCAATGTTATTTTAAAGATCGGAACACTATTCCGACACACTTCTAGGGGCGTGGTCTAGCGGATAGAGCATTAGGCAACTGTTTTCCGGGTCCAGATTCAAACTGCATGCAGAATTATTTATTCTGTCATTTCAGCCGTGGAGCGACCCTGGGGTATGGAGACCCTCCCCTCTTGAGACCCAGTCTTTATAAGGTGGGTACCCCAAATTAAGAAAAACCCTGGCGGCCAAGCGTGATTTAGGCCTAATCTAATCACCTTCTTGCACGACCGTTAGCCGTGAAACAATACGAATCTCTATATGAGCTCAACGCAAGACCCTTCATGGGTTGTAGAGGTATAGGTTTGTTTTTTTCCTATTCTTCTACCCGAAGAAAAAAAATTATTTGCTGGAAATTTGTCTTAGGACATATTTCTGCTGTTTTCTCTTTCATTTGGTTATTAAATTCTTTCATATTTTTATATTTACCCATGTTTTTCAATTCTAACCAGCTGAAATTGTTAATTAATTCTTATCAACAAAAAATGGAAGGAGATGGAGGTAGCAAGGGAGAAAAATTTCCCGTCAATAACAGGTTTACCACCAGCCGTGACAGACTTCATCAAGACCTTTACCTAAGTTTTAAATAATAATCAATAACATGCATAAAGTCTTATAATAATTATGTTGTATTTAGTTTCACTTAGCTATTTAACCGTTTTAGTGGCGGAAGAAAAACGAGTGCATATGCCAAGATAACAGGCCGAATTTGACAAATATGCAACGATTTGGAAAAACGCTTATAAAAACTAAACTACAAATAATATTTACTTTTTCAAGAAGACTGTTGAGAAACTCTCGGTTTTTGTCACTGAACACGGGTTAGAAACTGTCTCTATAATCGTCAAGCAAAATCTGAAAGGATTTTAGCCTCGATGAACTGCGTGGAATACGCATTCTCAGATAACTATCGTAAACAGTTCGGGTTTGGACTTAAAAAAGTGTCTAGTGCTGAGTGTCCATCTGATCGCTCCAGCGTAAACAGAGTCCCAGCCCACTCCGGTGTAGAATGTGTAAAATATCATACCCAAACCTGTCAAGAAATTCTTTGTCAACGGAATTTGATCATTTACAATCTAATTAGATCATTCATAAATTTATTTAGAGTTAAGTTGTCTCGCAATGCGAAGAATAATGCTATTACACGCATCAGGATATTTCGTTGTTGGCACATTTGGCAAGTGTAGCAAACGACGACATGTCGTCATCCGGCACTAAAGTATAGTTAGAAAAAGTATTGCGATCGTGAAAATTTTCGAATTCGTTTATTCACCGGAGATACACGTTTTAGGGTTCCGTGAGTCCATATGACCAAGTCCCGCAAAAGTTCATGTGTGTGTATGTATGGTCAGTCTAGTTCGAAAACGATAAGTTATATAAAACTGAAATTTCATATTGTAGAAGCGTCTATACCCTAAGATGTTGCAGTAACTTTTTCATCAAAATCGGTAAACAGAAGAGCCACTTTATACCATGCATTTTGCACATTTTTGTGATTTTATCAAAAACGGCTCGAACGATTTTGATTAAATTCGCTGAATCAATGTATAATTTATTAGGCTTTAATATCTTTATTACCAACTGTAGGAGACAAGAGAAAATATTTTTTAGGTAATTTTTTTTTGGAGCACAAGGATAGTAATATAGATGTATAATGCACCGTTGGAAAGGTAACGATTTCAGAAAAAAAAAATGTTATATGCTAAGTTGTGAAAGGTAATGTAAAGATACGAACACGGCATAAACTAAAGTGATTATTTTACAAAACAATTTCATACTGTTGTATTGTATAATTCAGAACATTTTTCCAAAGAAACTGAATGTAATTCTTTAAACATTTATATACTCTAACACATTTAAAAGTTCTTAAATTGATTTTAACAAACGAGGTAAGTGAAAGACGTGTGTTTGCGAAATACCATTTTTTTTAACAAACCAGTTAGTCTCGTGCTAATGTTAATCAATAAAGTTGATTACAGAATTCTCCTTTGGAAAATAATGTAATATTAAATTAAATAATTTTTGGTATTTATCTGCAATAATTACCTATCCCATGCCACATTTCAAACCTTCTTTTTAAACTAGGAAACCGAAGCAAATATAGCTTTGATTGAATGAACTTACTATTTAAGTTTACGAGGCCTATTAGCTATTTTGACAGAATCTTCCCAAAGTTCTAGAAAAAGAAATAAAAATACTGAAGGACAGCTCAGTTATGTGACTAGGCTCTGATGCGTCGGTTAAAGATAAGAAATCGTTTAGCAAAAACTCATTTATATTTGGCAAACTGATAAACAAATTTTAGGATCCTACATTAGGTCGAGTGTTGAAGATAGCAAACGGGGAGTCTCAATTATAGCGAAACTTGAGTGGAATAAAAAGAAAATATTCCTGGAATTAGTTTTCATAAGGCGAGGAAGACAATTTAATACTTTCGAAGAGATAAACAGAAAGTAACTTTTGATATTTAACTTTGCTGTTTTATTTCTTTTGTGATTTTTTTCTGATTAATTTTTAAATTAGATGCTATTTATAAAAGTCAACATTCAGAATATCAAGATCTACTGAGTATCTTTCCTATTAGTATGTACGTGTATATATACATATAATTACTGGTCATAGATAACATTCGACCGCCATAAATATGAAAAAATTTACATTACCGATCATCAACTCTTAAATAGAAAGCCGGAAATAAAAGAAAAAACTTGATAAATAATATATTTCTTTACTTCACTTCCAATTTCTAACTGACCAAAATAATTAATATGCAATGTTAACATCATATGGTTAAATTATTGTCTCTTTGGTATCCATATTTACTGATGATAACAAAAAATTCGATTTGTTAATTGATTTGTTTTAAAATATATTTATTGAATTTTATAACATACGAAGAAATACATCAAGTCAATTTAAGGAAAATATTAAACTATGCAGTGATACACTAGCGATTGGCAGCACTTAAAAACTAATCAAAATATAAAGGTCTCGCGGCTTTTCAGATGGTTAAGAGGAATATCAGGATTCGAAAAGAATGCAAGGATTGAACCTCGTGGGTTAGAGTGTGAATGAAGTTTGTCATGGAAGTATTGATACCTGGTTTGGGCCAGATAGCAACATAG
Organism: Piezodorus guildinii; assembly: GCA_023052935.1. Taxonomy (NCBI): domain Eukaryota; kingdom Metazoa; phylum Arthropoda; class Insecta; order Hemiptera; family Pentatomidae; genus Piezodorus; species Piezodorus guildinii. Next base: position 42,978,079 of record CM041295.1, read on the forward strand.
GGAACATTAAGGTCATTGTGTATGAGTTTATTCGTGACAAAGTAAGGAGCATTGAGGATTTTACGAGGGATTTTGGATTGTTATGATTGGATAGACGAGAAGTATTCGATAATTTATTAGAGTTTCAAAGCTCAATTCCGTAAATCCAGATCGGCCTTATGATAGCCATGTAAATGAGTTTTTCTTAGTTTTGGGCATTGGTCTTGTAAGTGCTGAAGATTGTTTGCTCAGCCCCGAGCGTGACCTAAATCCTTAATGCTCAGATTGGTGGAAATCCAAGAACGAATCATTGGAAGAGGTTAAAAGGAGAGAAATATAAAGACTACGGGATGGGCAGGGAAATAGGAGTGTCAGGTATCGACATCAAAGTGCTCCCGATGACAACATGAAGGGGAGTTTGGTGCAGAAGTTTTTTGGAGGATGTTCGGTATGCTAGGTGAACCTAATGCGGGTCATAAACTACATTACTATAAGAGTTATCAAGGGCTCACACCTAAATTACAGTCGCAGGTTCAGGCTGCTTCCTGAATTACCAAGTTTATTAAAAGCATGTTTAATGACCGTTTTTCAACCAAATATTTCTTCGATATAAAATACAATTGATACTCATAGTATAGTCCATGGTTATCTACCCTCATTAGCCATCTGCTTGCCAATTGCTTGATCTCACGCTGGTACCATTCTTTGGGATGGCTGTCAAAGAACTCCTGGACCGCTATTTCTTCTTCCGCAATATTATAATTTTTTCCCCCTTAAATAAAATGTGCTATGGATCGAAACGAGTAGTAATTCCTTGGTGTGAGGTCTGAAGAATAGATGTCGACTAACAATACCTTTCGACACACTACATTCTCTGGTAATTTCGCGAGTACTTGTGGACTGATTTAACTCAACAGTTTGTCCATTAATGGTCGGCCGGAGCTCTTCTTACTTTCAAACGTGGTATCACCATTGCTAAATTTTTCAAACCAAAGCCACGCGGTGCGGTTATCAATGACACTTTCCCCTTCATATTTAGTAATTAAAGAGTTGCTTCAGCGGAGTTGGATTTTTTTTCCAGTATTGTCTTACGAGGATTTCGTAGGACACTGTCATGTTTCTTCTTTAAAACAGATAACTAAACTAAATTATATTTAGGAATTCGAATGGGATTTTACAAGCTTAGAGAATGGGATTATTAAGTACTGGTAAGTATTAAAAAGGATAAATCTTGAGCATTGGATTCTATATCCAAAATATTACGTTAACTAGTTGAAGGTAGCACCATATATATTTATCCATATACATATATATATATATGGACTAGAAAAGAATCAGCTCCAGAAAATGGCAGAAACTATAATCCTGGGCTCGCTGGGCATTTTATACCACCATATATATTAAGGCTAGCTTAGATTCGTAAATTTTCCAAGACCGTATTTTTAATATCAGTAATATGGCTAAATAGGCTTATTTGAAAATACATCTCCTCCTTCCTTTTAGTTGCTAAATATTGATTAGTGTACTGTGTGTTAATAGCAACTCAGCAAAGTTGGGAAGCCGATCGAATTGGGAATTTCTCTGTTATTGAGTATCACTTTTGTGAAGCATAATATTGTCTTTGTAAGTACTATCAAAAAATAAAATGAGGAGGAGTAAGCGATTGGTTAAAACGGAGCTTTTTCATTTAAGGAGATGTGTGGAACTTAAATTAGAAAAGAGCAGTTGCGTATATTTATTAGGGGCTTGTAATATGTTGTGTGAAGAGCAGACATATCGACCCTGCTCTCTAGAAAAGACATTTGCATCTGTTAACGTCCTCTCGCAAATAATAGGAAGAGAGGCTATGGAGTGCTCTCCTCTCGACCTCTCCTCAGTTATCGGGTTTTGTTCTGGTACCTCATCACCCTTTACATTTCCACTTACGGCACAATGCAAATACTTTCACCATGTCAAAATAAACTATTGAAGTTGCACAATAAGTGTAATTTCTCATTACCTAAAATAATATGGGTCAATCCATTTGAAATCGTCCAATTTTAATTAATTTTGACCAAATAGTCTCTATCGTTTCGTGAATATAAAACCATAATTAAAAACTTTTTCTAGCCAATTCTTTTAGTTTTGCAGCCGTTTTAAGTCAGCTTCACAGGAAAAAAAGTGTGATGGAAAAATCTTTCTAATTCCTGTAATTTTTTTAGATATTATATCAAAACAAAAATAAGAATATGATAACTACATGCATTTTATTTTTTGTACTTATGATTCATTTCCTAAATAGTGAAGAAAGTTGTTTGAAAATTCTCGAAAATGATCGATAATCGATTTTATCTAGCTAAAAGTCTCGTTTTTTAGTCGTTTTCGAATGTTTTTTTAACACCTTTCTTCACTATTTAGGAAATGAGTCATAAGGACAAAAAATACTAAGCATGTCGTTATCTTATTGTTAATTTTTATTTTTATATGATACCTAAAACGTTACTGGAATTAGAAAGATTTTTCCATCATATGTTTTTGCCCGTGAAGCTGACTTAAAATGGCTGCAACATTAAAACATTGCCTTGCAAAAAAATGTATTTATGGTTTTATATTCACGATTAACCCATGCCGCTCCATTTTTTAATTCGATTCTCCTTCTAAAAGGATACGAATAGAAATAATTCACTGGTAACTAGGTTCACGATACTAAAAAGGACACTTTTTAATATAGAAACTCTCTTCCCGATGCAAAAAGCGGTCCGAAATAACTTAAGTCTAACTGCCTATATTAGGGTGGGTTACCCCGAAAAGGACTAATTTACTATTTCAAAGGATATGCCCGATTTTTATATTTTAAGGACTGTTTTAATTTTTGTTATTTTCATTCTAAGTTAAAGTCGCCATTTTCGTTGAAAGGATTATTAACAATTGACATTTATTGTAACCAGGATACGGGTCAAAATGGAAGATAACCTCCATTTTTGACTCGATTCTCCTTCTAAAAGGATACGAATCGAAATAATTCACTGGTAACTAGGTTCACGATACTAAAAAGGACACTTTTTAATATAGAAACTCTCTTCCCGATGCAAAAAGCGGTCCGAAATAACTTAAGTCTGACTGCCTATATTAGGGTGGGTGAGGTGGGTTAATCGTGAATATAAAACCATAAATAAAATTTTTTTCAAGGCAATGCTTTAATGTTGCAGCCGTTTTAAGTCAGCTTCATGGGCAAAAACATATGATGGAAAAATCTTTCTAATTCCAGTAACGTTTTAGGTATCATATTAAAATAAAAATTAACAATAAGATAACGACATGCTTAGTATTTTTTGTCCTTATGACTCATTTCCTAAATAGTGAAGAAAGTTGTTAAAAAAATTCTCGAAAATAACTAAAAAACGAGACTTTTAGCTAGATAAGGGGGATCTGATAACAAGCTTTACGCCTAACATTCAACTTTCAATTAATTTTAATTTTATATTGCAATTCAGTATATAACAACTATCACTTCATTTACCTTATTACGCATGTAAATAAACAGGGTGTCTCATAAATATCACGTCATATTGTGAGAGCAGATACTGTACCTTAAGTGGAATAAAAAAGTACGTATGACTCATAGTCCGATTCTCAACGTTTAGAGGAATATCAAAACTTAAGTGTTTCGCTGCTATCCATAGTTTTCGGACTAAAGCAGCTATTACTCCGATCTCAAAAAAATGTCATCATTTAATTAGCTCTAAAATGGTGCAAAACAAAGTTAAATTAAAAAAAAGGACTAAAAAGAAAACTACCATAAATTGTTTCTGATTAATTTAGCAAGACTTTATGAAAGGTACTCATAAATTAATAGTTGCACCTTTATTTTCAAAAGTTTTTTGGCAGCTTTTTTCATATGTTTTTGAGTAGAAAAAAAAAAATATTCGAATACCTGAAACTTTATGAAAAATATTATTTCCAAGGCTATAATAGTTTTTAACATGTGAGTAGGTATAATTTCTATCACACTTTAAACTTTTATAAAATGTTTTAAACTATTTATATTATATATATATGTTCTCTTTAAAAAAATTTACATGTTAGCTAATATAATGCTTGTTTTATTTAATCTCTTCAAGCTCTTCGCCACATATGTGGTCGTTTAGTTTTTTATGATTATAGTAACTGTCAATACTTAATAGAACTTTGAAAAAATATAATAATTTATTTACTACACTTACTAATATATGAAATATAAAGTACGGGGGAGTATTTCGATCGTGAAAATGTTCGAATTCTAGTTTTCAAGGGAAATACACGTTTTAGGGTCCCCTGAGTCCAAATAACCAAGTTCCGAAAAAAGGTTTGCGGGTGTGGTAAGTCTAGCATGAAAACGATAAGCCGTACGAAACTGAAATATCATATTTAAGAAAACTATACGCCCGAAATGTTACAGGAACTTTTTCATTAAAATCGGGGAACCAGAAGAGCCACTTTATACCATGCATTTTGCACCTTTTTATGATTTCATCTAAAATGGTTCAAATGATTTTGATTAAGTTTGCTAAATCGATGTAAAATTTAGTAGGCTTTAATATCATGTTGGTTTCATTATGATTGAAATAGTCTGACAGAGCTTAAATGCCGAGTATTTAAATTTTCTTTCTCTAAAGTACCTTTAATTTTATAGGTTCAGAAGAATTACCCATATCATGTTATAAGGATTGACAAAAAGGGGCTAAATATAAAAGTTGAACGAATTTGAAACCAACTATTGGAGAAAAAAGAGAAAATATTTATTTAACGTAATTTTGGGTTTTGTGAACATGAGAATTGTATAGATGGATAATATACCGTTGGAAAGCTAAACATTTTGGAAAAAAATTATCTTATATACAAAGTTGTCAAAGGTAATGTAAAGTGACAAATAGGGTATAAAATGATTACTGATAATTATAGATACGTAATAATTTGATATTATTATATTATATTATTTAATTAAAATCACATGCTTCCAACGAAACTGAATAATCTGTTTATTTTAATTAACTTTAAAATGTTTTAATTTAAGTTTATTCAACAGTTTTCAAATAGATTTTTACAGCTGAGGTAAGTGAAAGTCGTGTGTTACCCGCACCACATTTTTTTTTATCAAATAATTTTTTTAACATTTTTTTTAATCCAACAATACTGACTGCCGAAAAGTTACTTTACACTGTTTTTCATATTTCTAATCGTACATCGGAAATGACCACTACAAGAGCAACGAAATCAAGCAATTTTTACTTTTCTCATTGAGGGATTCTGTAGTGGTCATCAACAGCGTCCATGCCTGAGATGTCATAGCAACTTTTCCACCAAAATCTGCCAAGCCGAAGAACCTCTTAATACGATGCATTTTGCACCTTTTTTCAATTTTCTCAAAAGCAGCTCTAACGAATTTGATAAAACTCGCTATATTGACATGTTTCAATTGAAACTTAATTTAATTATTTCTTTATTAATTTATTTTCATCTCAAAATGTATTTAAAAATTCTAATATTGATTTTAACAAGGGAGGTAAGTGGAAGTCGTGTGTTGTGCGCACCAGATTTTTTTATTTATTTTATTTGTATGAATAAATCTTTGTAGAAAAAAACATTGTTACTTTTTTCTCACCATAAAAAAATCGTCCTTGAGGAGGTTAATAATGAGTTTTATACGTTTCCAAAGCTGTGGTCTGTCCTCTGGAACCCTCTTTGATATGAAACTTAACCATAACTATATTGATATCTATGATTTGAGGTATTTAAATAAATCAATAAGCCAACATTTATTTTTAAGTAAAATTTGTTTAATAATTCTCTTACAGTGCTGTTGCTGAAGGTATTCCAGTTGACCATCCACATCTTGTTCTTGTGTTCTATATGTGCCAATTATTTCTGAGAGAACTTGGAAAATGCAGTCGGCTTGTGCAATTAATACCGATGGACATGACTGGATATTTTGGTAAGATAATCACTTTCAATAATGTAATATAATTCAAGAAACTTATACATTTTTTTTTAAATTAATTTGAGATATACGTGCTTATGAGATAATCCGCTAGCAAAATTCGTATTATATATTTTAATGTATATATTTTGTATCATTGTTTGTTTTGTTTTTTAATATAATTTTACTTTATCTATTATTACTTCTGTCCTCATTGAGACAAATTGTAATATTACTGAATACATTTTTTTTAATCGCATTAACGGTGATGATATAGGTTAATAAAAAACCGTTTATATAACTTATTTAATTGTTTATTAAATATATTTCGATATTCAGGTCATCTTTCCTTAATAATTTCCCCTGATTATAGTTATTTATTTAGTATATTAAGTTAAACTCAAAGTAATTGTATTTGAAAATTTGTAGAAAACCGAGCAGGCCCATCCAACCTCGGAAATGTGATAAGCCAAATTTTGCTTTGTAAAACCATCGCACCTGATTTCAACCAAGAAGAAGTATGTAGCATTGCCAAAGATTCCGCTGAACTGACTCGTCTGCTTAATGAAATGCAAGAGTTTCTCCCGACTCAGGATACATCATCGGGTAAGAATGTATAATATATATATATATATATATATATATATTATATATATATATATATATATATATATATATATATATATATATATATATATATATATATATTAGAATTCAAGAGATTGTTCACTTTATTCAATCTATTTATTTAATAGATTTACTTTATGTAACATAGTTTTATTGTATCCTAGTTAGCATAATCAATCTCAAATTGTTGATCAATGTAACAGCATCGTCCGAATTAGCTTTACAACCTAAAAATAAGGCTGAGATGTCCAAACGCGTTAAATTCAGAGCTTCAGAGCGTCCAGTTCAAAATTGTTTATCCTCACCATCTATCTTCAAGGCGCTACAACCCTGGGTGGGTCTTGGCCTCCCCATTGAGCCAATCAGTTCGTCGAGTACTGCGTATGGGGATTCCCAATACTTATCTGGCAGGGCAGTTCTCTTACTTCCATCCTTGCGACATGGCCAGCCCAACTGAGCCTCCCCACTTTTATAAACTTAAGAACATCCACGTCTCTGTAAATCTCATAAGGTCCTTGCTCCTCCTAATTCTCCATCTTTCACGGGGCAAAGTATCCTTTCAAAAATTAAAACGCTATTTCCATTGTTTGTTGAGATGGTCCAAATTTGAGAAGCATAAGTAAAAAGCAGGGCGTATTAGAGTATTCTATATGACCAGTTTAGTTCCCCTGCTAATAGATCTGCTGCGGAGATTTTTCAATTCATTCTCAAGAAACCAGATTCCGTCTTTCCAACCTTAATACCCCTTCCCACAGAACCGGAAAAAAATAAGAATGCTCCTTTTTTGCCAGTTCCAATAGCTTGTGGGATTCCCTCTCTTCGAACATTCGCCATGACCCCTCTTCCCTTTCTTCATTCAAATACCATATTTTTCAGTACCTTTTCTCTTCTCAAAATGACGCAACATAATAAAAAGAATATTTACTCTCAAGTTTTGCAATATTGGCTAGATCATAATTAGTATTTTCACATTTATTTATATATACAATTTCTATTATAGGTGAAATAATCAGGAGTCAGTCATTTTTTTAATATTTTTTAATTTTGCCAACGTTTTGGCTCAAGCTTGTGAGCCATCATCAGGGCATTACTGGGCCATGTCCAAGCATAAACATATCAGTTTATACAATTTCTACTTTTCTTATTTTCAACTATCTTCTTGTTTAATCATTAGCAATAAATTTAATTTAGTTATATTGTCACTAATTTAATAAGTCTTCCTATCTTATAATTGTTTTATTTTTCAATGAGTTGGTGTGTTAGCGAGATATAGATCTTATTTCATTTTGAATATGATGTTTTTTGTTTTGTTTTTTCCATAACTTAGATCTATTTTATTCTTCAATAATCGTTTCATAATCAACTAATTAGAAATATTTTGCTCTAGAGAGGCCTTCTGCTCTTACCAACGAAGAAGGAAGCAACAGATGGACAAAAAAGAGAAGAAGGAGTTCCTTGTACAAACGTTTTGGAACAATCTGCTGTATTCGAAGGCCATCATATTTGTGAATTAAATCTCATCTTGAAAGTTATACAGGCAAAACAATGGATCTGTTCTTGAAAACAATTATGAACCTCATCATAAACTATACATGGTTTATTTAATAAACTCTTGAATCATAGTTCCCTGAATATAATATTTAAAATAAAGAATATTTTGAAATTTAAATAAAGGGAATAAAAATATTATATCTATAAAAAATTAAATCTAAAATTATGTTATACTTGTATGTAAACAGAATACAATAGTATGGTTTAATTTATGGGTTTCTATATTTTCATAAGACAATATTTTTTCACAAAAAAACAAAATTCATTTAAAATTATTCATTAATATCACTATTCATAACTTTTTTTATTTTGTTTTTTTAAATCTAAACAGGGTCATTGTTAAAAAGCATTTCAAAACACATAAGTAGCCATGTTTTGTATTTATATAAAAAAATAAATTGGGAAACAAAGCCATCTTTTGGTCTTTTCAAAGAATGCATGTATGAGTCAGTCTGTGTACTATTAAGAGGACTTATAGGTTTTTTTTAATTTTATTATCTTTGAACTTTTTAATTACAATCTTTATGTAAAACAGTTTTATATGCTTTGTGCTATTTTGTAAAATATACTAAGCTGAAAAAATTCATTGTATAAAATTTCAAAAGTATAATAATTTAGTTTTTACTTTTATTGTTGTGATTTTATATTTACAGATACCATCATCAAACCCAAAATGTTCAATTAATTACGTTTGATATTTTTAACTATGTGTATATGCTATATATATATATATATTATATATATATATATATATATATATATATATATATATGTATAATATTTGTATACTGATACAAATATGCAATATAGTATAAGTATATATTTATATACTATTATAAATATTAAGTATAATATTTCCAACTAGGTTTATTATCAGTGATTGACTAGTTATTTTAACATCTTGAATTGTAATAATCATTTTAAAAATCTGCCACACAGTCCATCAAATAAGTGGAGAAAATTACTCACTAGTTAGCAAGGATTTCTTTCTAATTTTTATAGTCTTTTTTGGTCTTAGATTTATATGTACATACTTCCATGTATCACTGGTTCTACAGTCAAAAATGGACTTAGGCCTCCAGAATTTATCCAAAGACCACCTTCTCAAGTCAGTAACTCCTTAGGTCCACTTCCAAGTTCTTTTGCCATGCTAGGGCATTCTCTTTTTCTACTTTCTGGGAAGAATCCTCTAGTGACCATTCTATCTTTGGGCAATCTTTCAATATGACTAACCCAGCTGATTATTCTAGACTTGATAGACCAACATTTTCTTGTCCTTCAATCTAACTGTGGGGTCAAATCAACATTAAATGAAACCGTTTATGAAGCTTTGAAAGCCTAATGACACAAAATGGATACCTTGTTTCCCAACAATTTGAGATAGAGTGCCCCAACTGTATCCTATCCATGCAAACAATTTCTGTAAATTAATGTAAGAATACCCGCACGTTATGGTCCATTATCTTCTAGATTATCTTATCTTGTTAATTAAAACATGAAAATCTTTTTTTTTTTATTTACTTCACCTATGGAATTCTGGCTAGACAAATTGACTGCCTTGATAATGGTAAGGTTCCTCTTTACCCTATCATATATGAGGTTGCAGTTGCTACTACTTTTCTTTTCCAGTGATGTCACTACTTCTACTACTTGATTCTGTATAATATTAGCTTATAAAGTACCAATGACATTAAAATTAGCAGTTTCAGAAAGAAATGTAAATAAACATAGTCTAATTAAAACAATCTTTTTTTTACTTTCCGATCTGAGCTCCAAAAAGACCCACATAGAATTTTTTTAAATAACTCTTTATTGACCTCAAATAACACATGCAAGACCGTTGACTTGCAACAATATCTTAAAAGATTGATTTAGAATAAAGAAATGGGTGATGTTTTGGTAATTTTTCTAATCTTTGATGTACTGTGCAGCAGTTCAATTTTGTAAGAAGTTTAACCATAAAAAATTCAACACTTGATCAAATTAAAGAGCATCTGAATAATTAAAACAATATTAATATAATTTTATGAAACTATTATATTTTGGTTTTAGTAATTTATTACAATGATTAACATTGCTCAGATTAATTAACACATTTTCTCAACGTAATTGACTTTTTAGATACTTGATGTAAATATTAATTTAGCTAAATGTGTCTCAATTTTATTATAATCAAATTAATCGTAAGCAAATTAAGTAATGGAGAGGAGTTACCTTTTTAGCACTAATCCCAACATTATATTTAATTGAAAATTAGTGGTCTTTGCAACTACCATTCTCCAAAATGGTTGATCTAACTTTAGTATCACTTCTGGATATATTAATCAACATTTTTATTGAAAGGGTTTGACCATCACAGGGAACATGCAGAATATAGATGAATGAAATAAAAATACATTTCACCAACTACATTCAAATTCTAAATTAAAAAACAATACAGAAATATGTGGAATAAAATACAATTTTTATCATATTGTTTTCTATAGACTTTTTCAAGTATATTAGATATTGTAAAGATACATGTTTTATAATTTTAATTGGATAGTAGAGGGATAATTGTAGGGTAATATTCAGCAATTGAATATTATATTAATTTAAATCAAATAGATAATCATTATTTTAGTTTTATATATCATAGAGATCATTCTATGATGCCTAAAGAGAAGCACAAAGAAAGAAGAGAATGAATAAGAAATCATCCAGGGGGTTAATGTTCTCAAAATAAACTACACATTTTTTTTTTTTGTGACAATTTTTTTTTTTGTTTCACACCCCTCAATCTGAATGGAATATATGATGGGAGAATGTATCATTTTCCTCTTTATATAAATCTTTACAATAAAGTATTAATGGGACCATCAATAAAATGCTTTAAAAAATGGTTGATATTTTAACCTCTAAGAAAATTAGCCAAAGAAAATGTTTCTCTAATTCCATTTTTTTTTTAAATTATTTAATATAGCTTTGAAACTTCTAAAATATGTAAATAAAATGGTAACAAACATTATAATTTTCTGGATTGTACAGACAATCATTTGAAAATTAATTAAATTATCAATAAAAATCATCAGTTTAGACCAGTATTATAAAGAATGTAGTGTATTAAGCTTTGAGGAAACTTGTATAAAGTATCCTGTATGTGTTTTCATGATACCCATAACATTTTTTCAAAAAAATTAAAGGATATACTTCTTTCATTCCAGATGTTTATATGAGAAATAATTAAATTGTCTATAAAGTAAAAAATAAAAAAATCAGTACAGATTAATATTATTTAAAAAAAAAAAAATTTGTTAAGAAATATGCAATGATACTCTTTTCAGTTGTATGCATATACACACACCAATCAAATATTTTATTCTTTATCTTATATTATATCCTGTTTTTATTCTTTAAGTTTAAGGTGAAAACTTGTATTATTCATTTTTTCATCTGAACAAAGTATAACCACTTTCATAGTTTCTAAAAAAAAATTTAAAAAGCAGTAAATCTTAAATTATGCATATTAAATGTTTTTGTTTTTCTCAATAGTTATATTCAGACCACCAATTTTCAATTATACTGTGTAAGCACATAATAAAGGTGCTTTGCTTCATTTTTTTGTGTCTAATATGCTCAATTTTTTTTATTTTTTTTATTACAGTTATTTCATTATGAAGAGTTACTTAAAAATATAATCTATGATATACAGAAAGATAATGCATGTAGTGTTTGCCTCATATGATTAGTGAAGCTAAATGGTTAAAAATTATATGATTATGAGATCCTTATCCAACAAAAATATTGTTTCATTTTTTTATTAATTTCAACTTATATACTGTATGATAAACGAGAATAAGGATGAAACAAATTAGCTAAATTTTCAATGAAGATAGTAAAATAAAATGTTAAGATTTCACCATGATTTAGAATTTTATATATCATATTACTATATAGGTTGCTGGTTGGGGAGGCCTGGACCCATCAACGTGTTGTAGTGACAAAACAATTAATTAATTATAACTATATATACATTTCTTAATTTATGCCTATTAAAACTGACAAGTGTTACCCAAAATTTAAGTTTTGAATGTGGTTTTTAAAAAATTAAGATTAAAAACATTACTCTTATATTTATAAATTTAGATAGTTTCTATTATTTAATACACTTGAAAAAAAAAAAATTGTATGTTGAATGAAACGTACAAAGAAAAAAAAAACCCTTATTCAAAATAGCATAAAACCTAATAATATGTAATTACTTATGAGAGAAAAACTAATTAAAATATTTATATAGTTTTACATTAATCATATTTAACTTTTTCCTAGACAAGAAAACATTTTCCAAACCAAATACAACTTTTTTATAAATTTAACTCGTTTTCATTTGGTATAGAAAAAAAGAGGTATTAAACTAAACAGGTCATGCCTAAAAATCCTTTTCTAATTGATAATTATGCACCATGAGTTTCCTAAATACAGTCTACATGCCATATTTGGCCTGAGAACATTAACAATCCCGTATTTTGCAATATTTACAATTTAAGTTTTCATAAAACATTACATAAAAAATTTTGATAAAGATATGAATAATGAAACTAAACATTTTAATGGTAATTAATTGTATAGGTATGTTAGTAAGATGATCTAGGCTCCTCAGACTCAGACGTTTGGCAACCTTATCTATAAGTTTTACATTTCGGTAACAAAAATAATACAATATCAAAATTGTTTAATGAAAAATCTTTTAAATCTTGCAATCATCATGTCTGATCTGTAATCATTTCCTATAAAAAATTTAATATATATCTTACAAATGTTGTTTTATTTTTAAATATTATATAAACAAAAGGTAACTTATTAAACTGCAATCTTTATTTTACGTTTCGTGTTAAACATGAAAATTGAAAAATATAAGCTTATTTACATATTCTCCCTTGTTGGTTTACATGTATTTACTCAGTTTATTTTTCATTTCTAGGGAAGTGTATGTTTATTTTAATTGAATATAATAGTGTATTTTATAATCCATTAAAAATATGGAGTGGATTTTTAACTTATCAATTTTACTCATAGTGCTATAGTTTTATTATAGCTGTTTAAGCTAAGTCAGTAAGTTTGTTATAACTATTCTCGATCAATTTTTCCTTTATTTGCTAATGTATAAAACAACTATTATTACAGACATTTTATTTATAGTGTATAGTGGTTGTGATATATACTGCGTTATAATAATTATAAATGTATGATCATAAGTAATGTAGAACTGTTTATCATCAAATAATAGTTATAATTATATTCAATTAATAATTCAATTAATAACTGTAATAAACTTTATACTATATTCAATTCCAAAAGTTTTTGTCAAATATGACGATAAGAAATGTAAGAGGACTAATAGGGTCTTTTTGTTTATATTTATGGTTACATAATATTCAATACACCCATTACGTTCTATAACAATAGTAAATAGGACTTTTTGCTAAATACGTTCCTTTAATATTAATAATTAGAAAATATTTTGGTATTCTTTGTTCATTTAAACACTAAATTAATTATGTAGGTTTGTAATAACTGATGTATTTAATTTATTCTGTTACCGATATGTTAATCTGTTTTTTATGGTGAAAAACTATTATAAGTTTTCATAATCACTATAACGAAAAAATAAATTATACTGTATATATTTCATTGTGTTGATAAATTACTCTTGAAGTTCATATAACTATATATTACTTTCAACTATTAATACTAACTACTCTACAACATTGATTGAAATCAATTGTCATGTTGATTAAGCTAACAATAAACTTTATTCATTAATTTTGTATACAATAATATTTAATATTTTTGGATACTTATGTATGATATTTAAAATGATCTCAGCACTGAAAAAATAAAAAATGCAAAAGTGTAGCTATATATAAATATACCTAAAGGTAACTTTTCATTACCTGTGTGTGTTAAGAATGTAATCAAATATATAATGAAATTTAAAAAAACTTTTAACTGTCTGTTAGCTAGGGACAAAAAAAAAAGAAGGTTTTTAATAGTAATAAATATTGTTCCTTGGATGTTTACTATTTATGTCTGTCATTACAAAACAATAAACTGAAAACTATCTTCACATTTTTTAACTATTATTAGAATAAGTATACTATGGCTTCATTAGATGTTTTCAATATGAAAATAGTGTTAAATCAATACCTGAATCTCCCTTATATATATATATACATGTATATGGATCATTTGTATAATTTTCCTTTATTGTATAAGTTGTATAATATCCCTTTGTTGAACTTATGTTCAGAGACATAATTTTTCTTAGCAATATTCCATAAGGGTAAATGTTTATTAAAGTTTTAAACTGTAAATAATGTAATCCAAACCCCTCATTGAATAAACATGGAGTAACAGCCTGAATAGTGAAAATTTAAGAACTTTTTTTTTTATAAGGAATTTTCATCATTTCTTATCAAATATTTAATATTTAAAAGAATAGAAAAGAAATACGTGTTATTATTTATTTTTTAATAGGAATTATGTGATTTAAAATAAATTAATCAAACATGTGTTTATTTTAAACTGACAGGTAAGTAGAAAATATATTAATTTTAACTTCTATTTAAAATTTATTGATTAATTTGATGGTGTATTCGATTAGTAGCTCGTGGTGTTATTGACTAGTTCTAATAACTATACTGCTAATCTTAATATGAAACCCCTTTCAAAATTGCACAATTTCGTTATCCACTACGTCCTGGATTAGCCTTAAGATGGGACTAGGAGACAGTTCTTTCCACTCAAATTCCTAATGATTACGCTTTTAAATCCTTGTGTAGCCCATAGTCATCCATACAAAATGCCATGTCAAAATTCTTTCATTATGCTCTCTCCCAAGCACCTGATCTTGGGCCCAAGTGGAAGATCCTCAGAAAACAAAGTTTTAAATTCCAAATCTACCAATTACTATCCTGTTCCTGCTGATCAACTGAACTCCTATTTTACCAATCTTATTTCCCCTTAACCTGAAAACCTTCCCAAGCCTTCATCTAACTTTGATTTTGAAGAATTCTAGTTCCTGCATATTACTCTTGATGATCTACTTGAATCTGTCCATAGATCTGGAACTAATGACTACAGCTTAATTAAGTTCTGGCTTAACTTATTACACTTTTCCTGTACTCTCATTCTCCCAATCCTTTTACACATATGAAACATTTTCCTCTGAAAGTCCATTTTCTTTACGAAATAAGTCCTCTCAACAAAGTTCCTTCTCCATCAAATATTTCAGACTTCAGTTAAATCACATTCTTCCAAACATTTGGTAAGATCAGCCCTACTATCTCTCAGCATACCTATTTCAAAATCCTCTCCTTAACTAATTTCATTCATTTTCTGTTTCAACAAATCCGCCTAGCTAAGGCCAATAATCCCATCCAAACTCCATAACCTGTCCTTATTCGATATTACCATAAAATAGTTCCATTCCTTCTTATTCCATCCTTCACAGACAGTTGCAATCCCAGACAAATGTCCTTCATATCCACTCTGTCTTTAACGAGGTGTTTCTTAGAGTTCATCCCTTTCACTACTTCTTTTTCCTTTTCCATTAACAATCAACAGGATACCATATTTATGCTGATGATCTCACTGAGGTAGCCCACAAGTGTCAATAAAATTTTTCAATGAGTGAAAAAAAACAAGCTACAGCAGAATGTAAAAACTGTAAAGCAATCCTCATTGGCCCCGAACTACTCTTACATTTCTTTCCTTAATTCCCATTTCTGTTCCTCGATAAAATTCCTATACCATTCCAAAAATATTTTAAAAGTATTATAGTCACCTTTAACTAAAACCTGTCCTAGAATAACAGCTTATCTTAAATAGCCCGAAAATTCATTTCTGTCCCAAAGCAATTCTGCAGATTCCGTGAATAATTACCTTTAAAAACATTTGGACTAAATTCTTAGCTTATTCCTACCCGAATAAATAAAAGCCAAGTAGGCTAAAAAGCAAAAAACCTGGCCTAAATAAAAAAATTCAAGTTTTTCCAACTAAACTAAAAATGATTCCCGTTATTATAAGATTACTAATAAATAAAAAAATATTTATGCTTACAGTAAGCTCTTCGGTGCAGATAAGCATAATCCTAAACGTGAAACATTTTATACTTAATGAAATTTCATTGTTTAGATAAATTGTTTTTAAAATATACGCAGGGTGTAGGCATGGTCCATTTTTAAAACCAGCCCAAACGTCAACAGGTTTATGTTTGGTAGGAAGATTCTTACAGGATCAAAGCGGACCAATAGACTGAAGCTCAACATATACCCACCACACTTCATGGAATCTCAGTTTCGAAATGCTTTATAAATGGAGCTGTTGAACCCCTAAGCTGCAGATCAAGATCAAGGGTCGAAAATCCTTACACATGTGTTAAGTAAATGTCCTAATAATACGCTCCGATGGCACAATCACATAAAGTGTTTTGCCTTGATCCGATGTGTCTACAAGATATGTGGATATCTTAGCATTTATTGCCAAAGCAAAGAAGGCATTAATAGTAGATCCCAATATCAAATATCCGGAACAAAGAAACAAAATCCAGGAAGAAAAGGAAAAGATTTACGCAAAATGTATTCCCCCCTGCAAGAAAAATTTTGTAACGAGCTCTGCAAAAATGTAGAAAAAATGAGGAACTTTTGAAATCAATCATTTGTTATCACACGGAGGCACTGCTATTCTCATCAGATCAACACTAAAACACCATCCTTTGCAATTACCCATATCACCTGACATACAAGCTACAGCCATTTCACTATTCTCTGAACATCACAACATTACTCTTGCTGCTGTTTATTGCCCTCCGAGATATGTCCTGACTTCCACGATGTTTAGTAACTTCTTCAAACGTCTCGGCAGATGCTTTGTCGCAGGTGGCGATTATAATGCTAAAGACCCGACTTGGGGATCTAGATTATCAACCCCAAGAGGAAGAAATCTCAGGTATGTCCTTCACGAACTTTCATTAGACACGATATCACCACACTCACCTACTTACTGGCCAACATCTAGACGTAAGACACCAGATTTACTTGATTTTTTCATAACTAAAGGACTCCGCACTACACCTCACACAATAAGTACGAGCACAGATCTTTGCTCTGATCATTCTCTTTTGCATTTAGAACTATTTGAAGAACCACTTGTAGCTAAGAAACACACATCTCTCACAAATGGCATAATGGATTGGGATGCGTTCAGAAACTGTCTAAATACTGCTCTCTCCATTCCTTTTGCTATTAAAAATGAAGAAGAGCTTGAGGATGCTGTAGAATGCTTCACACAGAAGCTACAAGACGCTGCATGGTCCTCATCAATTCCTAGACGAAGAAAACATGAAAAGCTACCAATTTATCCACAGTACATAAGGGATTTGATCAGAGCAAAAAGAAGAGCCCGGAAAATATGGCAGACAGACCGACTTCCATCAGACAAACAAATTTACAACCGACTCAACAACGAACTCAAACGACAAATTGCAAAATTTAAAAGAACAACTTATGATAACTACATTAGTAACCTTTCGACTGATGATGGCAGCTTGTGGAGGCATACTAAAAACCTTACTAAGCATCGGGAAGTGCCTGCACCCCTCCGAAAAGAAGATGGCTCCTGGGCCATGGCTGACGGAGAAAAATCCGAACTGTTCGCCGAATATCTATCTTCTATCTTTACACCACACACAGAATTCAACAACATCGAACATGATAAAATTGTACTTAAAACTCTGGATGAACCTTTACAACTGACATTACCTCCTCCTTCCTTTACACCTGCTCAAGTCGCTGAACAAATCAGAAAGTTGCCTAAAAAGAAAGCCCCTGGACACGACTTAATTAACGCTGAGGTACTCCAGCAAATGCCAGGAAAGCTCTAGTGTTTCTGACTTCAATCTATAACGCGATACTGAGGACAACCAAATTCCCGCTTCAATGGAAATACTCACATATTACAATGATTCACAAGACCAACAAGGACAAAAATACTCCCTCATCATACCGACCAATAAGCTTACTTCCGCTATGCTCCAAAATTTTCGAACATCTACTACATAAAAGACTTCTTGATGTACTAACTAACAACGACATCGTACCAGATCATCAATTTGGATTTAGAAGACATCACTCGACATTGCACCAACTACACAGAGTGACGGACTACATATCCACCGCACTAGAGCAGAAGTTATACACTACTGGCGTATTTCTCGACGTTGCTCAAGCCTTCGACAGAGTTTGGCACCAGGGGCTTCTCTTCAAACTCAAGACTATCCTTCCGCCTACTTACTACCTCATTATTCATTCTTTCCTTTCTCACAGATTTTTCTCCGTTCGACAGGGATCAGAGCTATCTGCCATGAGATCTATCGCAGCAGGAGTACCCCAAGGTGCAGTGCTCGCTCCGTTACTCTACATTCTTTACACTCATGACATACCTTACAGCCCCAATATTCTAACAGCGACTTATGCCGACGACACGGCGATCTTAACAAAACATAAAATTGCAACCCACGCCTCAGAGATCCTACAACAACATCTAATAAAATTACATGACTGGTTCAAACTCTGGAAAATCCGATTGAATAATGACAAATCACACCATATCACCTTTACTCTTCGACATGACACGAGTCCTCCCGTTTTCTTAGACAACACACAAATTCCACAGACGGACACTGTACATTATCTTGGTTTGACGTTTGACAGAAGAATGACTTGGGGCCCGCATATTAACCAAAAAAAGAAAACCCTTAACCAAAGACTGAGACTTCTTTACTCACTCTTTTCAAAACACTCGAAACTAAAACTTCGACAGAAATTAAACACCTATACTTACCTACTGAAACCTATTTGGACTTACGCATCACAGCTATATGGGACAGCTAAAAAGACTCACATTAACAAACTTCAAATCTTTCAGGCTAAAACGTTTAGAACAATTACAAAAGCACCGTGGTACGTTAGCAACATAACTTTACATACTGACCTTAAGATGCCAACCGTCAATGAGCACATACGGACACACTACAAACGTTTCCACGACAAACTACAAGGTCACCCTAACACACTAATCAATGACATGGCCACAACACTCATGCCAGGAAATGCCTACAGAAGGCTGAAGAGGAGTTGGATGAGAGACCTTCTCCTTTAGTAATATACACTAATTTCATGCCAGGAGTAGGTACCGCTGGGTGCTGCTCTCTCTCATGCCTATCACGCCATGTTTCTTAAAATTGACCGCACATTCACTGATTGTTCATTGTATTATTTACAGGTGTGAATAAAGATTTAAAGTTAAAAAAAAAAAAAAAAAAAATCATTTGTTAAATAAACCTTATCAAAAAAAGTCATGGTAGAGTTTAAAATGTTCATACTTTTCTACAAGCTACTTAAAAAAAAAAACTACCATCAATGGTCGCAATTTTTTCTGCTTGATTTAGAATTTTTTCTTTAAATGTACCTATAAATCGAAAGTTTTCAAGAATTTCTTATCACTTTTTTTTATAAGGTGGATAAGGAAAACATTTTTATAATTAAATAACTGAAAATTTATGAAAAACAAAACTTTTTCCAAGGGTGCAGAGTCCAACATGTGAGCAAAAATAACTTTCAGCCCAGTGTGTGGAATCAGGTGAATGGATTACCTCCCCAAGTCCTGAATCGTTACCCACTTATGAAGTTTATCAAAAACATATTTTTCCACAGTACTGAATTAAAAATTGTGTTTTCCTTTTTTTCGATTTGATCGGATTATACTTTACATATAATGTGAATTATCTCCTCTTTGATAAATTCAAAATAAAATTTTCAGTTATTTAAGAATTTTCTCTATCATATATCCTGCAGGCTTCCAAAGAGATCACACACAATCATTAGAAAAGATTGAAAAGAGAGTCACTGGGTAATTTTATATCAATTATTAATCGTGAGTATAAAACAAAAAGACCATTGTTCAACCAAATCTTTGTATTATAATTTATTTGATATACAATACAATTAATACTCAAAGTATAGTCCATTGTTATCTACCGTCATTAGCCATTTGGTAGCCAATTGCTCAATACCATTCTTCGGGATGGTTGTCAAATAGCTCTTGGACCGCAATTTGAACTTTCGCGAATGTTTCGCCTTGAAGAAATGGGCCATGGATCGAAACAAGTGGTAATCCGATGTTGGTAGTTCTGGATTATATGGTGGATGAGGCAGGCATTCGAACCCATAAAGTTTTTGATTCGATGGACGAGCATTATCTTGGTGGAATAAAACTCATTATCGGTTGCAGCAGCAAAGCAGAATAACACCTTGACAACTTCGCGTAGAATCTTTCCAGTTGTTCGCAGTAAAATTCAGTATTCATTGGTTATCCATTATGAGCGAATCCTTGATGAATAACACCTTCAAAATAAAAAACGCATCGATATTTTTTTTTTAAATTGCCCACTGCAGCAGCCGGAAAATCAGTTTGATCGCGATCTAGCCTTTGCTCACGGATATTCGCCAGTAAACCCACTTATCATCACCAATGACAATCTTCTGGTATAATTTCATATCAGAAGGATTTTTTCCATAAATATTGAGCAATTTCTAACCTCTTAGCTTATTGCTGAGAAGCATGCCCGTAAGGGACCAGTCTTCTGCTTTTTTTCACCTTCCCAATAGAGAGTAGATGGCGACCAACAGTATCTTTCGACACACCATACCATGGAGTACTTGTGAATGGATTTCGCTCAACGGCCTCCTGCAAAACCTCATTAATATCCATTAACGGTCGCCTGAAGCATTTCTTTCTTTCCAACGTCGTACTCCATTGCTAATTTTTTCAAACAAATCCGTGCAGTGGGTTTGTCAATGTCACCTTCCCGTTCGGATTTAATAATTTCACGAGTTGTTTCAGCGGCTGTGGATTTTTTCCCCCAGTGATGCAGTATGATGCCTAAATTGCTAGAATTTCTTAGGAGATTGTTATGTTTCTTCTTTAAAACATATAAATAAACTGAGTTTTTTTTTTACAGCCCTTTGAAACCTAGAATTGGATAAATCGGTCGTATATAACATATACATACACACACACACACACACACACAATATATATACTCCATTATCATACATTCTGATGGTCTATTTATGTTTATGCCAAAGATAAAGATGACAGAATGCATTCATCTTTAATATCTCATTATGTTTTCAATATCAAACAACATTAATTATTTTAATCGATTGTTAGATATTACTAAGTAACGTTTGAAACAAAAACGAGAGAGATTGATATAAATTTGTTTTTGGGTAAACTACATTTTAACTTAATAATTAATAAAAATGGACGCATCGCCTCTTGAACAGATCTACACTATTATGAACCGATTAAGGACTCTACTAAAAATTTGTCGTACTATAAAAGAAAGTTTTACTCATGACCTAAATCGTTTACGAGCTTTGAGAAAACCGCCTAAACAATACTGCAGAGTTTTTAAAAAAGACGGTGTGTGGCAATTCGAAGCATTGCCCCCCCCGATTAAAGCAATGAAAAAATTCAGAGAATGCGTGAGTCATCGATCATTATTTTTTATGCCAGATTTTCTTTTGTTTTGAATTTAATCACGTTGTTCACCCCGTTAACTTCTTATCCAGCTAGGTACATTAACTGATTTTTTCAACTTGTTTGCACCCATGGGCGCATGGGAGGAAGTCAGTTGAGATCGTGAGTCTTCTTTATACTAGAAACTATTAGATTGGAGCTACTTAGAAGTAATAGTTTCTGCTATCTTTAACTTAAGTTGATGATGATTTGATTAGCATGTACTAGCGGTGGTCACATGACGCCAAAGAGGATTAAGTAAAGTTGGTTTGCCAATGTAATGCAGCATTGATTTTTATATAAATTTAATTTCTCCAAATTTTCAGTTTAATTTTACATTGTTTTTCTAATTATACATCTATTTTAAGCGTATTAGCAAAACAACTATTACCTTCCTCAGAACGATATATATATATATATATATATATATATATATATATATATATATATATATATATATATATATATACTACTCGTCCCAGAATAAAATTTATTTTTATTTCATTTCATTTCCTTCTTCAGAATATTTTCTGTAGCTGCAAACAGCAAACAATCGTAAGTATACTTTAAGTGACTGTTGTTGAATATTATCCAGTTAGGTTTGTGATTGTTATTTTCTAGAATATTTTTCGTACATCAATATTTATTATTGTTGGTAAATTAAAAAAGTTGGTGCGCGCAACACACGCCTGTCACTTACCCCCATTGTTAAAATCAATTTAAGAATTTTTAAATACCGTTAGAGATGAAAAAGGTTTAAAGAATTCATTGAATTGATTTTCGATAGAAACATGTGTTTTATTAAATAATCTATTATATTATTATCTAAAACAATCAGTTAATTTTATCCGCTTTTCATCACTCTCCATTACATTTTACAACTTTGTGTATAAGATAATATTTTTTCTAAAATGATTAGCTTTCCAACGGTATATTATACATAAATATTATGGTTCTTATATTAAAAAAACAAACAAAAATTACATTAAAAAAAAACTTTTGCACTTTTCTCTTTCAGTCGATTATCATATTTGTCCAAATTGTATATTTAGCCGTTTTTTATGTTTTAAAATGGTTAATATTTTCGAATCTACAAAATTCAAGATACTTCAGAGGATGAAAATTTAAACTAAGCATTTAAGCCCTGTCAGACTATTTCAACCAAAATGAAACCTACATCATATTAAAGCCCATTAAAATGTACATCGATATAGCGAGTTTAATCAAAATCGTTAGAGCCGTTTTTGATAAAATCGAAAAAAAGATGCAAAATGTATGGTATTAAGTGGCTCTTCCGATTAGCTAATTTTGACGAAACAGTTTTTGTAACATCTCGGGCGTATAGTTGTCTCAAATATGAAATTTCAGTTTCATAGGACTTTTCGTTTTCGTGCAGAAGTTACCACACACAACACACGCACACAGACATTTTTGCGGAACTTGGTCATTTGGACTTGTAATTCTTTAGTGCTTAGGATAATTAAATCACGAAGTTGGTATTGGCTTTTATTAAATACCTTAACAAATACACAACACAAATGACTAATCACAACACTATATCTAGACTCTCTGACTGTTACCTTCCAATACTACCAACATAACATTATATCAGAGAGTTCAAAGTGTATCTCCACATTACTCCTCCTCCAGTAAGTAAGTCACGATACAAATAACATTAGTGGAGTAAAATACATGATATAAAAACAAAAATACAGATACATAAACATTTACAAAAGAAACTTATTTTAGAGAGAGAAATACATTTTACAGAATAACTTGAACTCTTATAATTAATTAACTTAACATTTTAATGAAGGAATTAGTCCGGGTGGCGGTCATTAAATGAAACAACTGAATAGTTTCAACTATTTTATTGTTTGCCAACGTTAATATTGTTATAAGTGGAAACTGTTAATATTAACATTTTAATATTAACAGCTTTAACATATTTTACATTTATGTAAAAATAATGACATTTTAGACTCAGGGGACCATAAATACTTTCCCTTACTATATATTCCATAATTAGGTAAGTGAAAGTAAAAATCCTTCTAAGAAAAATAAAGTAATAAACCAAAAAATAAAGTGAAATAACTAAATAAAAAAATAACTGACATTAATAAATCATAAGATAAGGCTTTGAAATTTAGAATTTTTATAATAATATACGATATATTTTGTTCTTTTACGTAAAACTGAAATTTCAAATTTAAGACAACTATACGCCCGAGATATTACAAAAACCTTTTCATCAAAAGCGGCTAACCAGAAGAGCCACTTTATACCATGCATTTCGCACCTTTTTACGATTTTCTCAAAAACGGCTCTATAGATTTTGATTAAACGAGCGAGTTATATTTAGTGATATTTAGCGAAGTTTGAACTAAATCTAGGTTCTCTTTTCCCGCTTTATTTTTTCAATTAGGAGATCGCCATGTTGGAAGCCAAACACGGATAAGGTCGCCCTTTTAAAGCTGTCATATTAAGTGCTTTTTATTCAGTGCTAGTATCAAAAAATAGCATTTAGTATTATTTTAACTTCCCTCAAAGGAAAATAGTGATCAATGACGAAGATAATACATGAAAACTTGTAATGGACCAGAGAATGCTGTCAACATCCGAAGCAGATTCTAGGGGGGGGGGGGATGCCATTCAAGTACTTTTTAATCTGAAAAAAAAACAAAAAAAACAATAGGTTTTTACTACTTCTAATTTTCCTGTAAGTTTATATCAATGAGCAACGATGAGAATACTGTAAAACTTACAAAAGATCAGAAAAGAATTTCAATATACGAAGCAGACTCTAATAAACAAAAAGAAACATTTGCAAGTATCATTGAGATACTCAATAATAATAGTAAGTTTTTTAAAGCACTTCATAGGCCTTTGTTTCCTCTAAAGTCTGCTTCGGATGTTGACAATATTTCTTTGTCCATAAATGTTTTCAAGTATTCTCTTCGACATTGATCACTATTACATTTGGAGAATTTAGTATTAATTGAACATAAATTCTAAAAAACAAAGTGTAACCTTTTAGTAATATATTTTCTACTTTAGCTTTGCAAGGAATTTTTTTACTTTCACTTACCTATATATGGAATACATAGTAAGGGTGTACAATTTGGGGGCCCGGTAAGTGTTTTACCACCGGGAGCCCTTTATTGTGCCTTAACTGAAAAAAGAAATACTTGAGTTCGTTTTAAAAGTATTTATTAATTAACAATATATAATTAATGGGTCAGGTCCCTATTAATATTTACGGCGGGTGGGCGGCGTCCTCAACCTCGTCCTCCCGGAAGTCTTCGGTCCTCGCTCCGATGGTCCTGTTCTGGATACAGCGGCTGCTGTGTCTGGCTCGGGATGGTGATCCGTTCAGGGCAGCTGCTGTGTCTGGCCCGGGATGGTGATCCGTTCAGAGCGGCTGTTAGACGAGGAAGAGCGAAACTCCGGGGGAGCCCCACAGAAGTAAATTCTGTAAATGGTGGGGCTAATGCCGTCTGGACGTGCATGCCCGCCTTTCCTGTAGAAACAGAGACCCTGACCCGGGTAGCATTAGTGTGCAAAATATTATATGCACAATAGATATCTATAAAATAATCCCGGAGGAGGTTTAAATCCGACAAAGGGAAAGATTGCGATCGTGAAAAGTTTCGAATTCCAGTTTTCAACGGGAATACACGTTTTATGGTCTCCTGGGTCCAAATGACCAAGTCCCGCAAAAAGGTCTGTGTGTGTGTGGTAAGTCCAGCGCGAAAACGAAAAGTCCTATGAAACTGAATTTTATAAGACAAGTATACGCCCGAGATGTTACAGCAACCTTTTCATTAACATCAACCAACCAGAAGAGCCACTTTATACTATGCATTTTGCACATTTTTACGATTTTCTCAAAAACGGCTTAAAACAATTTTGATCAAACTCGCTATATCGGTGTAAAATTTAATGGGCTTTAATATGATGTAGGATTCATTCTGGTTGAAATAACCTGACAGAGCTTAAATGCCGATATTTTAAATTTTCTCCTTCTAAAGTACCTACAATTTTGTAGATTCTATAAAGATAACCATTTTATCTAGTTACCACAGATGAAAAACAGGTAAATATATAAGTTGAACGAATCCGATAACCAACTAAAGAAGAAAACTAAAAAAAAATATTTTTTAAATAATTTATTTTTTGTTTTTGGACATAAGAATAGTAACATAGATGTATAATATACCGTTGGATAGCTAAAGATTTTAGAAAAAAATATTATCTAATACACGGAATCGTAAAAGTTGATAGAGAATGATGAAAAATCGTTAAAACTAACTGATTGTTGTAGATAAAAATATAATAGATTATTTAATATAACACATGTTTCTATTGAAATTCAATTTAATTAATTCTTTAATATATTTTTTGTTATCTCTAAATGTATTTAAAAATTATTAAATTGATTTTAAGAACGGAGGTAAGTGAAAGTCGAGTGTTGCGCGCACCAGATTTTTCCCCTTGAGTCCGCTTCGGATGTTGACAATATTTCCTTGTCCATAAATGTTTTCAAGTATTCTCTTCGTCATTGTTCACTATTACAATTGGGGAATTTAGTATTAATTGAACATAAATTGTAAAAAAACAAAGTGTAACCGTTTAGTAATATATTTTCTGATTTAGCTATGCAAGGCATTTTTTTTATATATCTGATTAATCCCTACAGTTACATTATTATAGTATTATGAAAAAGATCCCTTAAAAAAACATGAAAATTATTTTATTTATTTTTTTTTTATACAGGTGCGCGAACTGTCAAAATTAGTGAGGTACACCCTAAAAGATTTGAGGACTGCATACTATAAATGCAAACCAGGATTTTTAGCTTTAAAATCTATAGGAAAAGCGGTTAAGGACACAGTAAACCCATTTCCATTACTCTCTGAAGATAATAATTTTAATAACAATATATAACATATAATTTTTAATAACATTAATAATTTTTATAAAGGCCTCAATGATCTCAAAAATAAACGAAGACCAAGATATAAAAAGACTGAGAAATGCCCTCAAATCGGCATTTAAGTTGTTTACTGCGCTCTTCTTCTTTGTTGTATGTATTTTTCTTATTTAAACTTAGACATGTTCATATTAAAATTAATCACAAACCTTGTTTATTTATTTGTCTATTTTTATTAAATATAATACTTACTAACAAGTCATTTATCTGATTCCATTTTTTTTTTTTCTAGTCAATTATACTGAAGCACATAAGGAAAACTAAGAAGGCATTGTGAGTACTACATAAATTCACTTAATATCAATATTTTTAAGCACAAAAATTAGTTTTAAAGTAAACTTTGCCAATTTTACAATATTTTTCCCCACTGTGTGTCGCCTATTTGGTGCCTTTTGTTTGATTCTTCATTGAAAAAATCGGCCCACATCTTTCCTTATCGTGTAATAATGTAATAATGAATTGAAAAAAAGTAACGCAACAGCTTCATTTTATATCTCCTGTTTAAAAAGTGATATCTACTTGTTTTTGGGTGTTTTTTTTTCAGCAAAATATTTTTAGACAGTATTTTGAAGCTCTGCGTCTTATCATTAGTACGTCGACAAATTCGACGTTTTTGAACTTTCTGGAAAAAAAGAAAAGAAAGTCTTATCTCCTTATATATAATAATAAATAGAAATATTTGAAAAATATGTCTAAAAAAATGATAATAAAATGAGATAATTAAAACAAATTTAATTTTTCTTTCGGTTAACGTTGGTACTAAAAGCCTTAGAAACAACATGATTATAGAAAATCGACAAAGACCTTTACTCTTGCTCCAAATTTGATGAGAAGTGCTTTAGAAGTAACGTAATGTTGTATATAAACTGTTTTATGAAACGTTAAAAAAATAATGATGGGGAGAAAGATCCTCAAAGCGTCATTTTAAAAAAACAATACAATAGCAGCCTAAAAATTTGAATATTATTCAGACTTTTAGACAGAAAAAAAATCTGAATAAACTTCGCCCAGTATACTAATATTACTGATGACATTCTTGACACATACAGCAGGAGCAGGTCGAGAAGGTAAGGGTTTTGAGATGGGCATAGGTGTCAAGGATACTGAGTGGATTGGAGGTAAGGATGGCTACCATTGAGTAATGAAAGAGCGGATAACGATTTCATTTAATTTCAAAGATTCGAGATCGATAAAATATTATCTCCGGTAGGGCTATCTAGGCTGCGGAAAGTTATAGTTATGGGTACGAACAATGAGTTAAGAAATTTCAATAAGGTCGTGAGGCGATAAGAACGGAACAGGCAGTTGAGAAGAGAAAAGAAAGTTTCATCAAGTCTCAATGACATGCATATCCAAGCTAGGTGTCAAACCGGCATGTGTGGTAAGTAGGAGCATATGGCTCGATGAATAGATGGAAAGAGAAGAAGAGGTATTCTATATATAGTTATTCATTGCAGTCAGAAGAAAGGACTCTTCACAGGAAATTATTAAATTGAACAAGGGGATGTATCAGAAGCGACCAAAGTAGGATGATATACCACGGCATATAGGTAAGGACTTGCTTTGGAGGTGATTTAGATGGAAAGGAATTCAATATGAGAAAATTGGATGAGGATGAGTAATCGGGAATGAAAACAGAAGATCTCCGAATAACAGACAACCAGCGATGCCTAGGTGCCAAGACCCGTACTTGGTTGTAGAGCTTGCATAATTTTTTTTTTCTTTTTTTTTTTTTTTTCTAAACGACTTAATACATATATCCTTTATAAAAAGATACCCAACATCTTAACATTTACTAGTAAATTCTTGGTGGCTCAACTCAACTCGGGTACTAAAGCCGCCCTATTATCGGCTCTCTCTATGTTTTCTCTAAGTTTCCAATTCTAGTCTTCGCTTATTCCTTCTTCTTCCCTCATTGCTTCGTCTTCCGTTCGCTCATATTTTTTCCTAGATCTTCAAAACCAACTTCCTGATCTAAACTTCTTCTTTCCAATAGCTTTTCTAGTAGTTAACCATTTCTTGTCTCTGGCATTAAAAGTTAGGATGTTAAAAGTTGAATTGAAGAAGGAAGGTATCCTGTAGAGATATTTTTTAATTCCAATAAACAGAGGTAAGGGTCCCTCCAACTTCCATAACATTTTTTAAACATTTTATTTACTGTTTCATCGAACCTTTCCGTGCGCTGGTTGCCTTGTTTTTATATTTCAGAGTTATTAATGTACGCTTGAAGTTCCATTCTTCTCCGAAGGTATTCCATGCCTTAAATACTTATTTCTTCTCCAGTATAATTATTCAGTTAATAATATTGTGTATATTGACATATTCTATAAACAAATGTATTTAAAAATAGAATATTGGGGCTTTTCACTATAGAGGTTTGGGGCTGAATAGTATCAAAATAGGTTTAATATTTCTCTGAAAGAAATCAACTTATCTCAACTTTTTATTTCATATACAACGATACATGACCCAACATATATCGTTTATATTAAATCATAATATTAATGACAATTTTCAGCTATTTATGAGTTTATTAAATTATTAAACTTTAAGTGTTGCCCTTTTAAAGGGAAGTAATTAATAATAATAAAGAATAAATATTATGGGTTAATAAATGAAATAATTTTTTTAACATTTTAGAGTAATGGCCAGAAAAGATGCTAAGAGGCACATAAAAATGTGCAAGAAACTTATCAAACCGAGACAATTAATAAAAACAATGGCAAAGGATATATTAAACCGAAAACCTGGAAAGCTCGTTAAAATTCTTGACAACCAAAATTCTAGGCCAGTGCAGGATCAAAGTAAGTTCCAAGTTCACTTAATTTATTTTTATTTATAAAGATCAAAATAACAAGACACATTCATAATAAATCACAAAGATCATTAAAACAGGTTGGAAAAAATGAAAACGGGTGCACATATTTTCACATTCACTCTCCTGCTTACTTGAAAAATATTTCAGAAGTTTACATTCAATTTCAACTGAAATTTAAATTAGTTTCAATAAAACTCAATATTTTTATAATATAAAGAGTCAATATTTTTCACAAAACCCAAACTATATCTTTCAAATGAAGGTAAAATTGCTTTGGCAAAAAAGATTTTTTTAGTGAAATTTTCCACTAAGCTGCTTTCCCGGACCAAATAGTTTCTAAAATATTTCAGCAGCCCTCTATACAGTTTGATATATAAAGTAACATTCAACCACTTACTGCCCTCACATATTGAAAATGGGGCTTGAGCCTTAATTAATACATTGCCATACACCCCTTCAGGTAACATTGCTGACAATATGTAATTACTTGAAAACAAATTTATCATGCATTCAAAGATATAGATACCAAGAAATATTAGTAAGTTGTGGCTGCCTTCACACCCCTCTATATTTAAAAAAATTGTAACTTACAGTATTGATCAATCAAAGCATCATCCAGCCTATCATAGCAACATGAAAACACTTTTACAAAAGAACAAAATTACTGTTTGGATTCCCAAAGTGAAAAACTTGAGATATTGATACAATTATTTTGCTACCAGCTTTCGAAATACTTGACAGGCCCTCACAGGAAACTGATGGTACTAGAAATGCTTAGATGAAATAGCCGACAATTTATATAGAAACCATAGTTTCTAGGAGGAAGAAAAATAAAAAATTCACTATAGCAAGAACCCTCTCCCTTCTTCCCTATACATCTTTCCTAGGGTGGATAAACCTTCCCCAACTAGTTCAAGGTTATCAATTTTGGTAGTTTTTCACTAACAATGCCAGACTTTTTTCCTTGTTAAAAATTAGCATATAACCTCATTTCTCGTTAGTGTTTCTATGTCTTTATTCAGTAAATTTCAATGTTTACTCTGAAAAATGATTCGGCATTAAAAGTAACTCATGTTGCTCCTCTTGTCCCTAGTCACAGCTCTATCATGTATTGAGCACTGTATGGTTTTGATTATAAATATAATATGACAGACAGATGTCAGTGCTAGTCATCAGGAAAGATTGGCTTGAAATTTGAACATCTCTACAGTGAATATTTAAAGAATGGGAGAACGTGTAATATAATAATATTCTACTATTCAGCTCACAAAAAAAGGCAATGAAAAGAAATCAATACCAAAAATAAGATTGCTGTAGACAATGTTTTATATTGTCAAATTATTTAATTAAAAATAAATGTGTCCAAGAAAATTTAATGTAAAATTTTATAATCTAGTTTAAGTAGGTTACAGAAAATTGAGTAATGCACACCAGATATTCATTGACTAAAACTACTGTTGTATGTTCATTGTATTGGAAATTTTATATACATCAATTAAAATCAAAGTTCATCTTTTCTTCTGGTTAATAATCCTGTAACTTAATTAATACATTTTAACTTGGGATTCATTGCTTTAATGTGTTTGTATTTTCAAACTACAACTGTATTTTAAGATAAAAATAAGTTTAATTATTTTTGACTATGACATTTCAATAATGTGAGCCATTCAGAATGATATTTTAAGTTGAGTTCTCTTCATTTCAAGGAGGTAAATACTTTGAAATATTTTACTTAAATTATATTAAAGAAAATTTGACTTATAGCTTATTTTATTATCACAAACTCATGTGTATCCATTGTCAACTAAATGAATTCTTTATTAGTTGCAGACAGACCAACAACGAAAGTCCAACAGTCATACCAGTACTCATTGAAATTGAAGGAGGGAAGGCTTTATGTAATGAGAAAGAAAGTTAAAAAGAATTATAAGCCAAATAACTCCCAACCATCATCTCAAACACAGAAGAACGAAAGGATAATCCTTAAATTCTATGAAAAAAAATAATAAATATAATAAATCATGAAATCCACCAAAAGAAATAAATTTTATATATATGATACATAAAAGATAGATTTAATGATAATAGATAGCATTTTTTTAAACCACACAACAAAAACATTTAAGTTTCTGGTTAACCTTTGAGAATTGATTACACAAAATGAAAAAAAAAAAATAATGAAATAAACATTACTCATATTAATCTTATATTTAAGTAGAAACAAGCAGTATTTTAATTTGTATAACAATTAACTTAACTCTAAATTCTTCTTGGATATCTAATGATTCCTCTCCAGATTTCAAATGAATCTTGATTTTCTAAAATATCATAATTATAAAAAGAAAGAACCATTGGGCTTTTTAATACTGCTCCCCAATACATGGAGAAATTTGAATTCAGAAAATTGTCTCCCTTCTGTTTTGAGCGCTTTTCTTAGTGCGTAGACTTGAAAAAATAATTACATGGGGGACAAAATAAAAAACTGATGTATATTCCTCGTTTTCACATTAATAATACTGAATATCATCCACAGTATCCTGAAGATTGCTTTGAATATGACATATGATTTTTGTTTGAAAATCACTATCTGTTTTGTCAATATTGAAAAAACAAATCATACAATCAAGATAAGTGTGGGTTTATTCACTTTGATAACCCAATAGTTAATGGGATAATTTAATTTTTATTAACATTTCTATTTTAATTAAACAATATCTTATTTAATATGTATAAGTTATTTATGGTTACAGCATTCTTCTTTTGAAAAACAGCCTGTTTCATTTAAAAATGTCAATACATTAACCATCACAGAGATAGATTTTTATCAATTTTTTTAGTAGCTAATTCTAAATAAGAACCTTAGCTTAAAGGGCCTAGCCGGATAAGCATGTGAAATCTGCCCCCGCGTGTATTAGAACCAAATTTATACCATTGAGTCACACCTATGAGAAACAACCTTACGCAAATTTTTAGCCCTTAATCCTAACGGAAGGGAAGTTATGGAGGGGGGAAGAAAAAACAAAAAAAATTGTTTTCTCCTGAACAGCTCAACCGATTTTCACGAAAAAAATATATGTTATGGACTTTACAAATAGGTTTAAAAAAATATTTTTTAAATTTTTTTTCACGAAAATGCTGGTCAAAAAAAATTTTTGAATTTTTCAAAAAAATATTTTATGGTTATGATGGTTTGGTACACCTCCAATTTTTTGTTACTTTATTTCATTCGAGGGTCCTCCATAACATATATTTTTTTCAATTTTATTGCAAGTGTACCCCATGGTGAAAAAAAAAAAAAAAAAAATTTTCTCCTAAACGGATCAACCGAATTTCACGAAAAAAATATATGTTAATGGTTTTCTAAAAGAGTTCCAAAAAACGTTTTTTTAAATTTTTTATTTCGAAAACGTGAGTCAAAATTTATATTTTTAATTTTTTTATTATTTTTTTAAGAATTATTGTGGATTGGTACACCAAAAATTTTTTGCTAATTTAATTCATTAGAGGGTCCTGCTTAATATATATATTTTTTCGAGTTGATCTAAAATGTACCAAATAGTGAAAAATAAAAAAAGCAGCATTTTTTCAGCTCTCTGAGTAGTAGTTGGTCACGCATGAAGAGTAGGGATAGAGCTGTAGGATCGTAATGTCATTAGATATTACTTACACACCATGCACTATGAAATTTTTATGAGCGTCTAAATTCATGTCTTACATCATAGTTTTTTAGTTTAACATATAATAATATGAAAAATATATATTAAAAAATCTTTGTTGTTATGTTTTGTATCTAAGTCAAAAAAATGAAATAAATACAACAAAAAAATATATTCCATCCAATATGAGATATTTATAATAATTTTTTTTTTAACTTTTATTTATTTATTGAGATATATTACAATCTGTTACAAAATGAACAATAGTAATAGTGATATGAGACCACATTTATAATAATAGGTATAATAAATAGTATGTATGTGCATAGTGTGTAAGTAATATCTAATGACATTACGATCCTACAGCTCTATCCCTACTCTTCATGCGTGACCAACTACTACTCAGAGTAAAATGCTGCTTTTTTTTATTTTTCACTATTTGGTACATTTTAGATCAACTCGAAAAAATATATATATTATGCAGGACCCTCTAATGAATTAAATTAGCAAAAATTTGTTGGTGTACCAATCCACAATAATTCTTAAAAAAATAATAAAAAAGTTAAAAATATAAATTTTGACTCACGTTTTCGAAATAAAAAATTTAAAAAAAGTTTTTTGGAACTCTTTTAGAAATCCATTAACATATATTTTTTTCGTGATATTCGGTTGATCCGTTTAGGAGAAAAAAATTTTTTTTTTTTTTTTCACCATGGGGTACACTTGCAATAAAATTGAAAAAAATATATGTTATGGAGGACCCTCAAATGAAATAAAGTAACAAAAAATTGGAGGTGTACCAAACCATCATAACCATAAAATATTTTTTTGAAAAATTCAAAAAAATTTTTTGACCAGCATTTTCGTGAAAAAAAATTTAAAAAATATTTTTTTAAACCTATTTGTAAAGTCATAACATATATTTTTTTTCGTGAAAATCGGTTGAGCTGTTCAGGAGAAAAGAATTTTTTTTGTTTTTCTTCCCCCCTCCATAACTTCCCTTCCATTAGGATTAAGGGGCTAAAAATTTGCGTAAGGTTGTTTCTCATAGGTGTGACTCAATGGTATAAATTTGGTTCTAATACACGCGGGGGCAGATTTCACATGCTTATTCGGCTACGCCCTTTTCCTCTAAAATTGTTGTCAAGGATAGGATCTTTAAAGAATATAATTTCAATAGGAAGAACACTTATCTTGTGACTTTAATGGAGAAATAAGCAACAGTTGCATTATAATTTGTAATAATTCTTACTCGGTGCTCAAGGCAATTCAGAATTTCCAATTTTCAAATAACCCAAAAGTATTTGTTCCATACCAAACATCAATACACACGTATTCTAGGAAGCCACCAAGAACAATCAATTATTTCCCGCCTAAGTGTCAGACACACCAGCCTGTGACCAATGTTACACCTGCTGGAAGGGAAACTTCAGTTGAGGTATCTAAGCTGCGACACTGTGCTAACCATGAAACATATTTTGGTATAATATTCATGGTTTCACTTAATGCCAGCATCAGGGATATAAGCAAGTATTTGAACAGATTGATAAGTTTCAGCCTATCTGTCATAATAATCCTTTTGTTTCCAAATTCTCTCCTCAACATTCAACTTAAAGTCCACCTTTACCTGATCAAGAAGGGTAGGAACTTGGCATCCTTTATTTACTTTGGAATTACATAACTATAGCACGATAATCGCTATCACCATACATATAATGATTAAGCTTGTAGTTTTTTTCAAACCTATCTAAGGTCTAAGGTGTATGATATGTGTGGGGATTATCAAATAATCCTTATCCTGTTTCTCAACCTCCATCCAAAGATAATCCTCCCTCATGTCAATGAACATGAATCGAATTGCCACTAAATGTTTGGACCCACATGGTCAAAGGTTGATAAATGGAAGGAACATGGACCCCCATCCCCTTGGTTTCCCACCTATGGAACACCTGAAACAACAGTACACCTATTTGCAGCCTATACTGGACTAAGTTGTCAATGGATATTGAGTTATATACCCTCATTGAGTCGGACTTTTTATTCCTCAAAAAGGAAAAAAAAGAAACACTCCTTTAAGGACTTTGCATTCGGAAATGTGAGGACCCTTCATATTTCTCCTTAAAAGGGGCCAACCACTCAGCATTTGTGATCCACCATAAGATGAGTGGGCTAGACCAGACTGACTAAGGCAGACGGGAGGGCTAGATAATAGAAGGCATTTGCATAGCACCCTGACAGATGCAAAGATACGAGGACACTGACCACCAATGAGATAGCAAGGTATTATTATAATGTGCGTGCATCCACAAAGTTAATTATTTTACAAACCTAAATTAGTAATTATATAATAAAAATTTATTCCTAGATATATCACTATACTGGGTGTCCCAAATTCTCTATACAAAGAAGTCCAGGGGTGTCATATTAAGTGATGGTAGTGGCCAAAGTACTAGAAACAGAAATATAAATAGAAAATAATTTTTATTCTGGGACTGGGTCCCCTAAGAATAACAAGTTTGTACAGTTGAAATAACAACATCTCTGGCCAACTGACAGAAGAAACATAATTAATAACCATTTACAATTATGGGTTAATATATGTTTGTATATCACACACCCATATACAAATATAACAAATGTTACTTTTCTTTCAAAGTGTGATGTCAGGAACATAAATATCACAGTTTTTAAGCATCTTTTTGGGATGATAAAAGGTATTGGAAAAGTTGGGATTTGAATGAGGAGAGAGAAGCCTATTAATATTACCATAATTATCAATAATTTATTTTCAGCCAACATCGAGCAGCTTTGTTATAAACAGATGGGCATCCATCGAGTTGGAACTATGTTTCAAACAACTGCTGTAAGGGAATGTCTTCTAAATAATTAGAAAAGTCATCCTCTATAAAATGTGTAATAATAATTCCATTCAATCTTATGGATAAGAAATACAGTCTCACTAGCAATCCGTTCCATACGTTTTATAGAAAATGAATGCTGAAACTCTAACAGCTCAAAGATTTTCACGAGCCCAGCCTACACATGGTAATTTTTTTGCACTGCTTCCAAATCATAACCACTGCATTAACTGTACACAAACACTATATGCATGAATTCAAACTAGAAATTATTAATATATATATATATAATATAATAATATATATATATATTAATATGTTGTGTGACATAGTAGCTATTCATTCCAAAAAAAATTATTAACTGGCTATAGACTAAGAACTCATAGAAGAAAGCAAAAAAGTAAAGTATCAAGAGTTTACATATCACAATTCACATAATATGAAACAATCAGAAATACCAATGTGTACAAGAGATCAACTAACGAGGAGATGTTGAATTTTCTCAAAAATAAAAGGAATTGCTTAGTTTTTATAACTACATGCTCCTGAAGTTTTGCAATATCAATCCAGAAAACCAAGAATATGAACATGAACAAATAAAAGTGAATAGCCAAAGGTAAACAAAGAAGATTGTGGAGGCTTAAATCCTCATACCTTTTTTTCTAATTCCTTTCTTTCTAATTTTTAACTCTTACCTAATAGCCTCTCCTATTTATACCAAAAATGTTTTGTTTTTTGCAGTAATTGAACCGTTGATTTCCAAAACGTGCTAAAGGACATTTTTTTCAAAAATTCATATTTTGACAGATTTGTACTCTCATCATTTAGTTTTACCTAAATTTTCTATTTGATTTTATCTAATGAACACTCAAGTCCTTTAAAAACCTGATTCAGAAATGCAATGCAATTTTCTAAACTAATTACAGACTTAGTTTTGTTCCTAATCATACTAAAAAAATTCATTCCATAACTTTAAAATAGCGTTATTAATATAGTAAAAAAATAATTCTAGATTTTGATGTGAAAAGTCTCAAATGAGTTGGTTTAATAATATATTAATGAGAGATTTTCGCACTTCCTGTAAAATTTCCTAGAACGGATATAGTACTTTTTGGAAACCAACTTCTCAATTATTTCCATTATATTACTTGATGTAATGTTAATTTTTCTTCATTGTGATACTTTTAAATGGTAAATGAGGAACCACTAAGGTTCAGTTTCCCCATTCCATATCAACCTCGGGAAAGTGGAATAAATGTGCAACAGAATAGATGAAATATAGATTGATTTACTTCCGATGTATATTCCCCGTTCCCCACATTATTAAAGTGTCAAATTATAAAAGCTATTAATTATAAAAGTGAAGGATTGGTAGCGTTAGGACCATCAGACCTAGCTAAGGCCTTACACAATCAACCTTTATAATGTGTGTGCTCAATACTTCAGGAAGCCTTAAGCCTCTCAATTTTCAGAAAACAAAATGGCAGCATAAGAAAATCAAAATGAAGGTTGGGCACAGTCGGTCACTATGATATGAATGCCTGATCTTTAAAGAAAATTTGTTCTCTCAAATTTTAAAAGTCTCAAATTACAATGAAATAAAAAGACATTCTGACAGGTTCAGCATCTGTAAAACCTGAAATCCCACAAACAGCAGCAAAATAAAATTTTAATCTTCTCGAAAGTCCGATAAGCGAAATAACATGCTGAGGAACTCTGATTAGATAAAAATAAAGGAGATCTCTGTAATCGAGGGTTAAAGGGATTTATATATGATTAAAGAGGAGCCTAATTTTTACCTGACTAGAAATCGGCCATAGCCTGATATTTAAGATTGAATTAAGGTAAAACCAGATTAAAAGGAAAATCTTATGATATATTCCATTCATACCAAATCTAGATGGCAAGTGAACTTACAGAAAAAAATATATATATTTTTTAAAAAGGAAGTATAAGAGACAGTAATTGGAAACTTGGACAGGCATATTTGGCTGTTGATTAATCTGTGGTCAACATTTAAAAGGCTCCTACAAAGAATAGTGAGTTTGAGTCAATCTGATGTTGAATTAATGAAATTTAGGATCCACTTACCCCAATATACGTTATATAATTTCCAATAATTGTTAATTCAAAATAATAAATATCAACTCAGAGCACCAACTATAAAAAAAGAAAACATAAATTATCATTTTTAACATGGATTTAGAGGAAAAAGAATCAAGAATTTTACAGCTGATAAAATAAATACTATTTGGTACTCCATATATTTTGTAGCAAACCAGTATACAGAATACATTTCACACAGGGTACCTAAAGATAATAACTTGATCATTTACTGAAAGTGCTGTTAAAAAAATAAGATATATTAAAAAAATCTGGTGCCCACGACTTTCACTTATCTCCGTTATTTACATCAATTTAAGAATTTTCAAACAAATTTAGAAAGAAATAAATTGTTAAAGAATTATGTACATCGGATTTTAATAGAAACATGTGTTTTATTAAATAATATATTATATTATCATCTACAACAATCAGTTTGTTTTATAGGCTTTTCATCAATCTCCGTTAACTTGTACAATAGTACGCATTGGATATTTTTTTCTAAAATCATTGGCATTCCAACGGTATATTATTACATGTATATTACTGTTCATAAGATAAAAAAATAATAATTGCATTAAAAAAAAATATGTTTGCAGTTTTCTCTTTTAGTTGGATATCTAATTCATTAAAATTATACCATTGTGGATGTAATTAGTTGACCGTTGAGAATTACTGGAAGGAATTAGTCCGGGTGGCGGTCATTAAATGAAACAACTAAATAGTTTCAACTATTTTATTGTTTGCCAACGTTTCGACCCCCTTTGTGGGTCATCATCAGGGCGCATGGTGGGAGAATGGAAACTGATGGAAAACCAGTTTCCATTCTCCCACCATGCGCCCTGATGATGACCCACAAAGGGGGTCGAAACGTTGGCAAACAATAAAATAGTTCAAACTATTTAGTTGTTTCATTTAATGACCGCCACCCGGACTAATTCCTTCCATTAAAATTATACATTTACCTGTTTTTTAGCAATGCTAATCAGATGATATGGTCAATTTTATAAAATCTAAAAAATTAAAGGTACTTCAGAGGAAGAAACTTTAAAATATTGGCATTTAAGCCCTGTCAGACTATTTCAATCAGAATAAAACCTCCTACATGATATTAAAGCCTGTCTAATTTTACATCTATATAGCGAGTTTAATCGAAATCGTTGTAGCCATTTTTGAGAAAAACATATAGGCCAAAATACATGGTATAAAGTGGCTCTTCTGGTTAGCTGATTTTGATGAAAAAGTTGCTGTAACATTTTGGACGTATAGTTGTCTTAAATATGAAATTTCAGTTTCATAGGACTTACAGTTTTCGTGCTGGACTTACCACACACACACACACAAACACACACGCAGACATTTTTGTAGGACTTGGGTCATTTGGACTCAGGGGACTCTAAAACGTGTATTTCCGTTAAATGCTGGAATTGGAAAATTTTCACAATCATAATACTTTCCCTTACTATATATTCCATATATAAGTGAAAGTAAAAAAATAAAAATAAAAATTATAAATATATACCTCTACAACCTCTGAAGGTTCTTAGGCTCATTAACATCAATCCAACAATCGGACAAAATAATACTACCAATATTTATTCTTTTGTGAATAATGCCCATTAGAATTTTTTTTTTTTTTTTCTGTCAGTAACTAGCTCCAGTAAGCATTGAGCTGTTTTCCGACAAAGGCCACTAAATACCCATTGCTGGGCCAATACTCTCCCAATATTATATTTGCATTGAACAAACAGACTTTTGTCTATTTCAACATACTTATCTTTACCCCCAATCTTTCACGAATTATTCTCGAATTTCTAAGCACAAAAATCCCTTATATAACCACTATAGTCAATATGTTTCTTTAGACATACCCAGATGCTCCAGGCAAAATCTGGTAAAATGAAACCTTACTCCTTCTAATTAAGTATCTTTTATTATCCCTTCATCCCCTAACATTGCAAAGCCAATTAGGACATCCCACAACATACATCTTGTCATGATTGGTAATACTTTTTTTATAGTTTAGAATAATTTTATGCCTCTGAAAAAAGCTCACTGCACTTTCTTCGCTAGTAATTCTTCTGAAAATTTCTTTTAATGTAAACATATTGATACAAGTGATGTGAAAGGTAATCAATCATACCATTTATTTTTCACAAGCTATTTCAATGTGGCCCATACAACTAACTAGTACCAAATTTGTTATAGTACAGTAGTAGAAAACAGAACATGATTCAAATTTTTTCTATGAACATTGAAAAATAGAAGATAAAATAGATCAACAATATATATTTTGAAAATGTATGTACAATTAACATTTGAAGTATTCTGTAACTACTTATAATAAATTAATAGCATAGATTGCTAAATTCTTTAAAAATACAGTCATGAACTATATTGGAGAATTCTTGAAGCCTCGTGAAGCATAGTCAGAAGGAAGAGTTCGTGCAGGAGGAGCAGGAAAACTAGGTTCACCAGGGACAACTGCGGGACGGTTAGGAACTGTACGCCATCCTCCTTTCTTGGTCCAATCCTGAAATCAGTTATTATTTAAAAGATACTGCTTCACATTCTAAAGTGAGTGCAAGGTTATTTCCAATTGATTGCAACAGAAACAATTCCAATTCGAAAAGATTGACATTGTTAAGAAAAGAAAAGATTGTTGCAATATCAATAACCTCCCTACAGTTTGAATTAGACAAAATCTCTTTATCAAGGTGAACCAAGAAATCATTAATGTTGATTCTGAACATTATAATTTCCCTCCATCTAATATTATTTACATTATAAAAAGCAAAAAAAAAGTCTGCTTCTAGCACATAATTAAAATTATTAAATTAAATGGATAAAGCTAAGTTTATGCATTCAAATACAAATAAATAAAACTATAACTTACGTTAGCATTATATTTAAAATAATACGCTCCTGAATACAACAATGTTAGGCCCATAAGAATTTTTCCTGCGAAAACTCTAGTGTACACAGCATTAGTAGCACCCTTAAAACCAAAAATTAGCTTTTAATATTATAATACTATGTAAATAACTGTATAAAAGAATTTAATAATTTGGTGATGTAAAGTTTTAAATGAAAATGATTATTTAATAAATGAGAGGCTTGGTCTGTATTTCTTTGGTTGCAAAACTAACCATTAAATTGTTCAAATGAAATATAAACCAAGAGAACAGCTGTCATTCAAAAGTCTTTCTGTAACTTGCTAAAAAAGAAAAGGTCCTTTGACTTTTTTTGGTAGATATAACACTGGTGACAATTGTTTTTTTGTTTTTTTGACACCAATGATAAATTTACACAGTATGATATACTATATTTCGTCATACCAACAAAGTTCATTATTTAACAACAAAATACCATAGGTAATAAATTCAGTCCTAATGTCACATCTGATATTAAAATGTATTATCAGCATAAGGAACTTAAATTATTCCAAGTGCTTGAATAGTGATTTATGAGCGATCAAATCATATTCTATCTTCGTACCTAAACAAATTCCATCCTTAACAAATGTTTCTACATTCAACAATTGAAAATCGTCATGGAAAACAATTTTAATATAATAAGCAACTTGGATACAAATGTTAAGACAATTTAAAATTATTAGTTACAACAATTGATACCATTATAGGTTCCAAAAGTTTCCCCAAAGCATCTAATGGCTTCTTATAAGCTCTTCTAATAGGATTATATAATTCTGTATATAATTCAGGAACATGTCTTGGTTCATTTGGTGCTAGAATCTGGTCTTTAACCCACTTGGCTCTCCAAGCCCGTTCTTCATCAGTCATTCCATGTAGTCTCTCTCTTTCACGGAACAAACGTCCTTCCAATGAAAATGGCTTAACACCTCCAGTTGGCGATGCCATGTTGACAAAGAATTGATAAAATAGGATGCCTAAACGATTTCGACTATTAACCGCTAAAATTAAATATGTTCTGAACAGAAAAGACCATAGACCAGTCCAAGGAGATAGGAATGAGTATCGATTGTATAAGGTTAAAATCGTTGCTCAAATTCATTTATATTGATAAATCAACAAGAATAGTTTATAAATATACATTTGGCAAACTTTTGCTTCTGGAAATGCGGTTAAATATCTGGGAAAAACCCATATCTAAATTGGCAATCCAGATAAAAATACGCACGCTATGTTGTTTTTTTAATTTACTACCTCATTATAAAAAAAAATCAATCAACCTTGAAGGATGTTAAATTGAATAATATTTTCTAATTTGTAAAACAAAGGAATCACTAATATAATATTGAGAGGATCATTCACCACCGACCCTGATGACTTTTACTGCGCATACGGGAACTCTAATTTAATTTTAGAGTGTAAACTACGTAATAAAATCTAGTTGGTAATTTTTAGATTATTACCAGAATCCAAGGGCATCTAATCGTGTAATATTATAGCTCAGAACAAATACTCGATGAGGGTTTCCATCATATTGGCGAGTGAATTTGGTGAATCACCAAAATTTTATTCGTGAAATTCCTGAAACATCCGAGACATCATTATATATTATTTTTAAATTACTCAGAAGAGGTATAGAAAACCAAACCAATTATTAGGAGTATATAAAAGGTATCTTTTATCGACTAATAAAAAGCTCCGTAACGCAAAAACATGATAGACATATAAAGAACTACCAGCTTACTTCCCCCCTTGACAAAATATAAACCCCCAGCATTTTTCGGGGAAATACCAGACTGACTATGACTCAAAATGAAGTGACTGCCTTAATTGAAAATTTAAACAGAAGCAGAAGATATTTATTTTGTGAACTGTAGACTGCTTTAACCAATTCATAGAAAAGTACTTAAATATTAAGTAACAATATCTATTTTAATCAAAGTAAGAAAATATCAACATGAACCCTCATAAATCAAAGATAATGAGATCCAAGAAGATGCCTCGACAAGGAATGGTGGTGATAAGGATCAAGAACAAGCCCATTAAAATGGTAAAAAATTTCAAAATCCAGGTACATTCGAATTAGAATTAAGTCATTTATAATTATATTAGGGAGAGATTGTAAATAGTAGGAAATATTGTATAAATATAAATAAACTGGAACATCATGAATAAACGAAAAGTCAGCAAGAACACCAAATTGATTTATACAAAACTTTTTCTTCTCATATTGCCTTACTTGACCCTTTTAAGTCGGAAAATCAATATGGAGTTTATTACTCACCTTAAAAACTGGCTGAACTCATGAACAAAGGCTTAGTGAGAAGTAAGAAGATAGAAGAAAGATGTACCCCAGTTCCATTAGGGAGACAACAGACTTCCTAACGAGAAACTTATCTTCTCCACCTTAAGCAAGTTGGAGTCAGTACAACGCCGAGCTAAAAGAAACGAGTTATTGAGACAGGAAGATATCTCATTGTACTGTTAAAGATGCTTCCTAGGAGAGGTAAAGTCCACTGAACATTTATAACTCCTGCATTCGGATCAGGAATAATCAGTTTCTAGGAAACCATCGATTCTATTACAGCAACACAAGCCGAGGAAGAATGGATACTCGACGGAGCACTATCGACCAATCTTTCGCACATGATCTATATCTTAGAGATGCTGTTGCATCACCGCCTTATGCATTGCAGGAAAGAGGACATCATCCCATCAGAACAATGGATTCCAGAGGTCCCTCACGAACACCACCTTACAAATCTATATGCCCACACCACCGAGCAAATGGATCATAACAGTGCTACGGGGTTAGCTTCATTGAACTTCATTCAGTCGTTTGGTTGTGTGACACTCACATTTTTACTCCACCTTCTGGAGGAGATCAGGTTTCCGGCCGTCCTCTGCCGATTGTACGAGCTATCTTAGCAGGAAATTTTTCGTCGAAAGGTTGACGGAAGTCTGTCGAATCAATGCGTCACCCCTGTAGGAGTATTAAGAGGTTTGTTTAGCTGATGAGTCCAGTAGTATAACATTCACTCCCTCTCTACTGGGCTTGCAAAGTGTAATTTTTTTTATAATGTAAACAGAGACGTTACAGTACTGGGACTAATATTGTTTATGGTTTGCACTGATTCCGTCGTTGCTGTTAAGCATCCATGGGAAGTGGTAGCACTCTCTTGGATGATTTCGGAAGATACTTCTCCAACAAGCAATAACGCCAGCCGAGCCGTAACCATAGCACAGGAGGGCCGGGATCAAGGAGAATGTGGCTTTC
Source organism: Piezodorus guildinii (assembly GCA_023052935.1). NCBI lineage: Eukaryota > Metazoa > Arthropoda > Insecta > Hemiptera > Pentatomidae > Piezodorus > Piezodorus guildinii. The sequence continues at coordinate 43,022,432 of CM041295.1, forward strand.
GTTCCTACACCAAGATGGGAGATGAAGATCACAGCTTGTTTCACTCATTCATATCTGTGCATATCACTGGACTGACATTTCACCTTCTCTAGATACGACTATGATAGTTTGTATGATGTTTATTTATTTGCCAACTTTTTATTTATCTTATTGTAGGTTGTTGTTTTGATTTGTTTTGCTTTTTCATTTATTGTTATTTTATTGTATATATGTATATGAATTTATTTATTTTCTATTTTATGCAATTTGACTATTATTATTATTTTCTGTATATATTGTATGAATGTGGTCTCATATCAATATTACTATTGTTCATTTTGTAACAAATTGTAATATGTCTCAATAAATAAATTTAAAAAAAAATACGATTGGGAGAGGATGAAGCTGGCCCAATTGATGTCAGATAGATTTAATCATCCTTCACATAGCCGCAGCTCTTATTACTTCGGGTCTAAATATATTAGGCCGTTAGTGGACTCACCATACCCTATGGTGTATCTTTTCTACGTTACTTATACGAGTCGATACTCCAGAAACTTTAGAGTTACTGGAATCCCGTCTTTATGCGGATCGTAAGAAAAGTCTTCTTGCAACGAACAAGGAACTCTACCTTCCACTCGTGGAGCTCCACCTACCCTCAGTCCCTAAGGAAATCACTATATATTCCTTGTATTGTACCTTACCAACTCCCATATATATATTATATATATATATATATATATATATATATATAAAACTAGTTAATCTGATCTATTTGTATTTAGTTGTCGTTGTTTACAAATTAATCTACGATTTTCTTATAAGAGAATCCATAAATCTGTTATGTCTTTGGATAAATAAAGTGTCGATTCTTATAAATAGGAAGGTTACTTCCCTCCTCTAGTGTATTGATTTGATTGTCAAACATGACAGTTTTCCATATGTTTAGAAAATGTTATGTTTTATCTTTACTTATTTGTTATTCTTTCGGTTATAAAATTGAAAAATACCCATTACTAATGCCTAATGTACATCCATATGTTGTATGTGATTTTGAATATAAAATTGTATTTGTAAATATGGATCTAAATCCGTTTATATTAATCATTTATTAATTTCTTTAATACTTCAGGAGGAATTATATTTATGTACACCGGTCAGAGTTAATTACACGAAGAACTTTTACATTGTTGGTTTTGAACCATCTGCAAGTATGAATGTTGTTCACCATATGCTTCTCTATGGATGTTCTGAACCTGGAAGTAATCATGCTTACTGGTGATTATTTATTTTAGTTTTCATTTGTTACATGCTAGCTTTAAATGCATTTTTGCTTCATTTTTACCTCAGTCAAGTTGCTTCACTTCAGTCTAACTGAATGCACTGTCTTCTAATTCGATTCGTACAGTTCAGGTCTATTTATATTTATGTTTAGAATAATAACCCTAATATGTTGTCAACATGTTTTACCTAGGTCGTAATTTTTGTTAAACTAGTTTATTGCCCTGTTTGCTTGTCTGTCAAGAAAATATGGTCAGGTATATGATTAGATATAATATTAGAAATCAGTATCTTTTATGTAGATTTCAATTAATGTGTTAAGATATGTCTTTTGAGGTATCAAAAAAGTTTCAATTCAAAACTAGAACGATCAATATTCATTTAAGTTATTAATGTTGTTTGCTGGAGATATTGCTGACATTTTTAATGTGACAAATCAGTTATATTGATTAACACTAAAACCTTGATATCTTATTAAATTTATGATCGGATTTGTGGTAGACCTTAAATAGCAATTTTATTAGAAGTATATCTTATTTATTCAGTTGAATTAGGTTTCTTACAATCATCCCACTTTTGTTTCCACCACTTTAGTGGTATTTATGATTATATAATTTTTTGTTTGTTATCACTTTTGCATATTAGCAATTATGGATCTAGATCTACAAAACACGATATCAAGAATGCTTTTCGAAATCCCTCTTAGTCTTCCACAATGAACAATAGGACCTATTCTAGGTATTAGGTAGGGTAGCTATTCTACTTGGGAAGGCAAATGGTCTGAATAATCACTGAGACAAACTTGACATATTTCTTCTCAACGATCTCATAGACATTGCACAGTTACTGGAACCCCTATCGTTACTCATTCTCAGTTATAAATATGAGACTACATCACATACAGATCATATCACCCATACAAAATATCCCACACTGGCTCATGCATCCTTATTAACAGTTCCTTGCCTCACTCACTGATTCCCTCCACTTAAACTGACACCATTCAGTCAATCTCTATCACCTTATCCTTCTGCCCATCTAACATAACCTTTTCAGCTGTCATTGTCCTCCTGGTTATTCTCTCACCTAGAGTCCTTATTCCGATCCTTTGGTTCATTGCTGGGGGCTATTACAACTCCAAAGACCAACTGTTGGGGTGTTGAATTTCCAACACTCGTGGTAGGATTGTTTCCCGGGTAGCAAACTTTAATACTTTAATAGGTATTCCATTTTGTCACTCCAGAATTATACATACTGGCATATATCCCTTAACCTGTTAACCGGGCGGGACGTATAAATATGTCAAATGTGAACAATATCAAGTATATGTACATCCATATTTAAATAAACGAAAAAGTGTATAATTCATTGCCTTTTCATTTATTTCATTTAATCTTTAAAAAAAAAAAAAAAAATATATAATATATATATATATTAAATATATATATATGAAAATATATACTCCGGTTATATGCCGCATAGTTTAAAAAGGCTATTCCCCAGTTAACAGGTTGTAATAAACATCCAGATATTCTTGACATCATTAGTTCCCAAATTACCTTTGCTCATTCCTTAATCATATCCTTTGATGACCTCTCCTGAGATCATATTTTGGTTCTGCTTCTCATGCATTCAAAACCTATCCTTAAACCCTCTACTCCTTCCCTGATTAATGGACCTGTTGACTGGGAAAATTTTCCTTATGAATTAGGGAACAAAATTGACTTGAAAATTCCGTTAAAAACTAGACAAGACATAGAATCAGCCATTGACAAACTTATAAAATCAATAGAAACTGTCATAAACACCAGCAAAATTAGAAATTTTCATGAAACCCTCTTTCAAAATCATATTCAATTCCTACAAACTTAAAAACGTCAAGCGAGAACAAAATGGCATAAAACAAAATATCCGTCGGACAGAAAGTTTTATGTCAACTGATCAACAAACTAAACATAGAAATGAGAAAATTCAAATCTTTCCTCCTAAAAAATCTATTCCCAATCCTTGATATTTACCAAGTGATCCTTAACCACCAGTTTGAATTACGCTCACCCCATTCTACTTTATAACAGTGCCTATATCTATCTTTTAAAATTTTCTACGTGTTAAATCTTCCCCATAGGAGCGCGGTATGTATTGCTCTGGAGACTTTTAACAACACGGAACAGGCTTTTGACTGAGCTTGGCACCGAGGACTGCTATACAAACTTCATCAGTTCTTCTCTCCTATGTATTTCTTATTAATCTGTTCCTACCTCACAGATAGAACCTTTGAAGTAAACCATAATCTTTCCTACTGATCCATATTTCCTCAGTCCACAGGTGCACCTCAAGGTAATATCTTGAGCCCAATACTTTATATCATATTTACAGCTGATATTCCAATATAACCTAGCACTGTCCGGACTACTTACGCCAATAACACGTGTGTTATCCGTAAATAATGACTCAACTTTTGCTTCCCAAACCCGTCAGTCTCATAATTTCTTCATTGAAGAATGGTATCAAAGGTTGAGAATCAAAATCAATCCTTCAAAATCTCATCAAATTAACTTTACCCTTCGAAGTGAACCTATGTCGGCCTTTCCCACTATATCTTTTAGTAACATTCCACTTACCTCAGTTGAATAGATCCGGTTAGTGGGACTTGATTTTGATAAACGTCTCACTTTGATTGCTCACACTAGACTGAAACAACAAGAAGCAGCTTGTAGATACTCTTTATTATAATATTTACTTGGCAAACACTCAAAACTTCCCACTCACTACAAAAATAGTTATTTGTAATTCCGTCATTAGACCCATTTGGACATATAGAATTGAACTATGCGGATCCACTAAACCATCAAATTCTTTTTGCACAATCCTCCAAAAGATCCTAAATGCCCCTAACTTTTTCACCAATAAAATAATCCTTAAAGACCTGAATATTCCATTAGTTGCCGACTTAGCAGGAAGTAGGTGTAACTCCTTTAATTCCAATCTACTAATCCACTCAAACCCACTTGTCCGCAACTTCTCCTCCTTTTATTCCTGATAATCCTCTGAGGTGGCTAAAAACCAATGGCCTTGAGACCTACTGATTTAAATAAATCTGAAGCACTACTAGAGGGTAGTTTCTTCACACGTCTGCATCAAGCCCATATGATCAGCTTAATGTATTTTTTTATTTTTTTTTTATAACTACAGTTGTAAATATAATGAAAACAAATTAAAAAAAAAAAGTATGACTCTCCCTCCCCTCTGTGTATATAAAGTATTTTGTTAAGATGTTAATTACATGGGTATGATCTGATCTTTCAGTATATTGTACTTCCATAAGTTTTTATTTCTAATACCTTCTACTGTTGTCACTTAGTAGTAAAGCCCAGAAAATGTATAAGGAACTATTTGTTTACAGGTTTCTATTTGTATGTACACTATTATATTCCTTATTTATTTTAAAGTTAAAACAAAATAAAATTGTTATTGTTTTGCTTTAATGAGAGTTTTAAAAACATTACAAAAAAAAATTAAAATCTCTATAGCAACTAAAATTTCAGTTCTTAGTCTAAATAATAATTAAATAATTCACTTAGTAACTTTAAACCATTATTACCAGGTTGTCCTTAAAAATAAGGCAGGATTTTAGATTTTTCTTTAAATAATTCTCTATATAATAAAATGTTTATGTTTGTTTGATTATTCATTTGGATGAATGTCAACCCATTAATCCTCTTCTACAAAAATATGTTTATCTTCCTCTGTAGCATTTTGCTACTTGGAAATAATGAAGTTTTTAGTTAGATATAGATAAGTGTCATTTCGTATAATTTTTTTATTTTTTTTTATTCATATTTTATTGAATTTTACAACTGTATTAACATAAATGCAATAAGTAAAACTGTTGAATTAGAATAAAGGGCGTGAAAGGCTTGAGAAGAAACTACCCAGCGGTAGAACTTCGATGTATAATTTTAAATTACAAATTTATATTTGGCCAAAATGGGGTCCAAATGGACAGGAACATCACAAGTGTGGGGTGAGGGCAGTATTAGTGAGTGCACCATCAAAATTTTAGAGGGAGGCTTCGGGCTGGAAGACAAAGAAGGTTGTAAAAGAAATTCTTTCCTCAATGAGGATATTCTGTAAGCTTTGTTGGAAGAAAATCTCAGGAAAATTGTTCAAGAATATGCATGGAAACTCGATGTAACCAAATTGACCATTGATGACCACCTCGAAGCGATTGGAAAGGTGAAAAAAAAATTTAATTTGGATTCCTTACTCAATAAACAACCATAAAAATCAGTACTGTGAAATTTGTGCCTCACTTCTTTGCCAAACTCCAAAAATTCATTTCTATCCATATTATTTTATTTGTGATGAAAAGCAGATCTTATTTGATAAAAGTAGACGTTCTTGAAAGTGGCTCGACAGGAAAAGCAGCACATCAGTGTATTAATCACAGAGCCATAAAAAATGAATTTTCTTAATCTATAGATTATTAGGATTTCAAATTTTATAGGGGTATGGAAAAGCTGCCAACACATTGGCAGGCAGACATTTATCGAAAGTATTGGAGACTATTTTTATTTATAAAAACAGGTATTGATATATATATTTTTTTCTTTTAAAACTGTAATCCTGCATTATTTTCCTGAAAACTCATTAAAAGAAGACTGTCTAAGTTATTTGTAAATTTATAGTTTTATTTGCTGATTTCTTATATACTATATACCACCTCTGCTAGTCTCCTCTGATGGTATTTCTTTTTACTTCATTTATTCGTTTGCCTCCATCAGTTAGACCTGAGCTGAAATATATTGAGCTTTTGACTTGTTCTAATGAATATCCATGGATGTCTTAAGCAATAGTGGTATGCAAAAAGGCACTTAAAGAAATGGTGTTTCTAGAAAATCAGGTATCAAACCTTTATTAGCTTAGACTTATATAGGTCTACAAAAAAATGTCTGAGCTATTTACGAGTAATCTTTTTATTATGATATGTAAGGCAAGATTAAAAAGAGTAGGTGGGGGAGGATCATCTCCCTTGAACCAGTCAAAATAAGAAATTCTGTCATTACCACCAACAATAACTTTACCATCACTTTTCATCAACATCATAATTTACTTAACCTTATTAATTTAAGTGGAATTTGAAACTATCTCAAAATTTAAGGTATTTTAGTAGTGTTGTCCTGTTGACATTGTTGAATGCTAACATGTTGTTTATAACGAGAAGAGGAAAATCAAAAAGGAAGAAAAGGTTAATTTTGTATTTCCAGCCTTTTTGAAGTAGCTGTCTCTGGAAGTAGCTGATTTTATGGCTACCATTGACCGACAAATTATATGTGTGTATATATATATATATATATATATATATATATATATATTATATAATTACTGTTATTTTTGAACTATTATTATTATTTATTTTTTTTTTTGGAAAATTGGTCTACCTTCGTTAAATACAATTCTAAAAATGAATGTGTCTCATTCATTAATTTTCATTTTAAATATTTGAACTTGAAATGAAGTAAAATTTAATATCCAATATTATGATTATTTTTGTAAACAACTGTACCTCTCTCTATTTTTGAAAATTAAATGTTGAAAGTACACCATGTATTTTACTTAAGGGGCTCCTCTGGGTTTCATAAAAGTTTGATATAATTTAATAGCTAAACAAGTTTTAATTGTTTCCAATTAGATTTTTTTTGACCTATTTGTGTTTCACTTGCTTGTGTGAAAATGTCACTATGACAAATATTATAAATGTCATAATATAAAAAATGAAAATCTTAGCCTTTATTTTATTCTTTATTTCATATTTTCAGGGATTGTGGGGAGATGGTTGTTGATAACGGCAATCGAGCAACTTATCATCCTTGTAAAAAAGGATCTCAAGTAAGTATTATTTTTGAACTATTTACTATATGAAGTATAAAATAATTTAAACAGAAATTTCAAGTTAAAATTGTTCCTATCAGTAGAACAGTACTGTTTTACTGGCTGTATGTCAATGTATTGTTTAATTGAATAATTGTTACTTGATGTCTAAATCTTAAAGCGTCTAGTTTGAAGCTAAGAAATATTTAACCTACAGCAGAAATTCTTTATTTAAGTTATATTTTGTTTATTAATTTTTTCCTCATATCTTTTTCTTTATGGCTTGATAGGAATGTATTCAATCCTTCTAGTAACTGTTACTATACTTGGAGTTGGTACTTGGCCCTTTAAAATTTTACTATAATACTGATATTTCTGTTGTCCTGCCTTGTACAGTTTCAGTTTCTTGCCCTTCTAAAGTAACTTTTTATTTATAACTCATTATGTCTTGTACCATTTCTTCCTAGCCTATAAGTAGCCCTAATAGGGCTATACATATAAATATTTATTTATAGGTTGTGTACATAGTCAGGAGCTCAGAGAAGCTTTAATATCTCCTACAACTATACCTATCCCCCCCCTTGTGAAGGAATCTTTATTATTACTATTACAATCAGGAACTATACATTTCTATGGTCCTCTAGTTATCCATCATCCTATCAGCTCACAGATTGCTCAATTATTGAGACGCTGTTACTTGTAAATTTCCTTGTTTTGTTTTTTTCATTGAATGTATTAGCTTTTTAAATATAACTTTTATAAAAATGAGTAAAATATCATACAACATCTATACAAAATTATCATCTTAGACCCATAGTTGATAGTACAGGCTCTATCACACAGAGATCAGCCAAATATTGTACTTCAATCCCACATTCTTCTATTAATAAATATAGTATGAAAAATTCTTACAAAGAAAACAAAAATTAAGTCATAACATTCCTTATGTTAATCATTACCATGATGGTTGTTTAATGCATATAAAAACCATCGCCATGATGGTTGTTATGATGTCGAATATTTGTTTAGCAACACAAAAATGTAAGATATAATTAAATTCAATCAATCTATTGAACCATACACACAGATAAAGAATAAAAATTCATCTTTATAATGTATCAAAATATATTTAGAAAATTGTTGTTCTGTATGAAAGGGGGAATATTATGGGGAGTATTAAAGGTATGTAAGGGGATGATTATAGATATACCCTTAGAGTCAATTTAGCCGCTATATTTATGACCAAAATTTTAGGCTCTGTCACAGATAAATATAATTAACTACTGCCTTTGATTAATAAATATGTCGATGGCATTCTAACTTTCTCTAAAATGATATCCTTTAACTTCCAAAATGATATCTATACTTTCTTAAAGATCCTAAACTTAATGTCCAATGCCATATTTCACTCCTGAAACTGAAATAATCAAATAAGATTTTTAGATATAAATATACATCGAAATAGGAATCTACTCTAAACATTATGGACCAAAAAATACATAATATCAATTGAATATTGAATTATTATAGCAGCTTTAGCAATAAATATACAACTAATACTGCTTATAACTTATTCAATACATCCATCAAACTAATCAGAATTCAACATCTAGCTAAAACTAAAGATTAGATATATAATGTTTTGATAGAAAATTGGTTTGGTATCTCATTAAAATCATATAAGATTAATAGTATGCAATATACAGGCTAAAATTGTCTTATTGTTTAAGATTCAACTACAATCAATAATAACAAAATCGATTTAACACTCATATAACCTCGATATATCCTCTATTTTAAATATTAAATACCACCGTTTTATTATCATTTTAGTTTATTGTTCATTGAGGTTTGTTACAAACCATAGAGTTTAAAAGGATAAATTATATTAATTAAAATAAATATATAATAATCTTAATGACACATTAAAAGCTCACCTATGAAATAAGATAAGTGATCTGTTTAAGACTTGCTATTCTAAAATAGTAAATAAGAAGGATGGAGAACGTAATAGATCATTACATTTTATATGTAATACAGTAAATCAACCTTAACACGTTTAGCCGGTGCGAACCACTGGTGGCCCACACTAGTCTGTACCATGGGGCAGCGCTTACCACCGGTGGCCCGCGCTAGTCTAATCTTATCGGACTGCGCATACCACAGGTATTTCCATATCCATGTTATCTATTATTTATAAGGCAAAATAATAAAAAAATAAAACATTTTAACTGCCTTTCGAGTTACACTTTGCTAGTATGAAAAAACGCACAAATTCCAAAATAAGAACTAACTAGACTGTTAGCAAACGTACAAATCGTATACAGGTCTGAACAGGCAATAATCGATGAAACGTGGCATGAATTCGAGCGTCGCCCGACAGAGCAGACATTGAAAAGCGGTGCCGGCGTGAATGTGTTAAGCAACAAATATTGTCCATTGAATTTGCTTAAAAAAAGAAGAGACTTATGGGACATTCTAGTATATAACTATATATTGGCAATGTTTCGAGACTTCATTGTTCTCATATTCATGTGCTATCAATGAGAAATAGATTATCAGAAAATGCAAACAATAATTCCTCATTACTGACCACGGTATAAAAGGGCAGGATTAAGAAGAAGAAGAACATACGTTAATTAATATATATATTGAATGAATAAATGACTTTATTTATATAACATTTGCAAACAATTACGTTATAATAAAGATATGCTAAATTAAGGTTATATGCTCTAATTTATTAGATATTATAATTGCAATTAAACTAAAATTACTACTTGTTCTATTGTTTTAAATACATTTAAAAGAAAATAATACTAAATGTACTTGCTAATTAGTGTCCTACTTAGGAATTTCTGAATATTACAATTCTTAGGAAAACTCTGATTGAAGATTATTGGAATGGCAAAGAGAGCATCAATTAAGGTTTTCCTGAATTACCGTGGTCTGAAAATATTCAGATGTTCTCAAGTCTCTAGGCGCATCATTGAAGAAGGGATGGGGATTTGATTTTTGGCCAAGATCTAAGTCAATATCAATACAAACAGCACCTACATTAAAAAAAAAATGATAAGGTTATATGTTTCAACTTAAAGTGAACATTAAATTTTTTATTTGGGATCACTTGTAGCTGGGTGGTTAGCGTAAAAGCCTCCTATACCAAATGGCACGGGTTCAAACCCGCAGGTGGTCCTAGGATTTTTTAATGGGAGTAAAAAATCCTTAGTTATGCCGTCCTTCGGAGGGGACGTTAAAAGGTGGTCCCGAGCCTGTGAGATGTCAGGTACTCGTTAATGATCCCTATCCTAATAAAACCTGGATAGGCAAAATTTAGGACTCCCACTGTAGCATCGTCCGATTAGCCATAGTAGCTAAATAAAAAAACAAACAAACAAACAAATTTTTTATTTACATTTACTAATTCTCAAATTACCTATTATTGCCAGCTAACTTTAAGTATATCAGAATGTTTATGCAAATTTGACCATCAAGAACAGTGGTTCCTACAAAACATTTTGGTGGACCCCTTCATACAATCATTTTAATGGCAAGGACCCTCTCAATCCTAAATATTAGGTATATATTTTGATTTTTAGTGGGCTACACCTGATCATGTACATTGTGTGCAAAATAGCTCTACCAAAATTCTATGTTCTAGAACTGGCCTAGTTGGGGAAATGTAAATGAAGGAAAAAGCACCAGGCTCAAGGACTTCAATCCCCAAAATAATGAATAGCTAAAATTTAATGTTAAACCTAGTGAATGGTACTAGATTATTTTAAAGGTAGTGAAAAATCATTCGTTATACCATCCTTTATAGGGAACGTATGAATGGTGGTCCAGAGCTTGTGCTAAGTCTGGTACTCGTTAAAGATACTCTTCCTAATTAAACCTGGATAGTCAAACCTCAGGACTTCCGCTTTAATATTGTCCACCACAGTTGCATATAGTGATCTTAAATGAATAAAAATAAGCTAACACTTTAAACTTATACGAGCACAAGAAAGCATTTATTCAAATACTCATAAATAAATCAATTATAGGTGGAATAATCAGGAATCAGTCTTTTTTGAAAATTTTAAATTTTGCCGTTTCGGCTCAAGCTTGTGAGCCATCATCAGGGCATTACTGAGCCATGTTCAAGCATAAACTGATAGCAAGTCGAAGCATAAAACCAGTTTATGCTTGGACATGGCTCAGTAATGCCTTGATGATGGCTCACAAGCTTGAGCCGAAACGTTGGCAAAATTAAAATTTTTCAAAAAATGACTGATTCCTGATTATTCCACTTATAATAGTTTCTACAGTCGACTATACATCCTCAATATAAATAAATCAAATATTGTTCACTATCTTCTGTTCTTTAAGATCATGATTTTCGAAATGTTAGAAAATGACCATTTTTAAGGTTGTGAATGTAAAAAGTAGCAATTAACACAAGCAATTGTGTCGCTTAGGATGTTAAATTTGTCCCTGTAGAGCGAGTCATTTATGTTAAAAGACAAGGCTTCACAAATATTTTCCTTTAAGGTAATTTACAATTATTCCCCAATGACATCGCGGACCCCCTGGACACCGTCTACGGACACCCAGTCCGTCTGCGAACCACTAATGAGGATGTTCATAAATAATACATCAGTAAAAGCAATCCCCAAAATGTGTTACACAAATTAATGATTCACTCGGTCATGTATTATTTAAATACTTCATATAGGCCAATTTGCTGCCAAAAAAATTATAGTGGATTACCAAATTTAAATGAGATAAAAATGTTTAATCCACATGCCATACAGGGTATGAAAAAGCTGTATTTCTTCATTGTTGGAGTATGAAATTATAAAGAGTTGCTTAAGGGATATCCTTATCTGAATGTGTCCGAACAATATTGTAATTGTTATTTTTTCCTTTATATTTGATGAAATATTATTTAAATAATTTATTTAGTAGTCTAGTATTTTGCTCAAAACATTTTATTCTTTTAACCTTTTATGTTTTTATTTTAGGTATATAAAACCCCCAACCAATTAATAAAACTGTATATAAGTTGTTTATCAGAGTTATTATTGTGGTTGATTATAGATTTTAGTAAAAATATATTGTTGTTTTTAGTTATATTCTATATTATTTTTTACTTTTAACTTTGTGTTTATCATTTATTTATTAACCATTTTTAGTGGTATTTTTAATTTAACTTTAAAACATGGATCATCATTACACTATAAACATTAATGATCATTTCAACTTTAAATAGAAGTATATTTTTTTACTGGTAAATATGTACATTAACTTTTAATTATATTATTTTGTTTTGGCTATTTCTCTTATTTTACTTATAAATTATGTTATGAAGTTTTTAAAATTATTTGAATGAATTTTAATACTTTAGAACAATTATACAGGGCTAAAATTCCATATTTTCAAAATATCTTCACTTAAAGTACCTTTAATTCGGTTCATATGTTATCATTATCTGTTTCATTGTTTATAGTAATTAAAATTGAATACATTCTATTCAAGAAATTGACGGTTCCCTAAACGAGAGAGAGGTTTTTCACAGACTTTCTATATTAACTTTTAAAATTTATTTCAAGTTGAGAGGTAATTGAAACTTGTGTGATATCAAAAAGAAAAAAAATATATATATATTAGGCTTGAGAATAAAACAAGAAGATTGATAAGTTGTCTGCTTGATAAATAAAATCTAAAGTTTGAAAGTTGATTGTTATTCTGAAATTCAGCATTTTAATTAGGATTTTTTAAATATTTTTACACTTACTTATGTAAATCATGTCCTCGTAAGAAAGCTCACTAATATTCGATAAAATAAAATACTCATCTTAAGATTGTGCACTCTTATATTTATTATTTTAGCAGATAGGTATCCTTAAGATTCAGGTCTTAATGGGCATAAATAATTATTTATGTTATCAGATGCAATATTCATGAAAATATTATAAATTTTGAAAATGCATATTCAATTCTGTGGATGACTTCCAGATGGAGATCCATCATTATGTTATCAAAAGGGATTTTTATAAAAATATTACCAATTTTCAGAACTCACTCTCACTTATCGTTTATTGAAGTTGTAGTTTTGTGAGTAGTTAAAAATATGAAACAATAATGCCTCTGATAAAGTAATAATTGACCCAAGTTGGGAGATGTCGAAATATATCAGTATAAGAGTGTGAAGCAATCTAGAAATAGTAAGGCCCTTTGATGACCCAATATTGGACCTTATCTATCATATCCAAAATTTCGAAATAGATAGATACATTAAAACACAATTTTTAAAATTATAATTTATGTTATTTTCATAAAAAAGCCAAATAAGAATTAATTCCATAACGAAATTAAGAATTTATTTCAATTTTTTAATACAAATATGTATAATTTGACTTTTAAGTCACTTTTTGAATGATTTTATGTTTCAACCAATTATATTTACCAATTAATAACATTGTATGTAACTGGCAATAACATATTCATTTACCAGTAATCACCATTTATATTTGCTAGTTCTTATTGAACGTATTTACCAATTGATATAAATTTTGTTTACCAGTTGACTAATTATACTCATTACTAAGTGAAGTAGATTGTTCATGATAAAGAAAAATTATTGTAACATTTAAATAGCTGACAGGGAGTTGGTTTTTACATTTTTTAAATAAATAAATGCAGAACTTTTCTCAAAACCACTGTTTGCATAGTTGTTTTTTAGAGTTTGAAAAAAAAAAAAAGACAAATTTTATTTGATTTAAAGCTTTTATTTATTTATTTTTTTTTTTTTACGTTTCTAGTACATTGTTGGTCTACGTCAAGCATAAATTCTTCTTGAAGACATCAAAGCATACCTGTTTTTAGCGTTTTGATGCCTTAGAGGAATCCTCCAAGAGTGCTGCTTGCAGATCTTACAGTCAGTGGATCGGTATCCTGTCCTGAAATCTTTCTTTGAAGTTGATCTCATAAATGTTAAATGAGTTTAAAAGGTCTGGTGAGTAAGTACTTAGGCCAATCCAAATCTTGAATTTCTCAATCCTGTAAAAATTCATTTATGAGTCTCGCTCAGTATACTTTAGCATTGTCATCCACTAAAACAAATTCTTGGCCAATCACTAAACCATTGACTGCACTGCGGGTGTTAAAAATTTATCCAACTAATACTGAGCGAACATAGTTTCAGTTCTCATCAGCACTAACAACTCTTTTGGTATATCAGGGGGAATTTTATCCAATTTTGTACTTAATTGGTGGGGGAGGAAACTAGTCCAATAAGTGGACCTCATGGTCCTTTGCTGCCCCTGATGGCTACTTTCAGGTCCCTTCCAGTACTAACCAGAAATTTGTTTTTCAGGACCACAGCAAAATAAATATTACCATCACTTTAATGTGCTTATATATCACCACAGCTTCACCCATAACCCTCCTCTAAAAAGAAAACAAGCAGCACCAGATAAGGATTATATTACTACCCAGATCTTCTATTTACTCTTGCTTTGTTTGAATCATTATACTCTATAAATCTAAACTGATCGGTGAAAAGACAATCCCAGTCAATTGTCCATTAAATATATATTTCCTCAAATTTAAGGCTTCTGACTTTATGACGTTTTTACAGTATCAGTGTAATACAAAGAATAAGCTTGCTTTCAGAAAATTTAAATCATGTAAGTAGTCAAAGAAACCACTACCTTTTATTGTTTCCATGCCTGATTTACAACAATCCTTTCAAAGTTGGAACAGTTGTTACTACCTCTATTTCTGTCATGTGATCATGGGTATTTTTTAACCATTCAAAATAAATATTTTGTTTACTAAGTTGTAAATGAACTGGCTTGAGGATAATTCCTACTGTTAAATTGCAAAGCAATAAATAAGAAGTATTGTTTAAGTTTTAAAAGAATTTGTGTAATTGGAATTAGTCCATTATTAGTGTTAAAAAGCTACAGATATCATAATTTAAAAAATGATGAATTCTTATTATCATCTACTCTTCATTTGCAGCTGTGATTATATTGACCATTTTTAGCTCATATGCTATTTTGAGCCTGAAAAAATTAAACCAGTATTAAGAAATCAATATACAAATTTGACACACATACTTTTTATCATCATCGGATCTGGAACACGTTTGATGATGCCGGATCCGCCGGATTACCAGATCCGTTTTTTCCGGATTTCAATCCCTTAACATAATGGGTGAAAAATTTTGTATGATTATTTCAGTTTATAATAAATTTATACGTATTTTATTATTATTAAAAGCTTGGTAAAATACTTAAATAACAAACACAATATCGGTATATCGTTTTTCATCATTGAGTACAACACTTTTTATCTATTTGTATGTGTATATTACAGTGAATAAATAATGTCAGCAAGATACAAGGGGGCCCATTTGGGCCGTCGTACAGATAAAGCAAACAAACATGCATAATAATAGAGCAGAAAGAACAGAGGAACAAATCCAAGAGTATTATTTTTTTTGTTATTTTTTATTAAAAAAATATTCAAAAAGTGAAGAAAACAATCAAAATATTCACTAGAATTAATTTATATGACAGAACATTTGTCAGGTCAGCTATGTTTTATGTTTCGGTGGCTTATGTTTGGAGAAACTCTTTCAATTCCCAGTTGCTCCTCAAAGTGCTATTTCCACTTATCCAAAATGTTTTTTATTTTTTCTATAATTCTTACAAAAAACAAAAAAAAAATCTGGATAAGTGTTAGGAGCACTTGGAAGAGAAAATTATACATTTAAGTAATGGAATAAATATAAGTGGGAAGTAAGCTATAAGAGTATTCTAGCAGAGCATCCTTTCATTCTTTCCTTATGTTAGAAAATCTTTATAAACTACTTTTGTTCAAGAATTGTTTCTTCTTTTTTTTAAATTAATTTAATTTAATAAATAATCAATAGTAATATCTTTTCATTTTCTTTATTAAATTATTATTTAATAATAATTACTATTAAACTTCTTCTTATGTTTCGAGGTCATACCTAATCTTCAGGGCCACTTTCTTAAAACGTTATTAAAATTATGTGTCATATTCATCATTTTTGTACAATTTTGTCAATTTATTTAATAATTTATGTCTTTTCATTACAAACATCACATTACTTTCACCATCACCTTAATTCAAAATTTGAGGAGGAATTTATATATTTAAACAGTAAAATAAATATTATTATTATTATACAGATCTACGACCCACATGTTGAGTCTTGGCTTGCTCCAGCATTGACTGCCAGTCATTTCTGTTCTGTGCTGCTGTCCTCCAGTTACGTATACCAGGTATCCATAATGCATCAGTAGAAACACAGTCTTCCCATTGGAGCCTTGGGCTTCCTGTCTTCTGTTTCTCCGATAGGAACTTTAGATGGGATTTCCTCTTGATTCATCCTTGCAACTTCTTAAAATCAAGAGAATTTAATCACATCGACCATGTCTAAGTCTCCATTCTCCGCTAACATATACTGTTCCATGAATTCTCCTCAAGATCTTTCGTACGAACCTGGACAGTTCTTCCAGTCCCTGAGTCCTTATAAGTGTCCAGGTTTCAAAGCCTTGTTGTTTCAACAGGTTGAATCAAAACCTTGTATATCTTTACCTTTGTAGATTTTGATAGGTTGCTGGACCCGAGTTGCTTTTAAAGTGCGAAGGAACACCGATTGGCAGTCACAATACATCATTCCGAGAATTCATTTAGGAGTCCGAGTAGACAAATCCTTGTACTACTTCTATCCTGTGTGAAGCCAACTAAATAAAGGATTCCCTGGATATCATGCTTTGGGTTTCACACATATACTTTCTTTTATCCGAGTTCATTAGAAGCCCCATATGTGCTGTTGCTACTTCCACAGCTTTGGAAGCCTCCCTAACTGCTTCCAGCGTCCTTCCAGCAAAGTCCAGATCATCCACTTATCCAAGCACCTGAACAAGTTTGTTTAGAAGTGTCCCTGTGGTCTGGATACCAGAGTTCCTCATAATAGGAAAGTAAGCTGAAATATTTCTGCAGTGTATCCTTTTATGCTTTCCCAATGTTTTTTTAATTTTAAAAAAATATATTTATTGAAATTTACAACTGTATTTTGTAATACAATAAGTAAATATGCTGGTAATGATAAAATTCATGAAAAAAACATGAAGAGAAAATGCCCATTGGCATCACTCCACTAGGTAATCTAAACTAGAAGGTCTCAAGGCCATCTTCTTTTGATATACCTCGGAGGATTGTCAGGAAAGGAAGAGGAAGCAAGGATTGAAACTAATGGGTTTGAGTGGGAGTGGAGTTTTTCATGGAAGGATTGAACCTGGTTCGGGCCAAATCAGCAACATGTGGGATGTTAAGGTCTTTATGGATGAGTTTATTTGTGACAAAGTAAGGAGCATTGAGGATTTTTCGAAGGATTTTGGATTGTAAGGATTGAATACAGGAAGAATTTGATGATTTTGTAGAGCCCCAAACCTCAACTCCGTAAGTCCAGATAAGCCTTATGATGATGATATAGATGGGCCTTTTGTAGATAAGTGGAAGGTTGGAGCTTCTGTCCAGTAAGGGTTGTAGTAAGCAAAAGTGACGGGCAGTTTCTTGTCGTTTCAGTCTTGTGTGCGGATTCCTAGTTAGTCGTTTGTCAAGTAGGAGTCCTAGATAGCGAATCTGTTCAACCGGGGCTAGCGGAATATTATTAAAAGACACTGTAGGGCAGGATGTCATAGGTTTACGATGAAGGGTAAAGGTTATTTGGTGGGATTTGTTGGAATTGATTTTGAGAGGCAATGGTGGGATCATTATTGACTGGTAACACACAAGTGTCATCAGCATAGGTAGAAAGGAAGGTGTTAGGATGGGTTGGGATATCAGCTGTTTAGACTGTGTAAAGAATGGGTCCTAGGATACTGCCTTGAGAAACGCCAGCAGACTGAGTAAATAGCGATGAATAGGAACTATTGTGGTTTATTTTGAAGGATCTTCCAGAGAGTTAGGACCGAATAATGAGTTAGCATGCAGGAGGGAGGAATTTATGGAGTTTGTAAAGCAGTCCTGGGTGCCACTCGGTCAAAGGGCTGTTCTACGTCGAGAAAGGCTCCCGTGCAGTACAATCCGTGCTCTAGTGTTGATGAGACAACATCCACCACAGGATGACATTGTTGGATGGTAGAGTGGGATGAGCGAAATCCAAACTGGTGGTCTGGGATTATGTGATAAGTCTCTAGGATAGAATATAGTCTCTAGGATTTAACCCATAATGGGTAAAAGAGATATAGGGCGGTAAGAGGAAGGCAGCTCCAGCAACTTTTTAGGTTTAGGGATCATTTTAACAATAGATAACTTCCAGGGTTCAGGAAAATATGTGGTCCGGAGTATGGCATTGTAAATATAGGTAAGGAAAAGAATGGATTTTCTGGGAAGTTGTTTTAGAATATTGGGAGTGATTAGATCCTGTCCAGGAGCTTTGCGGGAAGGTAATCTGTGGATTATGTTTGAGATCTCTGAAGGATGAAATGCTTTAGGAGGAAGGGCCAACTGGAGTGGAATATCCAGTTCTGCTTCAACGCAATTAAGGTGGTGCTGATTAAAAATATTAGGATGCGGATTTTAGGTTTCAAAGAGGTGCTGAGCGAAGGTTTGGGATTTTTCTTCATCGGATCTGGTCCGGGATTGAGATTCTTTTAGGAGAGAATGATTAAAATCTTTGAACTGAAGTACTTTCTTGGTGGTATTCCAAACTGATTTATCAGTAGTAGTGAGATTTTATGTCGTATTCAGTAAGTTTTGAATTTTGAATTTCCTGATTTCTGCTTTAAGTTTGTTAGTCAGAATGGTATAGATAGTTTTGTCTGCTAGGTATCTAGTCCTATGCCTTTTCGTACTTGCTCTTCGTTTTTCCCTTAATAAGATTCGAATGTGCTGTGGCAGGTTAGTTTGTTGAGTGTTATTGTTGTTGGTGTTAGTAGTGTTGTCACGTATACGGCTACCTATTGAGTCAGTAAGTTGTTCTACAGCTCTGTCAATATCTAGTTTAGTCTTTAGTGAGATTCTTAGGTCCAGTTTGGTTTCCAAGTCTTTCCGAAATCTGTCCCAGTCCACTCGTCCAAAGATCAATTTAGGAGGGGTTGGCTTAGGAACAAAGCCCGAATGCAAAGAAAGCAGGACTGGATTGTGGTCTGATGAGAGGTCATTCAAGGATTTAACAGTTGTTTGTGAAGAGGAAAGCTGGGAGGTGACGAATATATCTAGGATATCAGGATGTTTTTTTTCGGGATGTAGGCCAATAAGTGGGATTCATGGGCAAGAGGATGGAATAGCTATTTAAACATGAGACACAAGAGAGGATATTTCCACGGGTATTGGATGTTTGACAACCCCATCGTTGGTGTTTAGCATTATAGTCTCCTCCAGCAATAAAGCTAGGAATGGAATTTCAGAAAGGATTCGTGCGAGAAGGGTGATAAGAGGTCTCATGGTTTCTTGAAGGTTCAAGAGGAAGGAATTCTAGATGGATAAAATGTCAAGTGGCTTTGAATTAGGAGAGGGATGAGTATGAGAGATTGGAGGAAGATAACTCGTGTGAGGAGGATTGTTAGCTGTGGGTTGTACCCGTCGAGGGGTACGAGGTAGTTTGTTCTGGTATGATAGGGGAGGCGGATTTGGTTTTGATGAAATGAAATGAAACGTAAATTTATTCTGGGACAAGTAGTCCCCTAAGAATAACAAGAAAAGTACAATATACATGATAGTTGTCTGGTCGTTTAAGACTTCAGTTTAACAATAAAGACTTCAGTTTTGTCTGGAAAATAGGACAGGGTGGGACTTGGTTTGGTTTTTCTGTTGGTAACTTGGCAGATGATGGGAGGGAATCGGTTGGAGCGGGGCTTCAGGCTAAGGTTGGGAGGTTAGGGATCTGGGTTGGGGTTATGGAGGCGTCTGTCGTAGAGGCTGTTGATTTTGCGAGGTGATAGTGGTGATAGTGACAATATGCTAAATTTTGACAGTTTGTGCACTGGACTATTATTGATATTAGTCGGGGCTGTTCAAAACAGATAACTGAGTATAATATCCTTGTCACCTGAAATATATCCGGGTTGTTTTGTGCTGGCTCCAAATCAACGAAAGATAGTGGAAGGGGGTATTTTTTGGAGGGGTGTAAGATGCAAGTAACGTGTCTAGCAGTGTGGCCAATCTCTTCCAGGACTCTTTTAATTGCGTCAGTGGGAATCGTTGAATGAAGTCCCCTTAAGACCACTCGGTATGATTTTTCCCATCTTGGCTGGTAGCAGTGGAAGTCTTAGTTCTTGGTAGTTAAATAATTTACGAGCTTTTTGTAATTTTTTTTTTGAGTTGGTATTTATCTTGATATTGCTCAGTCTGGAAAACATATGAAGTTTGGCTTTCCGATCAATTTGGCGATTTCTTGATCAAACGCAATGAAATTTGATATATTAGTAACGAATATGGGTGGTGGCTCCGGATCAGAAAACCCCTGAGGCACTGGGATGACGTGTGAGTTGTTCGCTGCAACAGGATTGTTGCCGGTTGAGGTCGATGGTGCTGCTGCTGAATATGGTGTGGTGGTAAATGTAGACGGCGCCTTCTGCTCATTTTTGATGGCTGCAGTGGTACTGTGTGTTTTTGGTGGGGAATTTATTTGGTTTGATACCTGTTTGGTTTTGCCGTTTTTTTTTTTTTTTTCTAATTCGGAGAGCCTCCAGGTCCAGGATTTGAAGCTCTTTGCCATTTCTGATGCGGCTTTAAATATTGAGAGTCTGACTCACTAATATCCGAGAAGGGTGTTTCCTCTGCCGAGTCATCACACGAAGTATTCATGTCGAGATGCAAGAATAAAATTTGAAAAATTAAGAGAAAAAAAAAGTAAACTATTAATATTAAAATTTACCTTAAAAACAGAAGAAAAATCTAACTAATAAATATGTTTACAAAACTATATGCATATAACACAATGTTCAATAGAAACATATTGAAATAATTAAAACTAATGGATTGGAAAAAAAAAAGTCTTATGGTAGGATAAAAAATAAAAAAAAGTCTTAAAAATAAAATAAAAAAGTCTTAAGTAAAAAAAAAAATAAATAAACTTAAATATATACACAAAATGTTCATATTATGAGTCGTAGATGACAGGAGACTTAAACTAGACCTTGTAAACACGAAAAGAATTAGGACTTATCTTCTAAGAGCCCCGCTTCCTCCACTCCTGACGGCCACCAGTCTATAATTTGCTTTAGTGAAATAAGTGTACTCACCTCAGTATTAACAATTGTCAAGTGTTCAGTGGGTTAACAATTCACCATTCACAAAGTTTGAAGGCTGAAGATTCAGTGACTTCGAGCTAGTAAGGTAAAATCATGGAGCGATACGTAAGTTGAACATTAGTAGGGGCCATGACAGGTAAAACTTCCCAATGTTAACAAATATTTATCAACTACTTTTTTTTCTCTATAATTGTTATTTTTGTTTCTATTTATTTTATTTTTCAAATAAATCGTGTTCTTTCAGAAGTTATTGTAAAGGATCTGTCATTATTCAATATTAAATTTATCAAAATATGTAATAAAATTACAAATTTGATCAAATATTACAATATTATGAAAAACACTAGTGTTGTCCTGTTTAATATGCTGTATGAAAGATGATAAAATAAGATTAAATTAGGTACAATTTAATATACGTAAATATTACTCTTTATAATGGTATTTATGATTCACTATTATGTCAGAATATCATTTTCATTGGAGGAGTTGGTTGGGTGTTGGGTCAGCACATAAATCGCTCTTAATAAGTAAACTTGTTATATATGTGCCAACATTTTAGGCCTTCATCTGGGCTGGTAGAAAACAACAAGATAACCAATAAAAATAAAAGACATTATAACAGGAAAATGATAGTGGCACTAAAATATGATAACAATAAGTAATATAAGATGACTTAGTATGAGAAATGTATCAAGATTACCATAACAAACCAAACATTAAAAAGAAATTATGAAAATTTGGTGTGTGTATTTGGCCAATTTTGCCAATATACACCAAGTTTCATAACTTCAATTATACGCATTTTTTTCTAGGTTTTATTATTTTTTTTAAATGAGGTTTTCTAGACTCGCATGTTATTTGTCATTATCACACATTTGATTATCTGCTAATACTAACTATAATAGGTATATAATTACCCCTGTCCACTGTTTGTTTTGCTTATTTTTATACATTTTCTCTGTTTTTTCATTATTAACCATTTAAAAAAAAAAAAATAATAATATTTATAAATTCTATATGGGTCTCAAAGTTCAGTCAATAAATAAACAATTGTTTTTAGGCTACATTTCGAGAATTTATTTATAGCAATTTAAAATAATATAGTGCCTTACATAAAACTGTGTTGATATTACAATCTTTGAAAGAACACTGTGTTCTTTTTATATTAAATTTATTTATATTATATTATATATTAATCCTAGATTGATATAATAGAATGAATAGTTATCTGTAAAATCCAGATTCAATGCTTTTCATATTTTTGTTATTATAGATGCAGAGTTATATTTTTATTATTAGTTATATTTTTATGAGTTTTATAGCCCTGAAGAAGGCCTGAACTTTAGGCTGAAATGTAGGCACAAATAAATTAAGTTTACACTTAGTTAAGTGTTTATTTGACTGCACCCGGAAACAACTTCTCCCCTAGATATACACACAGTCAACCATTCTCTTTTCACGAAAATAAATTACACTGTTTTCAAATATATATATTCTTATAAATTCTCACAACATTCTTATCATTTCACTTTTTAAAACTTACTCTGTCTTATGAATATCAAATCACTTGTTTTCTTTTTCTTTATGGATTAGATTTTTACCTAGAACATAATGAATGAATAAATATATTTTGCTTTTAGATTTTTAAACATCTCTGTTTTTTATTTATAAATTTTATAATTACAGATCATATATGCATGGGCTAGGGATGCACCTAAATTATCTTTACCCAAGGATATGGGATTCAAAGTTGGAGGCGATTCACCGATACAATATCTGGTTTTACAAGTTCATTATGCCCACATTGACAGTTTTAAAGGTAAATAATTTTTCATATGAACAAAGGATTGTGTCTCAATTATATTATAGATTGTTTTGTCATATTTGTAAGCTATGGCAGCAATTATGGCTGGGTTATTATTTTTATATTATGATCTTGGCTCTAATTTAAACTTATTTTGATATTATGGTCTTTTATCTGATTTTTTACTATGTACCTAAATTGTTATTATTATTTTTTTTGTTGCTGTTTTTATTAATACATTTCATTCTATAATATTTTGGAACTAAGTGTGTTAGAAAAAATGAAAAATAAATTCATTGATAACAGAGTTTAAATATGAAAAATCTGGTGCGGGCAACACACGACTTTCACTTACCTCCATTTTTAAAATCAATGAAAGAATTTTCAAATACAGTAAGAGATAAAAATACGTGAAATTATTAAGGAATTAATCAAATTGAATTTATATAGAAACATGTGTTTTATTAAAAAATCTATTATATTAAATAATCAGTTAGTTTTATCTTCTTTTCATCACTCTCCATTAACTTCTAAAAGCTTGTGTATGAGATGATATTTTTTCTAAAATCTTTAGCTTTCCAACGGTATATCATACATGTATATTACTGCTCTTATGTTCAAAAACGAAAAATTGCATTAAAAAAATATTTTTTCTGTTTTCTCCTTTAGTTGGGTATCGAATTTATTCAATTTATATATTTACCTGTTTTTCATCAGCGTTAACAAGATAATCTAGTTATTATTATTGAATCTACAAAATTAAAGGTACTTTAGGGAAGAAAATTTAAAATATCGGCATTTAAGCCCTGTCAGACCATTTTTATCCAAATAAAACCTACATGATATTAATAAAGCCCATTAAATTTCACATTGATATAGCGAGTTTAATCAAAATCGTCGAAACCGTTTTCGAGAAAATCGAAAAAAGGTGCAAAATGCATGGTATAAAGTGCCTCTTCTGGTAAGCTCATTTTGATGAAGAAAGTTTTGTCACGTCTCGGGCGTATAGTTGTCTTAAATATGAAATTTCATTTTCATAGGACTTACCGTTTCCGCCCGGGAGTTGCCACACACACACACACACACACACACACAACACATTATTTTGGAATGCTAGAAGATACTGGAAAAGAAGGTATTTGAATGTGGTGAGGGAGGGATTATGACAGATGTTTCATGGGAGGGAAGTAGAATGGGCCAGAAAGGAGTATTCATATTTTTTTGTTCTGTTGCAAGGAACATAAAGATTGGATAGACGAGATCTCTTCTCAAGTGATGAATTGAGGATTTGAACTGGGGGAAATTGTAGATACAGGGGAGGGTGTTGGGAGTAGATGGTTTTCTATAAGAAAGATCCAAGGAAATATTGCCTACGGGTATGGGGAAAGAGCCATTTTGATTTTGTATAAAGATGGGATACATGAGATCACCTCGATGGGCTAAAGACAAATCATTTCATCAGCTTCTTTAATGTAAAACAATATTTATTGGAGTCAGATCTTCGTATGATTATTATTTATTACATTAAATAAGTTATATATTATATGTATATGATTATAAAAGTCATTAGCTATAAATGAAACATTTGTTTTTCAGATGGACATCCAGATAACTCAGGAATAAATCTGTACTACACAGAAAAAAAGTAAGCCTCAGCCATACTTTTTTTTAATTTTTTTTTTTTTTTTGGAACATCCTATTTCTAGCCCGTCTCTCTCCATGTAACTAAAATCCAAGTGAACGAGTGAAGAGGCCACCAGAGAAGCTTACTATCTTCAATATATACACTGCCGGACAAAATTAAAGGATCACTTCAATATTTTGAAATTACTGAACTGTATAGGGTATTTTTGAAAATATTCTTTTTT
The DNA here is from genome assembly GCA_023052935.1 of Piezodorus guildinii. Lineage (NCBI taxonomy): Eukaryota > Metazoa > Arthropoda > Insecta > Hemiptera > Pentatomidae > Piezodorus > Piezodorus guildinii. The sequence continues at coordinate 43,047,517 of CM041295.1, forward strand.
CCTTGGAAGTCACACTTTATTATAAGGGTAATAAAAAATAAAAAATTCTTTTCTAGAAATTTTTAATAGGAAAACAAATCGAAAAATAAAAATGTACTACAGTCTCAAAATGAAAAAGTAAATCTTTGAAATGAAATGAAATAACAAATCTGAATAAAAAGGAAGAATTCGAGGAAAAGATCAATAATTGGTATTCCCACCTCCAGCTTCTTGTTCCATTGCTTCCATTCTCCTGCCCATTCCAGCGACGAGGGCTCTTACATGCTGTTCTGGGATGTTGTGCCACTCTTCCACTAACATTTCCCTTAAATCTGCCAAATTTTGTGGGTCTCAGGCGCGGACACGTCTTCCAAGCATGTCCCATACATGCTCTATTGGATTCATATCTGGACTTCTAGGTGGCCAAACCATAACGTCAATTTCTTCTTGTCTGAGGAAATTTTGCACTGATCGAGCAACATGAGGTCGGGCATTATTGTGCATAAAAATAAAGTTACCTGCGATATTTCTGGCAAAAGGTCTTACATGGGGCTCAAGTACCTCCCTAATGTACCTGTCAGCAGTTATAGAGCCACGGTTCACAAGAATCAACTCTGTACGGGAGTTTAAATTTATGCTCCCCCCCCTCCCCACATCATCACTGACCCTCTACCAAACGCAACCCTTGGAGAAAAAGTGTATGGAGCATACCTCTCTCCCCGCCTTCTCCATACCTTTTCCCGTCCATCTGGAGATCGGAGACAGAATCTTGACTCATTGCTGAATAATACGAGGCTCCAATCTTCCTGAGTCCAGTTTAGGTGCTCCCGAGCAAACCTCAAGCGCTCAACCCGGTGTTCCCTGGAGTGAAGAGGTCACTAGCTGAAGGATGGGAGGTCAATCCATGATCGTTGAGTCGTCTTCTCACGGTTCACTCTGAAATTTGCACATTCCTGAACCTCTGGAGGAGACCACGCAGACTGCTACCAGTTGATCGGCGATCCCGAAGAGCATGCAGTTGCAAAAATCTCTTGTCACAGTGAGAAGTTGACCGCGGAAGGCCTTGTCCGACTCTTCTTGTATGCCCTCCAGTTTGACAGTGCCTATTAAGCACCCTGGACACTACGGATTGTGACCACAGGAGCCGTTGCGCAATATGCCTTTGAGAAAACCCTTCTTCATTCAAAGCAACAATGCGAATTGATTCCTCTTCGGTCAATGCTCTTCTGTTGGCCATCACAACGTTCTTACTAAACTCACAAGTAAAAACTAAAGTCTCTTAAATGTTAGAAAATCTTCAATAAGATGAATCTTTGCTAACAACTAACCATTTACTGATAGGAAGAAAGAAAAGAAGAGGATTAACTGACCCTTTGCTCCATAAACAGATGGGAATATAAACAGGTAGAGGATTAACACGATAAGATACAACACAAAGTCCAGTCTGGGACAAAGGAATTCCTATTTTTAACTCTTATGTAATAATAATATAAATATCTGTAAGTGATCCTTTAATTTTGTCCGGCAGTGTATGACATAGTCTCATAATATGTGTGCCTTTTTTCTTTTTAATATGAAAAAAGGCACACATATTAAATATTATAAAATGATTAAAAAAAAAATGTTAATTTTTATTTATACTATGGTATCATCAATCAACCAAATCCAAATTATGCACTTTTTTTTTTTTTTTTTTTTTTTTTTTTGTGGCACAGTGTCACTTAAAAACACTTAGTTTAGAAATTGTATTACAGATGGACTGCAATTTCAATAATTAAATGATGGATACTTTAGGTATATAGGTTTAAGTTTTAATGGTTCATTGTAATTTTTAAATCATTTTTCAGGATGCCAAAATTAGCTGGAGTGTTATTACTGGGCACTGGTGGTTATATTCGGCCAATGAGCACAGAACATATGGAAACTTCATGCAGAATAAATGAGGACAAAGTCCTGCATCCTTTTGCTTTTAGGACACATACTCATTCTCTGGGTATGTCTTATTTTACCATAATTATTTATTATTGTTGCCATCATTTTCAATATGTGGAATTCGCAATGTAAGTTGACTTTTTATGGATTTTTTGATCCATAGAAAATATGATTTGGCTTTAGGGTAGGAAATTGTATGATTACATTGTTATTTCTTTTAAGAGTCATTATTTAATTACTAAACCTTTAAAAATATTATTATAAAAGGTTAAATGCCTTCATCTTTGTTTGAAGCTAGGCTTTTTATTATTAAATAAAAATACAAAATTCAAAGTAGGCTTTCTCCATCCATCTGAAACACATTAAACATTATTCTATTAAGAGGTAAAATTTGGAAAAGTAGTATGATTCAACTAAGGTAAAGGAAGACCTTTTGGAGTGAAATAATTATCAGGGCATCTCTCTGCCATGAGCCTACAAGATCTTTTCAGAATATTGTACCAACCTATGCTACCTTGTTGAAAGTATCCTAGGAATATTATAAGTATATTAGTCTATCTGGAGGTCCTAAAGGAGTTGGGCCCTCAATCATTCTAACAAGTTGATGGGTTTGTTTCTTTAGGTTAATACAAATAATGATGTTTCAGCCGACAACAGGAGGAAAATAGCATGGGCTGTTAGGTGCGTTTCACCATCTGGGAAGTAGCTCTTTATCAAGAGTCACATAAACAAGGCTGTTTTAGAGTGATGAGACCATTCCTTCTTTAACATGGGCTTTCTCTGAGACTGATGAATATAAGTCATATTTTGTCATTAAAAATAAGTCTTTGCCATCTTCTCTCCCTCGAGAACTTCACAAATCTCTGTTCATCATACCTCCTTTGATGCCTTCAGACATCCCTTCTTCCGTTTTCTCTCTGTTATCCTTCCAAAAATCCTTAATTAATAATAATTGATAGGTAATCCAAGTTAACAATTGTTTATTTTGGAGAAGGTGTACAAACCAGTAAGTATACTCCTTATTTGATGTGCCTGATGTTTCAATAACTCTAAAGTTAAGTAGACTGCGCTTGGTAGATCTTGTTGCCAAGATGGAACCAAGTGTGTTAAAAAAAACAAACTTCCTGATGAAAATCTGCTTGGGAATCAACTAAGGGGCTGCCCAATGCTGCGATGGAGGAATGGTTTTGGAGAGGATTTAAAGACACTTAATGATCACTAAAAATGTTTTGTAATAAAAATTCCCACCAAAAACAAAAAACTCTTACCTTGCCCTAGTTAACAGTTTCCTTACTTAAAATGCTTATTTTCTATCTTTCCAAATGTATTATATTCCAATGAATCTTTTTAAAAAACATTAAAACCAGTTTTTTTAATTTTTCGTTGTAATTAAATTCTAAGTAATGAAATTTTTTCTAATTGTAGTATTTTCTCTTTTGCTATTACATATTTTACTATTGCTATTACATTGGTATTACATGTTATCATCAATAATACTATTAGTAACATAGTTGTGTCATAGATTTTATTTAAATCATTTTTAATTTAGGTAAAGTTGTGTCAGGATATAGAGTTCGTAACACTACTGGACAAAATGAATGGACACTCATTGGGAAAAAAGATCCTCTTTTACCAGAAATGTTTTATCCTGTTGCTGATCCAAATATTACAATCAAAAAAGGAGATTTATTGGTAAGTCTTAGTTAATGTTTTTTAAAGAAGTTGATGTTTAGATTTAAGGATCAAGCAAAATAAAAACAAAAAATAAATAAAGAAGAAGAAATACCAGATAATACTAAGAATTACTAGATGTATAAATTTCAATCACAAATATCAAAATTTTTCTTGGAATTGACAGTTCCAGGTGTTAAAGGAATCCTAGGAAGTTCAGAATAATTATCTCCACCACGCTCTGGAACTGATTTTTTCCAAATAAAAACTTTTCCGAAAGTACACGTGTAGTTTCAGTTGAAATCACATATCTTTAAGAAGTGTAGTATGGAATTAAAATGGAACAAGCTAAAGTGTATTTTTGGCATTTAATGGTCTTTTATTTCCATTAAGGAAAATCTGCAGTGCTGACCGCTAGAAAAATTTGTAGTGCATAGGGTGATGATGTGTTATGATAAAGTACCGCCTGTAAGTGATTTGCTCACTTCCGAACCAGTAATTTTGATTTTGATAGTGCTTGAGCCCTTAACAACTCTGAAGGCAGGATTGCTGAGTATTTGGGGGATTAGAAAGTTGTGCTTTACTATTAGCTCCTTTCACCCTACCAAACCTTTGATTCTGGTGTGTATTGCACATAATTGGAAAAATTAAAGACAGCTGTGGACCAAAATTCCGGAAATGGCTGATTGAAAGGAATTTGTTTTTCCCCCATGTTTTTTTTTCTAACGCAACAGTTCTCTGGGGTTCTCCAGTACTTTCTCTATTCACCTGACCTGGCCCCAACCGATTACCACTTATTTCACTTCCTGCAAAACTCCCTTAATGGGAAATATTTTGATTCATTTATGGACTGCAGTAAGCATATTGGTGGGTTCACCACTTTAAAATAAGAGTTAAAGAGCTATGGATAAAACTCTAGATTGCTGTTCTGAGTTTGGGTCTTGGGTTTGAGCCTCGGCTGTGGCAAAATAATTATTTATTCTGTTATTTAGCTGAGGAATGATGCCAGTCACAATATCCTTTTTCATTCGTTCCTGTCGACTGATTGCTCTCATGGGTGGTCATTAAAAATATATATTTTAATAAGATCTAATATTAAACTTTTTATATTATAAAATATAAGAGTTATTATTATAGAAAATTCTTTCACTATCTATTTTTTTCAGGCTGCAAGGTGCACTATGAAAAGTGATCGTAGCTATGTTACAAGTGTTGGGTAATTATCATTTTACAGTTAATTATAATTATTCTTATTGATTTATTAAAACTATATGTTTACAATTGGGAAGTATGAATGAATTCATATGCTAAAGTTTTGTAGACCTTTGTTATTATTTTTCTTAAATTTAAAAAGCTATATATTTTAACTCCTACTAATTTCAGGTCATTTTTTATTGTTTAGTATTAAGAATGCTTCTAATAATCCTTGGAATGTTTAAAAACATAGCTTTCTTGGCTTCATTTTGTTATTGTTTTTACATGCTTCCTATATTGTCAGCAGCTCTACATTTTATCCCAGGCTGTTATTTTCTGAATGACTGCAGTAAGGCTTTTGATATCTTCCTTGTTTATACTCATGTTTTTAAGTATTATATGTGGTCTCTTGCCAAATCTTCTTGTTTGTATTATGAGAATTGTCCGATATTTGGCAGTAGCCAACTGAAATAATTCACTCTATTCTCTTCTGTATATTTTTAAAATTCATCACTAGTCTCTTCAATTACCTTGCAGCAGACTTTCTATTGAAATAAATCAATTTTGTATACTCAACATGAATCGTGAATTTCATATTGCAATTACTAATTTTCATAACTATTTATGTGATTCTTATGATCAGATACTCATGCATGATCCTACTGTTGCTTAATTATGATGCTTATTAATTATTTATTGAAGTAACCCTGCTATAAAAGCTGTAGCTATTTGTGTGTGTTTTCAGCATAATTTTACTGCATAATTTTTTCAGTGCAAAAAATATCAATGAAATGTGCAACTTCTACATTCTCTATTGGACTGAAGATTCTCCACTGACAAACAAATATTGTTTTACTGAAGGCCCACCCAATTATTACTGGAAACAGGATGGATTGAACAATATTCCTGAAGAAGATGCGTCTTCATTGGATTAAATTGATTGTTTTCTGTAACTTTGAGAATAATGATGTATATATTGCATCATTAAATGTTATTCTGCTATTTTAAATCTGTCTGTTTCACTGAGAATTTGAATTTATGTTTAAAAAAGAATTTGATTATTTATTTTAATAAAAAATATATTCTTGTTAATTGATTTAATATTTTAACTGAAGTGAATTTGTTCATGTTACCATAGTGTAAATTTATATTCTAAGAAAAACAGGTAATATTTTTTCAAATATAATATAACCATGTTACATTCATGAATGTTTATCTTTGTAACCTCCTGTGGTATGCTCAATATTAATCATATCTTACCAAGTTTAATTATTTACCTATTGCTGATTATTTAAATTTATTTGTTTTTTTTTATTGTCTTCTGCCATCATCAAACTTCAACTATTAAGAAAAGAGTATTCAATCTTTCTTATACTGTAATATAGATCTGACTTCTTCCTAAATAATTCCCTTTACATCACACATTCTCCATTACATTGTTTTTTGTTTTTTTTTTGTATTTTTAATTATAAGACTACTTTCTTACCATGGTCATTTTTTTATGTTGTATATCCTTGTATATTTTCATGTTTTAGTATTTTGTGAAACTGTCTCATCTACCTCATTTACTAATTTTTAATTTTACACTGAAGCATTATAAAGTCATTGATTACCAATAATTTTAGTAAATATTCCTTATATTTTATGAATTTTCATTTGCTTTGAATATGATCTCAAGGAATGAACTATTTTATAACATCATTTGATTGATTTTAGTTTAATTATTGCTTAATTAAATTAATGTTAATCTCTTCAAAACTAATGTCATGTTTTATTAGAGGCATAGCATTGACTATTATGTTTAGAGTATCTGTGTAAATGTCTTGATTGCCAATTCACCCCATTCAATACTATATGTTTTAATTATTATGATGTGACGTACTATCATTAATAGCATATATTATATTTTTAAAACTTTAATCTGAAAAAAGGAAATGTATTACTTTGCTCTCATGAAATTTCAATTGTAATTCAGTTCCATGTTTGTTCTAAAAATTATTTTCTTTAGAGGGTTATCCTAGTATTTACATTATATATATTGTTTAGAAAATAATAAGGTAATAAAATAAAGATTTGTAGAATTATGGTTTATTATGAATTTGTGGCATTGTATCCTAATACATTGTAAACATGGCTGGTCTCTGGTAGGTAGTGTTTTTTTTTTGTCATGAATTTTTCCTTCTCCAACTTTGTAAAACAAAGTATTATGTTGTTTATGGGTATTGTGTCTTGTTTAGCCTTTAAAAAAAAAGAGCTGCTGATAAATAAATGGTGTAGTATCATTCTTTATAATTTTTAATATGTATTAAATTTTTGAAAGTTGAATGGATTTTAAAAATAAAGGGCTTAGCGGAATAAGCCTGTGAAATCTGCCTCCGCGTATATTAGAACTAAATTTATACCATTGATCCACACCTTATGCATGAGAAACAACCTTATGCAAATTTTTAGCTCCTTAATCCTTATAGGGGGGAAAAGAAAAAACAAAAAACTTGTTTTCTCCTGAACAGCTCAACCGATTTTCATGAAAAAAAAGTATATGTTATGGATTTTACAAAAAGTTTCAAAAAATATTTTTTTCCACGAAAAAGTTAGTCAAAAAATTTTTTTTTGAATTTTTCAAAAAAATATTTTTAGGTAATGATGGATTGGTTCATCTCCAATTTTTCACTACTTTATTTCATTGGAGGGTCCTCGGTAATATATATTTTTTTCAATTTTATCGCAAGTGTGAAAAATATTGAAAAACAATTTTTCCTCTTGAACGGATTAATCGACTTTCACTAAAAAAATATATGTTAATGGTTTTACAAAAGAGTTCCAAAAAACATTTTTTCAAATTTTTTATTTCAACAATGTGAGTCAAAATTTTTATTTTTAATTTTTCAAAACCTTTTTTTAAGTTATGTTGGATTGTTACACTACAATTTTTTGCTCCTTTAATTCATTTGAGGGTCCTGTACAATATATATTTTGTCAAGTTGATCTTAAATGTAGCCAATAGTGAAAAATAAAAAAAAATGAGTCCTTTTTTCAGCTCTCTCTGAGTACTAACTGGTCACTTATGAAGAGTAGGAATAGTCGTAGGATCGTTAAGTCATTAGATATTACTTACACACATAACACTATAAGCCATATAAAAAGTAACTATTAAGATTTTTTTTAGATACATTTTTTCATATTATTACATCTTAATCTAAAAAGCTATGAAGCCAGACTTGCATGGAATGGGTCAAAAAAAAAACCACTGTCTTCATCCACCACTGGAACTAATCCGTTTTTTTCGAACATTAAAAATTATTTATTGTTTAAATATCACCGGTCTAAGGAGGATTATGGCGCTAAAAATTTGCATAAGGTTGTTTCTCATAGGTGTGAATCAATGCTATAAATTTTTTTTTTATATACGCGGGACCAGATTTCACATGCTTATTCTGCTAGGCCCTTTATTGAATCTATACAATATGTGTTGTATATTAACCATTAACTCCTGGAAGATGTTTTGTGCCAACTCCACTTCTTCTGGCCTGAGGATTATTTAGTGATCATGCTAATATCAGCACAAAGAAGTTTTTGAACTTGTAGAACATATAAGTAGTAGAGAGGCTGTGTGAACCATAGATAAGCCAACCATTTTTTTTTTAAATTCTGGAACCAATTGGTTCCTGTCCTAATTATAAATAATATTCAAAATCTTGGTGCTAGACAGACCTATTGAGGATTGTACTATATATTTTTTTTGATACCCGAGTCCCTTTATTTTTTTTTCTTACATTTTTTTCAGGATCTAGGATGAAGAGTGTTACCCTGTCTCAGACCCTTCCTGAAAACAAATGGTTTGCTGAGTCCAGGCATGTGCATTAATTCTTCTATCCAGAGACACAACAAAAGATCTTTTAGACATGTTATCAGGTTTTATCCTCCTTTCTTGAATAGTTCTGTCGAAAGAACATCTTATCCAGGAGGCTCATTTCTCCTGAGTCTTTCTTTCTTTACTTCTTATGTGAAGGTTGTTTCAGTATAACATTGCAGTGTTTGATTAGAAACTTTTTCAGCTCTCAGTTGCTCCTCAAAGTGCTCTTACCATTTATCTAAAATGTCTTTTTCTTTGTTAATAATTGTGCCTCTCCTTGACTTGGAGGCCTTTCACTCTCAGTAAATCTTCTGGTTAAACTGTGAGAGCCACTGCAGTGTATCAGCTCTTAAACTGTTTATTTTTAGCTTGTCTCTTTTTCTAGTACTGAGTGTGTTTTTCAGTCCTCAAGTCATGATATTCTTCTGTTTTATGTTATTGCGGTATTTAATCATATGTTTATAAGACTGGTTTTTTTAGCAGTAGCACTCTCACGTCCTTCATCAAACCAGGAATATTTTGGTTTCAGTTTGTATGGTCGTAATATTTTTTCAGCACTAATCATGATGCTGCAGGCCACATTCCAATTATCATCAAAACTGAGGTCTTTGGTTGGAATTCTAGATTTGACTAGTACTGTGCTATGTATTCCTCTTTTTTGGCTGTTAAAATTTCTCTCTCCCTCTGATCTAAACATCTTGGCCACGGAGATTCAGCCCTTTAAGTATACTGCAATGGTTGGAAACTGTATTAAAATAAAATCTTATAATTTTTTTTTCTATTCCTTTAATAAAAGAGTCTTATTACTTTCATAGAACTCATCCATAATGACCTTAATGTTCCGTATGTTACTGATTTGCCCCAAACCAGATACCTCTCCTTCCATGACAAACTCCATTCCCACTCTAACCCTTTAGTTTCAATCCTTTCTTCCTCTTCAATTCCTTATAATCCTCCGAGGTGTCTGAAAAGAAGATGACCTCAAGACCTTCTAGTTTAGAATATTTTTAGAGTGCTGCAGATGCGTAGTTTCTCTACAAGTCTTGTTCATGTCTATTTTCTTTTAGCTTATTTAATAGTTGTGTTATGTAACACAGTTGTAAATATCAATAAATAATTATTAATAAAAAATTCATTACAAAACCAGAAGGTTTAATAGGGAGGAATAATTATAGATCTTGTTGATAAATTGAGAATTTCCAATTGACTTATTAGGTACTGTAACATACAAATAACTGCATTGCCCAATCGTAGCCATACGATTGGCCTTTTTCAATCATTTCAGAAATAATGAGCTTAAGGTTTTATTTTGTTCTGTTAGATTATTTCTTAATGATTATTTGTATAGGTACTTATCTTATACTAGTTAATTTCAAATTTTAGTGACTTTTTTTCCCTAATTGAAATAAACTCTTAATGCCTGGTTTTATTTTTTTTATTTCTCCAATGTAACCATTTCTGGCATAGAGAATACCAGTAGCATATTTTTATATTCAATAGTTTTTCTATAGGGCCACAGTTTCTTCTGGAAATCAATATTGTCTATCAAAAAAAGTATCCAGGTATAATCAAGGTGAACCCATGTCTCCGCTAGTCTTGATGTAGGCTGTATCAGAACATTTTTTAAGTGGTTTGTTATTTTATTTATTTGTTACCATTCACTACTGAGGATAAAGGACATATTCTCAAACCCTTCTCTGTGTCTTTTCACACTTCTTAATTTATTATTTCCATTCTTTTAGACACAAATTGTCATGGTTTTCTTTCCACTTAGAGAACATGTAATCATTAAATGCTCAAGGACATTGCTCTCAATAAGGAGAAGGCATGTGAGGCAGGAAGGCTTAAGGTTTTCCCTATCATGTTACTGGCTCATGAGACACCCTCTACATCCAAGATCCTGTTCAATTTCCTATGGATATTCCTTGGCATGCTAATTATCCTATTCTTTTGTGTCCCAGGACCAATCATAATTGTAATCCGTATGTATGCTGTTAGTGTTGGTTGATGTAATACATATACAGTTTAAAATGACCCAAGTGTTTGTGGTCTTCAAATCATTGGGAGAAAACAGATAGTGATGCTACTCCCTACCCCTTACTTAATAGTTCTAAATTCTTCAGAGACTTTTTGCCTTGGCGCGACCATGCTAGTCTAGCTGTGACAGAGTTTATGGTGTTATGCATTCCCTCTCGCGGTCTATTGCCGGCCAAGGTTAGGAAGAAGATAATATCAGCTCTTGTGTGGTATTGTGATTCGATATACACAGAAATTTCTGACTCTGAGGACGGCAGAATTTATTGAGCTCTTAACAACGCTATACGATTCATCTTCAATGCTAAAAGGGGGCGCATCCATTTATAAAAGAATTAGGCTGGCTACGTGGCTACGTCCATTTATCAAAGAATATCGCCGTATTAATCTAATGTGTCTAGCACATAAAGTACTTAATTCCAGGGGCTCTAAGAAGCGAATTTCTCGAGGTACAGACCGAAAGGTAAAGGCGTATTCCAGTTGCCCGCTTGCAGAACTCAGGCTTTGAGGAATGCTTTCCACGCTGCGGCAGCGAGAGAGCTCAGCATGCTTCCGGTGGTTCGCTCAACATGTGGTGGAGACCAGGTTCGCATCCTCCTTTTGCAGGGTATGCCCTCGACTATCTCTAGAGAGAGACTCGTCGAGTGCGCCTCAAAGCTTTAAACTCTTAGCAAAGTAGTTGATATTCCCTTGGCAACCACTGGTGTAGGGGACAGATCCATACGTAGACTTATTGTATCCACAATTACTGGAACAGATCTTAAAAAATATAACCTAATGGTGAAAACTAGCCTTTTAAAACACTTTGTGCATAGCTGATTTCCTAAGTATATATAAATAACATCTTTGATTATACAGATACCTGGCTGCATGGTGGATTGAAACATAATTTTTAATTAGGAAAAACTAGATGTGGACTTGATGGGTCAAGTGTGTGTGTGTATATATATATATATATATATATATATATATATATATATATATATATATATATATGTGTATGTATGTATCTAAATTCTAAAATTTAGCTTGTGCTTGGAAGTAAAAACTGTCTTGTAACACCGAACATATAATAAAATATAAGCATTACAGTAACTCAGGGATTTAGGGACCTCACCAGCCCCATGCCCCACTCCTACCCTCTCTCCAGAGCCTCTACTTTGCCTTTTTCGTATTAAGATTTTTATCTGTGTTAATAGCTTTAATATTTTCTAAATATAAGTTGATTTACATTAAACTCATTTATGTTTTTGTATTACATCAGAGAAACAAAAAACATACAGCCATCAATAAAAAGAGTAATGAAATATGGTGCCAGTTAGCGGCAGCCAACGGGCCATATTTTTCTTAAAAGCAGACTTTTAAGACAAGCTACGAAAATAAGAATTCGTTAAAGTCTTATAAGACCCATAGTGACGGATGCATGTGAAACATATGAAGACTGAACAAGTTTGTCACACCCAGGTTGATCGCTTCGAGAGGAAGATCCTGTGACGCATTCTCGAACCTGTTAAGCGAAATGATACTTAGCGTATACGCAAAAATCGTCATTCTGCCCCGAATTCAGCGAGCAATTCACCGAACAAGAAAAAAAAAAAAAATCAGCAAAAACTAAATGCCACCTCAAAATAAATCTCAACTTATTACTCGCAGCCATTACATCAGACATCTCTAAACCAAGTACCTCAGCTAGCAATAACCCTACTACCACGCTAAATAAACACTAAATGGGATTCCGGCGCCACAGAGTTTTTCTGATCCCGAGCTACCACCCATTTATATATAGATTGGAAAATTTCATAAAACTTATCAAAGAAATAGTGAATTTAATAGGACCTACTAATTTTCGATGTTTTTCTTGAGTACACAAATAAACACCACTTCAAAAGAAACCTATAAAACACTGATCAGCCACCTCACACTAAAAAACTATGATTTTCAATGTTATCAGTTAAAACAGGAAAAATCCTACAGAGCAGTCTTATGAGGTCTCCATTCAACAGCCCCTACATATGTTATCAATAAAGAGTTAGAAGAAATGTGTCATGTGTATTACACCCTACGGATCCTTTACCGTTATTTTTTGTGGATTTAGATCCATCGATACCTTTAATATCAACCGGCTAGTTTACTCCATTGTTAAATTTGAGGAGCCGAGACAAAATAAATATCATTGTTCAATGCACCTCTCGGCGGAACCTACCCGCTAGGGAGCGCGTCCTCCAGGTGGCGGATGGAGGATCCCTCCTAGGAGGGGTAGTCTGAATATAAAGAATAAAGACCCGTGGACCAATAGGTACCCAGTGCTGGGGGGTATAGCCCGGCCACCCTTCTTCCCGAGGGGATCTAAATATTCGGGAAGCCAGCAGTCCCGAGGTTACGGGGCCTCCTGAGCTGGGCCAATCACCCGCTTGGGAGTATAACTGATTCAAAGAAACATAGTGAACAGCCTCGGAACTGGACAGTCTAAAAGGAAACGACCCGGCACGGATAAGGACGTACGATTAGGAACATGGAATGTGAGATCACTCACCGGCAAAGAAGTCGAAATTATAGAGGAAATGGTGGCATACAGGCTGGATATTCTTGGTCTGAGTGAGGTAAAGAGAAAGGGCTCCGGCGAGTACAGGATGGACCGAGGGCACACTTTGGTTTACTCAGGAGTTCCACCGGGAAACAGAGCTGTAGAAGGTGTGGGCATCATAATGAAAGATGAGCTTTTCAAGAAGGTTGTCGAATGGGAGCCAGTTAGCCCTCGCATCATAGTTGCAAATATAAACCTGCGTATTGGAGACTGGGCTCTTATCCAAGTTTATGCCCCTACAAATGACTCTGATGTCCTCGAGAAAGAACAGTTCTACAGTGATTTGGAGCGAGCTACCGTTAAAGCAAGGGGTAACAACAGAAGCATATTGATAATGGGAGATCTAAATGCGAGAACAGGAAATGAACACACTAGGGCACATGGAGTGATGGGCCTGCATGGTGGAGAGAGCATCAAGAATGAAAGTGGCCAGCGCTTAATAGATTTCTGCATTGAGAATGATCTGCTGCTAGGAAACTCCTTCTATCCCCATAAGAAGGTACATAAAATTACCTTTTCTGCTGCTGAGAGAAACGCCAATAGTGTCATAGACTATTTTATCTATAGTCGTGACATCAGGAGGTGTTTCACGGATGTGAAGGTAATTAGAGGGGCTGAGATAGGAAGTGACCATATGCTTTTGGTGGCTGAAACCCGGGTACTGAGGGAACGTAAAGTGAAGCCGAAATCCTATGAAAGGATTGAAGTAAAGAAGCTGCAGGACCCCCAAAAGGGTGAAGAATACAGGGAAGAATTGAAAAGAAGGCTTCAAGAATTAAACGCGGATGCTACCCTAGATATCTTGTGGAGTCACATAAAAGATAGTATACTGCAGGCAGCATCTCTAGCGTGCGGAGTAAAAAGAATATCCACAAAGGGCAAGCGAACTTCTTGGTGGACTGAAGAGCTTAGGGCACAAATCAAAGAAAAGAAAATTGCATGGAAGGACTACTGCAAAAATAAAACACCAGAGAAATGGCAGGTATATGTAGGGGTCCGCAACAGAACGAAGGAAGAAGTGAGAAGAGCTAAACAGAAGTCATGGGAAGAATTTGGAGAAAAGCTGAACCAAGACCATGGAGATAACATCAAGCAGTTTTGGAAGAAGATTAAAGCTTTAAGAGGCCAAAAAAGTAAGCCAATAAGAAATATAAAGAATGAGCATGGGAGAGTGATCACGGAGGATAAGACTATTCTGGATGTTTGGTGCAAACATTACGAGAAGCAATTTCGGGCAGATAATACCTATCCAGTGAACCAGGAAGAACCGTGGAATGAGGCTGATTTTAATGACGTGATAGATGAGGAGGAAATTGAATTGGCAATATCGAGAATGAAGACAGGAAAAGCACCGGGTCGAGACAACATAGTGGCAGAATATATCAAGGCCGGAGGCCCAGAGTTAGTCAGAGCCCTACAAGTTCTTTTCCAAAAAGCTTGGGATGAGAAGAGGATCCCTACGGAATGGGAATACAACGTTATCATTCCGATACACAAGAAAGGGTCCCAGGCAGAATGCTCGAATTATCGCCCTATATGCCTATCACCAACAGTCTACAAACTTTATACGGCTATTCTGGAGGGAAGGGTAAGACCCCTAGTGGAGCACCTAATCGGAGAAGAACAAGCCGGGCTCAGACCAAGACGGCAAACCCAGGACCACATTTTCTCTTTGCGAAATGTTCTCCAGAAATCTTGGGATAGAGACAGAAGTATGTATCTCGCCTTCCTTGACCTCAAAGCAGCGTTTGACTCCGTTCCAAGAAATGAAATATGGGAGGCTCTCAGAGTTAAGAATGTCCCAAGGAGCTTGGCGGAAGCCATTAAATCTATATATCAAGAACCAAAAGGAGTAGTAAGGCTGAACGGACAGGAGTCGGATGTCTTTAGCATAGCAAGGGGGGTAAAACAAGGGGACTGTTTAAGCCCTTTGTTATTCTTGCTCTACATGGATGAAGTGGCCACCATATGTAAAAGAAGAACGGAGAGGACCTTCCTGGGCCGTAGAAACCTTCGCCCAGTAGTGATTCAACTTCTCCTCTACGCGGACGACATTGTTCTTGTGGCGGACAACGTAGATAAATTACAGCAAGCGGTGACTGAATGGCATGAAGAGCTTAGCCGAAAGGGAATGAAAATCAATACCAGCAAAAGCAAGATTCTACAAGTGGGAAGGCAAGCGGAAGATGTCCATATATACTGTAACGGAGAGGAAATGGAAGTGGTTACGGATTTCACCTACCTCGGCACAGTAATAGAAAAATCTGGGAAAGTAGACTCTGAAATATCAAATAGAATCATGAAGGCAAATGCAGTCTACTATCAGATATGCAATACTGTAGTAGGGAAGCGAGAGGTGGGTAGAGGTGTTAAGCTCCATATCTTCAAGTCAGTATATTTGCCTATACTACTATATGGAGCTGAAAGCTGGATATTGACGGACAGGCAGGAGAGCAGAGTCGCAGCTGCTGAAATGAAGTTCCTGCGAAGAATAGTCGGAAAGACAAGAAGAGATCGTGTCAGGAATGAGCGGATACGCCAGGAACTGGAGGTTGCGCCATTAAAGGAAATTCTGCAAACCCGCCAGCTGAAGTGGTTTGGCCACGTTATTAGAATGGAGGATCACAGAGATCCTCTAAAAACTATGGATTACGTGCCAGATGGGAGAAGGCCTCGGGGGCGACCAAGGATGTCCTACCTGGAGTACGTGGACAGGCTTTGCAGAGGAAGAGGGAAAGATCTCCGCCAGGCCAGGAACCTAGCTGGGAATAGAGAGGCTTGGAGCCGGTGGCTGAACGCTCCCCTACGCTGATACGGCACAACAGGGAGAAGCAAAAGAAGAAGAAGTTCAATGCACAAAATGTCAAAATTTGGGGCATACAAAGAGTTATTGTTACCACCAGACCAGGTGCGTTAAATGTGCCGGCCCACACGCATCTAACGCATGTAGCAGACCTAGAGATGAGCCAGCAAATTGCGCTCTCTGTGGAGGACACCCGGCGAGCTACAGAGGATGCTCCGTTTACAAAAGTCAGCTCAGAAACCGTACTCTACATACAACAGTTAAACGGCAGGGAAAGAGTTTCATCCAGCCTCCTGAGTTTCAATGTTCAGCTATTTTTCCTGAATTAGATAAAATACCCATTCAAGCCACCATCATGCAACCATCCACGTCAACAGGACATTAATCCTAACTCAGAAGCAACGAGGAAACAACAATCTCAGGCCTCTCGGGTCTCCCAACTTAAGCCTCAGACCTCCCAATCCAAACCTCAGGCCAGATCTTTCCAGTCTAAACCTCAGTCAATTCCTCCCCATCACTTTCCGTTGCGGGTTAAATTACCACCTCCGCATCCACCCCCAAGTTCCACTCTACCTATCCGGTCAAATCCAACCCAACCTTCAAAAACCGAATCAACTCCTCGTACACCACAACATATCCATCCCCCAACAACCAATTATAACCACATCAGCTACCCACCTCAACCTACTGATCCTTATTCTTTTTAGAACCAACATCCTGTCGACATCACCTCCATTCTGTCATCCTTCCTTTTCGAAATTCAAGAGACAATTCGACCACTGATCACCCTCCTCACAAGATTCCTGTCTTCCTGTCTGAAATTCTTCTTAATATCCCACGGTTAGTTTAAAGCCCCTCGCTATCCTTTTGTGGAATGTTAATGGCCTACTGAACCACCGTGACGAATTCGACATATTTCTACATGACAATCATATAGATTTACACTTCTGACTGAAACTCACTTCACTCTGCGATCACATTTCTACGTACGTGACTACATTACTTACAGATGGGACCATCCAGACAATACTTCACATGCCGGTTCTTGCATTATTATTTATAAATTTTACCCCGTTCCCTTATTCCTTCTACTCCAACTGACGCCATACAATCCACCTCAGTAATCATTACAACTTATCCTTACCATTTAACATTCTCAGCTGTATACTGTCGTCCTGGCAATGTCCTTTCATACAACCATCTTGAATCCTTATTCCGTTCCTTCGGACAGCGCTTTATTGGAGGTGACTAAACACTATACTAAACACCAACGATGGGGTTGTCGATCATCCAATTCCCGTGGTAATTTCCTCTCTCATGTCTCAAACTCCAACTCTTACTCTATTCTTTCACCCAAAAACCCCACCTATTGCCCTACATCTCTGAAAAAACATCCTTATATCCTGGATATATTTGTTACCTCTCAGATTTCCCCTTCCCAAGCGATCATAGTCCAGTTTTGCTTTTATTACATTCAAACTTCGCTCCAAGACCCTCTCCCCCTACACTGATTACAGGACGAATCAACTGGGGCAGATTTCGATACGATTTGGAAAATAATTTATACTTGAAAATTCCTCTGAAGACAACAAATGACATTGACAGAGCCATAGAAAAACTTACATCAATACAGACCAGTATAAAAGATAACACATCAAACAGGACAACTATCAATTCACAGCAGACTAACTTGCCACCTCACCTTTGCATCTAATTAAGGGAAAAACGTCGAGCAAGGGTGAGGTGGCATAGGACTAGATACCCATCCGACAAAACCTATTATACTAAACTTACTAACAAATTAAAACCAGAAATTAAAAACACTGTTCATAGTCACTTTTTTGTGTTTCCCCTCCTTATAATAAATTACAAAACAATGAAAATCTTTAAGGTCATTTTATCCTCAGTCATCAGTCGTGTTCATGACCTCTCGTCTCCATGTATTATCGCTGAACCTCAGGGGGGTGTCTGAAAAGACGATGGTATCGGGACCTGTTAACTTAAATAAACATAAAGTGCTACCAATGGATATTTTCAACAAAAGACTTTACCAAGCCCATAATCTTAATTATTCGCATTTGTATGTATTAAGTTATCAATAAAAATACAAAACCCAACGTTGGAAACTCCGAAGCTTTTTACCATTTATAATAGGAAGGATAGGGTATACTTTATAACCTGTATTGGTTCAATTATTTATTTGAAGTTTTAGCATGTTGGCGTGTACAAAGGGATGCAAAGCAGTAAACACAATGGCTGTCAGCTGTCAGACTTACTTTATCAGTACCCAGGCTCTTTATCAACCTTCAACCATTTAAAAAATATCAGTCTTCTTAAAAGGATTTTTTTCGCGTATGTTACTATTGGATATCTTTTTGCGTATCATTCAATTGGATGTGTCAGGACACTTGAGGCAGCCCGGAGGGGCTTGTACGGACACGTACAAGACTTACTGATGACCATGAAGCATTTACGGTATTCAACAACTCAACAGAAATAACTGCTAAGGCCCGGCCACAGGCCTAGTGTGGCCGATCCTTTAGGAGAGCTAAACCCAATTATTATGATGAAGCCCTATCCTCTGCCTCAGATTCTAAATCTAAATTTCTACTTCTTCTTATACTACCCCTTTGCAAATTCTTCACCTCATCAATATTCCCACTATCACTCGATAATGGATAATAAGGATAGGGATGGGCCTAAAGGGACACCACAGGATAAGGCTATTGCCATGGATGGCGGTTTCATAGAAGAAAGATTTCGTAGTTTGGCAAGGAGAATGTTTTAGTCAACTGTGTCCAATGCTTTGGAAAATCTAGAAAGAAGAGGATGGCTAGCTTTAAATATTCCATGGCGTTTGGATGTCGGTTATTTTTATGAGAGCAAATTGCGTTGAATAACCTGGTCGAAAGTCGGATTGTAACAGATTCATGAGGAAAAGTTCTTCTAGAATGTTTGAAAATTCAGTTGATGCAAGGTATTTCATTGGTTTGGATATATTAGAAAGGAGACGAATAGGAAAGAAGTCAAGCGGTGAGGAAGGATTTGTAATTTTATTTAATGTTCTAACGAAGGTAGTTTTCCAAGAAGCAGTGAATGCAGGATTTTATTTAGACATGATAGAGGAAAGGCATAACGGCCAGTAAATAGGATTTTATTAATTTTACTGATTTTTTTTTTTAGGCCTATAACCTGAAACCATCTGTAACATGGGAGAAAAATAAGCTTTCTGGGGTGAAAGTTTGGTGTTTAGTATCGACAATAGGAGAAAAATAAGGAGCAACGGGTATGGAGTGATTGTTTATATTGTCTAGCATGAATGGGAAAGGCGTAGGATTCTGTGAGAGATAATTTTCGAAGTATTTTATATTAGATTGAAGTTAGCGTAGCATTTGAGAGGGCGTGATGGATGTAGGTAAATTTGGCACGTTGAACTTTATTTTGAGTTCAATGGCGAAGTTGCTTTAAATATGCATATTCAGTATTAAGTCGAGTGGACAAAATCGGCGTCTTGCTAGTTTTCTTCTTACCATTTTCCTTAATCCGAAAGTCATGTTATAAGGTGTGAGTTTTTACAGGAGCATGAATGTATAATAAAGAGTAAATATGAGATGAGAGTGGAAACCATATGATTGATAGAATTTTAGGAGAATATGATATCCTAATTCCCAATCAGATGGAACTACAATAGAATTTCACATTGGGGGTTAAGGATTTTACAGGTTGTCTTGTGCAATCTGAATGAGATTATATGATGTAAAAAAACAGGATGGGGTGCTGGGTTGTTGAAACGATTTTTAAAGTAGGGTGAGTATGTAAAGGTATGACCAGGTATCAAAAAATTGTGTTTGATGGTAAGGAAACTAAGGAATACGGTAAAGATTTAAGGAAAACAGAAGATTAACTAGGAAGGAATTTTAATAAGATTGAAAAATAACATTGATATTAAAATCAATAGAAACAAATATACTGGAATAGAGGGAAACCAGATGGACAAGGGAGAGATTGTCAAAAGGAACATGAGGAGGTTGGTATACAAAAACATACAGTAGAGGCAACTATTATGATAAGTAGTCCATTTTATGCTTCACAATTTGCTACAAAAATTTCTCCAATAGATGAATCATTAAAAATATATTATTGAGAATTTTTAAATGCTACATCCATTTGAGAAGTTATAATATTTGTCGTTTCTCTATTAATATTTTAGATGACTACTCCTGCAGCTCGGCACTGAGATGACTAGAAATTTCAGTAAATATTTACTCAAGATTCGGAGAATATATATTCAAGATATCCAGACATTGAAAACTCGCAAAGGCTTTCAGAGGCAAGTATATCTTCTTCATTTTTTAATATTAAATTATCCGTCAAATATTGGGTAATGGAGTAGAAAATAGAGCATCAAAATTAAATTTTATTTTATTTTAATCTAATTGAGTAAGATTAATAATGATAAACCAGAGAAATCTATTTTTTATAACAGTATTTTTTCCCTTTATTATTATTTTTATCTTAGTTTATAAATACATGACTTTTTACAAACACACAAAAACAAATAATTCAAATAAATAATATACATGAACAGTATCATAAGAATAAATAGACACATCTTTTTAGATCCGGGTTAATAATCATCTATAACAAAATCAAATTAAATTTACAACAATTAGGATCTTAAAAATTGTTTAGTACAACTAAATTAAAAATAAATAATTTCATTAAAGGCAATTATGTATAAGTTTTTTGGTTAATAAAGAATATCTACTATCTATTCGGAAGATATTATGTGAATGTTCTAAGCATTAGAATTTATTTAATACAATTTAAAGATATATACAACATAAATTTATAAATGGAAGGTATACAGAAACATTCTCAAAAATTAAATACCATTTTTCAGGAAGATTTAAATGTGGAAGTTGATCATTTCCTTGTTATTTTATAATTCTTCTAATTCACAGTTCTCTTAGGCAAGATCACATATAAAGCAACTTTTAAATTACTCTAAGCTTGATATGAGATGTGAATTGATTAATTTATCAAAGCCAAAGTTCTATAATTCAATTATTCTAAGTGCTATGTATTTAGTTTAAGCTACAAAATAGTGGTAGACAATAAAACTGTAGCAATGCTATTTACAGTTTGTCAATTAACATTGCATTTATTATAAACTACTGAACTAATGCCTCTAACAACCACAAGAAGCTATTATATACACCCGTCTGTATTGTGAAACATCACAGATAAACCAAGTCCACACAATTTATGAAATTCATAGTGTATTTCAATTTTCTTCTTTCTTAAATTTTTGTCTAATACTAAAACCATTGATATATACATAAATATAAGTTAAGATTTTGCATATTGTTTTAAGTAAATCAATGAAAAATTAAACTTACATATTAAAGACATAAATTGTTGAAAAATATGATGAAAAAGTTTTTTTTCTTTCAATTCTTGAATTTCATAAATTTGATCTATTATATAAGACTTAAGTATTCCAATTTATTAAGTAACAAATACAAGTGTTCTTTAATTTGTAAAAATATTTAAATGTTTGGCTTTATAATAGAGTATATAAACTACCAATGACAGTGCCATTTAGAGTACTTTTATCAATAGTAACCAAATTTTAACAAAAGTCAATGCAATGAAAATAAGTTGTATCATATTTCCACATTCTCACATGAGTAATAAAAAGAAATTGAACTTTCTATGTATTTTTCTCTTTCACAATAAAAAAAATATTCATAATATGATTAATAAACAACTAACCAATACTAATATAAGGTGAATATTTACAAAGGAATTATAAGAAAATTTTCTTGGCAATTATTTAATTGTTGGTAATAATAGATAATGGATAGTTAAAGCTTCTTCCAATTCCAAATTACACAATAACATCATCCAAATATAAAGGAAATAATAAAATACAATTGCATTGTGTTTTATTACTTTCGATGTTGTGTTTTATAAACCCTAGTTTTTACTTGATAAAGTGGCACCACTGTTAATGTGATGCAATATTATAACATTTAGTTACAACAAACCAAGAATAACATATAAATTTATTTCTTACTATAATATTCATTTATGCACCAAAATTGATGGTAATCATCCTACTATAACTTTTAAAAAGTAACTATATACAAGAAATCATTTAAATGTGAGATCATTTAAAGAATTAATATTGTACCTAATGCTCTTATAGCTATACATTAAGCAAATAATATTGAGAATTTCAAAATAATTGAAATATTTATAGACAATGAATATATATATTTTAGGAACATTTGTTTTTAAGAAATCAGATTAAGATGTGTTATTGTAAGCATGTTTTTGCCTTGAAAGGGTGAACAAAAATCATACCAAGGACAAGAGCCTGGAATAGTATAATAGTAGTACATCTACATATATTCTTGAAAAAACAATATCATTGATTTTTTATCTGTTTCTAAAATATAAATATTTTATTTTTATTATGGTGTTAAATGAGTTATAAATGTCCTTGGAAAAAAGTTTGCTATTTTTTAAAATATTAGTTAGAAAAAACAAATAAAAGTTTAAATAGGTAAAATTTTAAACCATTGTCAAATGTCACCATAAATTTAATTCATCTAAATAGATCTACCAGATACTCATTTTAATTTCTTGTTAGTGCTTCATAACCTCTCCCTCAGAATGGCAAAAACATATTTTGGTATTTTACATTTTAAATGTTCCCACTTGTATATATTGTCCTCAAGTGGCTTTTTTTACAAACCATATTCCTCAATCTTTTCTAATTATTATGAAACATATTATTTATTTCCTTCTATTTATGTTTTAAAATGAACAAAACATACTACTTTCTAAAACATTTTTCTATATATAAATAGCAAACAAGGTAACATAAAATATTCAGTTATTTACATAAGGCTACAACATATACTGAAGATTGCATATGCTTTTGAAAAAAAGAAATAAAACAATTTTAGTAGTTAACACAACAAAAAGATTGTCAAGCTCACAGTGATCGCATTTGTAACATCTATATTAGATAATAACATAGTCTCTACTTAATATTAACATTATGAAAATAACTCTGTCTACCACCCTTTAAATGCTCTTAGGTGAAAAAGGGAGAAAAAAAGAAGACAAATATACAATTCTT
Source organism: Piezodorus guildinii (assembly GCA_023052935.1). Classification (NCBI taxonomy): domain Eukaryota; kingdom Metazoa; phylum Arthropoda; class Insecta; order Hemiptera; family Pentatomidae; genus Piezodorus; species Piezodorus guildinii. The sequence continues at coordinate 43,070,723 of CM041295.1, forward strand.
TCAGTGACACTGCCTATTAAAATGCTGGATTGAGAATAAGAAGTAACCAAAAACGGACCACTTACAGAGTGGGAGAGTTGTATGTGAAGGAGAAATGGCAGTAACAACTCTCCCTAAATTGAATAACTAGAAATTATTATGCACCGTGCTTTGCAGTCTTATATCATGAGATAGATATGAATGTTCAAATTTACAATGAATTTTTTTTTTTTTTATAATTATAATTTTGGAAAGAGGATTAATTAAACATAAAAGTATTAATTAATACTAACCTTTCATGTGAAATAAAAATGTTTGACATAAATTAAGAAAATTGTTTTGTACGATTATAATATTTACAAACCAATAAATATGTTATCAGATTCAAGTATAACGATAATTAAAAATAATAAGTACAACAAATTTAGATACAATCCGAAAAATATATTCAACATTCATAGAAAGGTATTTATGGGTGGGTATGGCTTTTGATTTTTTATTATAATTCACAATAAAGGTGTGATAAGTAGTTTGAGGCACTCACATTTGTATACGTCTGCACACTAATTTTATATTATTAAAAATTATATTAAATAATTATTAAATTTAATTAAGAGTTTATAAAAAAAAAAAGAATAAAACCTGAAAAGTTAGTAATGAGGTTTCTATTATAACCATAAAATTAAAATTTGGATTACATTTCACTTCCTCGTGAAAGTTACTATACACCATGTAAGACTTGTGTATTTATTTGTTATATTATTATAAAATAAAATTGAGGTATCATCAATTCCCTAATACACTATTTTTTTTTTTTTTTAAAGAATTTCATAAGTATCTGTCTGATAAAATTTAAAAAAACCTTAAATGCTCACAGATTATAAGGGCTTGGTATAATTTTAATTTACAAATTCACATTTTGGTCACAATTAGTGATGAAAATATTTACACGCATATAAAGACAGTTTTATCACAATTAAACTACATATTATGTTCCTTTTCAAATTTTTACTATGATATTATTTTATGATAATTTATGAAATTAATAATAAATAAAAACAATGCTATAATTATCAATTAAATTAGCTTAAAACAGCTCTGCATAAAAATGTGTGGTTTTGTTTAAAATTGTTTTGCCAAGTCATTTTTTGAAATATTAAGAGCATGACAAACATTTAAACAACTTATTTATGTGTAAAGCTGTAACATCATTATTATGTAGCATATACTTTACTAAACATGAGGATATTGTAACTTAAATTATTTTATTAATTAAAAATTCAGCTGCATTTTCTGTTAAATATTCAATATTTTAGCTGTTTTCTTGAACATGGACTAATTATTATTATAATTTTAATAACTAAAAATGATATTTCAGAAATTTGTAAGACATAGATTCAAGTGTATCGATACATATAGAATAAAGTAATACCTATTCAACTATATTTTCATTAATTATAGATGAAGAATATAGCTTTTTATATCATTAAGATGAATGATTCTAGCATTTCTATAATATATGTATATAAAGCTCTACATAACGGGTAATTGATAATATTTTTACAGACTACATTGAAACAAGCTATCACAGGATAGAATAAGTCTAGGATTGCAGTTCCCCATTAAGGATTCATTCTTACTGCATATAAAAAGGACGTTTCAAATTTCAGGAATAGTTAATAATATTCATGATTATAATTAAAATCAAAGGCAATATTCAGTATTAGAAGTTTAGGCAGATAATGTGATTAATGGAAATTGTTGTAAAAACTTTTTTATTTATTTTTTAATTAGGGTCATTTTTTTTTTATCTTTAGTTGCAACTAAACAGTACCCCTATAATTCATTGTAGCACATACCCACTATTTGTAAATTTTATTAGTACAGTTTTATTTTACTTAAATGTTAGAAACAGATTGCTCTATCATTTTTTATGTCATCTACTTATGGTTATTTATTCTCTCCCCCCCTACCAATTCTTGACCATTTTGAAATATTCTATGCTACTTCATTTAAAGAATTTAATTTTAAAAACATTTAAAAATGCAATATGTTTATAACATGATTTCTGATGGATACTGCCATAATTGTTTTTATTCACAAGATATTTAAAAAAATAAATATATAAACAAAGAAGTTAGTTTGAAAAAAATAAAATAGCCACTAATGACCCACTTGGGTAAATGCAAAATGTTACAAAATAAAAAAATACAAATTAACTAATTTGAATTCTTTAATTTTAAAAATTATATCTTTTTAAAGTTTGGCAAAGTCAACTACTCAAAAATCTTCTGAACAACTCTGACTAATAAAGTATAATCAATATAATTTAATTGGAAAGAAAGTATGATAATTTATAACCAGCTGATAATAGAATATTTCATTATAAGCGGAAGACATTTTTATGTTTATGAAAATATATAGAAATTATTTACCCTGAGTTGAATATTAATTATCTGCAAAGAAAAAAACTTGAGCACTTTTTAAAATGTATTTATTTTTTTGTTCTTATTCGTAGATTTGAGCATTTCAATGTATTTATAGTGCAAATTAATGTTTAATGTTACTGATGAACTGTTTTTATGAAATTTGAAGAACTGTTTTTAATTGTTGAAAAGAAATTACAATTTAATATTTAAATTGTGAGTTAGGTTTTATTAAAATTAAATATCATACTCTTAGAAATAAAATTTAATAACTTTCTTCCAAGCAAATATTGACCAGTGAAAACAAATTGATATATGATTTTTCATTATGATGAAAAAAAAAATATAATTATTAGATTAGTATTTATTTATTTAACAAAAATTTTAAAATATTTTTATCTCAGTATGCACCACCATCTGTATGTATGTTTGTGTGTGTATGTATAAACATACACATATATTCATTTATTTGTATCAATTAAAGACATTATTATCAGTCTGGTCATCCAAAACTATTTCGATATAATAATAAAGAGGGATTCCAAACGATGTTTTGTGATGTATCAAAGAAAAGTTAATGTGATTTTACTACTTTTTACATTAATTTAAAATGACACAATATTGATGATACTCAATACCATCAGTATAATGTATTTCCACTATTGTATATTGATTGTGCTAGAATAAACACAATTCACATTCATTAGTGTATATAAACACACCCATAAAAAAAATAATATTTTAATAAAATAAAGAAGTAAAAATGATCATAAATTAATTTATTTGTAATATTTTTTTCATGTGCTGATAATCTTTAATTTTTAATCAAGATAAATCTATATATTATATATATATATATATATATATATATATATATATATATATATATATATATATATTATATATATATATATAAAATGATTCTAAATCTGAGCCTCATAGAAATAGTACAAAACATGTTACATTATTTAATTCACAAAAAATTAATGCATAAGTGCATTAGTGTTTTGCATTAGATTTTGTAAAATCCTTTATTTCTAATAAAATGTGCTAATTAATTTAAAATATTTGAAAAAGGCAATGTTATATAATTGTTTCACTATTCCATTGTTTTTTTAAATAGATTTTGTATTGAGAGGATGTAATATGAAATGAAGTATATGATTATTTTATTTGATTAATATTAAGTTTAGAGGAAACAGAAGTACCCTAAAATAATAAATAAATAAATATATATATATATATATATATATATATATATATATATATATATATATATATATATATTATATATATATAAACACACACACACACACACTAGATGGCTGTATAATCGTTCATTTTTTTTTTTAATTAATTAGTTTATTACTTTTTTATTTTATAAATTACTTCACATAGAAAAATGAGAATATTCACAGAGTTTTCAGGAAATGCATATTACAAGCCAGTTTTGAAACATAAACAAAGCCATTTGTTTTATTTAGATTGAGTTGATAATTTGAAAAAAAAAAAGTTTTCATGATTATTTAATTTGAACTTTTTCAATATTGTACATTTTTAAATAATTTTGAAAAATCTTTTTGTTTGTTTATTATTAATTACTAAAAAAAATCATTGGTGGTTAAAAAACATATTTTATATGTATTAAGCTAAAAAATGGTAAGGTGATGCCTAAAAATTAGTGAATGGAGAAAAGCTGAAATGTGCCAAGATGGAAGACTTACTTTATTCAAAATCTTATACGTTTATACAAAACTATTTTCAGCACATTTCTTGTTGTTTTTTTTTAATTTTCTTTATTATAATTTGCTATTAATTTCAGCTGCATTTATTGATTTTTGTTACAGCTAATCACCAGAATATTCAAACATATTCTTCCATTTCAGAAAGAATATTATCAGTGTTGCTTTAAAAAAAAAAGAAAATTTCATTGCATTTTTTATCTACTTTAAGTAAAGTAATATGAACAACTATTTTCTATCGCAAAATATATAAATTTTTCAGAGTTAATTACTTTTTGAACATATAAATTAGTATTACAAATACTTTCATTGCTGCCTAAACTAGCTTTTATTATCATATAATATATTACATTATATGAGTGACTTGACAGTTACATTAATAATTAATGTAAAATTAAGTAAAAATTATGTAATTATAATTAGATTGCTATTGAAATCATGATTGGAAAAAAAATATAATGAGGAATATTTAAAAAAAATAATTTAAAACATAGAGTCTGAATAGATATGTAAAGGCATAATATAAAGAACTATTATTCTTAAGTGAAATTAAGTAAAGGGAGGAGAGAATCAATTTATTATAAAAATTAAGATATCTTTAATGTGTCCTACAGAGCAATTCAGAAAAATTTGGGTACTGGAGAAATTAATTTAGAAATATCAAATATCAATTATAGATTTATGAGACTGTACCTCATAATTTATAGTTTGTAAATTAAATACTCAAAAAATCATGATGTGAAAATGATTATCAAAGTTTACTTGCTTTCATAATTAAAGTATTTTTAAATCTATATAATTAATTTTAAAGTTGTGATTGTTACAAGATTTAAGAATCGAAAGAAAAGAATTGAAAATACATCTTTAACATTTTTTTTATTTTTATGTTTACTGTAAGCTATGTAGTGTAAAACTCTTATAAATAATTCTTTAGGCCTTGGTTATTCATGGAAAAGTTTTTATACATTACTTATGATTTTAATTCATCCCTTACTAAAAGCTATTTGGGATATACCTATACATAGACACATTTATACAACCCCTCACTCACTCACACACACTGAAATTCTATATTGGTATGAATTCTGTTCATAATACTACTTGCTTCAAAAAAGTTATTCTTTTTTTACAACTTTTTTGCTTTAAATTGCAACTTATTGAGAATTGGTAGATTAAAGCTAGATTTGTTTTTCTTATTGTTTGCAATCAAGAATAAAATATAACTATCTTTAATATTGAAAATGAATTATTTACAATGTTTAGCTAGGTTATTGTGAAATCATATGATGGACATTGCAAAATTCTTTAATTTAATTATAGTAGTGAGCATCATACTTGACATCGGTTACTTTTAAAAGGGCAATAAGATGTTTATTTATAATGAATACATATGTTTTCTAGAAGTATTAAATTGTTGCTTATTCTATTTAATCACAGTAAAATGTAAAGAATTTGGTTTAAAACATACTTAAACACTATGTTAGAAACCCCCCACATAAACATGAATGCATACACAAATGCTCACACGCAACCTCATACACATATGTGCATGCTGACTCACACACACTCAACACATGCATACACACACACACCACACACTTTCAAAAAACACAGACACACACACGCGCACGCATGAGTTTAATGGTATTTACATAGAATAAGAAATGGGCAGTGTTTTGAAAACACTCATACTTTAAAATACAATAAAAAAAATATATAACCAGAAAACAGGCTGTGCAGTTCTGATATATAATACATACAAGCTTCTTTTTTTTTCATTATAGTTATTTGGAAATTTCAGTTAATGATATAATATTGTCATGAAGAGTCCTCATGTTTGATGGAAATACCTGACATGCTCAGTAATTTTATAATGTTTAAAAATGATGAAGAAGTGATTCATATCAATTCTAGCACTAATTATTATCTTCAATCATTTTGTATAATATATCTGATACCATACACGCTGAAATTTCCATATACTAGAAATTGGTATTATTTAATTTTACTCCAACAACTTGTTTTACTCTGTGGAGAAAAATAAAATGTCGGTACCTTTTGAAGTAATTGTTCAGAAACAGAAATAGAAACATCTATAAACATAAAATATGGTAAAGCCATAAAAATCTATATCACATATAGGTTAGATATTTTATTCAAATTGATGTGTTTATGCTTTTAAAAAGATATTAAGTAAAACTGCTTAGGGTTACCTACAAAAATTAATACTATTTTACAAAGGACATGATATACAGAAAAATTATGAATGTTATGTTTATCTATATTATATTTGTGTGTGCGCGTAAGTGTGTGTGATTGATAAAAAATATAATTTTTTTTTTCAGCACAAAAGATTATATTTGAAGACTTGATAAAAAAATAGCCTATATGCCAGCCCAATTTGAACTTGGTAGACATTTTTAATTTCAGAAGAACCTGTTTGCAATAATATAAAAATGTGGCTATACTAAAAAAGAGCCACCTATTGCAACTTCCAAAAATAAACTCACATACATTTAAATTAAAAAAAACCGAAAATAATATATATTTCTGAAAAAAAAAAAGATTGAATCTATATTGAAAATAATTTACTTTATATAGAAACACACACTCGTATATTATTATTATTTTTATATTATATATATCTATATCTATATCTATATATGTGTATATATATATATATATATATATATATATATATATATATATATATATATATATATATATATATATATATATATATATAATATATATATATGTACACATATACATATAAATAAACTAAATTCTTAAATCTGAAGTTGTTTTTTTTTTTAATTTCCCATATACCTGAACTTATATATTTATGGCTATGTATCTTTTTTTCCCTCTTTGATTTTAATCAACGTACCTTTATCTAAGTATTGAAACAACAAATGACTTTTAAACATCGAATTTAAATTAAATTTATCTATTATAACCATAATTACATTATTGATTTTAATGAACAATATAATGAGGAACAAAAAGCAAGAGATAACATTGTTATAAGGCAATTGCTATAGCAAAGGTTTTGTATGCAGAACCATGAATTTATGGAAAATTTTCTATGACCCTTAATGTTGAAAGAAACAGTATTAATTATAATTTTTAGTTGTTTTTATTCAACAAATTAATATAAATTTAATTTGTATTATTTAGAAATATATTATTTTAAAATGCCATTAAAGCAACATTTTATAAATTTTAACGAACATAGATATTTGCACTCAAAGTGGAATAAAAGCAATGTTTTTTTTATTTTATTTTTTTTATTATATTTAATTTTTTTCTTGGAGAAACATAGAAAAATAGTTATCAATTATATCTAGTTAACTTTTATAGTAATCTAATTGATATCAATTTAGATGTTATGAAATGATTATTTCTTCCTAATTAACATTAATATCTTTGAATGGTAATATTATTTAAAAAAAAAATTATCTTATATATTTATGATAAAACTGTTAAATGTTTTTCTATGTTTTAGAAAATATATAACAAGAATAATAATCAACAAATGAAGTCCATTTTTTGAGGATGGGTGAAAACTTGGTGGCTTTAACTTCTTTAAAATCAGTATTTACATTAACTTAAGAATTCTTTTGATGAGATTTTCAAATAAAATCAAATAATCATAACATATTTTTGATAAAATTTAAAATAAGCATATCTTCAACACAAAAAGTAATATTATTTTTTCATTTTAGAAACCATTCAAGACTTTCAACACCCCTTCAACTTGTAATGGTTAAAAAATCATGACTATATTGAAAAAGGTTTCTGTTATTTTAAACACTGGAAGACAATAAATAATATTTTAGTTATAAATCATGTACTAAAAAATAAATTAGAAGGGATCCCTGACCACAACATCAACCCTAATTTATATTTTCATATTCATATATCAGATGAAATTTGGAGAACTAAATTTAAATTTCTGCATTAATCTGTAACTTGAAATGGTTTTAATTATGCTGGCTTATGAAGATTTGGAAATGCTGTGGCACATTTTGTAGAAAAATCCGTGTATATTCTTCTGAAAAACTGATGTACCATAAATGATAACTCTGAAAAGAAAGAGATATTTTAATAAAATAAAGAAGTCAAAATGATCATAAATTAATTTATTTGTAATATTTTTTTTTATGTGCTGATAATCTTTAATTTTTAATCAAGATAAATCATATATAAAATATATATATATATATATATATCTGTCACTATACTAAGAAGACTAAGTGATCATTTTAATTAATGACAAGGTGAAAGGAATAAAGTATCTTCCAAGAAGATAATAAGGCATGAAAATTGACACAATAATCTAAAATGTTTTTAAATGTAAACTGAGTATACCGATTTCAATTTACCAAGGTAAGGAAGTCTTAACGGATACTTTATACTTTACTCTTTTGTTAGATAATAAACAGTATATATTTTTATTAATATTTAAAAAAAAGAAAGAAATATGGAATGAAATAACATTTAATAATTATTTTTCTATCTAGCTTTTAGTTATATGAAGCTAAAGCTTTTTGCTTAGTACTTTTTGAAATTTAAAGCATAGAATTTCCTAGTCAATTGAAAGATTTTTCATTTCAAATGTAATCTTTAAATTTTCAATTTAACATTTCCCATTTTACATCTTAAATTTATTTTACTTATTTATGAGTTTGGAAATAATTTTGACTTATTCTATCAACATTTGTTTTTGTTTATTAGATTATATATATTGACTGTTAATTTAATCAGATAATACATACATTTCTGTTTATGAATTTTAAAAAAATATTATTAGTTTTGTTAGGGAAAGGGGATGAGTATTTAAATAATTTATTGATCTTTCATTTAGGTTTTCAAAGTTGTTAATTTTGTAAATTTACACCCAACATTTTTATAGGACAGGCACATCTCATTCCTCTTTTAATGTATACAATTTTTATGAATATAGATATTATAAGGTTTTGGAGCATCCTGTTTTTGTTTTTTTTAATGAGATTTTTTTTTAAAGTATTTAAACTCATCTTTACTTTCAAATTTTTAAAGGATATAGGGATTGTTTATTGAGTGTCTACAGACTCAGATTACATTTTTTTAAACTTAATTTTAAATACTGCATGCACATTTCAACTCCCTGTCTCTTTTAATTTTATTTTTTACATGTAGGAATTGTTTTTTTAGTATCTTTCAGATTCGTCTTTTGGGTAGATTTTTTTTACAGAGCTTCAGTTTTCTTAGTAAAAAAATAAAAAATAAAAATAACTTGGAATAAATTATGATATCATTAACATCATATTATACAGCTTCACAGCTTTGTCCTTCAATCTCTCCAATTTGAAAGATTTTCATCCAAGCACTGCATTATTGTGATAGTATCATTATTCTTAGGGAAAGTAGAAAATATATATAACGTTAATTCTCTAAAAAGATGATAAATAATCAAACATGTCACTTAAACAAGTTCCAAGGAAAGCCCCCCCTCCCATGTTATCCATAAAAGCAGCTACCATTTTTCAAGGAATTGATAAATTGTATCGGAACGTGAAATCTTGACGATATTGTGAAATGAAGACTATGACTAAGTAAAGGATGATTTCTATAATCAATTATAAAATGTCTCAAAGTAAAAAATATAATTGTGACCAAATCAGTGATTGGGGAGACTATGATTTAAAAATGCGATATGAGTCCTAATTTAGACCCATCTCTGGATTACGAAGCATCCACAGCAACAGAGAAAATGAAAAAAATGTCCTAGGTCGATTTGCAAAAAGGTTTGGAAAATTATATGAAAATTTGTTTTGCAATTATTACCTTTTTTAGTTCTTTTCGCAATAATTGTACTTGGAAGGGTTGAAATCAGGGTTGATAAATGAAAAACCTCTAAATTCATCCTGATTGATCGACCTCACAACATCACCATTTATAGGTGTAAGTACAGGTTCTTCCTTGGTAAATTCAGCATCAAAATTTAGGGCGTCTTTCTTGCTTTTCTAAAAAATGATAGGCAATTAATAATATCAAAGAAAGTTATGTATATTTTAAGTAAACTACAAACAATTTGATTTACATAAAAATTATTTACTAGCAATTATCAGTTTCTCATTCAAGTTTTTTTAAATAAATGTTTTATTGTTTTTAACATAATACATTGGGTTTTGACTAGAATTCCTTCTTTTCAATGTATATTTAAAATATTTCTAAAACTTTATGTTTTTTTTTCTTTATTTTCATTTTGCTGAAAAGTCATGAAAAAAAAGTAAATAATTAGGCAGCATAAACTTTCTTCCCAATCACAATAAATATATTTGATCTTTACTTGATATAGAATAGAAAAGAAACTTTATTCTGGGACAATAGAATAGAAAAGAAACTTTATTCTGGGACAATGTCCCTTAAGAATAACAATTATGAACAAAGTAATAAATTATAACTGGCCAAAAACAATATATACAATTAAATAACACAAAGACCAAAGAAAATAAAAAAATAAAATAAAATAAATAAAGGAAGAAAGGGTCATAGTACCATCTATATTTATAAATTCTAGAAGTAAATAAATAAGAATAAGCATAAAATTTAACTTAATATTTCTATTAAAAACTAGAAATTTAGGCTTTACAGAGACATTTTACTTCATGAAATCCTACTGATATAAACGTATTCTTATTAATAAATCCCTTGTAATATTTATTTATCAGAATCACATAGCTTACAATTTTGGGTTTGAATGGTGGTTTTAATCTACGGCTTTCCAAGGCCTCCCAATCCATGTCTTTGAAGAAACTATGGGCTCTTATAGCTTGTTCTCCTCCTTGTACACTGACACAACCTAGCCTCTTACTTGGATTTTTCGTCATGAACTAAAAAATAAAATATATATGACTGTTGATTATTTATTCATGATATCAATTATTAAACTTTATTATCCGACTACAACAATTGATATTTTAATATTATAAATACCATGAACCTACTACAACGAAATACAAAAGAACACTGTAATAAAAAGGAAAAAAGCAAAAGAAATATAGAAGAGGTAGGGAAGGGGGAGGGGGTGTTACTGGCTCATAAAACTGTTTGGACAAGGATAAAAAATGTGGTTTAAGATTGTTTTTACTTCCAAGAGTGTACTCTATTTTCAAGTTTATATTTATATAGACAGTGTTTGAAAAAACAAAACTACTTATATATTGAACCCACTTAGCTTAAATACTACTCTTTGCTAAAATACTACCCTGTAGCCACCCAGGAGACAGCCTTAGGAAAAGACTCCTCCTGTAGTGGATTGATGATGCAAGAGATCGTGCTAAGGTCGCCTTATGGGTATAAGTAGATGAAGAAAAATAAATTTTGATACCAAAGTCTGACAGAAGATTGTTTTTTTTTTTATTGTTTTGCAACTTAGTAATAAATATTCAACTATAATGATACATATGTTATTGATAAAATATTATCGTACCTATTGACTGTTTCTAAGCTGTACAAAATAAATATGTTTAGATTATAATATATTCTTCCTAATTTATGAATTGGTTAGTTAAGTGCTTCACAATATTCTTTTTAATAATGTATTAAAATATTTATGGGAAAAAAAATTAATATCAATATACCCCTTTTAAAATAGCAACAGCTTCTTTTGACAGCCATACAGGGTAGAGAACATCATCATGCAAAATTGATTCAAATAGATCATCTTCATTATCTGCTTCAAATGGAGGTTGACCAGCCATCATTTCATACATCAAAACACCTAAAGCCCACCAATCAACACTGGGGCCATACTCAAGTTCTTGAAGAATCTAAAATAAAATAACAAAAAATATAATTTAGACCATTGAGGAAACATTTTTTAATTCTTTTTTTTATAATCTTGAATATTTAAAAATTAAATAGCTCTGTTCTCGATTATTCTAATATCATTCCTAATTATATTACTTATTTTTTAAGATGGGATGGTTACTGAAAATGATGGTGTAACCTCAATCATACTGTTGGGCTTTGTTTTATCGAACCAATTTTCTTTAGAATTCTTTGTGTTATGTTTGCATTATATGTTATAGTATATTGTGTAGTTTGAATTATTTGGGTTATGTTTATGTTTAAAACTTTCCCTAGTATATAAAAAGTGTATGTATATATATATATATATATATATATATATATATATATATATATATATATATAAAAGTAATAAGTACATTTAACATAAATGTTGAAAGTATCCTTAGCCTATGGAAAAGGTAGTGTAATGAATTGGAGGTAATCTTAGACAATAAATGCCTGCACGATTTACAATTTGATGTTGTCCAGGCCATTACAGGAAATGATGAAGAAGATTCATCATTTATGATGAGGAAATTTTTGGAAGCCTATACAGCTGGAGGCTTGGAAATCAATTTATCAAAAATTGAGTATTTTGCATTTATTAATAATGGAAACTCACCTAAAAAGCTGCTATTATATATAATGTATTCTGTAGACTCCCAATTACCTGTGTATGTATGCTTTTGCACAGCTCATCTTATTTTCCTTTCTTATTAGCTAACTTTATTTTCATGTTTGCCTCGGTCTAAATGTCTAAATTATGTTTCGGCTGACTATGCAATTTATCGAAGGCATTAATGTTTAAGTAACATTCCGTTGTTTAAACGTGCTTGCATCACTATATTCTCTCAACTTTAAATAGAATCTTTTCTGGAGGCTAAATTTTCTCAAATTTCATTCTGGGTCAGGCACATCTCAATTTCCTTTATCACTTGCCTATCTTAAGCTCTTTCTTTTGCTGGTGAATCTTTTTTTTCAGTCCTAATTTTGTGTTAATTGTTTCCCACAGATGCTTATATATGTCTTCTCTAGATGATCCTGCGATAAGTACTGATCTTTATGAACATTGATAATGATATCGTGCAGTTTTTAAATCCAACATTTAGCAAAGATTTGCATTTGGATCCGTGCATCTTTGCAGTTTTTTTGTTCAATGAACTTTTCTTTTCTTGTTAGTTGTTTGTCCATGATCAATAGGGACTTTTCTTTAGGGTTTTCTTAATAAGGACCAACAACGAATAGTGCTCCGAGTCAATATCGGCTACTTTACAAATATACAAATGCGTGTGTTTAAATATGTATATTTATGAGCGTGTGTATTTATTCCGGTATTGGATATAAAGTATTATTATTAAATTAAAGTTAAATACATTAAGATACCTCAGGAGCAATGTAATCTGGAGTTCCACAGAACGTCGTTGTTGTGACTCCATCGATGATTCCTTCCTTACACATTCCAAAGTCAGCCAACTTACAATGACCTTCATTATCTAATAATATGTTGTCAAGTTTGAGATCTCTGTATGGAATGAAATTATAATTATTTTGACGTACATTAAAAAAAAAAGGTGGTTTCTTTAACTGATTGATTCGTTGACTTACCTGTAGACTACCCCATTTTTATGTAGGAATTGCAAAGCTAGTGTCACTTCAGCTGCATAAAATCTAGCTCTAGGTTCATCAAACTTTCTCGCTCTTTGTATTTGGAACATCAAATCTCCTCCATTTACATACTCCATTACAAAAAAAAGACGTTCCTAAAAAAATTAGGGTATCTCAACTTTACTTATTGGTAATTGAACACATTAAATTAGTATTTTTTTTACGATTTCTCAACTGGTGAAGAAAACAAAAGCATGACTTATTGTCAAACCAATTGTTAAAGAACATTAAATATAAATAATTAAGGTCCCAGGAATATAGACTAACATTAATTAAATTCTTTTCAATGTAAACACCTATTTAAAAAATGATAATTATAATAAATACCTTTGTTTGAAAACAAGAATGCAATGCAGTCAGAAAAGGATGTTTTGCAGCAAGTGCCAAAATCCTTTTTTCCGTCATAGTGCAGTCAACATCATCATCCTGAATTATCACATCCTTTTTCAGAACCTTAAATCATCACCGATTACTCAAATAAATGAATAAGACTGTACAAGTAATCCGGAATAAAAGCATAAAAATAGAAAATTAACAAGTGTATCTTTTAATTAACTTAAATTACACAAAAAATAAGCACTTCTACGAATGTATGAATTAACATTTAACTGTATATTATAAGTAATATGCGAGTTGAGCATCTCGAGAATGGTTCCACTGATGCTGTCAGAACTGAAATAAAGCCTAGGATCCCTACCTATATCTAAATAAGTTCGAGACATCCTGAACGGTTTTAGCAATTTGGACGTAACACACTCAAAAATAATTGGTGTTGATGTGTGGAAAGGCAGAAAGTGCAGAAAGAGGACATTGGTTGCTGATCTGTCTCCTGCATATGATTAATAATAAGGAGCTGTGGGCAAGATGTGCGTCAAATAATTATGGACCTAAAAATGAAATGTTTCTGATTTAATGAGATGGAACACTTTAGGCGGGATTGATGATTGGCAAACCCCTAAGGTAATCCTGTTAAAAGAAAGAATTTAAATGGCAGAGATCCTAAATAAATGTCTCATGCAAAAGGACCGGACTCTTAGAAGGTAATTTAGCAAAGTTAAAACGCTTCTAGGAATGTTAACGAGTAATCCCAGGCAGTGCTAAATGGATATTTTGTGTGCTAAAGACTGACAATGAGTGCCAGCTGACCATGGATTATTCCTAGATTTTACCCGAAACAAGGAAGATTTAATCAAAGAAGATAATGACAATATCGTTAACCAGGAGATAAATGAATTGGAAAGTATTTCGCCAGTTTTAATTAATTTAATTGGCGTTAAAGTACAGCTCTAACCCCTTCCTCAAAAAGAAAATTTTAAATAATATCTTGGTTCTGGATACATTCTAAAATTGCATTACAACTCTACCCAAAGCAAAGTTATCCCTCACATCTATTTACAACTGTAACTTTTACAAAACCAACTTCCTTTTTTAAGTCCATCATCATTGATTTCTGATGTCAAACAAACCAACTGATTCCCCCTGTGACGTTTAGTAAAATAAAATTAGATTCCTGGCCACATTTCTTGACCTAATATCTACTGATTTCAACCCAGGTAACATGGCTATGAGGTGAGCGCCGTAAATATCTGGGACACAACTTTACTCCATACACGTGAATGGATGCTGGACTGGTACTTTCAGACTGATTGTATATATTTAAAATTAGTATGTGTTTTGATAATACTTGATTCTTCTTAATACTTGATGAGGCAAATCTTAGTACTTAACAATAAAAATAATAATAATAGGCTTAGCGAACCCGAAGGTTCGATGCCGATACCACCAAATTCTGCCTACACAGACTCGTCCAATGTTCACCAATCAAGCCCAAGCTCCCGAGATCAGCCTTAACGCAATCCTCCCATCGACGCTTCGGCCTACCTTTCGGACGCCTACCAGTCGGATCAGCAAATACCAACTTTCTCGGAATCCGCTCGTCATCGAGCCCAACAACTTTACTCGCCCATTTGAGTCTCCGCGATGCAATCAGCTCAATTATATTCACAGGATACAAGTTCCGCAATTCCGCGTTGTGCAACCTTCTAAACTCCCCAGTGGCCTCATCTCTCTTCGGACCAAATATTTTACGCAATACATTATTTTCGAAGACCTTAAGCCGTTGTTCATCCTTCAAAGTAAGCGGCCACGTTTCACACCCGTAAAGAACCGTTGGAAGAATAATAGTTTTATAAATTCTAACCTTTAAGTTTTTAGATAGAAGCCGCGAACTAAGTAACTTAGCAACTGAATAATAACACGCATTTCCCACCTTTGACCGGGACTTTATTTCTTCCTGGATTTCATTTTTTCTAGTTATAATTGAACCTAAATACTTGAATTTCTCTACGTGTTCAAAAGTATGCCCTGATACATCAATATCACCAAAATCGCCACCGTTTCTGCTACTGATCATATATTTCGTCTTATCGGTATTTAATTCGAGTCCTATTTCTTTACCGGTTTTTATTAACACACTTGTATTTAGTTGTATGGTTTCCGTGTCTTCACCTAGCAGTACCAGATCATCGGCATAACCCAAAACCGGAATCTTGTCACCCATATTTAAGCCTTTCTCGGTACACATCACCTTTTCTATGACATATTCTAAAGCTATATTAAATAACACAGGTGAAAGGGAGTCACCCTGTTTCAAACTCGATCGCACCTCAAATCTCTCGGAGTAATTATGACCGATTCTAAATTTATGGAATGTTTCCGACAAACACAATAACAATAAAAATATATTGCCAAAATTTAAAAACATATATTCTATTGTTTCAGAGTGTTCCACAATTTTAGATTTCAAACGGACTCATAATATGTAATTGTGAGTGATGAAAGTAATAAATAAATTATTAGGTTCCTTTAATTAAAATGATCCTTTTCATTCAACTTATTTTATTTTCTTATTTTTTGTCCCTACGTTTCGGCTCTTTGCCATTCTCAAGGGATCTCTTTATACTCCTTTATACACTCTATACAATATATAGATATATATTTTGTCATAATTGAGTAAAATAAAAATTAAAACTATTATAGGCTGACCAGCCCTGTCCTGGTTGTTATCATAGGATGATAACAACCAGTAAGAGTAGATGATAACAACCAGGACAGGGCTGGTCAGCCTATAATAGTTTTAATTTTTATTTTACTCAATTATGACAAAATATATATCTATATATTGTATAGAGTGTATAAAGGAGTATAAAGAGATCCCTTGAGAATGGCAAAGAGCCGAAACGTAGGGACAAAAAATAAGAAAATAAAATAAGTTGAATGAAAAGGATCATTTTAATTAAAGGAACCTAATAATACAATTATTCATTCAAACTAATCTTAATTGTAATAAAAAGTAATAAATAAATAAAAAATAAGAAATCTTATCCATTAATACTAATTTTGTTTTGACTTTTATTGATGAAAGACAGTGACATATAATGACATGAGTGACGTTTCATCTACGCCCTCCTCCAAAAAAAAACAACATAATAATAAATAAATTATTTCAATTAAAATTTGAGTTAAAGAATCAACTGAAAATAATAAATTTCATCATTATAGTAAAAGAATAAAAATTTAGAAAATTACCTTAACTGCATATACTTCATCTGTCCCCTTCTTCTCTGCAAGCATGACTTTCCCAAAGCTTCCCTTTCCCAATACTTTTATAAAGTTAAAATCCTCAAGGCCGTATTTCTTTAAATTTAAATCAGTGATAGCTGTAAAATAAAAAGCGTGAATTTCATATATGTTGATATGATGAATATAATGTGATGTGAAAAACAGAAAATTCTCTTCTTGAAACATACTGATTTTTCTTGCCTCAATATCACAATAAATTCAAAAATACTTTGGAGGGAAAATAATGTTATGGAAAAGTTACTGCATCACTTTGACTGTAGCCAAAGGGAAGGGGGGGGGGGTATAATGACAACTGAAATTAGAGATAAATTACTAAAATTAGGTTGTTTTTGAAAAACTAAAACGCCTGAAGCCGAAGTTTTCTAAGGATTCATTCTATGAAAAAAACATTATTAATGGATGTACCTGGTTACATAAATAATACAAAGCAGACTAAATACATAAAATTCATTTCGGAAAGTGTTTGGTTCTCAAGTTACCTGACTAAGGTTGCAAGATGTAGTCTGTGAGCCAGCAACGAAAGATGCAACCCATTTTACCAACATTTTTAGTATGTTTAATGCAAAGCATCCATCATGGTAAATTAAAAAATACACGTCTGCCAGCTCAAAACGGGTTGATAACAAAATGGCGGCCATTTAAAAAGGGACCAAAAATAAGAAATTCTGACTCCTTTAACCATGATTTTCCTTTTGACCTCATAATACCAGATGGCAATACGAATCAAACGACGTCAGTATGCCATTCACAGGTGGGTGGAATTCCACGACAGACGCGTTTTTAGGGACAGAAATTCTAACCCAAGTAACCATTACACTGATATTATGCCGGTGAGTATTAGACCTACGGATTTCTATTACAACTCAAATTAAAGTTAATTTTATGCCTCGTTAAGTAGTTTATAACCATTATATTGTTAGGAACAGCCGTTTTCATGATATCAACAAAATTAATGATAAAAATAAGAACTTTCTCGGTTTCCGGTTTTTTGTAAGAACCATATCTATATAAGTATTTTTCATACAGACTTGCTTTACAACTTACATTAAAGGTGATTTAATGATCTATATTAATTGTTATAACGATTATCCTCATAGGATTAGCCGCTTTCATGATAGTAGCCATAATAATGTTAGAAAATAGTGATATCTCGTTTTCTGCAAAAAAAAAAAAATTTTTATAATACCTCTATATACTTGAATATTAGACATACAAATGTATTTTACTACTCAAATGGAAGGTTATTAAATACTTGATAATTTGCTTTATGACGATTATCTTCATAGGATGAGCCGTTTCCATGATAGTAACCGTAATCATGTTAGAAAAGAGTGATATTTCGTGATTGCTTGATGATTCTTTTTGAATGGCCGCCATTTTATAATCAACCCGTTTTGAGTTGGCAGACGTTTATTTTTTGCTTTACCATGATAAATGCTCTGGATAAAATATACTAAAAATTTGGGTGAAATGGGTTGCATTTTCCGTTTGCTGGCTCACGGATTAATAGCAAATAACTGTGAACTAGGAATGAATCAACTTTCATATTTAATTTTTTTCTAAAAAATCTACATATATTATATGTATAATGTCATGTATGAACGTCACGATTATTTGAAATTAAGATCCAGGTCAAAACAGTATTTACCTGTTTCTGTCTTCTCAGTTTTAGGTCTAGTTTCTTCGCTCTGCTTGGGTTGGGTTGCATTTCCAGTTGGAGTTTCATCATCTTGGGGTAACGGAGACACCCCCGAGCTGGTTGTACCACCTGATCCTCCATATTGTGAAGTTAGCTGGAATAAAAATAATAACAATATCTGCTTATTGATATCCTCCATTGACACAAACGTAAATTTATCAATAATGTTTTCATCTGGCTGAATAATTTAAAAAAATATTTAGTTCATACATAGGAGGTCGATTGTTTGGTTGTATTTTTCATACATTTCAATATTGGAAATAAAATAAAGGATCATATTAAATTTTCCCAAAAAAATCATCTAGGCAGTGAGGAGGCTCCTAGAATAATACCAAAAACCGGATTCCATCCAAACAAGATAATGCTTTCCATATGGTGGAATTCCAAGAGTGTTATTTTCTATGAGCTTTTCCCTTCAGGAAAAACAACTGATTCAAGTCTATACTGCTTACAATTAACAAAATTGGATCAATAAATTAGAAAAATGGCAAATCGGAAGGAGGTTGTGTTCCAAGACAAGGCTAATCCCCACACCTCATTGGTCACTCGCAATAAATTATTGAGCCTTGAATGGGACCTTTTGCCCCACCCCTCTATTCACCAGACCTAGCTCCATGTGATAACCAATGTTTATTATACCACTTCGTTTTAGTAAAAAAAAAAAAATATTGCTATTTAAAATTTACTACTGATATTACTGAAGTTCAACGGGTTAAGTTTGTGTTCCACGGGAGTGAATTTGTCATGACAATGAAGAATAATCTTATTATCTTAAGGTGAGTGGGTACTTACATCCGGAAGCCTCATGTCTGTATAATAATAATAATATCTGTATCTATAATAAAATAGTGGTGAAGTATAATTATCAGCCTCCAATTTTATATTGGAATAAAATAATCTACACCTGATTAGCTGAAAGTATATTATTTGAAGCAGAATGAAAATTTATTGAGATGACAGTCATTCATAAATAAAATGGAAAAAAAAAAATAATAAAAAATGATTTATCTAAATGCTTCGAACTGCTATTAAGTTATTTCTTTCAAATCAAGTAGCAATAGTTTTGAGAGCAATTAAATTATGTTGGTAATACTATAGATTTTCCTTATTCGTGCACTTGATAATATAAACTAAACCCCTTAGGGATGCTTGACCTAGATATGTGGTTAGACGGGCTTAGTTATAAATAAGTCTTAAGCTGTCGAGTGTGTTGATGGAATTTTGCAATTAGTTAATAATTAATAGTTTATGCTGTTGAAAACACTTTTGCTTCACATCAATACTCCTTCACGAGCTACTGTGGGTTGGTATATTCAAAGAGGTTTATGATAGAAGAGTTGATTTTCAAAAGGTTTATATAGAATTTTTTTTTTTAGAATATATTTTATTTGTCTTTGGGGTATTCCCCTTACAAATAGTGTCTGGCTAGGCTATTCACAATACATTTTTTAAATTTATGTGTATATATATACGCTTTTGAAATAATAATACATACAAAATAATTTAAAAAAAAAGAATAAATAAATAACAATAAAATAATTTATTCAATACTCAACTGTATACGTATTCGGACGAGATGGAGAATAAAACAATGATAATGATTCTCTATTATCAATTGAAAATAATATGAATAACACAATTATAAATAATATGAAAATTGAGTTCTATCATAAACAGTTCGACTTTGGACCTAGAAGAGTGTCTGGTGCTGAGTGTCCATCTTATCGCTCCAGCGTAAACAGTCCCAGCCCACTCCGGTATAGAAAGTGTAAAATGTCAGACCTAAACCGGATTACAACTTCTTTGCCAACGAAATTTGATCATTACAATCAAATTAGATCATTTATAAATTTATTTAGCGATAAAGTTTTCTCGCAATGCGAAGAATAAGGCGCTATTACTCGCAAAATGAAATATCGTCGTTGGCACTTTTGGCAAATGTAGCAAACGACGATATTCCCCAAAAGGGTTAAACAGATATCGCAGGTTAAAGAATTATTATTTATTTAGAACATTAAGACTGACTGTACAAAACTTAGCACTAAAGAACAGGTTTTAATCACCTGATAAACAAATGAAAGATAAGCAATGACAGTAGTTGCTCATCAGTTTGTCTAATTCTGTTTGTTTTAGTATGAGTGAATACACAGTTCAATTCATGATTATCATGGGAGACACCACAAATTTATTCACTTTTGTAATTCTTCGACAAGGAAATTTTTCATGATATCTTCGAAGAGCAGCAGCACCGTTTCTATTTTAATCGCAATAAGTTTAAAGTATGTCTGTTTGTTCTGCAAGTATTGCAATCATGAAAATTTTCGAATTCCAGTTTTCAACGGAAGTCCACGTTTTCGGGCTCCCTGAGTTCAAATAACCAAGTCGAAAAGTTCTGTGTGGGTGTGTGTGTGGCAAGTCTAGGACGAAAAAGAAAAAACTTACGGAACTGAAATTTCATATTTGAGAAAACAATACACCCTAGATGTTACACCAAATTTTTTACGAAAATCGGCTGACCGAACGTGCTACTTTATACCATGCATTTTGCACCTTTTTTCTCCTATTTTATCAAAAACGGCTATTACCATGTTAAATTTAATGAGCTCCAGTACAGTGTATGTTATATTCTGATTGAAATTGATTGACAGGGCTTAAATGTTGATATATTAAATGTTCTTCCACTAAAGTACCTTAAATATTGAAAATTATTGGGTTGTTTCTCATGAAATGTCCGTTTTTATAGTTTCTGAAATACATAATGGATTTTGCAGGTCTCTGTTGTTTTTTTTCCGAATGTTTACATATTTAAAGTAAACACTTACTAATCCACTACCTCTGTATTATAAAAATTAGCTTCCCAATCTATTACCCACTTTTTATTATACCTCTAAATATGAACATGGAAACACGCGATTTTCGCGTAATATTTTAGTACGAGTTTAAACTCGGCCATTCAGCAGCTGAGGCCGCTAGAAATATTTGGAAGGCGTTAGGGGAAGGGAGTGTTATTGCTAAGTTTTCAGCTGGGGATACCGACTTGGAAAACTTGCCCCGAGGAAGATCTCCGTCCGTAATAGACAACGATGTCCTCAAACATACAGTAGAAGGAAACCCCTACCAAACAGTTAAAGTACTCTCAGCACAATTAAATGCAAGTGCATCTACTGTTTCCAGACATTTAAAGTGTATTGGGAAAGTAAAAAAGCTCGATACATGGGTACCTCATGATCTCACTGAGCGGCATGTTTCAAAACATACCGCGCAAAAATTGAAAGAGCTGGGCTACGAAGTTCTTCCGCACCCACATATTCTCCCGACTTGTCTCCAACATATTACCACCTGTTCAGGAATTTAGACAACATCGTCAAATTAAAACTTTCTGAAAATGATGACCAAGTGAAAAGTGCGTTTTCAGATTTTGTTTCACTTCAAAGCTCAGAGTTTTTCAGTTCGGGGATAAAAAAGTTGGTGTCACGTTAGGAAAAATGTGTAGAAAAAGAAGGTAAATACTTCGAATAAAATTATCTTGTTTTCATATCGTATTTTCAATAAAAATCCTTTACCTTGAAAACTGGCATTTCATGTGACACAACCCAATATAACAATTTCATCTAGCAAAATGAAATATATCGATAAAATGCCCCTTTTTAATACCCTTAAGTAGAACGATTTTGATTAATAACTAAAGAATAACAATTTTTTTTTTTCCTTCAGTTGGTTAGCAAATTCGTTCAACTTGCATATTTACTTTTTTTTTATTTTTATTTTTTTTTATCAAAGCTATTAAGGTGAAATAGTTTTTTTTTTTTTTCAAAATTGAAAGTACTTTAGAGGAAAAAAATTAAAATATACGCAGTTGAGACCTGTCAGACTATTTCAATAAGATTGAAACCTACATGATATTAAAGTCAATTAAATTTTACAACAATATAGCGAGTTTAATCAAAATAGTTTTAGCCGTTTTTTAAGGGAAACGTAAAAAGGTGCATAATGTATGGTATGAAGTGACTCTGCTATTTGGCTGATTTTGTTGAAAAAGGCGCTGTTAAATCTCAGCCATATATGCTTCTAAAATATATTTCAATTTTTATACAACCTATTGGTTCCAAGTGAGATTCACCACACACACGGAACAATTTGTGGTACCTGGTCATTTGGACGACTTAGGTATAGTGTATTTCCGTTGAAAATTAAATTCGAATGTTTTGACAATCACAATTCTTTTTGTATTTCATATAAAACAGTGAGTGTCAAATGTATTACGAATTTACTAGCATTCCGTAATTCATTTGCTTTTAACTTATTTTTTAAGTTTTTAAGGAGTTGTTAACCACTTTATAATGTTAGAAGGAAGGTATACAATAGCTAAAACCGAAAATGACTACAACAATCATTTTATTTTTAACGTTTTGAACGTTCACGTATACGAAAAAATTAAAAATAGTGTATGTCAATGGAGGCAAAAGTATTTGAAATTACGTGGTCTCCTAATTATATTAATGAAGTTATCATAAATGAACATCCAGATGGTAAAACATTTTTTATAATTATGCATTTTAGCCTACTAGGAATTGATCTTACTAATTAATTGATAGTTTGGTGTGAAATATTATCCCTCTCATGCAGTACTCATAGTATTTCTTGATTTTCTTTTTTAGAAGAACCCACAAATAGTTAATTAAATTTGAAAGAAAAAATGGAAGAGGGATTTCAAGAACTTTTTAAAACTTTGCAGCAACTAAATCTGAGTAGATATCGTATATATTTCCAAAATCATGGTCGTACGTATCTTAAAAATTTAATTTATTCGTCATTTTTCTTCTACTTTTAATTTTGGCTTTTCATACTAAAAAATTAAACAAACCTATCAATCATTCTGCCCAAGAATTCAATCTTATTAAACTTTTTCAAAGGAAACAGACCTATCACTGACCGCTCAAGGTGTTTTACTATGGCATACTAAATTTTTTATTTGGTTTCCTCCAAAACAAATATTTTTCATAAGAACCGTGTTTTTAATATGGGAGTCACTTGTAAATATTTTAATTCATCTATCTTCTCTTTTAGAAAATGTTATAAACATTCAGCCTATTCTCTTATTTCCTTGCCTACTGAAAGATGTTTTCCGTACTTCTCGTACCATGTTTTTCTATTCGTCATATTTTTTTAGAACGAGTCGAACAGTTAAAACGCCTATTTTGTATCCAGAAGTTCTGGATATTCAGAAATATATGCTAAGGTTTACTCATTTGAGGTATTGTTTTCTTGTTTGATGAATAATCAGTCTTTCAGTTTTAACATTTAATATTTTTTGACGCTTACTTTTTTGCTTTTATATTTTAATATTATATCCTCTACACTTTACTCAGCTTTATCAATTTTTTTTTAACATTTCAACAGTTTGGCACCCAGGACTGCTTTACAAGCTCCGCTAATTCCCCCTCCTACATACCACCTCATCATCCAGTCCTACCTCTCTAAAAGATCCTTCAAAATAAACCACAATAGTTCCTATTCATCCCTTTTTACTCAGTCTGCTGGTGTCCCTCAAGGTAGTATCCTAGGACCCATCCTCTACACAGTCTATACAGCTGATATCCCAACCCATCCCAATACCTTCCTTTCTACCTATGCTGATGACACTTGTGTGTTATCAGTCAATAATGATTCTACTATTGCCTTTCAAACTCTTCAATCCCACATCCGAGAGCTTGAGATATGGTGTCAGAATTGAAGAATCAAAATCAATTCCAACAAATCCCACCAAATTACCTATACTTTTCGTCGTAAACCTATGACATCCTGTCCTACAGTGTCCTTTAATAATATTCCGCTTGTTCCAGTTGAACAGAACCGCTACCTTGGACTTCTACTTGACAAACGTCTAACAATTTCCTCACAAGACTGAAACGACAAGAAACTGCCCGTCGCTTTCGCTTACTACAACACTTACTGGACAGACGCTCCAATCTTCCACTAATTTACAAAAGGCTCATCTATATCACCATCATAAGGCCTATCTGGACTTAAGGAATTGAGCTTTGGGGCTCTACGAAACCATCAAATTCTTCCCGTATACATTCCTTACAATCCAAAATCCTTCGAAAAATCCTCAATGCTCCTTACTTTGTCACCAATAAGCTCACCCATAAAGACCTTAACATCCCATATGTTACTGATTTGGGCCGAACCAGGTATCAATCCTTCCATGACAAACTCCACTCCCACTCTAATCCTCTAGTTTCCATCCTTGCTTCCTCTTCAATTTCTGACAATCCTCCGAAGCGTCTGAAAAGAAGATGGCCTCGAGACCTTCTAGTTTGGTTACCTAGTAGAGTGATGCCAATGGGCATCTTCTCTTCATGTTTTTTTCATGTATTTTATCTCTACCAACACATTTACTTGTTGTATTACAAAATACAGTTGTAGATTTTAATAAAAATATTTAAAAAAAACATTTCAACTGTTCCTCTTTAAAAAATATAAGAAGCCGTTGTTCGATCTTTGAGTTTTATTTTAGGGCCTTATTTAAAAAAAAAATCTTTCTAAGGTTAGGTATATGTTACATGAGGGAGAAGAATTGTTTAGAACATAAAATTATGTCGAAGATTAGTGAGAATATGAACGTTTCAAACCATTAAACAACAGGATATTACGATTTTCGAATACTTTTGACAATGATTGATCATTAATTTTACATCATTAATCTGATATTTTTAAAACAATAAACTTTTCGGTTATCTGGTGAGTTTCCTTTATGGGAGTCTCCGTTAAAGATTTGTGAGTGAAAAAGAATCATATAAATTCATAGTTGCGAAATATACTTATTAAATGAAAGGAAATACGAATAATTTTGACGCTCATTGTAAGTGAAAAAAAAAATGTTTATTTTAATGTGTTGATCTCATCTGAGCATCTGTTGTATGCCAATGTAACTGCCATAATTGGCTACTACCGCCTCAGGAAAAACATGTTTTTTAAGAAATCCGTAATAGTACCCTTATTGGGGTAACTGTTTACAATGAATATGCGACATAACGAATGATATTTTCTTTAAAAATAAAATAGTTGGAGGTATAAATCGGGAGATTCATAGCCAGAGGATGAATAAGGCTAATAAGAGAATGGACACAGAGGGAAACATCAGCGACAAAACAGCCTCATCAGAGTTCTCCGCCTCCAGGTAACCTTGTTAAGCTCAATTATTGCCGAATGGGAGCCGCATTTCTTCTTTTAATAGGTTTGTTATGGTCACAATAACACGTGTCAAATCTTTCTCGGACTAATAATAACACAGGATACTTATATTTCTATTTCGCCCAAAGGCAACTTCAACTTGTTTAATCTTATTATTATATCTTCATAATGATATTAAATAATTATAGAAATAGAATTTTTTTTTATTATTCTGGGACAGGGTCCCTTAAGAACAATTGATATGTACAATTAAGATATACGATGTGTCTGGCCAAAAGACCAAAGGATTATAATTAATTTTTATTTACAATGTTATCAGAAAAAAAAAATGGATTAAAGTATATAAAAGAGTAAATGAAAATAAAAGAGTAATATACATAACATCTTATAGATGAAAGTGTTGAATAAAATAAAACATTGAAACTGGTTTATAACATATTCATTAACTGAGTTTAATATAAACAATAAATAATAAATTTTCTTTATGAATTGAAATTTGATTTGAAATATCAGGCTTATTGTTGAGCGTCTGTTTGGGATGGCAGTAGGTAAGGAATTCCAGAGAGTAGTAGAGCGGACAAAAAAGGAATGATCAAAAGTTTTTGTTCTATTGATAGGAATATGGTCAGAATGGTGTGATCTTGTTTCGAAGGAGTGGATTGACGATTTAAATTGCAGAAGACTGTGGATATAGGGAGGTAGCTGGGAGTGGATGGTTTGGTAAAGGTGTGATTATAATTATACACTTATGAACCATACTTAATCACACTATATTATTCTCACAACTATAACAGCTGTTTTTATTTAAACATCTGTTGTATTTAATATATAAAAATCACCCACCCTGAAAAAAAAATTGAAAAACAAAACAAACATTAACATTTTTCTAACAATCATTGTTGCCCATAATTTATATTTTTGTTTAGGATGAACAAGATCCATTCATTTAATATAAAACCTCATCTCTAGTAAATGTAGGGTCAGTGTAATCATGAACATATTTTTAAGATTTTTTCCCTGTGGACAAAAATCTGAAAATTGTCAATTTGTGTCCAATTTTACGGTAAAAATTATTTTAAAAAATATATACGAAAAATATTTATTATTTTTGACACTATTGGCGAGCGTAAAGTGGTCAAAAATCAAATTTATTTGCTAAAATCTAAAACTTTCCTACATTTCATGTTTGAAGTTCCAGGCTACAGGAAATCTAATTATCTGCTCCGAGTGGTATTTTATGCTGCTAATATATGTGTTTTAAATAATTTAGGAAACTCATTAAATTATAGATTTGTAAAACTTTTGATTCGGGTTTGAAAAAAATTATGTATCACCCAAAACGCAAAAATTCTTTCTACACTTACCTCACGTCTTTCACTTACCGCCAGAGTTAAGACCTTTTAAATAAACTTGAAGTTGGAACAAGTTTTAATAATGCCAATTTGAATTAACACTTTATTTAGTTTCGTTTTAAACATATTATTTGGATTAAATGATATTATTTTTCTTTCTCTTCCTCCTGGAGCCATTATTGGCGTAGAGGGGCCTTGATCCATCGTGGAGCGGCGTGGTCTAGTGGATAGAGCGCTAGTCTACTGTGCTCCGTGTCCTGGGTTCGATCCCGGCTGTGGCAGAATATTATTTATTCTGTTAATTCAGTCGGGGGGCGACCCTAGGGTATGGAGACCCTCTTGGGGCAGACCCAGCCCCAGCCTCTAAAAAAGTGGGTACCCAAATTAATTGGGGAAAAATCTGGCGGCTGAGCGCGATTAAGGCCTAATCACCTCATTGCACTGCCGTTGGCCTTGAAAGGGAACGAATCTCTATATGTACTGAGCCCAAGACCCTCCATGGGTTGCAGTGGTATAGGAAAAGAAAGAAAAAAAAGGGGCCTCGATCCATCGTTGCCAGATTAAATAATATAACAATAATAATTTGTTATGTATAGTAATGAGTAATAAGTTAATGCCCTGTTCTATATATTGCCTTTTACAACTTTGTATATAAGCTTAAATTTTTTCCAAAATCTTCAGCTTTTCAACGGTATTTTATACATCTATGTTACGGTTCTTATGTCCAAAAAACCAAACCAAAAACGGCATTAAAAAAATATTTATGCTTTATTCACCTTTAGTTGGTTATCAAATTCTTATTAAAATATTGACATTTAAGCCTCGTTAGACTATTTCAATCTGAATGAAACCTAGTTGATATTAAAGCCCATTAAATTTTATATCAATATATAGAATTTAATCAAAATCGTTAGAGCTTTTTTTGAAAAAAATCGTAAACAGATGCAAAATGCATGGTATAAAGTTGCTCTTCTGGTTCGGTGATTATAATGAAAACGTTGCTGTAACATTTCGGGCTTATAAATGTAATAAATATGAAATTTCAGTTTCGTACGAAAATATGAACTTTTACGTTTTCGTGATAGACTTACCACACACATGTCTTTTTGCGCAACCTGGTTATTTTGACTCAGAGGACCCTAAAACGTGTATTTTCGTTGAAAACTGGAATTCGAAAATTTTCGCGATCGCAACACTTTACAACGATTCTTAGTTTCAGCGAAATGAACAATAAGACAGATTTAAATACGATTTTCAACATAATTTATGACATTATTTCCTGAAGGCTTATAAGTAAAAAACGCTGCAAATAAGTTTTTCTTTCGAACGAAAAATTAAATTTTCTCTAATCAAATCATAAAAAAATTATTCCTGAAATATGAGTAGTAATATAGACGTATAATATACCGTTGGTAAGCGCAAGGTTTTGGAAAAGTTAATATCCAATAAAATAAGTCTTACAAGCTAATAGAAAGTTGTTAGAGATAAATAAACTTATGAACATTTTTTAATTACAATCCAAAATCATTCGAAAAATCCTCAATGCTCCCTACTTTGTCACCAAAAAACTCATCCATAATGACCTTAATGTCGCATATGTTGCTGATTT
This sequence comes from Piezodorus guildinii, assembly GCA_023052935.1. Classification (NCBI taxonomy): domain Eukaryota; kingdom Metazoa; phylum Arthropoda; class Insecta; order Hemiptera; family Pentatomidae; genus Piezodorus; species Piezodorus guildinii. Next base: position 43,099,876 of record CM041295.1, read on the forward strand.
GGCACGTACGAAGTATCATTCCTTCCATGACAAACTCCACTCCCTCATTATCCCACTAGTTTCAATCCTTGCTTCCTCTTCCATTCCTGACAATCCTCCGAGGCGTCTGAAAAGAAGATGGCCTCGAGATTTCGGTGTAGATTACCTAGTGGAGTGTTGCAAATGGGCATATTCCCTTCATGTCTTTTCATGTATATTATCTATATTATGAGCCTTGATGTATTTACTAATACAGTTGTAAATTTTAATGAATTAATAAATAAAAAAAATTAATTGTAAGGCAGTACTGAGGGAGCTATGGTGGATTCAGTGTTTCCACAGTACAGTATCCTACAGGCTTATTCTTGTTATTAGTGTTTCATGTTGTTATTAAGGCTTATTCCTATAGATTATATTCTTCCCTACAGTGCTCAATATTTTATCGTAAATCGTACGCAAGTTTTTAAAATAAATGGAAAGTTGTCATAATCATAAGCTATCATTATTATTAATTATTTCAGCTATTAAATTATTTCATGAAAACAGATTTTTCACTGTGAAATAAATTAGATCCCCATGGAAACTAAATTAAACCTATAAAATGCATATTAAATAGTTTATTTGAAACATGAAAAAATAATAAACCTAATAGGACAGATATCTTTAATAGTTTTTGAAAACATGCATTGCAATTAACTTTATAGGGGAAAATAAAATTGTCTCTAATTCATGCTTTAAAATAAAAACAAATTAACTGAACCAATTTCGTTTTATTGGCCAATTTATTTTTCCCATTTCTGCCGATGATTAAACGTAAAAACGAATCGATGCTATAAAAAAAAAAAAAAAAAAAAAAAAAAAAAAAACTATCTAGTTTTACTCTTCGTTACGATTGATGAAAAAACCTAAAGCGATAAACATTAAATCGGTTAAATAAAGCTTTCTTAAACATAAACCTAAACCGAATTAGTCTCTGCGCAAAAAAAAAAAAAAAAGTTTAAGTTAAATTCCGAGAAAAGCAAGGCAATTGAAATAAGTTCCAGTCCCCTCCTTAAACTTAAAACTCTCCCTCCGATTCCGACCCTATTTTTAAATAATAATCCTATAAAATCCTACCAATCCATTAAAAACCTTGGAATCACCTTCGACCAAACCCTCTCCTGGAAAAACCGTATTTCTGACATCTCCCGCCGCCCCTTCATCACTTTAAAGCGATTAAATGGACTCCGTCACCTCTTTCCTCTTGAGACCCGTAAGCTCCTGATCTCCTCCGGATATTTCCCCAATTTGACTATTGCAGTACGGTTTATGGGGTGTCACTGGAGATCTTGAGAGAAAAACTAAAACGGTTATTTAATTGCTTCATTCGATTCATCTTTGGGATCTCCAGGGACACTTCTGTCACTCGATTTTACGAAGAGTTAAAGTGGCTTTATCCTTCCTACCGTCGCACAGTAGAAAATATCACCGATCTAGGTGGACAAAATTCTGAAACTTGTCCATAACCTTTAAGGTCCCAGATTACAGAAAAAAATATAAGAAAGCATTATAAAAAAAAAAAAAATAAATATATAAATAAATAACTGGAGCGGCGTGGTCTAGTGGATAAAGCACTAGTCTGCTGTGCTCCTTGTCCTGAGTTCGAATCCCGGCTGTGGCAGAAATATTATTTATTCTGTTAATTCAGTCGGAGGGCGACCCTAGGGTATGGAGACCCTCCTGGGGCAGACCCAGCCTCTATAAAGTGGGTACCCAAATTAATTGGGGAAAAACCTGGCGGCTGAGCGTGATTAAGGTCTAATCACCTCATTGCACTGCCGTTGGCCTAGAAACAGTACGAATCTCTATATGTACTGAGCCCAAGACCCTTCATGGGTTGTAGTGGTACAGGTTTTTTTTTTTTTTTTTTTATAAACAATTTTTGACACGATTCAAAAGTCCCAGAATATAGGAAACATAATACGAACAATTTAATAATGGCTCAGAGTGGCTTAAACCTGCTAATAGATGTATTTCATATTATTTAGGAAACTCTTCAAATTACAGATTTTAAAACTTTTGATTCCGAGTGTTGTGTCTGAAAAAAAATATGTATCACCCAAAACGCAGAAAATAGCAAAACTTTTGTATTATTTAAAGACTAGAAGGATTTATGAAACAAATAAATAACTTATAGTTGGGGTTATATAGATTCTCGTTATTGAATAGGGGCATACATTTACAAATTGCTTAATTAACTCTACAGGTGAGATTGCAATGTATATTCAATAACGAGTGTGGAATATAATATATTTCATGTCTCAGCAATGTCCATTGTTAAATAAAAGCAAACAGACTTTGCGTTACATACACCGTGAACTTAATAAATGACCATCCAATTAAGGTAATCCCACTGTCGGTTATTGAGCACTTGTGTGAACAGGAATAATTCACTTATTAGCTATTTATTTGTAAACACGGTATGTCGGGAAATATTAGTATTAAGCGTCTTACCAACTAATAATAAAAAGTTCAAGCACTCAAAAATTCCAAACTTTTGTCCACCTAAAGTTGTGATTTTGCCCTGTGAGCGTCGCCGATCAGCCGAGGGGAGACCCTCCTGGGGTAGACCCAGCCTCTATAAAGTGGGTACCCAAAAATGGGGAAAACCTGGCGGCTGAGCACGATCTCGGCCGAATCACCTAATTGCACGGCAGTTGGCCTAGAAATAGTACAAATCTCTATATGTACTGAGCCCAAGACCCTTCACGGGTTGTAGAAGTACAGGTTTTTTTTTTTAATGGTCAAATTAAGTGATAATGAAATTAATATTATTACAAAGTGACAGTGTTTTTTATAATGACGGTAATTGAAAAAAAAAAGTATATATATATATATAATTTTATTTGAAATGATTCGGGTTTTAGGTCATTAAACTATCACTCCTTCTTAATTTTCTTTATTTGAAAGTTTCGATCCTCCGTCTATGTATATACATAAGATCCTTTTCAACACAGAGAATTTCATTGAGCACCGGCACACCACTCAGGCTAACTCTATATATGTATATATATAAAATGACCTGTATTATTTTAATATGGAAAATTATAAGTATATATAAATATACAAATGATTTTATAAATAATTTGAAATAGTGCAAATTATTTATAAGATTATGATTTTAGATGTTGATAATATATTGAAATTATAAGTCTGACTTGTAATTATTTAAATTATTGTTTTTAGTTCTTAAATAATATTTCTGAATATGAGGGAGTCATGGACCACGAAACGTTAAGAGATATGTATTGATTTATTTAGGTAATAATAAATAAACAAAATTAAAATGAAGAGATAGTTCTAATCAATTATATTAAAATTTGTTATGTATCTACTGTATTTAAAAAATCAGATCTTATATTAAAATGTAATTTAGTTAAGAGACTGAAAATGTTTTAAGAGAATGTTCTTGAACTATATATAAAGCTAGTTTAAAGTAATCTAGGTAATAGTGACATAGATATTGATGAAAACGGTTATGAAAGGGTTTCAAACTGAATGACGTAGCTCATGCTATCGGAGTTACCTGTTGCTCCTTCTATATTTAGAGCTGCTTCGGCCAACTTTGTCAGAGGGCTTTAAATACATTTCTTGTTTCTGATACTTAGAATCGATGGACAAAACCGTTATAGATATCTGGGTCAATCTAAAAAAGAACTCAGAGCTTAGATATTTTATTTTTATTTGTACTATATTGAGGATTTGTAGACGACTGTTGACATTATCGTACGTAGAAATAATCGGAATTCAGTCGTTTTTTTTTTAATATTGTAATTTCGTCGACGTTTCGGCTCAAACTTGTGAGACATTATCAGGGCTACAAACATTAGAAAAACAAAAGATATACATATCAATATGATAATGCAAAATTAGGAATGTCGTGATTAGGAATGATAAAAATAAACTTAAATATTATAGATACAAATAATAATAATATGATAATCAATAAGATGATGATAAACATGAAATCAAAACTTTAGACTTAAGTACAGAGGTAATATAAATATATATATATATATATATATATATATATATATAAAACAAGGGAGCGGCGTGGTTTAGTGGACAGAGCACAAGCCTACTGTCCTCCAGGTCCTGGGTTCCAATCCGGACTATGACAGAATATTATTTATTCTATTAATTCAGCCAGGAGGCGACTAAAGGTTATGGAGACCCTTCTAGGGCAGACCCAGCCTCTTTAAAGTGGGTACCCAAACTGGGGAAGAAACCTGGAGGCTGACCGTGATCAAGGCCTAACCACCTCATTGCATGGCCAGCCATACCATGCCGTTGGCCTAGAAACTGTACGAATCTCTATATGTACTGAGTCCTCTTCTCAAAATCCTTCATGAGTTGTAGAAGTACATGTTTATCTATTTATCCCTCTCTTTCTCTCTCTCTATTGGGATAGTTGAGAGGGATCTGAGAAAATTCCTGGAGGACAACTATTTATTGTCACCACACCAATCGGGATTCAGACAAGGACACAGCACTTGCACTGCACTTCACACAATTTTAACTGATATAAGAAGAGCTATGGACGATCGAATGATAACTGTATTCACATCATTAGATTTTACAAGGGCTTTCGATTCGGTCGACCATGACACGCTTTTAAAGAAGTTCGGTAGCTTTGGTGTCGGTGAACCAGTCTTGCAATGGCTCAAGTCATACCTTACTAGACGACTACAGCAAGTAAAGACTATAAGTGGCGAGTCTGGATGGATGGAATGTAGCTGTGGTGTACCACAGGGTTCGGTTCTGGGACCACTACTATTCCTGGGTTATGTCAACGATATAGCTCATACACTCAGGCATTGCAGAATCCATATGTTTGCTGATGATATATGTATTTGGGCATCTGCGTTGCCTGATGATATGGTCTCTACCCTGCAGCGGGTTAATGATGATCTGGACCGGGTTCAGCTCTGGGCCCGCACTAATAGATTTCACCTCAACGCCCGGAAGTCTCGCTGGATGCTGATTGGCAGCCCAAAACTGGTAGTAAAGGCTGAAAAAGACATCGCGCTGCCTCCACTGGTGATTCACGATCAGGTTGTCCCGCGTTGTGACAAAATGAAACTCCTAGGTGTGATTATTAACACATCCTTGTCATGGCGCGATCATGCTGGACTGGTGGTGAGCCGAGTCTACGGTGTCTTGCATTCCCTCTCACGGTGGAAACGGCTATTGCCAGCCGATGCCAAGCGAAAAATAATCTCAGCACTGGTACGCCCACTAATATGGTATTGCGACTCCGTGTATATAGATATATCGGAAGCTGAGGACTACAGGATACAGAGAGCGCTCAACGCAGCTATCCGATTAATATTTGGTATTAAAAGGGACCAACATATAAGTCCACTTATAAAGGAGTTAGGTTGGCTTCGAGCAAAAGAATATCGCCGCCTCAATTTAATGTGCCTAGCCCGTAAAGTGCTTGATACCGGAGTTCCAGAAATCCTAAGGCGTGAGTTTGTAGAGGTGCGGAGTGAGAGGTTGCAGGGCGTATTCCAGTTACCTGCTTGCAGAACTGAGGCCATGAGGAATTCTTTCCACGCCGTGGCAGCGAGAGAGCTCAACCAGCTACCGTTGGAAGTTAGGTTTTCTTCCTCTTTCCGTAAAGCTTGCCTTCGACTATTCTTTGAAGCAGACTCGTCGAGTGCACCTTGAGGCTCTGAACAAACATGGAGATGCTTCCTTTCCCTTTCCAATATCCCTTTGTTCCTTTTACTTTATTTGATTGTTTTTCCTTAATCTCTTCCCTCAGTGTTAGTTATTATTATCATAAAAATTTATTTTATTTTTTTTAATAATTTTATTTTAAATAGTCTACATAAATTTTGTTTATTATTATTAATATTTTCTTTTTGTATAGTTTAAAATATTTACTTTTTTATGTTTATTTAAAAAAGAAAAAAGGGTTATATATGTATTGTTTAAAACTTTTTTTTTTTTTTTTTTTGGCACATTAATTATTGTAAAAATTATTACTTTGTCTGTAAGAAAGGGCCTCAGGCCCTAAGACAATAAAAATCTAATCTAATCTAATCTAATCTCTCTATATATACACACACACATACATATATATATATATATATATATATATATATATATATATATATATATATATATATATATATATATATAAACACACACACACACACACACACACACACACACACACATATATATATATATATATACATATATAATATAAACATACCATCAATGAGCATAAACTGAGGAAAACGGAAAACATAAATAGGTGGTATCGAGGGGGTTGATGTAAAAACTCTTAAAGGTTTTTACCTTTAAATATAAATACTACAGGTTTTCTTTTTAATAGTTTTTGAAAAATATACAAAGGAAAACAAAAACAAAATATGCACAATATTGTTTTTACATTGCTTAACAGATAAATTATAAAAATTAGAATCTGAGGTGTATAAAAGAACCATGAGGTATATAAATACTGTAAATGCACAGTAAATAACATATAAATTATACAAGCAAGTTTAAAAAAATAATATGATAAAATAAGAAACAACATGAGGAGGCGAAAGATGTAATTTCCCCATACTATCTAAAACCCTTTTAGGTGTACTCCTCGCCGGTATCCGTTCTACATGTTCCAGCCACCTCATCTGATACTCTCAATCAAAGGAAACAAAGATTTGGTTCTTGGAACATTTCTTTCAGCTCCTCATTCTTTCTTATTCTCCATTTGCCGTTTTTGCAGACAGGTCCTTTTCCTATCCTAAACTTTCAACATTCTTTCCTTTTTTTTGGAAAGTACCCAAGTCTCACAGCCATATGACACAATCGGCCTAATGACTTTTGTCGGATTTGAATCTCCTCCGGGGATTATTTTACCTAAATTATATTTGCAAAGTTTAATGCTACCCGGGTCAGGGTCTCTGTTTCTCTGCAGGAAAAGCGAGCAAGTGCGCTCCAGAAGGCATTAGCCCCACCATTCCCGAATTTACTTCTGAAGGGCTCTCCAGGACTTTTTTCTTCTTCGTCTAGCAACCGGCCTATGCGGATCTACATCTTAAGCCAGAGTGCACAGCATCTCAGCACATATCGAGACCTGGTCACCCTGAGCGAGGACTGAGGACACTCGGGACGACCAGGAAGAGCACTCCTCCGATCAGATAAGACTAAAATTATTACTAGGGACCTTGACCCTCTCTCATTATGTTTGTAACAGTGCCAAAATAAAAGCAATTAACGAACTCACGCATTTTTCTTTTGTTCTCATACAGACACTATAAAGGGCTCCCGGTTGTAAAGCACGTACCGAGCCCCGAAATTGTACAATTATATAAAAATAAATTACTTTAGCCCTGTTGGTTAGGCCTTTAAATTTTGAGAGCTTTTGAAGAGTGTAACAGCACCTGTGTCCAGGAGGTAATCAAGCCTTAATTTCTCCTTGGTAAAATAAACTATCTTTTTATCATTTACACGTAGGACCAATTTTTGCAGTATTTAATAATTTTGACAGTGACTATAATCATAAAACACTAAATGTCCTGATATTTGGCCGAGAGCGTGAAGAGATTAAAATTAAACAAAACAAAATAATAATAAAGTAATAAACTTTCCGTATTTGGGCTTTTAAAACGATTAAAACTTCTCGAAACACATTTTAGTTTTTGATGAAGAGTGCTTTACAGACAAGCCAGCCCGAGCATTTCTGCTCCATACTTTTGTATTCTGCTTCACTCATTGTGTTTTCCATAGCGGGAGCCCAGCCTTAAAGCCCCAAGGCTCTTAAGGATCCCACTCTGTTACTCCATTATTTAAGGGCTGAATAAGTCAGGAGAGGCCCACCCCAGGAGGGGTTAGAGCTTCGGCCAACACACCTGCCCTGCAACCTGTCATACCTTCCACAGGATATTCATTTCTAGGCTGTTTTGAACCCAAAACTATGAATGTATAAAATGATACCCCAATTATAGTTTCCACGAACTCCTTCTAAACCTCTGGACAGTTTTTACTATAATTTAGGGCATTGTTTCTGGAAGGTGTAGAAGTCAAATATATTGCAATTTAGCTTATCTTAAGGAGGGAAAAATATATTTTCTATCACCAAGTAATCGAAAAATTATTCCTGAAATATAAGTGATATTTGACCGTTGGATAGCTGAAGAAATGTTAATATGCAATAAAATAAATCATATAAGTTAACATAAAGGTGTTGTAAGCTCGTAAACTTATGAACATATGCCATTGGTAAAGAGGGAGGTTATGATAGTTCAATGTTGCCACCGTCCTACAGAATCTTACAAGTTATATTCTTCCATTGAGTACGCAAGATTTTAGAAACATTGCGTATCAAATCGTAACTAAGTTGTTAATATAAATGGTAAGTATTTATATTTTTCTCTCTATATATAAAATAATACCGCGATCCGTAGTTTCCGCGAACTCCTTCTAAAACACTGGACGGATTTTACGAACTCGTTTTTAGTAATTATGGGTATCCTTACTTATACTGGTAAGTTATGATAAATTTGACTAAAAACAATTAAAATGTCGTATTTAAAAAAAAAAAAAAATATTGAGATATATTACAATTTGTTTCAAAATGAACAATAGTAATAGTGATATGAGACCACATTCATACAATATTTAAAGAAAACAATGAATAACAACCTATAATTGAAATAAATACAAAGTTTACAAATAAATGAACATCATACAAACAATAAAAATATGGTATTGAATGTAACACTTTATTCCTTATGCATAAAAATAGTTTGAAGTGTAACAGATTTCTTATTATGTATTATAGTTACTACCATAACCATAAACGCATATAAATTAACGAAAGATGAAATAGTCACGAGCGAAACCGCGGGTCACAATAATTATTATTTTCACCTAAATATTGGGTGTCACATGTCTCACATGAAATGTCCGTTTTCAAGTTAAAGTATTTTTATTAAAAATACGATATGAAAACAAGATAATTTTGTTCGAAGTATTTCCCTTCTTTTTCTACACATTTTTCCCAACGTGACACGAACTTTTTTATCCCCGAACTGAAAAACTCTGAGCTTTAAAGTGAAACAAAATCTGAAAACGCACTTTTCACTTGATCATCATTTTCAAAAAGTTTTCCTTTGACGAAGTTGTCGAAATTCCTGAACAGGTGGTAATCTGTTGGAGACAAGTCGGGAGAATATGGTGGGTGCGGAAGAACTTCGTAGCCCAGTTCTTTTAATTTTTGCACGGTATGTTTTGGGAGCCTTGCTGCCGCTCAGTGAGATCATGAGGTACCCATGTATCGAGCTTTTTTACTTTCCCAATACACTTTTAATGTCTGGAAACGGTAGATGCACTTGCATTTAGTTGTGCTGAGAGTCCTTTAACTGTTTGGTAGGGGTTTCCTTCTACTGTATGTTTGAGGACATCGTTGTCTATTACGGACGGAGGTTTTCCTCGGGGCAAGTTTTCCAAGTCGGTAGCTGAAAACTTAGCAAACCAACGGCGAATGGTCCGTTCATTAACAATCCCTTCCCCAAACGCCTTGCAAATATTTCTAGCGTCCTCAACTGCTGAATGGCCGAGTTTAAACTTGTACAAAAAAATTACTCGAAAATCGCGTGTTTCCATGCTCATATTTGGAGGTATACTAAAAAGTGGGTAATTGATTGGGAAGCTATTGTTTATAATACAAAGGTAGAGGATTAGTAACTGTTTACTTTAAATATGTAAACATTCGGAAGAAAACAACAGAGACCTGTAAAAATGTATTTCAGAAACTATAAAAACAAACATTTCAACATTTGAAACAAACCAATATATCCTGCTGTGACTAATCGGACGATGCTACAGTGGGAGTCCTAAATTTTGCCTATCCAAGTTTAATTAGGATAGGAATCTTTAACGAGTATCTGACATCGCAGAGGCTCGGAACTATCTTTTTATGTCCCCTCCAAAGGACAGCATAACTAAGGATTTTTTACTCCCATTAAAAAATCATAGGAACATGTGCGGGTTTGAACCTGTGATCTTTGGCATAGAAGGCTGTTATGCTAGCCATACAGCTACGGGTGATCCCTACAGATTATATAAAATTGGTGATATATTTAAATTCCGTAAATTTGTAGGGTTTTTAAAAGCATTTGACGGAAGATGGGAGGGTATATATTGTGTATGAGAGAGGTATATAAATGGCAGTAAAAGGTATAACAGTATATATCTAAAAACATTTAATAATAAATAATCTCATTTAAAAATAATTTCTTTAATATAAACGTTGCTTATTTTTTAAAAGTAATAATATTACTTTGGCGTATAAGCACCTGCAGACTTTATATAATATGATATCAGGGATATTTTACCCACGCTTCGGTGTTGACGTCATAAGTATTGATTATTTAAACTTCCGATATAAGTCAAATGCAACTAGTTACCTTGTAATATGTAAGGACATTACAGCACAAAAGTTAATGTAAGCTTAACATTATTTTAAGTCAGTTAAACTTTAGTAACAACTAGGGAAAAAAATATGGGCTTGTTATAATTTTTCCAAAAAACATATTTATTATAAAACTGATAATCCACGTTTCTGAGCCCCTCCCTCAGCAATCTTCAAGATCCTCTTTACTTTATTTATTACAATTCTGAACTATATCATTTAATTGTTCCCTAAAAAAATAATTCATCATCCTCATAAATCCATATATGAATTCATCTTAATATTATTTTAAATTGGGAGAATGATATTGTAGTAATAACTAGGGTAGAAACATATAGGCTTGTTATAATTCTTCTAAAACAATTGAAAACTTGCAGCAGAATCATAATAATGATAATTTTTTTTTTATTCTGGGACAAGTCCATTTTGAATAACACGAAATACAATAATATGGAATTCATTGATTTAGAGAGTAAGAAAAAGAAATATAAAGTAAATAAAAATTGACAAAATGATTCGTATATAGGTGATATGTATAAATAATAGTGCATGATTATATGACCAATATTATAATATGGAAATATTAGTAAGTACAATTTTTAATAAAGTTATTTTAGAAACAGATTTCAAATATGAAAGTGATAATTGAATTCGAAATTGGTGATTATATTTGTTATTGTTTATAGTTTTGTTTATAATATTGAATTGTATTTTAGATGATTTTTTTAATAATCTGAAGATGAGGCATAGAAAGTACCTCGAAACGTTGTTATAATCAAGTTTTATTTATGTTATAATAAATAAAAATATAAAGAAAGTGAAGAGATTGTTCCAACTACTACATTCATAATTATATTTACTCATCTATAATAATAATTCATATTAAAATAATAGGTAAATAAAAAATAAGATAAATGACAGAAAAAAAAGAAAGAAAAGGAAACGAGCAACATACGTCTTTCACTTACTGCGTTGATAAAATCAATTTAAGAATTTATAAATATTTTAGAAATGAAAAAAGTTAAGGAATTAATTAAATTATGTTTTAATATCTAAGCCTGTGTTTTAATAAATAATCTGTTATATTATTATCTGCAAAAATCTGTTTGTTTAATCGGCTTTTCATTACTCTCCATTAACTTTTATAATTTTGTTTATACGATATCATTTTTTCTAAAATCTTTATCTTTCCAACTGTATATTAGAAATCTATGTTACTGTTCTTGTGTTCAAAAACACAAAAATTGCATAACAAATATTTTTGATTTTTTCTCCCTTGGTTGGATATCGAATTCGTTTAACTTATGTATTTACCTGTTTTTTGTCAATGCTAATCAGATGATTAATGGTTAATTTTCATGAAATATACAAAATTAAAGATACTTTAGATGAAGAAAATTTAAAACATCGCTATTTAATCCATCTCAGACTATTTCAATCAGAATGAAACCTACATGATATTAAAGCCCATTAAATTTTTAGTTTTTAAAATTAGAGTTTAATCAAAATGGTTTGAGGCGTTTTTGAAAAGATCGTAAAAAGGTGTAAAACGCATGGTATAAAGTGACTTCTGGTTAGCTGATTTTGATGAAAAAGTTGCTGTAACATATCGGGCTTATAAATGTAATAAATAGAAATTTCAGTTTCGTACTACTTTTCGTTTTTGCGCTAAACTTACCACACACACACACACACAAACAGAAACCTTTTTGCGGGAATTGGTCATTTGGACTCAGGGGCCCCTAAAAACGTGTATTTCCCGTGAAAACTCGAATTCGAAATTTTTCACGATTACAATATTTTCTCTTACTATATATTTCATGTATTGTCAAGTTAAAGTTATATAATAAAAAAATAAGAATGTTCACATACATAAACTGACATATTATATTATATTTTAATGCAAATACCCGTTAATCATAAGGGATCCAATCCCAGCATAAAATATTTTTTCTATTTCATTCTATAAGGTGGAATAAAACTTAATATTCTTATTTAATTGAAAAAAAAATACGAAGGGCTGATGTATTATTTCTTCCATAAATTTTTAAAATTGCGTTTCATTACAACAACGTTTCGGGGTCTCGCTCCCATCCTCAACAAGTAAAAAACAACAGTTCCAAATCTCACTAAAAACTCTTGTGAAGTGAATTATCAAAACTATTAAAACTAGATGTCCATTTAAAAAAATTTAAACACTTGAATACCTTTTTTTCTATTTACATATTCTCTTGGAAACTATCATTCAGAATTTTTTCGGAAGAGAGAAAGTAATGGAATAGAAAATATTTAAAAGTCGGAAGAGTATTAGAATTACGGATATCAGAAGGAATAGAGTTCCATATGGAAGATGATCGGATAATGAAAGATCTGTCGAAAGCTATGGTTCGATTATATGAAGAAATAACAAATAATTTTAAAGAATAAAGTAAAGAGGATACTGACATTGGGAGAGGAATACTTAAACGTTGATTATTATCCATATTAAAACCAGCACAATTTCTTTCTTCCATCATCTTATTATTATACAATTCGTCAAATATAGTCAAGTTGACTTTTATAAGTGAATGAAGCAGTTAGCTAAAGTTTCAATAAAAAAGTGATAATAGGGAAAAAAACCTGAAACGTTGACTATATTTGACGAATTGTATAATAATGATGATAAAAAAGATGATGGAATAAAAAATTGTGCTGGTTTTAATATGGACAAATTAGAAAATCTTCCTCAAGTCATACTAATCTAGAAAAGTTTATTATTAGTTTTATAATATAAATATTATTTAAAGAATTATAACCAACCCATATTTTTATACTCTAGTTAATGTGATCCTTTCAGTTATAATTGAATAGCCATGGGCAATTAATAAATGTCATTTCCAGAAGGAAAAGAACACTAAAAGGAAATCATTACAAAGAAGTTAAGCTCATTACTGAAGGGTCCAATCGATAATTGTTTATTGTTCAGGTTGAAAAATAAGATAAAGGGAAAGTACTCAAACGAGGAAAGAGGAAAGAAGGGAAAAGGAAAAGTTGAAGGATTTCCTCGTAGACGCCTAACTTCCGGAAAAGACGAACTGACGAGAAGAATGAATGGGGATTTTCTCAATTCATTAACAGATGCTACAAATATTCATTCACAAAAGACTATAACCATTAATGAAGGTCCTTTCAAAAGGCATACATTATGCGCGAACGCGTTTATTTAAATACCAGCTATGAGTTAAAATTTTAAATTAGAGTGCTGCTAATGGGTAGCGTCTCTTCGTGTATATCATGTCAGTTTACTTTGTCCATCACACTTACTTGATGTATATAATACAGTTGTAAATATCAATAAACATGTTTCAAAATTTATTTTTTTAATATTTATTTATTGAAATTTACAACTGTAATTTGTATTACAACAAGTACATATGCTAAAAGAAAAATGACATGAGACAGACTTATAGAAGAGCAACCCAACGGAAGTACTCCAGTAACTGTTTTAAACAAGAAGGTCTCGAGGCCATCTGCTTTTCAGACGCCTCGGAGGATTATCAGGAATCGAAGAGGAAGCAAGGGTTGAAACTAGTGGGTTGGGTTGGGAATGGAGTATGTCATAGAAGGATTGAAATCTAGTTCGGGCCAAATCAGCAACATATGGAATATTTAGGTCTGTATGGATGATTTTATTTGTGACAAAGTAAGGAGCGTTGAGGATTTTACGAAGGATTTTGGATTGTAAGGATTAGATACGGGAAGAATTCGATGGTTTAGTAGAGCCCTACAGCTCAACTCCGCAAGTCCATATAGGCAGGCCTTATGATGGTCATGTAGATGAGCCTTTTGTAGTTAAGTGGAAGGTTTGAGCGTCTGTCTAGTAAGTGTTGAAGTAATCGAAAGCGGCGAGCAGTTTCTTGTCGTTTCAGTCTTGTGTGTGGATTCCATATGAGACGTTGAGACGTTTGTCAAGGAGGAGTCCTAGGTAGCGGATCTGTTCAACAGGGACAAGTGGAATATTATGAAAGGATACTGTGGAACAGGATGTCATTGGCTTACGACGAAGGGTAAAGGTTATTTAGTGGGATTTGTTGGAATTTATTTTAATTCTCCAATTCTGACACCATATCTCAAGGTCTCTGATGTGGGATTGAAGGGTTTGAGAGACAACAGTTAGATCGTTATTGACTGATAACACACAAGTGTCATCAGCATAAGTTGAAAGGAATGTGTTAGGATTGGTTGGGATATCAGCTGTATACACTGTGTAGAGAATGGGTCCTAGGATACTGCCTTGAGGAACTTCAGCGGACTGAGTAAAAAGAGATGAACAGGACCCATTGTGATTTATTTTAAGGAACTGTCAGTGAGGTAGAACTGAATGTTAAGGAATATGTTGGAGGGAGGAATATTCGGAGTTAGTACAGCAGTCCTGGATGCCAGACTCTGTCAAATTAAAAAAATTTGAATATTTATTTTTCTTAATTATTTTCGATCTTTTGTACTTATATTGAATTGCTGTAGATGAACACACTGAACTGTTTCCGACACATGGGCTTTCCTTAGTGGGATAGTGACGGCTACTTGTCTGTAATTTTATTTAAATAAATAAGTTATTAAAAGATAAAAGTTAAAGTGAAGCGAAATTTAATCCTTATTTCTTATTCAAGCTACTTTATTAAATATATTAGGGGAAGTATTGCGACACGTTTTCGACCAAGTCTCGCAAAATGGTCTGTTCGTGTGTGTATGTATAAGAGTATGTGTTTGAATGTAGTAAGTTCTAGTTCGAAGAGTCTTACGAAAATTATATTTCATAGTTACGACAATTATAGGTCTACGGTGATACAGCAATATTTTCAACTAAATCGACGAAACACAAGAGCCACATTTTCAATGTATTTTGCACCTTCTCATGATTTTCTTAAAATAGCTTTGATATCATCATTGTGATTGAAATATTTTGACAGGTCTTAAATGCCGAATCCCTAAATTTTCTCGTTCAAAAGTACCTGAATTTGAAAAAATTAACCATTTAACATTATCAGCATTCATAAAAAATAAATAAATATACAATTTTAACGAATTAGGGAACCAACTTAAGGAGAAAAGGGAACACATATTTTTTTGGGAAATATATGGTACATATAAGAATAGTAATATAGATTCATAATATATCGTTGGAGAGCTAAAGATTTATGAAAAATGTTATCTAACATGCAAAGTTGTACAATGTAATGCATAGTGACGAATAATGCTTAAACTTATGTGATTATTGTAAATAACAATTTTATATTAATATGATATTTAATCTAAAACATAACAAAACTTAAAATAATTCTTAGTTAAAATAGTTAGTAAATTGCTTTTGAAAATTATTTATTTTTTTGAAGTGAAAGTAACATTGTATTTTGTCCTGTTTTAAATCCAGTCAGAAGATTCTTTTTATTTAAGCATGATATGGGACATTTTAATTCAGAAGACAGTACAAGAAATTAAATAATTTATTTTTTTAACAATAGAAGACTTGAAGTTTTGTTGCGTTCGACTAGTACAAGATATATAGGCGTTAGTTATGTTTTATTTAAAATTGTTTTGTTTTCGTGCAATGAAGCCCTATAGGATGGGTGATGAGATTTTGAGCAGGTGAAACTAATTTTAGAAGTAATATAGTTCTTTTTTTAAAGATAATGTATGAATTAAAATATGACTTTTTTGAAAAATGTTTTCAAATTTAAAATTAATAGTTTTTGAAATAGTGAGTGGGAACAGATGACACTACTGATGAAGCACAGTATATGTCGAAAAATATGCATGATAGGTAGCGTTTTTTAAGGAAAAAACACTATTAATAAAGTCAGATAAGTGAAAGTTGAAAGAGTTGTAAAATGTTTTAGTAATATCACAAAAATATTTCTTTACAGATACCTGAGGATGGCCCTTGAGGCCTAAACACGTTGTAAAATATGAAAATAAATTAATTTCTTTTGGGTTGGCCAAAAAATATATCTTGAAAATATGAAACCAAAAGAAAAATTAGGACTATAATAATAATAATAATAATAATAGGCTTAGCGAACCCGAAGGTTCGATACCGATACCACCAAATTCCGCCTACACAGACTCGTCCAATGTTCACCATTCAAGCCCAAGCTCCCGAGATCAGCCTTAACGCAATCCTCCGATCTCCGCTTCGGCCTACCTTTCGGACGCCTACCAGTCGGATCAGCAAATACCAACTTTCTTGGAATCCGCTCTTCATCGAGCCAACAACTTTACTCGCCCATTTGAGTCTCCGCGATGCAATCAGCTCAATTATATTCACAGGATGCAAGTTCCGCAATTCCGCGTTGTGCAACCTTCTAAAGTCCCCAGTGGCCTCATCTCTCTTCGGACCAAATATTTTACGCAATACCTTATTTTCGAAAACCTTAAGCCGTTGTTCATCCTTCAAAGTAAGCGGCCACGTTTCACATCCGTAAAGAACCGTTGGAAGAATAATAGTTTTATGAATTCTAATCTTTAAGTTTTTAGATAGAAGCCGCGAACTAAGTAACTTAGCAACTGAATAATAACACGCATTTCCCACCTTTAACCGGGACTTTATTTCTTCCTGGATTTCATTTTTTCTAGTTATAATTGAACCTAAATACTTGAATTTCTCTACTATTATACCATATTAATTATAATTATTCTTTGTTTTGTCAATTTTTACCGTGATTTGGCCAGGTAAAAGACTTCTTAAATTAGGAAAAATTAGGACTATGAAGAGAATAATTTAAAACTTATTTCAACTTGAGCTTTATAAGTCCTAAAATTTATCTTTACATAGTGGTAGGAGGGGGGTAGTTAAAATCATGAGTTGTGAGCACCAGATTTTTATTTTAAGGTACTAGAAAAATTGAAGAACTTCTCGAAGAGAAACAGTAGGGAAATAATTAAATTTCTCTCATTTATCAAAATGTTAGTGATGATTACTCATAATAATTCTTGGCTGCTAATACAATGTTTAATAACATTGATCATTATTTATATGGGGGTGTAATCACAAACGTAACGAGAGAAAGTCAGCTTATGGTCAATTTAAAGTAGAACTTTAATTATTTCAATTATCATAACAGTTGTACGATTGAAGAAACATATGTTACTGTTATTTAGTAATAAGATACTTAGTGATCATTACAATTGTACTTAACAAGACTTTGAAATAATCTGAATAGAGGTTTCAAGTCTGTATATTTAACCAATATAATGTTAAAAAATTTAAAATAATATAGACCACAGAATGTGCATAAAAATAACGAAATGCTCATAAATTGACATTAGATGGCCCAGTATTAACGATTGATGGACTAAGATTAACAAACTATTCATTTAATTACAAATCACTAACCACGAAGAATATATATAGGAGAAACTCTAAAATGCTAAAAACAAGGTTAAAACAACACATATGCAATCGAAAAAATATTTTAAATATTAATAATGCAGCATCATCCAACCACAGCATTGTCAATAAGCATACATTTAATTTCGAAGGTACACAAATTTTAAATACTGAACAGAAGTCTAAAAAAATAGAAAAAATTTGGAAGTAATTTACATCACTAAAAATATAACTATACAGGTTTAATTAGGATAGGATCTTTAACGAGTATCTTATATCGCACAGACTCGGGACCACTTTTTTACATCCCCTCCGAGGGACAGCATAATTAAGGATTTTTTACTCCCATTATAAAATCGCAGGATCACCTGCGGGTTTGAACCCGTGTCCTTTGGCATAGAAGGGTGATATGTTAGCCGCCATGCTACAAGTGATCCACCTTTTATTAATTATTATGGTATTATGAAACACTGAAGTAGTAGCATGTATAAATGTAGAATACTAGACAAAGATTAAAGGTCATATTTAGTCCATTTTATACATTTTAGTCCAACATATTGCAATAGTTTGTGTATTTAAATATGTGACAATAGAAAATAATAGTCATAATGTTAATAGATATATTTAATTTTTTTTTTAATTAAAATTTTTTTAATAATAATTACGACCTACATTGTGAAGATATTTAGTCAAATATAATGTATGTATAATTTTTAAATCAGGTTTAAGATATAAATATAAATTTTTATATAATTGTTTAAATACTATAGGTTAATATAAACTTAATTTTGATGTTGTGTTATTGTTTTTAGTTAATGATACGATATTCTGAAGATGAGGTAATAAGACCTCGAAACGTAAATGATGTATAATTTATATAAGATTAAATTAAATTGAATCTAATAATAAACTATTCCTATTACTCAAATGGCAATACTGTGATTAAATGGTTTCGGAATTCACTCATTCAATCACTCACTTTAAATCATGTCACTTAGCTGATGAGATTTTAGAAATAAAGATATTTTAGGAAACTGCCTACCAGGAGAAGTCGGTTGGAGATTAACCACAGCCAAAATTAGAAATTTTATCCGCATTTAAAAGTCACGTATCTATGGCACGAAAAAGATTAGCTTAAGGGGTTGGCTTTAAGTTTATTAAAACTGCTCCAATCAATACACGAACCTCAATCAATATTATACATTACATTAGCCACATGAATCCGCTGATCAATGATGGACTATTTTTTATTATTTCGTCAGTTTAATATCCTAAAGTGTTTTGAAAACCAAACTGTTGTGCAGTATGAGATTGCAGAAACTGCTTCGAACAAGGAACATGGTGAAATTTACTCAAATATTAATTAATTGAATTAAAAGTAATACTAATACTTCCTAAGCTAAGAAGTTAAAGTTTATCGATGAAATAATGTGTTATAAGAGGAAACTGAGCTACAAAGAATTTTGCCTACTACCCAAATTCTTATTTCAACATCTCCAACAACTTATTGGATATAATTGTAACAATAGGAAATTCTCTATTTATTCTAGGGCAAGTCCGTTATGAATAATACTAGAGGAAAATTGAAAGAAAAATAACACAAAATATAACAACACACGACTTCCACTTACCTCTGTTGTTAAAATCAATTTAAGAATTTTTAAACACAGTTAGAGAAGAAAATAAATTCTTAAAGAATTTATTACATTGAGTTTCGATAGAAAAATGTGATTTATTAAATAATATATTATATTTATTTATTTTATGGTTAGTTTTGTCAGATTTTCATCACTCTCTAATTTTTTATTTTTTATTTATTGAGATTTATTACAATTTGTTTCATAGTGAACATTAGTAATAGTGACGTGATACACATTCATACAATATATACAGAAAATAATGATAAAGTCAAATTACAAAAAATCGGAAATGAATAAATTCAAATATATACAAAACAATAACAATTAATAAAAAATAAAAAGAAACAAAAAAAAATCGAAACAACATCTCTCTTCATTAACTTTTCCAAATTTGGGCATAAAATAATATTTTGATAAAATCTTTAGCTTCCCAACGTTATAATATACATACATACATATATATATATATATATATATATATATATATATATATATATATATATATATATATATATATATATATATATATTGTTTTTTGTTCACAAATGCATTACAAAATATTCTCCTCTTTTCTACTTTAATTAAATATCGAATACGTTTAGCTTTTATATGTATCCGTTTTTTATCAGAGCTAAAAATATGATATTGTTAATTAAAAGTAAAGGTATTTAAAGGAAGAGAATTTTAAAAAACTCCATTAAAGTCCTGTCAGACTATTTCAACCAGAATAAAACCTATATGATATAAAATACTATTAAATTTTACATCGATATAGCAAGTTTAATCCGAATTGTTGGAGCCGTTTTCGAGAAAATTGTAGATGGCATAAAGTAGTACTTCCAGTCAGCTTATTTTGGTGAAAAAGTTGGCGAAATATCTCGGGTGTATTGTTGCCTTAAATATGAAATTTCAGATTCTTGATTTTTCGTTTTCGCGCTAAACCTAACACACACAGACCTTTTCGCGCGACTTGGTTATTTGGACTCAGGGGACCCTAAAACGTGTATTTCCGTCGAAAATTCGAATTCGAAATTGCAAAACTTTCCCTTACTATATATTCCAAATATAGGTAAGTAAAAGTAAAAATGAGTAATAGTAATAAATTAAGAGGTAGCTTCTAATGATAATTTAGAAAACAAATTAGACAGAAGCAAAATACAAAAAATTTGTCCTATGCTTCCGAATGTTGAACGATCTTTCGATCCTTAGAATAATCCTTGGAGAAGTGTGAAATATATAAATGAGACGTTAAATAAAATATAATAAATAAATAAACTTTTATCTTCATTTTATTTACTGATTTTGACTGAAATAAGAAAATATGTTTAAGGTTCTTTGGGAATCGGTAGACAGGAAGCGATTGGAGAAACGGGGTTTGAAGGTTGGAAGAATATAGGAAAGACGAATATAAGAAGGAATGGAATTCCATACGGACGAAAATCGGATTAGGAAAGATCTGTTGTAAGCTGCGGTTAGATGAGGCGTTATACACAGGTCTAATATATAGGCCGCCAACGAGTGAGTAGGCGGCGGGATAGGAGTACTTCGAAGAGGAAGAATGCTATGAAATACTTACAAAAGTGGGAGGGTAAAGCCACTTCAATTCTTCGTATAATTGGATGACTGAGGTGTCCCTGGGTATCCCAAAGATGAAACGTAACAAGCAACTGAACAATCGCTTGAAAGCTATTTACGTTAGATGCGTGTAGCTATATGTACATAGACATAAATGTGCGTTCTAATACGACATTCTTTAAATATAGTGAGTGATGAATTCTCAATATATAATTGGAAGACTGCGAAGACCTTTTGTCTAAAAAATGCCGGTGACAGACTTGTCGAGGTATGGTTATTAATAATGGAGAGAAGGGTCACAGAAGATTTCGAAAATGGATGTTCTTTTAAGGAAGAGAATAAGATACAGGTTCCATAAGATGAGGGAGAAGCCATGCACCCCATCCTATGAGGGGGGTTGGAAAGATGAAGGATGACAAATAAAGATAGACCACACAACAGATACAAAGGCAAAGATACTCTGACCTAGGGTGATAACTTCTTGTAGAAGCAGGTTAGTGACCTGAAGAGCTGAGCTAACTCTTGCTATACTGATGTCGTAATGTGTATTATTAATAGCTAGAGTTTCTTTACCAGACTAAAGTCTCGGCCCTAGGTCAATATACCTCGAACGGTTTATTTATTCTCATGAATCAGTAACATGAAAAAAGATATTTAAAATAACAATATCATTAAATAATACATCTTTTTATATTCGGATGGTGACTTAAGAAGGCGCCGCTAGCGCTACCTGTGAGCGAGCGCGTTAAGCATCCGCTACCGACTCAAAATCGCCAATTCAGGCATCCTCAGAACAAATAAAAATGAAATCTTATATAAGCTGACGAAATTCAATAAATCTGACATGAACTATCTAAAATCAAAGTGTACAGACACAATGATGAGAAACTATCTCACACTATCTCCTAGACATCTACACACATACGTCCATCAAGTATTTCTTGTTTTGGGGATATTTGGTTGATAAAAGCACCGTCTGCTTTAATTTTGATTTCTGTCGTGAACAAATGCAAGATTGCTAAATACCACATCTGGAAGGACACCTAGCTGCTGGACTTCTGACACACTGAACATGTGTCCAATATTATATAAAAGGGTTGTTGGATTATAAACCTAGTAGAGGAATAGAACATCTAGGAGAGAATAGTAGTTCAGAAAATCTATAGCACTAGTATAGAGTATGTAGGATAAGGAAAATGAGATCCGAGGACTTTACGGAGAAGCGGATTTAGCAGTGAGCATTAAGAAAGGCTGCCTCAGATAGCGAAGCCATGCGGAGAGGATCCTAGCGGAAAATTGCTCGAGGAAAAAGGTAGCCAAGCGGAATGTAGCTATGTGGTGGAGGAAAAATCTTGTTTTTGTAGTAAGTTAGAGCCGAACAATAAGTAGAAAAATCATTATTATTATAGAATTTATATGTGACGCTCCATCGCATTCTAGATATTATTCAACTCATAGTAAAATTAGTCTGACACGTTCCTGAAGATGTACAATATTGGATTTTGGGTTCTGGTGGTTTAAAAAAAAAAAGTATTAACTTGATTCTTCCATCAAAACATGTGTTTTTCCCATTATGTTAAAGTTACGAAAAAAATGTTTAGATGTTGATATAACGAAGAAAAAATACTTCAATACTAGAGATTTACCAACTGAAATAAATAAATTAGTCACGATATTATGTTTCGATTCGTAGCTCTATTTTTTGAAATTTTAAAATGAAAACATCTTGTGTAGATCTAGTGGATCTACTAGGCCCAAAGAATTACATTAACACTTCAAATGGTGATAGCTGGATAAGTATTATATTGTCAATTAATGTTACATAAAAGTTGAAGTTGCACAAGATATAATGGTGCTTTTTGATGGGATTTTTTACACTCTACATGTAAGCAATTATTAGAATAGTAAACTTGTAAATGAAAGTTATATGCGAGGCACATTGAAACAGTTATGCATGAGATGAATTGGTGTCCATCTCGGATAGCCACCAACTAGTCTCAAGCATTTATTCTGCAATATTTGCAATTTTTTATAGTTTGTTTTGCAAGTGTTTGACCATACGCACAACCATAACATATAATAGGTCTGATATAAAGATAGTAAATTAACTTTTTGTTAATTATATTAAGTTTTGAGTATTTACAAAGTAATGGAGATAACTTCAGCACGGCCTTAACAGATTTATGAATATATATGTTAATGTGGTTTGTAAAATTTAACTTTGGATCTAGTAGGACACCTAAGTAACAGATTTAGCCCATGGTAAGGAGTTACCATCAATTTTTACATATCTATTATAGGTTGACGTTTAGTAAAAAGGATGACATCGGTTTTGAGATGGTTTGGTTTAATTTTCACTTATGAAAACACTTCAAATATCTTATGGCAGCTATGAGGGAATTTCATCGTTTTATTTACAGGCTACCATTATCATTATGCTGTGTGTGTGTGCGTTAGATATAAAAGTGGCTAGCCCGCGTGAGATTATACAATACTAGCTGTACCTCGCGGCTTTGCATGCGATTATTTAAATTTTTTTTTAATTGCTGTTAATTAAGAAAGTTTTCTATAATAACTGTGTTAGATGAGGTTATAAAATATAAATATACCAGAGATAGCAGTGAGTTAAGAGATAGCACTTTTAACTATGTCTATGTACGACAAATAAATGATTATTGTTGATTGTCAGATATTAATTTTATTCAGTTTAATCTACAATAACATACTAGTAGAAAGTATCCATTCCCGTGATTATATAATACTGACATTTTTGCTTTAAAACATTATCATTCTATACAATCGTAACTTCTATGTAACATATATGCGTATTTTTTCCACTCGGGGTGTACCCTTCCGACTTATTAATTGCTCGCATTTTTTTTAGGATTTAGAACTAAGTTCTATTATTTTTTCAAAACTTAAACCTTTTTCAGCCTATTGTTCATTTAAATAAACCAACAACAATGAAACATATGGATTGGATAGAAACCTACATACGGAACATGGCTATGAAACGAAATATACCTAAATATATTTGTTATAAGTATTTTATTATCTATGTTATTACTGATCAGATTAAGACGATTTTGCTTCCATGTGGTTAGATATATGCTTGTCATTTAAATGATAACTTATAAATTTGGGGATGCGTATAGTTTTTGAGTTATTCGAAAACCAATTTTGTTTTACGTTTTAGAAAAATATTTTTTTAAATCACTTAGAGGACGAATTTTACCAAACCCAGCCTTATTGCACATCTAGACGGTAAGACGAACCTCCAGGAGAAATTTCAACTGCACAACCATAGTCATTTTTGAGAAACTGCGATGACCAAAAAATCGAGTGAAAAGACTCTTTCTTTTATAAATACACACTATACATTGAGCCATAGTTCCCATCATAAAGTATCCTACACTATAAACCTATATACCCATAACTAGAGACCGGATTTCCATTATTTTGCACGTTTTATTTGCTCGCGTGTATCAGCTTCAAACCCGGACTTCCAATTTTATATTGCATGTTTTGGGCTAAATTGCACGTTTTTGATTTGTACTGCATTTTTTGCACTTTTGAGTTAAATTTGATTATTAAATTTTAATATCACAATTGATCGAACCAAATTTGCGGTAATAAAAATACACAGGATAGAATATATAAATACATAGGATATATGCTGAGGAAATTGAATGAAGCATACTCTAAGTGGGGTATAGAGATCAGCAGAGAAAAACAGAGAATATGCCATGCAACTCAACAGTTTCAGCCATCTGTGTGCAGGATTGGGCGATCCCAAAGTGCAACATCTTCGTATTAAATGGCGTAACCATAGATCATTTCGGAACGATGTCAAAAGATATCGAAAATAAGATTGTTAATGGGAGAAGGATCATAAGTATCTTTAATGGTGTTCTCTGGAGCAAACATGTTTTGTAAATTCACAATCTAATTAACAACTATTGAAGGGACGAACCAGATATATATTTGATTGATGATCAATTATTTAATCAAACTAGTGAATGATTTAAATAATTTTGTTTAGTTATAAAAAAAAAAAAATGTATATAGATCTTTTATTTACGTGATTTTTTTTTTCATTTCTTACTATAGGGAAGTAATTTCTCTAGAAACAACTTTTAAAGGTTAATCAATTTTTTTTTAACGTTTGAGATGTATATACCATCAATTTTATATTTTGGGTTTTGCTTCACTATTTTGTACATTTCGAGATTTTTACTGCATGATATTGCAGATTTCGAGGTTATTGTTTATTATTATGTATTGAGAATACTAAGGGAATAAGTTCAGTATTAAATAAGTTTGAAATTAGTCAAGTAAAGGTTTATAACCCTTTGTCGGTAAAAGTTAAAGGATTGGACATCCCCCCCATGAGATTTCCCATGGACAGCGTGATACCCCAAGAACATTCTAGACCCCAGCCGCTAGGCTGGACAAAGACTGGACTGGGCACTCCCATATCAGCCCTGCCTTCCTTTGTTCGATAAAAGATCGTCAAATTCCAAAATATGGGACTTTTTTGGAAAAGAAGAGGGGATAGAAGTGACGAGGGTGTTCGATCCTCAAGAAGAGGCAGTGGAAGTGGAGTGAGAGACAAGACGGGTACTACCATCGAGAACAGCAGTTGAGTCGAGCCACGAAAGAGTCAGAGGTCGAAAAGAAGTCCGTCGGAGACCAGAGAGCAGAGCCGAATCGCTGGGGTACGAAACTTAGTAGTGACCAATTCCACCATCTTCGGTAGCTGTGTTTTTAAAGTAACCTTTTAATGTTATATTGTATGGCAAAGATAATAACCACGAACCCCTCAGTATTCTCAATCATAGGTCTGGAAATTGTGTAAATAGAGTGTAAGCCTGAAATCTATGTCATAGTTATATTTAATAATAATTGCTCTAATTTAAATCTGTTAGTAATTTGATCTTCCCCTGCATGCCACTCATTGGAATTGATAAACACGAAACCTTTGGAAAGGAAATCCAATGGTTCCGAAAGGTATAATATATAATTAAATTAAATAGATTAATTACAGTTTTAAAGTTACCGCTGCCTTAGAAAAGCAGCCGGTTATAAACAGCATTATATATGCTGTAGGGATCTTTAACGAGTACCTGACATCGCACATGCTCGGGACCATCTTTTTACGCCCCCTTCGGAGGACGGCATAAATAAGGATTTTTTAGTCCCATTAAAAATCTTAGGAACATGTGCGTGTTTGAACCTGTTACCTTTGGCATAGGAGGCTGTTATGCTAACCTCCATGCTACAGGTAACCCCTAATTTATGCTACAGGTAATAGTTCCGAGGTGTTTACTGTTACTGTGTTACTGTACGTTTTTATGCTTTTTACAGCACGAAAATCCGGTCTATAACTATAAAAGTTTGATGGAAGTGGTTCCCCGTACCAGAAACCCATAATAAAATCAAACGTTATACTTTAACGCTCAAGGGACTTCGCTCTTGAATGAAGGAGAAGTTATGAAATAGGTTTGTGACCTAGGAAGTTATGGCATAATACCATTGTCAAGGTCAATGGTATTATGCTATAACTTCCTGGGTCGACTCCAGTCAGCAATATCAACAAGTTCATTAACCTTGACTCCCCTCCCGTTTCTATTTTTATATGGTATTGACCTACACTGAAATAACTCAATTTATTTTATATCAAACATTTATTGGTCTAAGCGAGTCGATCTTTTTACTAGACTTCATTCACCAGTAAAGTATTCTATTGAATTTTGTATCTAGCTAGGGCAGAATAATTACTCTGTTATTCCATCCGCGGGATCAGAGGGAAACCTGGCGGCCGAGCGTGATTTAAGCCTAATTACCTCCTTGCACGGTCGTTGGCAGTGAAACAGCTGGAATATGTATGTGGATATATATATATAATATATATATATTATATTTTTTTTTTTTTTTTTTTTTTGATACCCTTCAAGGGTAGCAGAGGTACAGGTTTTTCTTTCTTTTTTTTTCCTCAACAACTCTTTGTTTTTACAGAGGTTACTGGACCGTTTGTAGAAGAAGAAAAAGTTGCTGTAACATCTCGGGCGTATAGTTGTCTTAAATATAGCTAGACTAACCACACACACAAACCTTTTTGTGGGACTTGGTCATTTCAGAGGATGCTAAAACGTGTATTTCCGCTGAAAACAGGAATTCGAAAATTTTCACGATCGCAAAACTTTCCCTTACTATATGTTTCATGTATACGCAAGTTAAAGTAAAAAATAGTATTGAAAATTAAAAAAAGATTGAACTAAACTAAAAACAAAATAAAGTTCCAAACAAAAACAGAAAATGCGGTACTTATTTTCCATCTTACCCACCTTTTGTGGGAATTAGATTTTATGACGTAAGAGTTGAATAATTAGTCATTTGTCTCTAAATCAGATTATAGTAACATAATATTTATAATAATAAGATATAATTTATTTTTATATAACGGTCAGTAGCTTCTTCAATAAAAAATATAAAGATGTATATTAAAATAGATTTTAATCTATTTGTCCATTGATATATTGTATTTGTGCTTCAAACGTTGAAATTATTTTCATTCTAAACTAAATAAAACTTGTTTGTTATAAATTGTTCAATACTGAATACTGAGAAATGTTTTTAATTTGGATGGGAAATTAATATGGAAGTTCTCAGAAAATTAGCAAGAGTGGGGAAAACACAACCAGAAACATTATGTCAATATTTAAAAATAGCCCTTTAATATCTGTAGCAGAGAGATAATTTTCTGTATATGAAATGTTTATTAAGTTACAAACGATTTAATATCAGCGAAACCAGATTCGGAAGGATTATTATTTATAATACCAATATTGAAATTATAAAGGTTTTATTAATTTTTATAATTAATATAAAACCGATAATTAATTAAAATAATTAGCTTATGTAGTTATTAAAAGTTAAATAAATTTAAAAAATCATAAGTGTAAATATAAAATAAGTAAAAGTCCTTCATAGGAAATAAAAACGTTCTTTCTTTAATTTACTTACATATGGAATATATAGTAAGGAGAAGTATTGTGATTATGATAATTTCCGTTCATGAAAAAATCGTAAAAAAGCACAAAGTGGATGGTATAATGTACCACTTCCAGTTGGCCGATTTGGGTGAAAATGTTGCTGTAACATCACAGTGATATACGTTTTTTTTTTGTTTGTTTTTTAACATTCTATTGATATTTACAACTGTACTTATACTAGATACAACAAGTAAATGGGCTAATTTACACTTAATAATAATAATAATAGGCTTAGCGAACCCGAAGGTTCGATGCCGATACCACTAAATTCTGCCTACACAGATTCGTCCAATGTTCACCAATCAAGCCCAAGCTCCCGAGATCAGCCTTAACGCAATCCTCCCATCTACGCTTCGGCCTACCTTTCGGACGCCTACCAGTCGGATCAGCAAATACCAACTTTCTCGGAATCCGCTCGTCATCGAGCCCAACAACTTTACTCGCCCATTTGAGTCTCCGCGATGCAAGCAGCTCAATTATATTCACAGGATACAAGTTCCGCAATTCCGCGTTGTGCAACCTTCTAAACTCCCCAGTGGCCTCATCTCTCTTCGGACCAAATATTTTACGCAATACCTTATTTTCGAAGACCTTAAGCCGTTGTTCATCCTTCAAAGTAAGCGGCCACGTTTCACATCCGTAAAGAACCGGGGAAGAATAATAGTTTTATAAATTCTAACCTTTAAGTTTTTAGATAGAAGCCGGGAACTAAGTAACTTAGCAACTGAATAATAACACGCATTTCCCACCTTTAACCGGGACTTTATTTTTTCCTGGATTTCATTTTTTCTAGTTATAATTGAACCTAAATACTTGAATTTCTCTACGTGTTCAAAAGTATGCCCTGATACATCAATATCACCAAAATCGCCACCGTTTCTGCTACTAATCATATATTTCGTCTTTTTGGTATTTAATTCGATTCCTATTTCTTTACCGGTTTTTATTAACACACTTGTATTTAGTTGTATGGTTTCCGTGTCTTCACCTAGCAGTATCAGATCATCGGCATAACCCAAAACCGGAATCTTGTCACCCATATTTAAGCCTTTCTCGGTACACATCACCTTTTCTATGACATATTCTAAAGCTATATTAAATAACACAGGTGAAAGGGAGTCACCCTGTTTCAAACCCGATCGCACCTCAAATCTCTCGGAGTAATTATGACCGATTCTAACTTTATGGAATGTTTCCAACAAACACATCTCTACTAGGTTTACTAACTTTCTAGGTATTCCCTGTTCAATCATGATGTTATATAGCTTCTAACGGTCTATTGAATCATAAGCCTTTTTAAAATCGATATAAAGTTGATGGACTACACCGTTGTATTCAAATTAATTTACACTTGTGGACGTGATAATGTCTTGTGAAGAAACTACCCAGTGGTAGCACTTCAATGTAAATTTAATTTAGTAGGTCTCGGGGCCATCTTCTTTTCAATCGCATCGGATAGTTGTCAGGAATAGATGAATGATAAGTTGCGTACAGGAGGATTCGTGTGGTTCGGGAGTTTGGAATTGAAAGAGGCATATCTGTTTCCGGATAGTTCTGCGACAAATGGGATATTTAGGTCATTATGGATAATTTTATTCTTAACGGAATAAGGAGCATTTAGGATTTTGCGAAGGATTTTGGATTGCAAGGATTGAATGCGAGAGGAATTAGATGGCTTAGTAGAGCCCCAGGCCTCGATGCCTATACGCTTTTAAAATGTGAAATTTGATTTTTATACAACTCATCGTTTTCGAGCTTAACTTGTCACACACAGATCTTTTTTCGGGACTTGGTCATTTGGACTCAGGGGACGCTAAAACGTTGAAATGGAATTGGAAAATTTTCACGGTCCCAATACTTTCCCTTAATTTCATATAGGTAAGTGAAAGTAAAACGATTTCTTTTAAATGAAATAGGGGCTAAACCTCTTGCTGAAAGATGTAAATCTCTAAATCAATTAAACATTATTATTAAGTGAAAGTCGTGTGTTGCCCGCTCTAGATTTTGCTATATTTCAATTTTTTTTTTTTTGCATATTAATCCGGATCTTATACCTAACGACCGGCTTTAGGTTCAACTTAGGGTCTGACGCTCTTGCCCGAAAAATTAATGATCAGTTTTTTTCTTAATGTAATACGACCACGGACAGGCTAATTTAAAAAAATAAATAATTGAGCGGTGTCGTTGAAGTGAGAAATTTTCGAGCCCCTGCTATATGGGATGGCATGGGATTCAGGATGATGGGTGAATGTGTGGGGAAAGATAATTGGGACATTTTTCACCTATATCGTCACCTGACCCTGCCCTGGAGACATCATCACGTCAGGGGGGGCCAGCGAATATTTAAGAACTTTTTTTACGGTCACATTCCAGCGGGGATCGTTATAGAGGGAAGAGGCGGGAGATAAGAGTGAAATGATTAGTATTCAAACAATAGCACTTGGATAAATTACACTGATGCTATCCTGCCTATATATACGCGAGTAACTCCGTTATTTTCGACGATAAAGAAATTTTTTAACAAAAAAAAAAAACGCGAATAATTATAAAACAAAAGAGAAAAACGAAAATTATATGTGGAAATAATCGGGAGTCTTTTTTTAAATATTTTAATTTTCCCGACGTTTCGGCTCAAGCTTGTGAGCCATCATCAGGGCTACAAACATCAGAACAAAAGAGATACATATTAATGTGATTATGAAATTTTTTTGAATGTAGTAAAAATGATAAAATTTAACATAAAAGTCTTTGATGAAAAAAGTTTTGTCACGTCTCGGGCGTATAGTTGTCTTAAATATGAAATTTCAGTTTCATAGGACTTACCGTTTCCGCCCGGGAGCTACCACACACACACAGAGACACACACACAGACCTTTTTACGGGACTTGGTTATTTGGACTCAGGGGACCCTAAAACGTGTATTTCCGTTGAAAACTGGAATTCGAAAATGTTCACGATCGCAATACTTCCCCTTACTATATATAGTAAGTGAAAGTAAAATTGCATAAAAAACTATGTTTGCACATTTCTTCTTTCGTTGATCATCAAATTTGCTAAACTTGTATATTTAGCTGTTATTTATCAATGCTAGCAAGGTGATGTGCCTACTTTTTTGAAATATACAAAATTAAAGGTACTTTACAGGGAGAAAATTTAAATTATCGGATTTTATGCTCTGTCAGACTATTTAAACCAGAATGAAACCTACATGATATTAAAGCCCATTAAATTTTACACCCATATCGAGTTGAATTAAAATTGTTAAAGACGTCTTTGAGAAAATTTAAAATAAAACAGAAAATATACCAACATACTTAAATATTATAGATACAAATAACGATAATATGACAAACAATATGATGATGATAAGCATAAAAACAAAACTATAGACTCTAATATAGAAGTAAACATTTATATAAAAACATATCATTACTGAGCCATGACCAAGCATAAATTGAGGAAAACCGAAAAACGTAGGTGGTATGGAGGTGAAGTTAAAAAAAAACGCGAATAATTATTAAAAAAAAAAAAAAGGAAACTATAGATGGAAATAATCGGGGGTCAATTTAAATAGTTTTCATGAATTTTTGAATACATTTAGAGAAAAAAATAAATTGTTAAAGAATTAATTACATTGAATTTCAATTGAAACATGTGTTATATTAAATAGTCTATTATATTATTATCTATGACAATCAGCTAGTTTAATCGGCTTGTTATCAGCCTACGTTAACTTCCACAATTTTGTGTATAAGATAATAATTTTTCTAAAATCTTTAGCTTTCAAACGGTATAATATACGGCAATATTACAGTTGTTGTGCTAAAAAACATCAAAATTGAATAAAGCAATATTTTTGTTCTTTTAGTTGGATATCGTATTCGTTCAAATTATATATTTATCCATTTTTTATCAGTACTAAATAGATGATATAGTTATTTTTTATAGATTCTACAAAATTAAAGATACTTTAGAGGATGAAAATTTAAATTATCGGCATTTAAATTATTGCTTAATGATTTTTATGTCCGCGCTACACGTCGAGAGAGCAGGTTGGTGAAAATGTGTGATATTTGGTCATAGTGAATTATCATACACTCTCACATACTTTCAATGTATTAATGTTTAATTACCATACTTTCTATATTACTTCATTATTAATTTTTTTTATATTTTATCAAAAATCTGATGCGCACAACACACGACTTTCACTAACCTCCGATGTTATAATCTGTTTAAGAATTTTTACAAAACATTTAGAACTGAAAATGAACTGTTAAAAAATTAATTACATTTAGTTTCAATAAAAACATTAATACAATAATAAATAAGTAACAGATTTTCGCGTTTCCTATTAAAATTGTCTAAAGTGTCTACTATATCTTTTGGAAATCAACGTCTAAATTATTTAGTATGTGTTCTAATATTTTGAATCATTTACAGTACATGCTTAATACAAAATATAGTCTAAATAAACAAGACTTACAAAATACTGTGTGTGTTTATATGATTGTGTGCCGGATAAAAATGAAAAGCCGCACGGAACCGAAATTACGTATTTATGGTTGGTATATGCGTGGACGCAACCCAAGGGTCTTATATTTTCATACTTAGACCCCTAACGATAATCCAACGTACTTCGGTATATAGCTCGGATGTTACAACAACGTTTTCAAGAAAATCGACCTATTTAAGCCTTTTATACCCTCTTTGCAAAAATGTTTTTATGATTATATCGAAAACGAATTTTTATTAATCCCGTTTATCAACGTGTAAATTAATCGTATTTATGATATGAACAGAGTGTTATGTCTAAAAAAAACTTTTTAAATTTTACTAGATTTCTTTATTACTATAGGAGACTTTAGGTTAAAATAAGACCGTTGAAAGAAAACAAAAGATTATTCAAGAATAATTAAATTTGTCCTTAATTAATAATAAGATTGTCCTCATCTAACATAATTTTATCTAAGTCCATCATTTAATTAAAAATTAAACAAAAAAAAATATCTATATACACCTAAGTATTAAAATAAAAAATAAATGTTATACAATAAATACTTAAAAACTAAACTACTTAAATTGAATTTTGATAGAAGCATGTGTTTTATAAAATAATCTACTATATTTTTATGTACAACAATCAATTAGTTTAATCGGTTTTTCATCACTCTCCATTAACGTTTACAATTCCGTGTATTAAATGTATTTTTTCTGAAATCTTTAGCCATCCAATGGCATATTATACATCTATGTTTAACAACACAAAAATTGCATAAAAAACTATGTTTGCACATTTCTTCTTTCGTTGATCATCAAATTTGCGAAACTTGCATATTTAGCTGTTATTTATCAATGCTAGCAAGGTGATGTGCCTACTTTTTTGAAATATACAAAATTAAAGGTACTTTACAGGGAGAAAATTTAAATTATCGGCATTTAAGCTCTGTCAGACTATTTAAATCAGAATGAAACCTACATGATATTAAAGCCCATTAAATTTTACACCCATATAGCGAGTTGAATTAAAATTGTTAAAGACGTCTTTGAGAAAATCCTAAAAGTGTGAAAATTCATTGTATAAAGTGGTTATTCTGGTTAGCTGATTTTGATAAAAAAGTTGCGGTAAGACCTCGGGTGTATAGTTGTCTTACAAATGAAATTTTAGTTTCGTAAGACTTATCGTTTATGTGCTAGACTTACAACTCACACACACACAGACCTTTTTGTAGGACTTGGTTATTTGAACTCAGGGGACCTTAAAACATTATCGCTGAAAACTAGAATTCGAAAATTTTCACGATCGCATTACTTTCTTCAACTATATATTTCATATATAAGCAAGTGAAAGTAAAAAATAGTCTTGAAAATAAAAAACTCGCTGTTCGTAAATTTTTACATCTGGCATGTGAATAGAACCCTGGTGACAATGTAACAGACACAGAGCTAGGATCGAATAGAACTTGCAATTGCAGCCATCAACTGCGTATACTGTAGGCATATTTGATAAACGGTAATTTAAGAAGGCATACGCATGGCAGAGGAATTATTTAGGTCGACAGGTCGGAAGATCCTCCGAGGACTCAAGTAGTCTGTATTAAGTGAGTACACAAAAATTAGGGAAAAGCTTGATGTTTGTACGTCATTTCGGCCTGGTCATCGGTTCGCAGAAGCGTTGGCCTAGAAATAGTACGGATACTACCTACTGAATTAAAAACTTGTATGGATTTTTTTTTTCTTAGATGCCTGAGAAGTTTAAGGAACTGGACCAATTAGATCGGCTTATTAGAAAAGCTACTTCTTATTAACAAATTTAAGATAGATTTATCAGAAATGCTTCTTTTTATGACCAATTTAAAATTTTCTCTAAGACTCATAGGACGAATATGATGAAAACTTGAGAATACTTTATGCTCTGAACCTATCCTTACCGTATTTATTTGATTATACCAATTCGATTTCATAAAAAAAAAAAAAACTTGAGTGAAACAGCAATTTAAATATTCCCTTTATTACATTAAACGTAATATCATTATTATAATTAAAATTTAATTTTAGATTTTAATAGAAAAGGAATTAAATAAAGTAGTTAAAAAATAAATTAATGAAAGGTTAATAAAATGGATAAGTATTGGAAATCTTCGTCTTAACTGAGTTCAAAGAAAAATTGTATTATTAATCTACAATGGAAATATTAATATAAAGAACGCCTTACTTAGATTTCGTGGAGCTTCAATAACAATCTCGTAAAAAATTTAGCGGTAACGTGGGTTGTAAAACATTAAAGTTTCTGGGGGGTGTTAACCATAGCTTGAGTAGGGAGAGTCTCTTACACCCACTGAGGGATCCATGAATACCTGCAATAAGTAGCAAGAGCAGGTGCGACAGCCCATTGTGGCCCCATTAGCTTAAAGCGAGGGAGACAGTTTCATTTAAGTGGATGATAACACCCGCATCGGGCTAGGATGATAAGAAAATACCCCCAGGCGTTTGATATATGGAGAATAAAATAAACTTCGTATTGCAAATATATGGTTCGAGCTGAACTCGCGTGGAACAATCTTTAACAGCATGTAAAATATTTTTACATCTCTATGTATATAAAATTATGTCGCTTAAAAAGTATAAATCAAGTTTTGTAAAATGGCTTGGGAAAAAGGCTGGTAAAATAGTTTAATAACAGCTAATTAAATAATTTTTGTAAATAATACAACAATGTTAAAATATGGGCGAAATCCCTCAGTAAAGAAAAAATTGCTGAATTATTGAATCCAAATTACTCATCGCTATAGACATGTCCTCAATGCCAGCCTGCGTCACTCATTCTGATATTTATCCTGTATACAAGTATATGTATTCTTTATTGACTTTTGATTTTGTCAATTTCTTACTGTGTACTATGTTATGTTTCTTTATATTACTTATTATGTAATTCAATCTTGTATTTACTTGCCTTAATTTTATATCTTGTATATGTGAATTTCTATTCTTTATTGCTTTTGGTTCAGTCAATTACTGTTTATTTCTGTGTACTGTTTTACTGTTTCTTATAATTGTTTTTTGTATTAATTAGGTATTATGTAATTCAAGTTTATATTTGCATGCCTTAATTTTATATCTTGTATATATGTATATGTATTCCTTATAGCTTTTAAGCTTAGTAAATTACTGCTTCATACTGTGTACTGTGTTACTTTTTCTTTATAATTGTATTTTATATTCCTTATGTATTATATTGTTTTTGCTGTGTAGTGTGTTACTGTTTCTTTATAAAATTGTGTTATATTATTTAAGTATTGTATTGTATCATACTGTGTGCTATTACCGTTTGTTATTATACATTTATTGAATTGCCGCAGGTGAACTCCTTTCCCACACACGGGCTCGTCTTAGTGGGATAGTGACTTATGCACTGTAATATGTCTGTATTTTGATTTAAATAAAGAAGTTTACAAAAAAAAAAAAAAAAAAAAAAAATATATATATATATATATATATATATAGGTAATGGTATTTGAATTAGTCTTCAGAAAAGAAGTATTTTTTTTGTAATTGTTTCTTTTTGGAAGAAGAACTATTTCATTGTTTGTTTGTCGCTCAAATGGTTCAATCCCCTACGGGGTCTCAGGATTTTTAATGAGAGTAGAAAATCCTTGGTTATGCCGTCCTTCGGAGGAGACGTATAATGGTGGTTCTGGGCCGGTGCGATGTCAGGTACTCGTTAAAGATCCCTATCCTTAAAAACCTGGATAGGTAAAATTTAGGATTCCTACTATAATATCTTCCGATTAGCCACATTAGCATAAAAGTTACTTTAAATGAATAAACTTATTATATTTATATTGTTTTAGTTTCGGTCCTGATGATGAGGCATACCTCGAAACGTATTTAAAGTAGTTGATAATTATTATTAATTAATAATTGAATAAATTATATTGAAAAGGTGGCTTTATTGATTAGCTGATCTTTATTTATTTGTCTGAGGCTATGAACAAATGTTGGATCCTCTCGCTGTTTCAATCACAAGAAATATTGAACATCTCTTAATACTTCTTCCTAGTTTGTTACGATTACTAAGTTTTGGCAATATTTGTTACGGTTGCAAAATTGTGGCCAACTTCAATGCGCCCCCGATTGGCAATGAAGAACTCAACAAATTAAGTGGACTTCCTCTTTTCCCAAACCGATTGTTCCGTCCCTTAGTAATCTTGGCTCCGAGAAAAGATAACTTCGTCATCGAAGTTGATGCTGCCACTTGGGAATTGTTGCTCCGCTCCCGAATAAGTTTTATTCGGGATGTGGAGGGGAGTTAGATTGCCGCGAACCTGACGCAGTGCCTTCTCAAAATCTAAATTGAATCATATACCAATATTGTAATATAAGGAGTTTTGAAACGTTTCGATCGTGAAAACTTAATGATTGTAGAAAAAGTGACTAACATTTATTTCAGCTATCAAGAGCATCAGATTTGAAGACAAAATTTAGCGTTATAAAAGTAATTTTAGGTATATCAGTAATTATCAAAACTGCAAAATTTGCTCGCATTCTCCTATATTGCTTAACATATATATTGATTGTTCAAATAAAACCATGATTAACAGCATAAATATAAAAATTTCATTTTTCTCCCTGACTATTAACAATCGGACTAAGGTTCATATAAACTTCTTTTTTTTTATAGGTCTAGTATCAGCTCCATAGTCATATTGTGACTATACATTTATTTTTATCTTGCTTCCTGCATCCTAGATTGGCCTGTGAAGGTAGGTTTGTTTTGCACCATTTTAAACTTAATTAAAAAATGAAGTTTTTATAAGATCCGGAAGATTTAAAACCTAACGATATAAGAGAAATAGATCCTTAAATCTTAGGTTTATCAGTAATTATCAAAACGGCTGATAATAAGACATCCTTATTTCTAATAAAGTTGCTCGCTCTCTCCTATAATGTTTAACATATATATTTATTATTCAATGAAAACCACGATTAACAGCCTAAATATCAAAATTTCATTTTCCTCTCTGACCATTAACAGTATTAGCTTTCACAACATAACTATACATTTATGTGACAAATATCAAGCACAAATATTCTTTTTGTTTCTTTTATTTTGTTTTAAATCTTGCTTCCTGCATCCTAGATTGGCCTATGAAGGTAGGTTTGTTTTGCACCATTTTAAACTTAATTAAATGATGAAATTTTTATAAGTTCCGGAAGATTTAAAACCTAACGATATAAGAGAAATAGCTATTTAAATTTTAGATTTATCAGTAATTATCAAAAAGTCTAATTATAAGATATCCTTATTTCTAATAAAGTTGCTCGATTTCTCCTATAATGTTTAACATATATTTTTATTGTTCAAAGAAAACCATGATTAACAGCATAAATATCAAAATTTCATTTTCCTCTCTGACCATTAACAATCAGACTAAGGTTCATATAAACTTTTTTTTTTTTTTTTTAGGTCTAGTATTAGCTTTCACACCATGACTATACATTTATGTGACACATATCAAGCACAAATATTTTTTTTGGTCCTTTTAATTTTTTAAAAATCTTGCTTCCTTTATCCTAGATTGGCCTATGAAGGTATGTTTGTTTTGCACCATTTTAAACTTGATTATATGATGAATTTTTTATAAGATCCGGAAGATTTAAAACCTAACGATATAAGAGAAATAGCTCCTTAAATTTTAGGTTTATCAGTAATTATCAAAACGGCTGATTATAAGATATCCTTATTTCTAATAAAGTTGCTCGATTTCTCCTATAATGTTTAACATATATATTGTTTGTTAAAATAAACCATAATTTAACAGCATAAATATCGAAATTTCATTTTCCTCCCTGACAACAAATATCAAGCACAAATATTCTTTTTGGTCCTTTTAATTTTTTAAAAATCTTGCTTCCTTTATCCTAGATTGGCCTATGAAGGTAGGTTTGTTTTGCACCATTTTAAACTTAATTAAATTATGAAATTTTTATAAGATCCGGAAGATTTAAAACCTAACGATATAAGAGAAATAGCTATTTAAATTTTAGATTTATCAGTAATTATCAAAACGGATGATTATAAGATATCCTTATTTCTAATAAAGTTGCTCGATTTCTCCTATAATGTTTAACATATATATTGATTGTTCAAAGAAAACCATGATTCACAGCATAAATATCAAAATTTCATTTTCCTCTCTGACCATTAACAATCAGACTAAGGTTCATATAAACTTTTTTTTTTTTTTTAGGTCTAGTATTAGCTTTCACACCACGACTATACATTTATGTGATAAATATCAAGCACAAATATTCTTTTTGTTTCTTTTATTTTTTTGAAAATCTTGTTCCTGCATCCTAGATTGTCCTATGAAGGTAGGACCATTTGAAACTTGATTATATGATGAAATTTTTGTAATATCCGGAAGATTTAAAACCTAACGATATAAGAGAAATAGCTCCTTAAA
The DNA here is from genome assembly GCA_023052935.1 of Piezodorus guildinii. Classification (NCBI taxonomy): domain Eukaryota; kingdom Metazoa; phylum Arthropoda; class Insecta; order Hemiptera; family Pentatomidae; genus Piezodorus; species Piezodorus guildinii. Next base: position 43,138,929 of record CM041295.1, read on the forward strand.
TTTTAGGTTTATCAGTAATTATCAAAAAGGCTGATTATAAGATATCCTTATTTCTAATAAAGTTGCTCGATTTCTCCTTCGATTATTCCTTAACATATATATTGATTGTTAAAATAAAACCATAATTTAACAGCATAAATATCGAAATTTCGTTTTCCTCCCTGACAACAAATACCAAGCACAAATATTCTTTTCGTTCCTTTTTTTTTTTTTTTTTTTTTTAATCTTGCTTCCTGCATCTTAGATTCGCCTATTAAGGTAGGTTTGTTTTGCACCATTTTAAACTTAATTAAATAATGAAGTTTTTATAAAATCCGGAAGATTTAAAACCTAACGATATAAGAGAAATAGATCCTTAAATCTTAGGTTTATCAGTAATTATCAAAACGGCTGATTATGATATGCGATGCTTGCTTTCTTTTATTGGGAGTTTGAATTTTGATTCCTCTAGGAAAATTTTCTTCTCATAATGATCAGTAATAAGTTTACATTACCTTTTACAACTTTGTTCATGACATAATACTTTTTATGAAATCTTTAGCTTTCCGACGGTATATTATGCATCTATGGTATTGTTATTATTTTAAAAAGAAAAAAAAATTTCATTCCAAAGATATTTTTGCTCTTTTCTCCTTTAGTTGTATATCGAATTCATTCAACTTATACATTTATCCGTTTTTTATCAATGTAAAAAAGATGATATGGTTATTTTTATAAAATCTACAAAATTTAAGGTACTTTAGATGATGAAAATTTAAAATATCTGCATTTAGGCCCTGTCAGACTATTTCAGTTAGAATGATGTAATCACGCTGTACATATTAAAAGTGTTCATGGCTTAAGGGAGAGCAAGTGTAGCAGAATGGGGATAGTGTTAGATGAAAAATGTCATTACAATATACACTTTTCTGATGACCAGGTCATTATAGGAAATGACAAAGAAGATTAAGAGTCACGATGAGGAAGTTGTTTGAAGCCTATACGGCAGTTAAAACGGTAAATTTTTTTGTTCACGTAAAAATGGTCTTCAAATGCTATGGGGGATATGGATGGAAGACCCGGACATCTGCCGCTCGTAGGATATTCCATTGTGAAGGAAACATTTTTTTACCACACATACACACAATAAACAAGAATGGACTTGAACACCCTTTCATTTACTTCCAGGAACATTTGGAAGGATCTGGAATTTTGACCATTCAATATCAGACCGTCCTTCAGGTCTGGGAACCTCGAATAAAAGGCCTCAATTATATTTCCCTGTTACATTCTCACTTTTAAAGGCTTCCCATATTTATTTTCGTGGTAGTGAATTCAGCTTCAATGTAGAAGAATTTCATGTATACACTGCGGCTTCTATCCGACGCCACTTCCATTGTGTCCGTATAAGGGAGGATTCAATTTTGTTACTCTCTTCTGTGAATAAAGGAGGCTTGTACAGGACCAAATTTGACAAGAGGTATCATTTAGAGTAAAATGCAGACTCGCTGTCAAAGGACTGGAGAGAAGGGGTGAAGTGGAATTATCAAGACCCGAGATTTCAGCCAACAAAAGTTGAATAAAACATATATATTTTCAGGCTCGAAGTTTGTTGAATAAATATGTTAAAATAAAAAATGAAATCAATCTCTAATAAATTATTTTATAATATATGTGTATATGGTCCGAATGAACTGAGGAAGGAAGGGATCATCAAATTCAATACTACCTAACATTGTCAAGATTGATAATAATTGACTGAAGATAAAAAGAAATGAATGGAAGATAATTACATATATCTATGTATATACTTCTTCTGCTTTCTTCCTCTCTTTTGCCTTCAGTGTCGAGCTTGTGCCTCTCCGCCAATTATTTTTATCTTCGGCCATTTGGCGCATTTGTTCCCAAGTTTTCCTCTTTCTTTTCCCAGTCCTTCTAGTTTTTGTTTGTTCATTCAATGGCACTTTTATGCTACTATGGCTAATCGGACAATGCTAAAGTGGGAGTCCTAAATATCGCCTATCCAGATTTAATTAGAGATCTTTAACGAGTACCTGACACCGCCATTTTCCGTCCCCTTCGAAGTACGGAATAGCCAAGGATAGGATAATTTACTTCCTTCGAAAAATCCTATGACCATCTGCCTGGTTTGAACCGCGACCTTGAGCGTAGAAGGTTTTTTATACTAGCCACTGCACGGCTGATCCCCCCTTCTAGATGTTCGTCTGGGTCTTCTACGTCCTTCAGGTTTTGCCTCAGTATACTAGAGGTACTCACTACGTTTGCTATAGCATGCTATTTGTGTTATTTTGCTAAACCCGTCGAGTTTCTAGCATGGTCCATATACTTGACCTAACCACCTGAGTGTTTCTCCTTAATATTTTCCTTCACTGACATTGCTCCTAATTCATTCCTAATGACTTTATCACGGAACAGTCTTTGTTTTACCCATTACTCTTCTCATGAAAATCATCTCTGCGGTAGTTATAGTTATTATTCTCTCCGTAGTTGTCCAATGCTCTGCTCTATATAGTAAAACTATCACTATAAGATTGCTAAGTCCTCCATTTTATTGTTTTACTAATTTGGTAGAACACCCCGTTATTTTTTTTCACCCTGTTTAAAATCTCCGGATCAATGCGGGTTACTCTGTTTAAAATTCTACTCAGATACTGGTAGGAATCTACGGAATTTATGGATTCCATTACTTCCCCATTTCAGGTGAATCTTTGTATATACAAACATATATATATATATATATATATATATATATATATATATATATATATATATATATATATAAAACGATGTTTAAGTGGACCTTAAACTAACTTTCTAAAACCTAGAATAATATTTAAATTTTAATAAATAAATTAATGAACGTATCTTTATCAATCATAGATCGTTAAGACTCCACAATTAGCATCAGATTAAAACATATTTAGTAGTTCTTACTAAAATTTTTAATATTAATTTTGTATTTTTTTAAAACAGTGTAACGACTTTTTCTTTTGCTTCGTGCGTCAGGTGCAGCCCTCTATGAAAAACCAATGTCTAAAAACAGAAACCAAGAAACTTAACCCGTAAGATGTTAAGATTAATTTGAATTGTAAAGTACAATAAATAATTCTGCAAGCCCCCTATAAAAAAAAAAAATTCATCTTCTAAGAAGTAAATTTTTATTCTTTATTTTTATTTTTTCATTTATTTTATTTTGTTATTGATTTTTCTGAAAAAGTTATTATGCGCTGAACCGACTGGAAGGCGACCGAGAGGACTAGCGTCTAAAACCTGTGCGAATTGTAGCTCTAACTATTCTATCTTGCGTCTTCTTTGGTAACTAGGCTTGCCCCCTTTTTAAATTAACGCAGCGCTACACGAACGAAGAGGTAGATGAAAATTGGTGAAAGTAGATGAAAAATGAAAGCAGCAGGAGAGGGGAAGGCATGTTGTTAAAACATAAAGTCTGAAAATAACATCAAATATTACTTTTTGAAAAATCCTATAATATCATTAAATTTTTTTTTAATTAAATTAATTAAAGCAGGCAAGTGTAAAGTACACATCAAACGTGTTTTTTTGTTTTTTGTAATGTAGAAACTCCATTTTAAGAAATTAAACACTATTTTTAATAAAAGTTTAAAAACATTAATGATAAAGTAAAATAGAAATTCTGGTGCGCGCAATACACGACTTTCACTTAACTCCGTTGTTAAAATCAATTAACACTATTTTTAAATATATTTAGAGATGAAAATAAATTGCTAAAGAATTAATTACATTGAGTTCCAATGGAAAAATGTGTTTTATTAAATTATTTACTTTAATATTATCTACGACAATCAGTTATATTTTTCGGCTTTTCATCATTCTACAATTGTGTGTATTAGATAATATTTTTTTCTAAAATTTTTAGCTTTCTAACGGTATGTTATACGTCTATAGTACTGTTTTAATGATCAAAACTAAAAAATTGAATCAAAAATTATTTTAGCTCTTTTATCCTTTAGTTTGATATTGTATTCGTTCAAATTATATATTCATACATTTTATATATGTGCTACAAAGATGATATAGTTATTTTTAAAGAATTTACAAAATGAAAGGTACTTTAGAGACAGAAAATTTAAATTATCGGCATTTAAGCCCTGTCAGACTATTTCAATCGGAATGAAACCGCATGATATTAAAGCCAATTATACATCGATATAGGGATTTTAATCAAAACCGTTAGAGCCTTTTCTGAGAAAATCGTAAACACGTGCAAAATGCATATTACGAATTGGCTCTCGTGGTTCGCTGATTTTGATGAAAAAGGACTAGTTCATTTCGACTCAGGATAACCTAAAACGTGTATTTCCGTTGAAAACTGGAATTAAAAAATTTTCACGAAAGCAATTACTTTCCTCTGTTATATATTTCATACATGTAAGTAAAAGTAATAGGCTCTTGTAATTATAATACATGAGAATGATTTATTCACCATAGTTCACATATTAACATTATTGACCAAAATAAAACGCAGGGATGTTGAGTGGGAGGTGACCTCTTACATTATTTAGCCCCGGGGAAAAGCTCAGCTGACAGCTTCCCCTGTAAAATGTAAACTCCACCTCCATACAAGAATAAAATGTATGTTAATAATAAAATAATTACCTTTAATCATCCATTAATTTTACAATTCCACTGAGTTTCGGTTGTTTAATCGGAAACCTTTTGACCTGAACTAACCCTAGATATAATAACAACAATAATAGAAGATTCAATGCCGATAACACCAATCTTGCCAGCACAAGTCAAACCTAAATAAGAATTTAAGCCCTAATTTCCGAGGTCCGATTCAACACAATCCTCTCACCTACGCCTACAGTTACACTATCCTTCAAAAACCATTCTTTCGAAATCTCCCGTCTTACTTTTTCGACCATAAAGCGACTGAATTCCCTTCGTCACCTACTTCCGTATGAAACCCAAAAACTCCTCGCTACCTCTCTAATATTTCCTCACTTCGACTATTGCTGTACGGTATACGGTGGTTTATCTGGGGATCTCGGGGTAAAATTAAAAGGCCTAATTAATTACTTTGTTCGATTCATCTTCGGAGTCCCTAGGTACACCTCTATCCCCCAATTTTATGGCGAGTTAAAGCAACTTCACCCTTCCTATCGCCGCAGGCATTTCCTTGCATCATTCCTTTACCAAGTTATCCAATCCGACCGTCTTACAATTCAAATCCTCTGTTCATTCCCGTTATACACGCTCCAGGCCTTCAGATTTATGCACCACAGCCCACGGTACTGCACATTTCGACAGATCTTTTCTCATTCGATCCTCAATCATATGGAATTCTATCCCTCCTTCCATCCATCCGTCACTCCAATTCTCTATCTACCTTAAAATTCTGCATATTCAATCATTTAAAGATTATCCATTCACAATAGATTTGTAAATAACCTTTGTTTATTTTTATTTTTTACGCGAAACGGCCTTAAAGACCACGCAAATATCATTTTCTTCTATCTTTCCCCACACATTCCCCTCTTTCCCTCTCTTCTCACCTATTCTTCATTATTTCAGACTGCATTCTTATTTCTTTCTCGCTCCATACTCTCTTCTTTCTCACCTCTTTGGCACCCACAAGGACCTTTATCTTTCCTAATTTTTCCCTATATTCATCTCTATTAAGACAATCCTGATTTGAGATTCCCAATTTCACTGCTTTATTTTTTTATTATTATTTTTTACTCATTTACATATGCCTATTTTTTGTCAATAATTGTTAGCTTGTTTATATGTATTTAATTTATTGTAAGACTCTAAAGCACATTTTCTACATTCTATAATGTTATAACAAAAGGGGCATGTACAAAAATTATAAAGAATTTATTTATTTACGCCTCAATATTAATAAAAAAAAAAATTAAAAGTAAATAAGTGCGATAAAAATGCAGCTCGTAAACCGTAATTATAACTCACCGGAAATACATTATTTAACCCCTATATCAATAAAAAACATCAAAAGTAAATGAGAGTTAAAATGCTCGCGTGCGATAAAAAATACAGCTCGAAAAACGTAATCGTAACCTCCCGAAAACACAAGTATTTAATCCCTATATATATAAAAAAACAAAAATTAAAATTAAAGGCAGGTTGAAATGTGCACGAGAAAAATGAAATCCTGCTCAAAAAACGTAAACTAAATAAACTATAATTAATGTTTTTAATGTAAATTTTAATTAAAATCAGCATTTAACATTAAATATCTGAAAAAAGATATATATATATATATATATATATATATATATATATATATTATATATATATGTATGTATGTATGTATGTGTGTGTGTGTGTGTGTGTGTGTGTGTGTGTGTGTGTGAAGATGGAGAAGATGACTTACACAGATATCACGAAGACATTATTGCGTAGTATTCAAAGACTCATTTTATAAGATAGATTTTAGATTCCCTCGAGCTTTTGATAGTTTACCCGAACCCTGCATATGACACATAAAAACTTCAAACATAAAAAAAGTTTTCAACGAAGGAAATCTCCCTAAAGGATCTGTGTGTATAGGCGTAAGTAAGAGGGAGAAGGGTGACCCAGCTCCTCCTAACAATGTTGGAACAAATAAAAATTATAAAGGTAAAAAAATTAAATAAGGTATTAGGCTAAAAGGTGGGGTTAGAGATTGTTTTTACTTCCAAGCACGTACTTAATTTTCGAATTTATATGCATATAGGAGGGGTGTTTGGACAAATTAACTTATATTTTCTTCCCACATACCCTTACCCCTAACGATTTTGAGCCTACTTCCCCCTCTTTCTGCCAAAAAACCTACCTGCGCCCTTCTGTTTTCTGTCTCTGAGCTAAAGACAGCTCATAAACGAAAAGTTGTACTCTCTGAAATTCCTGGTTTAAAATGGGCATGTGCCTAGTATGCAATCGCAACTCGTTTACCAAAATAGGTAAACCGTAGGTGCCGCTTTATACCTACCACATACCATACGTAAACAATATCTCAGAAAATCAGTTCCTGACAATATTTATAATAGAAGACCAAACTAAATTAAACCAAATATATTATTATATAATTAACTGCCTAAAAATGAGATCATTCATTATCAACGAATAAAAACAATATGCTTACATACGAAATCTAAATAACGCAGCAAACCAAAACAATAATATGTCAACAATAGTATATCCCCAATGAATGTTTTGATGTATATAAATCGATGATAAACGCATAAACAATACTATCATACTCAAAGGAAATAAATATAAATCGTAACTGATGTAACCAGTCTAACAGAACTTTATCAATATTAAGTAAAATTTCAATCTAAAAAGTCTTAAAAGATATCAAAAAAGATATTTTTTATTTTATTTTATTTTTTACTTATTTAATTTTATTTAAGTATTGTCTTTTAAAACAGATGTATTATTATTTTTATTTTTTTTTTAACAGATGTATTATTATTTTAAAAAACATTGCATTTTTTTGTCTTTATTTATTTTATCTCTACTATATTGAAGAAAAAATAGAAAAAAAAAATTAAATTATTTTTATCTTTATCGTGTTTATTTATTTTATCTTTTCAAACAGATGCATTATTATTTTAAAATCATATATATTTGCTTTTTGTTTATACAGTGGAGCATTGAAGAAACAAATAAATTAATAAATAAAGAACTTAATTTATTCTTATCAATATGTATTTTTAATTTATTTTATTATTATTTTTTTATTTATTATTTTTTTTAAATTTTTTAAACAGATGCATTAATATTTCAAAAGCGTATGTATATACAACTTACAACTTAAAAAATGTATTGTGAATAGCCTAGCCAGGCTCTATTTGTAAGGGGAATACCCCAAAGACAAATAAAAATATATTCTATATTCTATTCTACCTTGAATGAAAATTAACTTCATTCTGGAAAGAGTAGTTAGTCTCTTAAAAATAACTTTTCGGGATTCTGCTTTAAATTCCTTCAGACTTTAAAACATTCTAATATTATTGATTGCATTTTTTCCAGATCGGCTGCTTGAGCGATACATAGTTTTTTTTAACGTAAAAGAATAATTATTACAACTCGTAACAATGGAAAAAGTGTTGGTATAATCTCGTACAAAAGACACCCCTAACGATTATAAATTTATAATTATTCCTAAGAATTAAATAATAATAACAATTGTATAAGGATGTTTTCGTTCTTTGAAGTATCGGAAAAGACAGGTTATCAAGAAGGTATCTCCAACGGAATGAATTGTAGAGCCAATTCACCTCGACGGTATACCTACTTGAAACAAGGGAGCGTCTGGGAATTCCACGTGTGAATCAAATGAAACAATCATCAGTCTCTTGAGTCTCATGTCTGAGGCAGACCGCACAAAACGTGACAACCGTAGTCAAACGGGTGGAAAATGAGAGAAGAGATCAGGAGCATATAGATTATAGTAGGAATAGAATCACGTAATTGTTTTATAATAGCGATAGATTTTCGGATAATTTAAGAAATATAGTTACTCCAGGATAGGTTTTGATCAATAATGTCTCCAAGGTTTTTCAGGGGTGTCAATAGAACTTTAACACATTTCTACAAAAACCTGCTCTGAATATTTTTATTTGATTTGCTCCACCTGTGTAAAATTAAATGATTTCTTACCTCCACTTACCTATATACGAAACATATATTTAAAAAAAAGTATTGCGAAACTGAAAAATTTCGTATTCGAGATAAAGGTATACGTTTAAGGGTCTCTGTACGACTTTCTCAAAAATGGCTCAAACGGTATTGATTAAACTCGCTATATCGATGTTTAACGGGTTTAATATCATATAGGTTTTATTCTGATAATATGTTATATAATTTACAATTTAAAGCACAATCCATGAAAAAAATTAATTGAAACTACACACCTAAAGGGCATACAATATCCAGGCATATCAATGACTAAATTTAAGTAAAAAGATATGTTAACTATAGAAAAATATCAATATAAATATGGTTTCATTCTTATTGAAATAGTCTGACAGAGCTTAAATTCCGACATTTTAAATTTTCTTCCTCTAAAGTACCATTCATCTTGTACATTTGAAAAAATTAACCATATCAGCATGTTAGCATTGATTTAAAATGAGTAAATAAAGAAGTTAAGCGAATTCTAAATCCAACTCAAGGAGATAATAGCAAATAAATTTATTTTACTATTATTGTGGTATTGCGATCCTGAAAAATTTCGTATTTGATATTTAGGTAAACGTTTAAAGGTCCTGCAAAATCCCTATATATATATATATATATATATATATATATATATATATATATAAAGTAAGCCTAGCACAAAAACGAAAAGTCTTACGAAACTGAAATTTCATATTTATTACAACTATAAGCCCGAGATGTTACAGCATCTTTTTCATCAAAATCAGCTTACCAGAAGAACCACTTTATACTATGCATTTTTCACCTTTTTACGATTTTCTCAGAAGCGGCTCAATTTTTATTTATCTCGCAATATCGATGTAAAATTTAGTGGGCTTTAATATCTTGTAAGTTTCATTCTGATTGAAATAGTCTGACAGGGCTTAAATGCCGATATTTTAAATTTTCTTCCTCTAAGTTACCTTTATAGGTGGAATAATCAGGAATCAGTCATTTTTTGAATTTTTTTAATTTTGCCAACGTTTCGGCTCAAACTTGTGAGCCATCATCAGGGCATTACTGAGCCATGTCCAAGCATAAACTGACTAATGTTACCTGCAAGCATAAATTACCTTTAATGTTGTACATTTCAAAAGATTAACCATATCATCTTAATGGCACTGATGAAGGACAGCTAAATATTTTTTGTAGATTAAAAAAAAATAACCATATCACCTTATTAGGATTGGAAAAAAACGGCTAAATATAAAAGTTAAACGAATTTTATAACCAATTAGAGGAGAAAAGAGAAAAAAAAAATTTTTAACTAAAGAGCAGTAACATAGATTTTAGAGAAAAAAAAATCATCTAACATTCCAAGTTGTAGAAGGTAATGCTAAGCGACAAAAAGTGAATTAAGTTGAGTGATTTTGTTTTAAAAAAAAATTCTATTGTTATATGTTTGAATCTGAAATGAATGTTTTCATTGAAACAATATAAACGTTTTTTAATTTTATGTTTATAACACGTAAAAACTTTTGATTTCATGAACCGAGGTTTTGCGTTTGTGTGTGTTGTAAAATAAGTAAGGTCATATAATTTGGTGAATAACGTTTACATATTCTAAAAATTGATTACTTAAAGTGCTTTTATGCATGATTTTCAACCCAGATTCCTCATCTTTAAGTGGTATAAAAGCCACTTCATACCATGCATTTTGCACCTCTGTCCAATTTTCTCAAAAATGGCCCAAACGATATTGATTAAACTCGCTATATCGATGTAAAATTTAACGAGCTTTGTTATCATATAGGTTTCATCCTGATTGAAATAGTCCGACGGGCTTGAATGCCGATATTTTAATTTTTTTTCCTCTGAAGTAACTTTCATTTTGTAGATTAGAAAAAATTAACCGTATCATCCTGTAAGCATTGATTTGAAACGAGTAAACACAAAAGTTGAGCGGATTCAAAATCCAACTCAAGGAGAGCAAACGAATTTATTTTAGTGTTTTTGAACATAAGAACTTTAATTAATAAAGATGTACAATATATTGTTGGAAACCTAAAGATTTTAGAAAAAAATATCATCTTATGCATAAAATAATAAAAGTTAATGGGGAGAGAAGATAGAACTAACTGATTGTTGCAAATAATAATATAATAGATTATTTAATAAACACGTTTCTATCTAGAAGTCAATTTTATTAATTCTTAAAATTTTTAATTTTACTTAACCATATATTTCATCTCTAACTGTATTTAAAACTCCTTAGATTTATTTTACCTCATACAAGACTGGAACGCAAGAAATTGCAAGTTTTTGACTACTTCAACACTTACTAGCCAAACGTTCGAATCTTTCACTAAACTACAAAAGACTATCATAGGGCCGATATGGACTTGCAGAGTAGAGCTTTGAGGCTATTTAAAACCATCGAATCACCATCGGGATCACTTATATAGCATTTCCAAGTCAATTGTAACCTTTTCCAAGTCAAATGTAACTTTTTCCAAGTCAAATGTAACCTTTTCCAAGTCAAATGTAACCCTTTCCATTTCAAATGTCACCTTTTCCATTTCAAATGTCACCTTTTCCAAGTCAAATGTCACCTTTTCCATTTCAAATGTTACCTTTTCCAAGTCAAATGTCACCTTTTTCTTCACTTCTAGCCTTAAATATTCCGTTTTATTTATTTATTTATTGAAAAATAATTAGTTTAATTAAAATTATGACTTTTTTAATAATTTTGGCATATCCTATCGCTATTTTTTTCTGTTTTTTAGATATTTGATAACAAGTTCTGTTTTTTACGAACTAATATTTAAAAAAATTAATTATTGTCTATTTAGTTTTAAGATAGTTGTTGATTTTGAATTTTTAGAGGGAAGGGATACTTTTTGGGAATAATTAATGTGTTCGGTATTATAATCGGGTATTATAATTACGTTTTTCGAGATGTATTTTTTATCGCTCGCGTGCATATTAACTCGCATTTACTTTTAATGTTTTTTATTGATATAGGGATTAATTAATGTGCTTTCGGGTGGTTATGATTACGTTTTTCGAGCGGTATTTTTTATCGCCCTCGTTTATTTTAACTAAAATTTACTTTTTATGTTTTTTATTGATATAGGGATTAATTATTGTGCTTTCGGGTGGTTATGATTGAGTTTTTTGAGCTCTATCTTTTATCGCTTTTGCATATTAACTCACATTTACTTTTAATGTTTTTTATTGATATAGGGACTAATTAATGTGCTTTCGGATGATTATGATTACGTTTTTCGAGCGGTATATTTTATCGCCCTCGTTTATTTTAACTAAAATTTACTTTTTATGTTTTTTATTGATATAGGGATTAATTATTGTGCTTTCGGGTGGTTATGATTAAGTTTTTTGAGCACTATCTTTTATCGCTCATGCGTATTTCAACTCGCATTTACTTTTAATGTTTTTTATTGATATAGGGATTAATTGTATTTGCGGGTCTTGTAATTACGTTTTTTGAGCTGTATTTTTTATCGCTCATGGGTTTTTCAACTCGCATTTACTTTTTATGTTTTTTATTGATATAGGGATTAATTATTGTGCTTTCGGGTGGTTATGTATTCGTTTTTCGAGCTGTATTTTTTATCGCTCATGGGTATTTCAACTCGCATTTACTTTTTATGTTTTTTATTGATATAGGGATTAATTATTTTGCTTTCCGGTGGTTATGAATACGTTTTTTGAGCTGTATTTTTTATCGCTCATGGGTTTTTTCAACTCGCATTTACTTTTTATGTTTTTTATTGATATAGGGATTAATTATTGTGCTTTCGGGTGGTTATGAATTCGTTTTTCGAGCTGTATTTTTTATCGCTCATGGGTATTTCAACTCGCATTTAATTTTTATGTTTTTTATTGATATAGGGATTAATTGTTGTGCTTTCGGGTGGTTATGAATACGTTTTTTGAGCTGTATTTTTTATCGCTCATGGGTTTTTCAACTCGCATTACTTTTTATGTTTTTTATTGATATAGGGATTAATTAATGTGTTTTCGGGTATTATAATTATGTTTTTCGAGATGTATATTTTATCGCTCACTTGCATATTAACTCGCATTTATTTTTAATGATTTTTATTAATACAGGGATTAATTAATGTGCTTTAGGGTGGTTATGATTACGTATTTCGTGCTGCATTTTTTATCTCTCATGGGTATTTCTACTCGTATTTACTTTTTATGTTTTTTATTGATATAGGGATTAATTATTGTGCTTTCGGGTGGTTATGAATAAGTTTTCGATGGATATTGGGATTGATTATTTTATTTTTAGTTCTCATTATAACGTTGTTGGAATATACATCATTTAGCTTTTTTTTATTTTTATTTAATATTTTTATTATTATTTTTTTATAAAAGGATTAGTTATAGTTCCTTTTATAGCGTCCTGAGTAAGTTTTTTCAACTAAATATTTTATAATGGACCCACTTTCTCACTTGTTCTTACAATTATCTGATAATTTAATCGTTTATTCTATTTTCGGATGTTCTTATAACATTATTCGAACCTTATTTGTTATCGCTTTTACACATTTTAAGTTACTGTTCCTATTTCATAAATATTTGATAGAGGGATCGTTTATAGTGTTTTGGGGAATACTAATAGAGTTTATGACATTTTTTTATAGCTAGTGCACATTTTACCTTAAATAAAAAGTGATCTAGAACAATGCGCAATCGCGATGTAACACCCAGTTAAAAAAAGTAATCAGGACGTGCAAAAACACAACAAATAATTTTTACTTCAAATTATAAAATAATATCTACGGTATGTAGAAATTTCCAAGCGCATAAAAGATTAATGTTCAAAACACGTAATCAGAATCCCCTAAAACAAAAACAAAGAAAGACCACTCAATCAAAATATAAAATGATATTAGCTCTAAGTTGAAACGAGCGCGGGCTATAGAATAAGCAGTCCAAAAAAAGTTTTTTCATAACCACCCTATAACAATAAAAAGATTATAAGTAAATGCAAGTTGGAATGCGAACAAGCGACAATAAATACAGCTCAAAAAACGTAATTACAACACCCGAAAAGACAATTACTAACCTATATATCAATAAAAAACATTAAAAGTAAATGCGAGTTGAAATATGCATGAGCGATAAAAGATAGAGCTCAAAAAACGTAATCATAACCACCCGAAAGCACAACAATTAATGCCTATATCAATAAAAAACATAAAAAGTAAATGCGAGTTGAAAAACCCATGAGCGATAAAAAAATACAGCTAGAAAAACGTAATTACAAGACCCGCAAATACAATTAATAACCTATATATCTATAAAAAACATTAAAAGTAAATGCGAGTTGAAATACCCATGAGCGATAAAAGATAGAGCTCAAAAAAACGTATTCATAACCACCCGAAAGAACAATAATTAATCCCTATGTCAATAAAAAACATAAAAAGTATATGCGAGTTGAAATATCCATGAGCGATAAAAAATACAGGTGGAAAAACGTAATTATAATACCCGAAAACATATTAATTAATCCCTATATCAATAAAAAACATTAAAAGTAAACGCGAGTTAATTTGCACGCGAGCGATAAAAAATACATCTCCAAAAACGTAATTATAATACCCGAAAACACATTAATTATTCCCAAAAACTACCTCCCTCCCTCTAAAAATTCAAAATCAACAACTATTTTAAAACTAAATATGTTTTAAAATATTTGTTCGTAAAAAAACAGAACTTGATATCTAATATCTAAAAAAAAAAAACGTATGAGTTGAAATACGCATGAGCGATAAAAGATAGAGCTCAAAAAACGTAATCATAACCACCCGAAATCACACTAATTAATCCCTATATCAATAACAAACATTAAAAGTAAATGCGAGTTGAAATACGCATGAGCGATAAAAGATAGAGCTCAAAAAACTTAATCATAACCACCCGAAAGGACAATAATTAATCTCTATATCAATAAAAAACATAAAAAGTAAATTTTAGTTAAAATAAACGAGGGCGATAAAAAATACCGCTCGAAAAACGTAATCATAACCACCCGAAAGCACATTAATTAATCCCTATATCAATAAAAAACATTAAAAGTAAATGCGAGTTAATATGCACGCGAGCGATAAAAAATACATCTCGAAAAAACGTAATTATAATACCCGAAAACACATTAATTATTCCCAAAAAGTATCCCTCCCTCTAAAAATTCAAAATCAACAACTATCTTAAAACTAAATAGACAATAATTAATTTTTTAAAATATTAGTTCGTAAAAAACAGAACTTGATATCAAATATCTAATAAACAGAAAAAAATAGCGATAGAATATGCCAAAATTATTAAAAAAGTCATAATTTTAATTAAACTAATTATTTTTCAATAAATAAATAAATAAAACGGAATATTTAAGGCTAGAAGTGAAGAAAAAGGTGACATTTGACTTGGAAAAGGTAACATTTGAAATGGAAAAGGTGACATTTGACTTGGAAAAGGTAACATTTGAAATGGAAAAGGTGACATTTGAAATGGAAAGGGTTACATTTGACTTGGAAAAGGTTACATTTGACTTGGAAAAAGTTACATTTGACTTGGAAATGCTATAGCTGGGTGGTTAGCATAACGGCCTCCTATCCCAAAGGTCACGGGTTCAAATCCGCAGGTGGTCCTAGGCTTTTTTAATGGAAGTAAAAAATCCTTAGTTATGCCGTCCTTCGGAGGGGACGTTAAAAGGAGGTCCCGAGCCGGTGCGATGTCAGGTACTCGTTAAAGATCCCTATCCTAATAAAACCTGGAAAGGCTAAATTTAGGACTCCCACTGTAGCATCGTCCGATTAGCCATAGTAGCATAAAGTGACATTAAATAAATAAACAAACAAAACCATCGAATTCTTCTCGTATCCAATCCCTACAATCCAAAATCCTTAATGCTCCTTACTTTGTCACGAATAAACTCATTAATAAAGACCTTAGTGTTCCGTATGTTGCTGAAATGGGCCAATCCAGATATCATTCCTTTCATGACAAACTCTATTCCAACTCTAGTTTAAATCCTTTCTTCCTCTTCCTAATTCTTGATAATCCTCCGATGCGCCTAAAAAGAAGATGACCCCGAGACCTTCTAGTTTAGAATATTTTAGAGTGTTTCCATTAGGAAGCTTATTAACATGTGTTTCATGCCTTTTTATATTTTACTCAAATTTACTCGTTGTATTTTATTATACAGTTGTAAATTTCTATAAATAAATGAATTAAAAATAAATAAAAATTGATTTTAACAAGAGAGGTAAGTGAAAGTCGTGATTTGGGTACCTAAGAATTTTTTAACATTATTGGAAGTTATTGTTGTATTTGTTGAAATATAACTTAATATAAAGGTAAATGCCTGAGAAAAACAAATTTTCCATGAAAAACAGATCTAGAGAGGAAAAAAAGACCTAATCCCTTTATACTGCTTAGAAAAGACTTGATTACATTGGTTTCCCCTTTGCCCTTTTAGTGTATAACCGTATTTATTTTGATTTGCGGCATCCCATTGAGAACATCACTTTTTATTTTTCATATTATATAACTCTATTTTTAAAGATAACAATATTTACATTGTGTATTAAATTTACGATGTTACAAGTGAGTAAATTGTGTTATTTAAATCTAATTTTTAATAAAGGTACTTTTGAAGAAGAAAATTAAGAAATTCGGCATATAAGCCCTAAGACTATTTCAATGAGAATGAAACCTACATTGTATCGAAGCCCACTAAATTTTAAAACGATATAGCGAGTTTAATGAAAATAAATTAAGCTGTTTCTGAGAAAATCGTAAAAAGGAGAAAAAAGCATAGTATAAAGTGACTCTTCTGGATGGCTGATTTTGATGAATAAATTGCTGTAACATCTTAGGCTTATAGTTCTTTAAATATTTAATTTCAGTTTCGTACAGTTAATGAATCACACACAGTGAAGATATTAAAATACTGCTTTTATTATGAGAACATAATATATATTCAGAAAACAATAAACTGTGCTGAGGAGTTTGGGTGATTACAAGTGAACATTCCGAGGTTTCCTTCTATGAGTGTGACACAAGTAATGTTACAACCTGAGTGATAAGTCTTGAGGATCTGAGGGTACATATAGCAAGAGATCGTAGGGGGGGATGAGGAGGCGGCATGAGCGGTAAAAGCAAGTGCTTCCAGGTGGTGGATACTGTGTCTTAAGTACAGCTATGTGTCCTTTGTCGGTACTTGGTCTGTCCTTTCTAGGTAGCTGGTTTATGGGTGACAGTCTTTGATATAGAAAAGGAAGTTATTAATTATTACTGTATTTTATTTATTAGTTAAGTCTCATTCTATAACTGTACAACATTTCGTTTTCGCGCTATACGTAGCACACACACACACACACACAGAAGTTTTTGTGGAACTTGGCCATTTGTACTCATGGGATCCTAAACTCGAATTCAAAAATTTTTCACGATTGCACTTCCCTCAATTTGGAACTTCAGCTTACTAAATATTTCATAATTAGGTAAGTGAAAGTAACAATTTTTATTGTTCAAAATTTCTTTTTAATGAACTATATAAAATATCTTACGAAGAATTTGAAATATGAAATTCTTCAAATGAATAATATTTAGGTAAACACCAATTCCATGTAAATTTATTTCCTTCAATATTCCAGAGAAATGATAAAACGATGAATACAGAATACAGTTCCACAAACTGAGTTTTAGGTACCTTGTGGTAACAGCCCCACCTTGTGGTTACACACAAATACCTGTTGTTCTGCTAGTCACATGATTACCGCCTGTAATGATCTGTATCGCTTAGGCATCTAATGACACAATAAATAAGATATATTATATAAACTGGTGAGTCGCTCAGGTACAATTTGAATGTTTGGTTTAAAAATTAATATGAATTTATGTTTGAAAATGCTCTGTTTGACCGAATTTGGTTTGGGATGGCAAAAACCAAGAACCGAGAGATTTTATATATAGATAGAGAAGAGAAAAGGAGACTTAAGAGTAGAAATATTCAATACTAACTTTCATGGATAAATTTATATTTAAAATAATCAAATGATTATTATAAAATAACAAAAAAGTATGCCTTCTAACACAGGCGATGTTATGTGTACATAAAAAATAAAATAAATAACAACGGTCCCCATTTTATTCGGTTAGTGATTATTTTATGTTTCAAATGAATTATTTAAAATACATATTAAAAAAAAAAAATATTTTGAACTTATTTATTTCACTAAAAATCGGCTTTTCATTTATGAATAATGATCATATATTTTTTCATTTCTTCGACTCCTAATAATTACGAAAGAAGTCATCATTAATTAATTTCGAATTTAAGTATCTAAAACCGTTTGAGTTGAAGAGTGAAAAATCATATTTATATGTTTACTAATGTAACATCAATAGATTAAGATTTATTTATGTATTATTGTATTTACATATATAATATATTATAATACATATGTAATATTTATTTCTTTAAATTAATTAAATATTATTTAATTTAATATTATTAAATTATATTTAATACACAATCATGATAGTAGCAGGAGAGGGGGAAAGCATTATTTATTTTTTATTAAGTCGGATAATAACATCATATATTACTTTTAAAATATCTTATAATATCATTAAATATTATTATGAGGATGATATTTATCACAGAGTCAATTATTTAATATTTGATTAAATATTATACAAAAAAACTAAGTGATAAAGTTACATATACATCATAAAACCTATTTTGTTTTTTTTTCATTTGAAAACATTAATTTGTGCGGTATGTTTTGGGCTTTGACGCACTTACTCAGCCTCAGCTAGTGTCACGGATGAGTGAGAGGCGCTGAGATCCCTCGGATTCTGCTTTTCCCTCTACAAGTGGAGGGACAAGCCCTTTCGGAGTTCCCCGGCATAGGTATGAAAGTGTTAAAATATGTTCATTTATTAGAAATTTTTTATTTATTTTTATATTTTGTTATTATGTGCAAAATATTTTACCTATATTGTTTATTGTATGTATTTACCTATATATAAATATTGTTTATTCTGTGAATATTGTATGAATGTGATCTCAAAGTATTATTATTATTGTCTATATTTAGACAAATTGTAATACAATAAACTTAATTTTTAAAAAAATCATTATTTATAATAAAAGTTTTAAAAACATAAACGATATAGCTATAGAGAAAATACGGTTATTGTATATTTATCATTATACGTTTTAACTGTATGGTAATTCGTTATCGCCGACTTATTACACAGTTTAACTTTACCTTATCCGTTTCTATCGCCGTGTGGCGCGGCCTTAAGTCTTTATTTTGTTAAGTGGACCGTGAATCGACCCTCCTGAGGCCAACCCAGCTTCTAAACTCGTTACCCTAAGGGTGAATAAAAAAACATGGCGTTTAAGGACGTGCTACAAGGTGAGAGAGAATATACATGATATTTCGTGAAACCTTGTGAGATCTCACGAAAATAGTGGAAAAAAAAGGAAGCCATGATTAAAAATATTCGGATAATAGCATCAAATATTGATTTTGAAAAAAAATCCTATCATATCATTAAATAATTTTTTTTTTTTTTAAAGAAAACGAAACATAATGATAAAGTTATACCAAAACAAACAATTGTAATATATACATTATGAAAACATAGTTTTTATTATAGCATTTTTAAGAAATAAAACATTATTTTTAGCAATAGTTAAAAAGTTTTATACTGGAAGGAATTAGTCCGGGCGGCGATCACTAAATGAAACAACTAAATAATTTCAACTATTTATTGTTTACCAACGTTTCGACCCTTATTGTAGATCATCATCAGGGCGTGTCGTGGGCGAATGGAAACTTCCTTAAAGTTTTATAGAAAATACAGTTATTGTATATTTTTTATAATACGTTAAAAGTATATAAGTGTGTATGATAATTCACTATCGCCTAATTTAAATCAAACCTTCGCACATTTTCATATTTTACTTTCCCTTACGGAAAAAAATTACGATTTAGTGACCGAAATTCTAAAACTCTTGATCTCATAATGAGAAATTAAAAATTCTTTTTCATTTATGAGTACAGGATGTCCTTAATTAGTAAGAAATTACTCTTATTACTTCTCTAGATATTAGATATTAAATGGAGGGTATATGCTGATAAAATACCATGATAAGATTTGATTGGTCAAATCAGTTTTATATTGATTTAAAGATCTTATTGTTTAACATTAATTTAGACTAAATCGTGAAATATGCCTTATATTCTGTATTTAACCCATTGGAATTAAAAACAAATGAGTCATAGGATAAGTTTCGACAATATATTATTATATATATATTATTAAGTTATATTTTTCAATTTGTTGACTTCATACAAACTTACTTATAAATCTCGTATACCTAGTGAATTCCTGAGTAAGGCAATTATAAAAGCGAAAACCTCTATAAACGTTTCGGTCTCTAGGGCCAATTTCAGGTACCGGTAGACAAATATATTTTTATGATATCACAGTAAAAATTTTCAACTCGTTTTAACTTTTAAATTACTTATTTTATTAATAGTATTTTTTTCTAAAAAGTGCTTACTAAAACATTAAACCAAAAGAAAACTTAGGACGATTATGAGATAATTTGAAATATCTAGAGAAGTAACGGGAATACTTTTTTCAATTTCACTAATAAAGGAGGTCTCATGCTCATAAATAAAAAATAAATAAATTATCTTAATGAGATCAAGATCTATAGAATTTTAGTCAGTAACTCGTGATTTTTTCTCTCTTTTCACCGTGTAGCGCAGGTCTTACGTATTTTTACGTCTGTCACCTTGCGCAGTCGTTGGCCTATAACGATACTTCGCTCTTCCTAAGTAGTAATACCTAGAGTGGTTCCCAACAAAAAATTTTCGCGGACCCCTTCATACAATTATTTCAATGACTAAATATTAGAAATATATTTTATTATTATTATTATTATATTATTTATTGGAATTTACAACTGTATAACAAGTAATACAACAAGTAAATTTGAATGGAATATAAAAAAGGCATGGAACACATAGATATATATATTTAGATTTTTATTGGACTACACTGTATCACGTACATTGTATGCGAAATACCTCTACCGAATTGAAAAATCGCCTAGTAGGGGAAATAGAAATGAAGAAAAAAGAACTAGCCACTAGCAGTTTACTTCAATCTGAAAAAAAATAAATAATCTAAAGTTACTGTTAAACCTGGCAGTGGTCCTAGAATTTTTCTAAAGGAGTGAAAAATCCTTCGTTATGCTGTTCATTATCATAGGGAATGAAAAATGGTAGTCCAGAGCCTGTGCTAAGGCAGGTACTCGTTTATCGTAATAAAACATGGATAAACAAAATTTAGTACTTCTATTTTAATATCGTCCGATATCCACATTAGCATAAAATGACCTTAAGTGAACAAAAATAACCTAAAATCTAAAACTTATAGAAGAAGGTATTTATTTGAAAACATTTTTTTTTTCTTTGGCGCGACAGGCCGTAAAGGCCCTTGGTCGCGCGTGTAATCTCCTGGGAGAATATACTCACCACATTTCTCGATGAAATTTTACATGGTAGGGCCACCACTCCCTACGCCCATTTTTGTGAGTCGCTACCAGTAGACATACTCGGGGAGAGGCTGTGAGTGAATTCCATTTAATTATATGCTTATAACAGTCCCGCCGGGACTGGGATTCGAACTCACAACCTTTGGCGTGCGAGACTAGTGCGCTACTCACTCAGCCACGGGCTCCCCTTATAGATAATTGAGAAAATTAAAACTTATAGAAGAAGGTATTTATTTGAAAACTCATACAGAAATAAAATATTGTTCATCATCTTCTGCGATACATCTCCTCTTTAAACTCATTATTTTAGAAATGTTTGAGAATGACCAATTTTAAGAGTGTGATTGTGCAGTAGCAGACCCTTGTCAAACATAAGAAATCATATCACGTAGAATTTTAAATTTGTCCGTGTAGAGCGTGCGGTTCTTATTAAAATCCAAGGCTTCACAAATATTTTATGTTAAGGTAATTACAAATATTATCCAATCACATCTCTCGGACTCCCTGGACAACGTCTGCTGACTCCCAGGGGTCCGCGGACCACCAGTTGGGTACCACTGCCCTAGACTATTCATGGATTGTTGTGATACAATTTTGTTTTGTTTGTGTAACTTAAGTAACTTGCACAACCGATCATGGATCATTCAATGACGGTAAGAATTAGAGGTGCGTGAAAAAGCAGTGGCTATGCTATGTGCTTAAGGGCTACCAAGCTATATCAAAGCGGTGAATCAGTTTCAAGCAAGTTCCGACCTTTCCCGACTTTCTTAGTTTCAGTCCCAGCTTATGAAGTTTCGAATTTGGCAACTCTGATCGGACTGACGAGCAACGGTCAGCGGGTTCTCGACTTCCCGATCCCTATGGAAACAGCAATTGTTAATTATTCATACTCATCAACAAACACATTTCATATATTTCAATCACATAAAAACATATTATATTATGAAAACTATTCTGCTTTAATTTGAAAACACTATTTTGTGCGGTATCTTTGGGGTTTCGATGTCTTCACTCAGCCTCAGCTAGCTCTCACTAGTGTCACGGACGAGTGAGAGGCGCTGAGATCTCTCGGATTATGCTTTTCCCTCTACAAGCCCCGGAGTTCCCCGGCAAATTGTATATAGGTATGACAGTGTTAAGAGGTTTATTGATTAGAAAACTTTTTATTTGACCTTTGTTTATTCTGTAAATATCGTAGGAATGTGATCTCAAAGTATTATTATTATTGTGTACGAGTATATTTAGACGAATTGCAATATATCTAAAAACAATTTAATATTATTAACAAAAAAAAATCATTATTTAAAATGAAAGTTTAAAAACATAAACGATATAGCTGTAGAGAAAATGTGGTTATTGTATATTTATTATTATGAATTATCAATAATTGACTGTGAAATGGATATGAAGGAAGAGACGGTTCGGATAGTGGTAAAAAAATATGAGAAAATAAAGAACTATTTAATATCCAACGTTTTTACACACATAGCGGGTCTTCATCAGGGCTTAAAATCCAGTTATAGTGAAGTTGCTTGATAATAACAGATAAGAACATAAAAAATGAAAAGTTGAGTAAAATTGATAACACTTATAATGAGCATTGATGCCAAACAAAATAAAAAATGAAACGTAAATATAAAGTATAGTAAACTAAAAAATAGTATAGAAAATATAAAGTAAATATCAACATTAAGGAGATAGTATATTTTAACTTAACATGAAATATGAACATCAAAAAGTCCAAAGTAGAGTGGACCATATTTGGGACGTTCAGTCGACTGTATAAATTGATCCTTTCTGGCCCGTTATACTAGTTTCTGGAATTTCCTTCCATCAAACATCCGTCATGCTCCTTCCCTTTCTACATTTAAATTCCTTCTTTTCCAGCACCTTCTAACATCCCAAAATGAGGCTGCCTGACATATATTTTCAATATGAAATATATTTTTATATAATTTTTTTCCTTTGGTTCAATCTTTACAGTATTTGTTTAGTTTTTTATATCGTTATTTTTGTTACTAGAAGATTTCATTTATTATACTTGTATTTTTATTTATGTTTTAATTGTTTTATCTTTCATTATTCTTGGTCTGATATAGATCCTTTATCATTTCAGAGTTATTTTAAGAATACTAAGTACTAGTACAATGTTACTAATTATTTTTGTTTTATTAATTTTTTGTTTGTTTCTTTTTTAATTTGGATTCTGTTATCAACTCATAAATTTCTCATTTTTTTCTTACATAAATTAGCTTCTGAAGATTGTTTTTATTTTATTTATTTTCTGTTGTATAAAAATTCATCAATTATTGTAAATAGTAGTTAATCATGTTCATCTTGTCTGTTGGCCAGACATATTGTATATTTAAAATGTACAAAGCTGTTATTCTAAAGAAACCCAGTCCCAGAATAAAAAATATTTTCTATCTATCTATCTATCTATCTATCTATCTATAAATTGTCTTAAGTAAAAATAATCGGGAGTAAGTCTTTTTTAGTATTTTAATACTGCTGACGTTTCGGCTTAAACTTGTAAGCCATCATCAGGGCATTACTGAGCCATGTCAAGCATCGTCGGCAAAATTAAGATATTAAAAAAGACTGACTCCCAACTATTTCTACCAACAAAATGTCTAATGATATGTGATAAGAAGTTATCTTTCCATTCAACTCGAGAAAGTTATATGTATTTTATATATTCAATTAGGCATTCTGTATTTGCATTAACTTTTTTATTGTTTTAAAACTGTTCACATCTTTTTTTTTTTTTTTACTTTACGGGGTCTTATCCTTCTTTTCCAGATTAAAAAAATCCAACAAAATTTAAATAAATGAATACATTAGGTAATTCAATATACAATTTAGGTCACACAATTATATATATATATATATATATATATATATATATATATATATTAATTTAATTATATGCCAAAATTATCAGCATAATTTACAAGCTATTATGTTTTTGTAAATTTGCATAACTCTGCATGTCAACTGTATGATAACTACAAGAATGAGAGTGATATAGAACAGAAAGTAAAATAAAAATTATTTACTTTTTATTTATATTTTTAATTTACAACACATTATATTTACTTTTCAATTTACATTTTATTACTTTGTTGGCATCTGGTTTTTGTATCATAGTATATTAAATAAAAATAAAAAAGTATATAGAATAAGAAGTAATAATTTTTATTTTACATTCTATTCTTTGTCAATCTTATTATCACATATGATTCTATCAGACTGTTTTATGTTCATATTTCCTATTAAATTTATATCCTACCTCCTTAATACTGATATTTATTTTCTATACTATACTTTATATTTTCTTTCCATTTTCTATTATTTTTTGTTTAACATTAAGGCTTTTACATCACTCTGTTATCAATTTTACTCATTTTTTTCTTTTTGTATATTATCAAAGACAGTAAAGACTGTATCTTGGAATTTAGTCTTGATGAAGAACCGAAAAGTGGTTTTGACCTGTTCAATATAAAACAGATTTTCATATATATTTTGTTTACCGTCTCAGGAACCATATCTTCCTTCATAAAATCGAATATATAATTAACCTAGATAGATATAACAATTCGTGAACATATAAAATCATTAGCTTGTAATAAATTTAATGTAACGTTTTGGGGAAAAAACATACATTACGAGAGCTAGCGTTTTCGACTGATCTCTTAAGTGTGGCTGGTTTTTTAAAATTATTAAATGCTGATAACGATGCACCACTTCCGGCAGTTGGTAGCCGTTGGGTTTACAACAACGCATCCTATTTGCAAACGCAAACGTGTTATGAAGGAGGAAAAGATTCGTGCGGCGGTCATAAAAGATTAGCAAATAGTGAAAAACAAATATTTAATAACTAATGAAAGAAGTATGGAAGCAGAAAGACATGGAATGACATTTGGTCATTCAGCTTCCATACCTCAAAAAACAGCCCTGAATGAAGACCCGCAATATGGGTCAAAACGTAAGTTAATAATTTTATTTTTCATTCTTTGCTAATCTTTTATGACCGCTAAACGAATCATCTTAAGTTATCTAGAAAAATGATACATTTTCGAATAACATTTGGTGCGCGGACACAATACTTTTACTTACCTCCGATGTTAAGATTAATTTAATATTTTTTAATACATTTAGAGATGAAAAAAAATTGTTAAAGACTCAATTACATTGAGTTTCAATATACACATATGTTTTATTAAATAATTTATTATATTATTATCAACGACAATCAGTTCGTTGGTTCTATGGGCTTTTCATCATTCTCCGATAACTTTTACAATTTCGTTTATAAGGTAATATTTTTCCTGAAATCTTTAGCTTTCCAACGGTATATTATACATCTATATTATTATCCTTATGTTCCAAAACACAAAAATAAAAAAAAATATTTTTGCACTTTTTTCTTTTAGTTGTAAATGAAATTCGCTCAACTTGAATATTAAGCTGTTATATATCAATGCTAACAAGATGATATGCCCAAATTAAACAAAATTAAAGGTACTTTAGAAGAAGAAAATTTTAAATATCGGCATTTAAGACCTGTTAGATTATTTCAATCAGAATTAAACCTACATCAGATTGAAGTCGATTAAATTTTACATCGTAATTGTGAGTTTAATAAAAATCATTATTGCCTTTTTTGAGTAAATCGCAAAAAGGTGCAAAATGAATAGTATAAAGTACCACTCTCGGGCAGCCGATTTTAGTGAAAAAGTTGATGTAACATCTCGGGCGTATAGTTGTCTTAAATTTAAAATTTCAGTTTCGTACGAATTTTTGTTTTTGTTCTCGACCTACCAACTCACGGACACACAGACCTTTTTGCAAGACTTGGTTATTCGAACACAGGGGACCTTAAAACGTGCATTTCCGTTGAAAACTGTAATTCGAAAATTTTCACGATCTAAATACTTTCCCTTACTATATATTTCATATATAGCCAAGTGAAAGTAAAACTAAGCTGAAAGGTGATACAAATTGTTCCCTATCATTCCTATAACAGCTAGTAAGATATATATAGATTTACAAAAATATATTAAATAACAATCTACAAAGCAAATCACTGTAATTAATCTAAAATTACATTCTCTCAAACCTATATATATATATATATATATATATATATATATATATATATATATATATATATTTATATATTATTAGGTTAGTTGAAAATGTCCTACGCCCGAAATGTTGTGAAGGGAACAATAATTGTTGAGTGAAAATCCTAATCAATTTGGATCATAATCATTTAAAAATATATAATGTTTAAGAACTTATAAAAGTTTATAATTATGGTTCTAAACATTTTTTCCGCTCAGACAAATGGTTAAGGAGATATTTAATGGATAAAATTGATGGGTTCTCTGCTCTCAGCAAAAATGCTCAAAACACCATGAAATTGCGGGGCTCAAGTTCAACATTAAGATTGAGTTCATTTATTAATGAAATGTCAACCAATCAATTTTAAACCCAGTGTTGATCTTCAGCACCCCAATTTTATGTTGTCGGGGGTATTTTTACTGAAAGTTTGAAACCTCAAATTTTATCCCTGAAATATCTCCGTAACCATTTGTCTGAGCGAAAAAAATATATAGAGTCATTATTATAGAATATTTAAAGTAATTTAACTTTGTATATATATTTCACAAATGAATTTTTGCCGTCGAACTAGGACCCATTATTATTTTCGCACTAAGCATAATGTTGCAATCCATTCTACCGTATACTTCATACTCAGCAATCCATTTGCCCCGACCCTCGGCTCTAGAATAATCCCAGCTAATCCTCCGAAGCTTCTAAAAAGAAAATGGACCCGTGATTCATATGCATTAAAACACACATTTCGTAGTTCTGATCTGAAAAAAAACTGCCTCACGAGGGATAGTAATGCCCCATTCCATTAAGGTAGTGTTAAGAGAAAAACAGAAAATTTGTATCTGGCATAGAATTCGAAATATAAATACTTCGTCAAATTTAAAGCAGATATGAGAAGTAAGAAAGCTTCGTTCATTTACAGTTAGCCGATCAATGATGTAATGAAGATTTTATATACTCAGTATAATATAAAGTGCGCACCAAAGATTTAAAGTTTAAATTTTAAATGTAGTTATAGAGAGAAATACATTTTAAAAAAAATTAAATAACTAAAGAAAAAAAATTATAAAACAATAAGTAAAATTACAAAAAAAAAAAATGTGCGGAAGAACTTCGTAGCCCAGTTCTTTGAACGGTATGTTTTGCTGCCGCACAGTGAGATCATTAGGTACCCATATACCGAGCTTTTTTACTTTCCCAATATACTTTAAATGTCTGGAAACTGTACATGTACTTGCATTTAGTTGTGCTGAGAGTCCTTTAACTGTTTGGTAGGGGTTGTCTTCTACTGTATGTTTGAGGACATCGTTGTCTATTACGGACGGAGGTCTTCCTCGGGGCAAGTTTTCCAAGTCGGTATCCCCAGCTTAAAACTTAGTAAACCAACGGCAAATGGTCCGTTCATTAATATTCCCTTCCCCAAACGCCTTGCAAATATTTCTAGCCTCAGCTGCTGAATGGCCGAGTTTAAACTCGTACAAAAATATTACTCGAAAATCGCGTGTTTCCATGTTCATATTTGGAGGTATACTAAAAAGTGGGTAATTGATTAGGAAGCTAATGTTTTGTAATACAAAGGTAGAGGATTAGTAACTGTTTACTTTAAATATGTAAACATTCGGAAGAAAACAACAGAGACCTGCAAAATCTTTTATGTATTTCAGAAACTATAAAAACAGACATTTCATGTGAAAAAACCCAATGATATAGATGTATTATATAATTGAAAAAAATATCTTAATACAAAGTTGTGGAAGTTAATGTAAAGTAACGAATAGGACTTATTACGTATTATGTAACGTATTACTGATTATGACATAGTGAGATTTTAAGTGAGGATCGATAATTAGCAGAAACTTCCTTACGTTTAAAGTGAAATAACCATGTTCCATCACACTTTGAACCCTTTGTTCCTTCCTGAGCCTTGTGTATAATACACAATGCAACGGAGAGACTGTATTAACTAATCTCCACGAGACTTAATTACCTTAGGAATTAATCCTTAAGCTGGCGGATCCTGTTTGTTTATAAGGGCTTTCATATCCAGTAAGTTGCTAATATGTTCAGTATCAATTTCTAAGATATAACTCCATACTACACCAAGTGAAGTTTTTGATATGATATGGAGTTCGGAGCAAAAGTTGAACGTTTCCGACAAGCACATCACTTCAAGGTTTACTAACATTCTAGGTTTACTAATTGTTACGAAATATATATATTTTTACTTTAACTCACAAGTGAAATATATAGTAAGGGGGAATATTACAATTGTGATGATTTCCCAATTCCAGTTTTCAACGGAAATATTGGGTTGTCCGGAAAGTTCGTAGAGAAATTCGGACAAAAATTAAAATTGATGAACAGCTTAAGATTGATTTATTTAATCTACAAAATAGTTAATATCGTTGGCGATTACGCTTTTTCAACGGCTTGTAAGGTCCATTATCCTTTTTTTTTCCAAAAATCACTGTCCTTACTCCTGAAGAACAATAAAAGGTCCGTTTTGACGTCATCTTTTGAAGAGTAGGATTTCTCTTTTAGAAAATCTTCGAGGAAACGGAAAATATGGGAATACGAAGGAGCAATGTCAGGAGAGTACGGCGAATGAGGTAAAACCTTCTATCTGAAGATTAATAACATTTGCCGAGTCCTTAAAGACTCATAGGGCCAACTGACTTACTCACTCATTTGGAACCCAACGTCGTAACGACGGACGTCCACGGCCTTCTTTAGATGATCAAAAACGGTCGATTTGCAGGCTCTTAACTCCGCTATCTCACGGACAGTAATTAGTGGTTTGTTTGCAATGACCGTTATAATATCCTCGATGTCAAGAGTTGAACTCTGGCTAGCCCGGGGTTGTTCTTCCGAATTGAAATCTCCTGATCTAAACCATGAAATCCACTTCGGAACCGTGCTATCAGCAATTGAATCGCTGCCATACACGACACGAATCTTACAGTTTGGGCTGCGTTTTTTCCTTCTTTTTTTTTAAATAACAGCATAATATGCTGAAAATGAACTGAATCGTCACTCATGTTAGTTTGCTATAGACTACACTACTGGGCCTTAATAAAACGAATTCAGTGTGTAAACATAATTAATTCCATGAGGATTAAAGGCATGTAAATAAACATTAGCTTTGTGATTCATTTTTAGTAGAAAAAATGAAAGGTAAATTTTATTTTAAAAATTTCTACGAACTTTCCGGACAGTCCAATACACGTTCCAGTAGTCCAACTGACCAAGTATAGAAAAAGGTCTGTGTGAGTGTACGTATTAAGTCAAGCTTGAATTCAAAAAGTCATACAGAACTGTAATGTCATATTTATAACTATACACTTAGACATTGTAACATTTTTATCGAAATCGACGAACCATCACTTTAACAACCACTTTATACCATACATTTCACCGCTTTTTTATTATTAACCGTTAATAGAACAGTAACATTTTTTTTAAATTTTCATAGTGAAAAAGGACTAAACTCCTTAAAAGTTTTTTGTGTCGCATTACTACCCATACGCATTACTACGTACTTTTTACAATATTATGCCTTAATATTGAAACTTGAGTCCTTTATGTCAGGTGGTTTAGGGTTTGAACCAAAGTTAAAAGGCTTAGCCGTTTCAAAGCCAAAAATAAACACAAAAAAAACTATAAAATTAAAAATAAATTAATTTATCTTTAATGCTCCTTATTTTGTCACGAATCAACTCATCCATAAAGACCTAAATGTTCCCTATGTTGATGACTTGGCCCGAACCATGTACCACTCCTTTCATGACAAACTCCATTCCCTCTCTAATCCACTAGTTTCAACCCTTGCTACAATCCCTAATCCTCCGAGGCGTCTACCAAGAAGGTGGCACCGAGATCTTCTGGTTTAGCATAGTTTCTACACGTAAATTATGACAGTATAATCTTGTATCCCATTTACTAGATGTATTTTATTATACAGTATATATCTTAAAAAAAAATAAAATAAAAAATTAATGGGTACTCTGTGAAGTCGTCTAAGGTCTTCTTGTTTCAGCAATAACGAGTGAAATATACGAAAATCACATAATTTAAATAAAAGAGATAGAGAAAAAACAAAACAATAAATCAAATAAAAATAATTATGAACGAATTTAAAATTAAATTGTTATAAATAATAATAAAATTAAACTATAATTGCCCGTAGTCATTGATGAAAGGTAATAATAACCCTCGTGGTTGGCGCCTTTAAAAATAAAAACAAACATACATTTTTCATTTTTTTAGGATTTTCTCGAAAACTTCTTTAACGATTCTGATTAAACTCACAATTCTGATGTGAAATTGAATAGGCTTTATTCTGATTCAGGTAGTGGGGTATATTTAAGTTATCCCTCCCTCCCCCCCCCCCTCACTTTTATATTCTGAATCCTTAAATGGGAATCTTAAAAAAAATCAATGGTAATAAAATTAAAAAAATATTTTCCATGGCATAAAGTCTTTGCAATTTTTTTTTTTTTCATTTGTTCTTGAAGCACTTTGTTTATCACTATGATGTAAAGCTTAAAATAATCGTATTAAAGAAGGATCGGAAAGGATCTAATACTGTTTTTCCAGGCGGTATTTTTTCCGAACAGTCGAGTGGTCATAAATAGGTCTGGGAGGATTATTCTGTGCCGACAATGCTTACATAACGAAAAATAGAAGGATGGTTTCTGTTTACCGAGTACTAGATAATAACTCCTACATCCAATTCATAGCCTTCTTGGGAAAGGTTTACCGGTCTCTTTGTTTAATTAAGGGAAGAAAACTTCAAGAGAAAAACAAGTACTAACCAGCGGACGGTTCAAGGAAAGCAGAAGATTAAGATGGCGTTGAAATTTTCTTTTGAATTTTACCAGTCTTCTTTATTATTATAAGAAACTTTAGTTTAAAATAACTCCCTTGAAAGAAAACAAAAGATTACTCAAGAATAATTAAAGTTTGTTGGCTGATACGTGCCTCGAGCTATTAGTCGATGATCAACAAAGGTATCAAGCTAATAATGCTTGTGGGTCAATCAATCGGTAGTCTTCCAATTTTCACTCATTTTGCCGCTCAACATTTTTGATAGCCATGATTAGAGACCGGATTTCCATGATTTTGCACGTTTTATTTGCTTGCGTGTATCAGCTTCAGACCCGAACAGCTATCCCGTTCATATACAAAACGCAAAAAAAGGAATTTGCACAGTTTAACAACAATATGTAACTTGATATATCACAATAAATATTTTTTCTTGTCTAAATATAAGAAGAATCAAGAATTCGGGCTTAAATTGTTTATAACAATGAACTTCACTTTGACAGTAACACAATTGACGAAATCCCTACTAAATCGTAAAAAAAAAAAACTTTTTATCAATAAAAATGAAGGAGCTATGTTTAAAAAACCAATAAACATTTTTTCAAAAAATTGGAATAGTACGGTTCGGAGCGTAATAATCTACATAACCTGTATTACATAAGTTTCATGTTCCATTTTTTTCCATTCAAACTGAGAGACAGAGAAGAAACACATTAAAAAAATAAAATAAAATTTTTTTACAGTAAAATCCAACGAGGGTTGATTTTTAATGGTTGAAAAATTATGAAATTGTACTCTAAAGCATAAAATGATCCATATTTAGCTAATCCAAACCGAATTTTAACCATATTAAGGTTTAAAATGTTATTTTATATTTTTTTACTATTAGGGGTAGTTTTCACCCTTAAAAAATTAAAAGCGTACAACAGCACGATTCAGAAAATGAACTAGAGGGTGAAATAAGTATAAATACAAATTTTTATCTAAATCGATGTTTGACGAAAAAATTGCGAGGTTTTGTCATTTTTTGAACTTCATTTAATGTGCTTAATAGGATTCTCAGGCAACTTAAGAATACTGCTATTATATTTTTGAATTCAAGCAACTATAGAATAAAACAAATTAATTTCATGTTATACCCTGTTAGTAGTTAAAAATTAATCAAAATTTTTATGTTTTTTTTTGTTGGCTACTGTATTAGGGAGTAATAGAAGAAAAAAAAAAACATTTTTACAAATGTACAAAATTAAAAAAATATTTACAAATGATTTCGGATGAGACATCCTAATCAGCAAGATTTTTTTTTATTTTTAGGTAATTATAATTCATTAGCCTAAATTACTTAAATGTAATAGATTAAAACTGAAATTATAATGCAGCTGTAGGAAAAATTATACAAAAAACCTACATATGAAAAAGAATAAATAGTTGAAAATATAAAATTTATAAATTAAAACGAACTATCTTAATTTAACAACACATGTTTTGTTATTTTATGAGTGTAGCGTTTTAAAGAAAATGTATTTTAATAACCTACATATTTTATTAATGGGTCTGCGGAGATCTGGAGTTTTACTGAAATAAGAATAAGTTTGAGAATGGACTTTAGAGGATATTTTTGTGTAGCGGTGGTAATTATTATTTATCCGCCTTGACAGATTTTGAATTCTTTCAAGTTTTTGGTAATTAGTCAAGAAGGTCGAGCTCCAGACTGGCGAGGCGTATGTAATCAGCTGGCGGATAACTGATTTATATATTATTAATTTGTTATGAGAGCTCAAATAGGATTTTCTGTTGAAATAAGGAAATATTTTAAATATAATTTTTTTTCGATTGACATGGAACCCACATACAAGACTTAAAAGACAAGAACTCAACCGACAATTCTGACAGTTATACCGACTACTCAACAGAAAATCTGAACTTACAGTTGACAACAAATTATTAATCTACAAGACAATACTGAAGCCTATCTGGAACTACAGACTTGAACTGTGGGGGACAACTAAACGTTCTAACATCAAACGCATTCAATCCTTTCAATCCAAAGTCCTCCGAACAATAGTAAGTGCTCCTTATTAAGTCTCCAACTATACCTCACACCACGACCTTAATGTTCCATTTATTTTATACCTAATTCCATCCTAATTTTCCACTAGAACCTCATTCATCATCCTAATCCTCTGGCTCAATCCATACAATAGCTATCCAGCTCCACTCATCCATACAAACCACCTAGAAGGTTGAAACGGCAGTGGCCCCGCGATCTCTTGTAAATGTGTTATATATATATTATATATATATATATATATATATATATATATATATATATATATATATACACTAGCTAGATTCTCCACTCAATGTGATGTATGTATGACGTGTATATAGTTATGAATGATTTATAGACTTAGTTACCATTTTATTGATTCATTATCGTATATATATTTTATTGTAATTTTGTTTCTGTGTAAATATTGTTTGAATGAAGTATGTATATTATCTTTCAACACTATTATTGATGTCCAAATTGGGACAGATTGTAATAATACTCAATAAAAAATTGTTGTTGAATTTTTTTTTTTTTCGCTTTATCGGTTTTTCTATTGATATGGTCAGTGAACGTACGGGTTTGTCTGAAGTTAGCCCTAGTTCTGCACGGATTTTGACCAAGGGATGGTAACTGAATTTATCTTAATACGGTGATTTATTCGTGGGCGAAGTTTGGTGAATAGAATTGCTTCGGATTAGGGAATAATATATTACTTTGTTATACTGCACGAAATTGCACTTTTTGCCCTTTTAGGGTTTTTATTTTTTTTGCAGTTTTAAGTTAAATTTTAATATCGCAATTGATCGAACCAAATTTTCGGTAATAAAAATACATAGATATACTAATAAACATTTACAATTTTATTTCATCATCTTTATCTGGTTAAATATACAATTAAATCATTAGTTAAGAAGGGTAAAAAATTAACGGAAATATTAGGACTACTGACTTCAGTAAGTTAACACATCGGTCTGACATAATGCGTTTCAGTCGTTCGCCACTCCCGGGGCTAATTCTAAAAAGTTCATTATTATTTTTGTTGTTATACCGCATCCTATGTTTACAACCCTTCAGAATTCTCTCAGAGTATTCAGTTTTCAGTGCGATTTCAAATCTCATTTTTTCAGAATATAGTTAATATAGTTAAATATCAATGTTTAAATAATGCCGAAAGGGGAACGAGTGTCTCGTTGAAAATTGATACCTGGATATCTAATTAACCCGAGCTTAGATCTGATGGGAAAACTGTGTTTTGTATTGCTTGTGGTCAGTCAAAATCAATGGGGTGTGAAAGAAAATCCCTAACAGACGCTTATTGTAAAACAGTTATCAACAAAATATTTCTTGTTATAATTCAGGGTATGATTTATAAAAATTATTATTATTTATTTTGTTGTAAGCTGGACACGAGCATATATCGAAGCAGAAATAATAGACCTATAAAAAAACAGTGGTAAATTAGGATGGAATATCATATAAAATTGACCTTTATGAATGTAGTAGTTGGAACTATCTCTTCTCTTTCTTTATATTTTTATTTATTATAACATAAATAAAACTTGGTTATAACGTTTCGAGGTAATTTCTGTGTAAGTGCATGATTATATGACAAATATTATAATATAATATGGAAATATTACTAAGTACAATTTTATAAAGTTATTTTAGAAACGTATTTTAAATATGAAAGTGATAATTGAATTCTAAATTGTTGATAATATTTGTTATTGTTTATGTAGTTGTGTTTATAATATTAAATTCTATTTTAGATGATTTTTAAATAATCTGAAGATGAGGCATAGAAATTAGTTCCAACTACTACAATCATAATTATATTTACTCTTCTATAATAATAATTGATATTATATATACTTAATTTATTACCCAGGTCTACGTAGCATGCCTCTATTTGTTATTTACAAGCATTTCTGATCAAATCTTTAAACTGTTTTTATTAGAGTTCTTCTAGATTGACTTATTACATGTTTTGTAAATACTCAATCTAATTAACTATTGAAGCAGATAAATATTTTATTGATAATAAATTATTTGATTAAACTTTTTTTTTTTTTTTTTTATTAAATTCTTTTATTGATATTTACAACTGTACAATTTACACAGTACAATAAGTAAATGTGCTAAAAACAGAAAATTGGCTTGAAAAAGACATGAGAAGAATCTACCCAGCGGTAGCACTTCAATGATTATTTGTTCAGCAGGTCTCGAGGCCACCGTCTTTTCAGACGCCTCGGAGGATTATCGGGAATATATGTCGATGAGAGGATGCGGACAAGCGGGTTTGTATGGGTGGGTAATTTGGAATGAAAGGAGGTGTATCTTTTTTGAGCGATTTCAGTAACTAGTGGGATATTCAGGTCTCTATGGATGAGTTTGTTGGTAACAAAGTAAGGAGCGTCTAGGTTTGATTAAACTAGTAAATGATTTAGATAATTTTGTCTAGTAAAAAAAAAGGTATAAGGATCTTCCATTCACGTGATTCGTGTGTTGTTTTTTTTTTAACTACAGAGAAGTAATTTCTCAAGAAAAAAACTTTTAAAGGTTAAGTTCCTCTTCCACATAGATTTAGGTTAATTTATTTTATGGACGTTTAAGGTATATATACCAACAGTTTTCTATTTTGGGGTGATGCTGCACTGTTTTGCACTTCTTCAGATTTTTACTGTACGATATTGCACGTTTCGAGGTTTTTACCGCATGAAAATCCGGTCTCCAGTCATGATTGTTTTACCAGCTATTCTCCATCCTCTTCTGAATATAATAATAAAAAAATAAAAATCTGTATCACTACAACCCATGAAGGATCTTGGACTCAGTACATATAGAGATTCTTACTGTTTCTAGGCCAACGGCTGTACAATGAGGTGATAAAGCCTGATCACGCTCAGCCGCCAGGTTTTTTCCCCCAATATTTTTGGGTACCGACTTTAAGGCGGCGATACACAGTGAGAATTAGGGTATGTATAGGTGAGGTGGAATTCATGACTCGTAGGTGAAAGTGAATATCACATACTTTCAACATATTATAATAAACATTCAATTACCGAATTTTCTATATTACTTCATCATTTATTTTTTTACCTTCTATTATAAATAATGTTTAATATCTTAAAATCCAGTTCCTACATTAAAAAACATGTTTTCATGATATGTATTGGGTTGATGCAAAATTAATGCAGGTTTCCTCTATTGCAATATCTTAATTCCAATTGTGTAAACAAAGCTAATCCTAACATTGATCATTATTATACCAAAACAAACCTTATCTAATACCCTCTCTTTCACCATGAATTTGTTTAGTAAAATCGTTTTGTTCAGTGTGTTCAAAGGTCTTGAATCGAAAATGTCAAAGTGCGATTTTCCTCAAATTTATTTATACGAATTTAAATTAGGGCGCA
This sequence comes from Piezodorus guildinii, assembly GCA_023052935.1. NCBI lineage: Eukaryota > Metazoa > Arthropoda > Insecta > Hemiptera > Pentatomidae > Piezodorus > Piezodorus guildinii. The sequence goes on from CM041295.1 coordinate 43,175,608, forward strand.
GCGCTGCGCAAACGGCTCGTAATATTAATGAAGTGTGGGGTCAGGGGGCTATTAATGAGTGCACGGTGCAGCATTGGTTCCAGAAGTTTCGCAGAGGAGATTTCGACCTCGAAGACAAGGAAGGTCGGGGCCGTCATCTTGCTCTGGACAACGACCAGCTGAGGTCAAAAGTGGAAGAAGACCCAACCAAAACCACACGAGAAATGGCGGCGGAACTCGGAACTCAAAAATTGCAACGTCTTTGCCCAGCATTGATGAATCGGAAGGGGCCGATCCTGCTCCACGATAACGCCAGACCACACGTTGCACAACCAACGCTTCGACGACTGCACGAGTTGGGCTACGAAGTTCTCCAACATCCGCCTTATTCACCTGACCTCTCTCCTACAGACTTCCACTTTTTCAGGCATCTGGAAAACTTTTTGAGGGAAAAAAATTTTCAAAACCAGGACGACATTGAAAATTCTTTTTTTTTTTTCTGGTGGAATAAGAAAGCTTGTTGAACGTTGGCAAAAGTGCATTGATTCAGATGGAAATTATTTTGATTAAATATATATGGTTAAAGTAAAGATATGGCGTATTTACAATACCTACTAAAAACCTGCATTAATTTTGCATCAACCCAATATATTACACTTGTTTGTTTTAGTATAACTTTATCATTCAGTTTTTTTTTATATTTAAAAAAAATATTTAATGATGATATAGGATTTTTCTAATAGTAATATTTGATGTCGTTATCCAAATTTATTATTTTAAAATAAGCCTTCCCCCTCTCCTCCTACTTTCGTGAACACTCACAATACTTGCTTTCACCTCACCTACACATACCCTAATTCCCACCGTGTATCGCCGCCTTTAGAGACTGGGTTTGCCCCAGGAGGGTCTCCATACCCTAAGGTCGCCTCCCGACTGGATTAACAGAATAAATAATATTTTGCCACATCCGGGATTCAAACCCAAGACCTGAAGCACAGCATACTAGTGCTTTATCCACTAGACCACTCCGCTCTGAATATTATACTAAGGATAAAACTTTTTTTTTTATTACTAATATTTGTAGTTTTGAGATAGGGCTCGAAATACATTCCGATAAGACGAAATACATAATCGGTAACAGTGACGATGAAAGTGATATTGATATATCAGGATATACGTTTTAGCAAGCAATGAAAATTAAGTAATTAGTTTCGGATTAAGTTTAAATTTAGGCAACTTTTCAAGTATATTTAAAAAAATCTCTATATTGAAGCAGAAAAAATAGGCCTATACAAAAACAACGGTGAATTAGCTAGCATGGAATATTATATAAAATTAAACTACCATATATTTAATTTATTACCCTAGTCTACATAGTATACCTCTATTTATTATTTACAAGCATTTCTGATCATGTCTTCATACTATTTTCATTGAGTTCTTCTAGATTGACTTATTACATCTTTTGTAAATATACAACCTAATTGACTATTGAAGCAGATAAATATTTAATTGTTAATCAATTATTTGATTAAACTAGTCAATGATTTAGATAATTTAATCAGTAGCAGTAGCGTAATTAGAAACAGTGACGATGTAAGTGATATTGGTCTATCAGGATGTAAGTTTGAGTACATAATGAAATTTAAGTAATTAGGTTCTGATTAAGTTTAAATTCAGGTAATTTAACTAGGATATTTAATAAATAGAAAATGAAATTTTATTAACAAATATGTGTACAAAAACAGAGTATTGTACATTATATACAAGTAATATTTCAAGCCGGGCTGGGATTTTTTACACTTTACATTGGAGTACAAATAATCATGATTTAAATTAATATACTAAAGTACAATACAAGAGGGGAAAAAAAATGAAAACCCTCTAAAAAAAAAAAGTGAACAAAAATAATAGGTTTTTTTTTTTCATTTTCAAGCTTCTGTAATCAATTAAAGTTTTATTGCATTTATTCATTTTTAACATATAATATCAGATATAATAATAACAGATAATAAATTATTTTAAATAAATATGTTACCTACCATGCATATCCATGTTACATATCAATTCATTTCACTGCTTATCAGCAGCGTCGTCATAATTTTTTAAAAAGTATCATTAATTGATATGTAACATGGATATGCATGATAGGTAACATATTTATTAAAAATAGTTTATTATCTGTTGATATTAGATGTTAAAAATGTATAAATGCAATAAAACTTTAATTGATTACAGAAGCTTGAAAATGGCCCTAGAGCCTGAAACGTTGCAATGTCTGGAAATTAAATAAATTAAAAAAAAAATTTATATATCCAAGACTTCTTTTGTAGAACGGCCTAATATTTATCAAACAAATATTCAACCAAAAGAACACTTACGACAATGATGAGAAAAAAAATAATAATCATAAGACAAATATTTAAATAAGGAAAAATAACAAGAAATGCAAGCATAATTAATTTAAATAACAATATGTTTTAGCCTATTACGTTTGTAAGATTTATAAGTTAAATCGGCTTTACAATAATTAACAATTTCCCTTATGTGGTCATGCTTACTATTTGCACATTAATTAAATAATCGATTGTTAATTTGTAAATAAAAGTTGAAATTCTATGTCTAGGATAAAAAACAAAACAAAAAAAAAACAAAAAAAACGATAAGTTACTAACGAGGTGGGGATCCTAAATGTGTCTCAGCGATTTCGGTGAATTTAAAAAAATGGAAACTAAACCTTTAACTACAGAACTCGGCAAAATATTAGGGGCCCAACGCTCTCCAGTAGCATAAAAAAATCGGAAAGTTTGCCCTCGAAGAACACATTTTATTTAATATCTCTGGTTCTGTTGAAGGTGGAAAAATAAGTTGGATGTCAAAGTAACCCTATTTCTCAAAGTGGAATAATAAAAAAAATGCCATTAAAATATATAAGTTTTAAGCTAGTTAATACCCCTAGAAATATAAATAATCCCGTCAAAACAGTACTTTTAATAAGGTTTTTTAATAACTGTGTCACTCACCCCTAAAAAGGAATCTTAATCTGAGAACAATTTTTAAGAACCCTTATTAAAAGTAATGTTTAAACGAGATTATTTATATTTTAGGGTTATTATCAAGCATAAAACTTCAATATTTTAAATAATATATTTTTTTTCTAATTTTTATATCGAATAATTATTAGTAACAACATATCCATAGTACCAAATATGCATTTTCAAAAAATCAATTCCAGGTTTCCATTAAATTAAAACTAGATATGAAATAACAAATAAAATATTTGCGCTAAAATTTTATTACTTTCACGTACCTATAGGGTCTACTGAGTCCAAATGACCAAGTCCCGATAAAAGGTCTGTGTCGTATGTCCAGCGATGGAAGGAAAAGTCATATGTAACTTAAATTTCATATTTAAGACACCTATATGCCCGAGATGTTACAGTAACTTTTTCACCAAAATCAGCTAATCAGAAGAACGACTTTATACAATGCATTTTGCACCTGTTTACGATTTTCTCACAAACGGCTCTAACGATTTTGATTAAACTCCCTATATCGATGTAAAATTGGACGGTCTTTAATATCATGTAGGTTTCATTCTGATTGAAATAGTCTGACAGAGCTTAAATGACCAATATTTCAAAATTTCTTCCTCTAAAGTACCTTTAACTTTGTATTTTTATAAAATTGACTACATCATTTGATTAGCATTGCTAAAAAACAGGTAAATAAATAAGTTGAACGAATTCGATATCCAAGTTGCGCGCACCAGATTTTCTTTTTGTTCTAATTGCTGTTCTATGGGTATTAATGTAAAGGTCAGAATGGCGAGACCTTGTTTCGAGGGAGTGGATTGACGATTTAAAATGTAGAAGACTGTGGATATAAGGAGGGAGCTTGGTGTTAATGGTTTAATCTAATACACCTCCTTAGATCCAACAATAAATTTCCGAATCTAATCCTAAATGGTCATCCGATCACCTACAGCTCCTCAGTCAAAAACCTGGGTATTACTATTGACCAAACCCTTTCGTGGAAACCCCATATTGCCCAAATTTCACGCAGAACAGTAAGTACCCTCAAATACTTTCATCGTTCCCGTCATCTTCTTCCACTATCCACCGTAACCTCCTTATTTCCTCACTTTTTTTTCCCCCACTTTGACTATTGCTGCTTAGTATATGGTGGCCTCCCGACAGTGCTTGAGGACAGGCTAAGGCGAATTATGAACACATTTTTAAGATTTGTCCTAAGCACTCCGAAGCGGTCTCATGTGACCCATTTATACGGTGAGTTAAAGTGGCTCCTCCCTCCAATTCGTAGACAATATTTCCTAGGGTCATTCCTTTACCAAACCATTAACACCAAGCTCCCTCCTTATATCCACAGTCTTCTACAATTTAAATCGTCAATCCACTCCCTCGAAACAAGGTCTCGCCATTCTGACCTTTACATTCCTACCCATAAAACAACAACTTTTGATCATTCCTTTCTTGTCCGCTCTGCAAATCCCTGGAATTCCCTACCTACTCATATCCGCCATGCTTCATCTCTATCACCATTCAAGTCCCAACTGTTCCAATACCTCCTGCATTCCCAAACAGACGCTCAACAGCAATGACAAGTTATATAAACATCAGATTTTGAATGTAAAAAGGAAATATTATTTATTGATCAGACCTTACTTAATTTATTAATCTTTTTAAATTTAGTTTCGTTCAGCAAAAGTATGCATCTGAAGAAGTTTATTTATTTTATTATTATTATATTATTATTTGTTTTATTGTATAGATATATTCCTTTTTTTTATTTTATTACTTCTTACACCATTGTAAATAAGAATTAATCATGATCATTTGGTCTTTTGGCCAGATACACTGTATACTTTAATTGTACATATTTGTTGTTCTTAAGGGACTATGTCCCAGAATAAAGATTTTTTTTCTATTTTCTATTTCTATTAATTTTCAATTTACTTATTATTAGTAAAAATATCTCAACATTACAAAATATGCATTAATTTAAAATCAGTGCGTGATTTTACATAATGCAATGCATCAAGCATGTTGATGTTTTAAAATGATTGAAGTCTTAAATAGTATCGGTTTTGCTAACTGGAAGAGATCAAACGCACTAGCGTCTAAAACCTTTGAAAAATGATAGCTCTCCCTCGCCTTTTTAGGTAACTAGGTGCTTCAAGCTCCATTTTCTAATTAAGGCCGCAATTAACAGTGATCGAAGATGTAGGTGAAAATTCGTTAAAGCGAGGTATTTCGAGAGTTCACGAAATCAGTGGGAGAGGAGGAAGGCATGTTATTTATAAATAAATACGAATAATAACATCAAATATTGCTTTTTAAACAATTCTATCATACCCTTTAAATTAGTTTATGCTTGACATAGCACAGTAGTGCTCTGATGATGGCTCACAAGTTTGAGCCGAAACGTCGCACACACGGCCAAATCACTGATTTAAGTGGACAAAAGTCAAGTCAAAAGTTTGGAATTTTTGAGTGCTTGAACTTTTTATTGTTAGATGGTAAGACGCTTAATACTAATATTTCCCGCTATACCGTGTTTACAAGTAAATATTAAATGAGTGAATCATTCCTTTTCACACAAGTGCCTAATAACCGGCAGTAGGATTATCTTTATTTGATGGCCATTTATTTTGTTCAAGATGTGTGTAGCAAAGTGTTTTTGCTTTTATTTAACAATTAAAATTGCTGAGACAGGTAAGACATTATATTTCCCAACTCGTTATTGAATATACATTGCAATCTACCTGTAGAGTTAATTTAGCAATTTGTAAATGTATACCCCAAATCAATAACGAAAAAACTATATAACCCCCAAGTTACCCCAAGGATTTCTTTGTAGGATTTGTTCCATCAATCCTTCTTGTCTTTAAATATTACAAATAAGTTTTACGATTTTTTTGCGTTTTGGGTGATACATAATTTTTTTCAGGCACAACACCTCGAATCAAAATATTTACAATCTATAATTTGAAGGGTTTCCAAAATGATATAAAATACATCTATTAGCAGGTTTTAGCAACTCCGAGCCATAATTCGATTTTTGTATTCTTTTTCCCATATTCTGGTTCTTCAAACGTAAAATGTAGTTTTAGATTTTAGCAAATAAATTTGATGTTTGACCACTGTGCGCTCGCTGATCGTGTCAAAAAATTAATTAGTTTTACAATTTTTTTCCGTAATCTGTGACCCCAGTTTCAGAATTCTGTCCACCTAAATCGGTCATATTTTCCTCTGTGCGCCGTCTAGATATAGAAAAAAGGGAGAGATTAAGCAGGACTGAATTAAAAAAATCACCTTTTAAAAGGAAAACCAGAAAGCTTGAAAATATTATACGGCGTTTAAAATCTTGTGGAAGGAAAGCGAGTCAATTTTCAGTTGCACTAACAAACCACTTTTGGAAAACAACACTCCCCCCCCCCCTCCGATGCTTGGGATAATCCATAAGATGATACCCTCTAGAATAAATTAACCAATCTAAAATAAGGAATACCCCTACCAGAGGTAAGGGGAAGAAGAAGCTGAGGACACAAAGGGCAGGAGGATTCACGGAGAAGACATCGAAGGTGATAGAAAGAGATCCCGGATTTGACAGCCTATCAAAAGAAGAAGCCGCTAGTCCACTCAACCATGACAATTTATTGGGTTGTTTCACATGAAATGTCCGTTTTTATAGTTTCTGAAATACATAAAGGATTTTGCAGGTCACTGTTGTTTTCTTCCGAATGTTTACATACTTAAAGTAAACAGTTACTAATTCTCTACCTTTGTATTATAAACATTAGCTTCCCAATCAATTACCCACTTTTTAGTATACCTCCAAATATGAACATGGAAACACGCGAATTTCGAGTAATATTTTTGTACGAGTTCAAACTCGGCCATTCAGCAGCTGAGGCCGCTAGAAATATTTGCTAGGCGTTTGGGGAAGGGAATGTTAATGAACGGACCATTCGCCGTTGGTTTCCTAAGTTTTCTGCTGGGGATACCGACTTGGAAAACTTACCCCGAGGAAGACCTCCGTCCGTAATAGACAACGATGTCCTCAAACATACAGTAGAAGGAAACCCCCAACAAACAGTTAAAGGACTCTCAGCACAACTAATATAAATCTACCGTTTCCAGGCATTTAAAGTGTATTGGGACAGTAAAAACCTTCGGTTATGATCATGGGTACCTTATGATCTCACTGAGCGGCAGCAAGACCCCATGTTTCAAAACATACCGTGCAAACATTGAAAGAACTGGGGTTCGTTTTCAGATTTTGTTTCACTTCAAAGCTCAGAGTTTTTCAGTTCGGGGATAAAAAAGTTGGTGTCACGTTGGATAAAATGTGCAGAAAAAGAAGGTAAATACTTCGAATAAAATTATCTTGTTTTCATATCGTATTTTTAATAAAAATCTTTTACCTTGAAAACGGACATTTCATGTGACACAACCCAATAGATAAGTAATGACGACTAAAATTGTAATTAGATCCATGATTATAATTGTTTTATAATTCAAGGCATGAACCTAACATTGTTTTCGAATCCTGAAGAATATATTATTTTTTCATCTCAAAACCCTTAACAGGAGGAGTAATTCTGAAAATTTAATACCTCTTCTGGACTTATCCTTACATCTTTAATACGGTTTAGGTCTGGACTACATGGGCAAATTAAATACAACATTGAAGCTTTTCCCAGGCATTGAGAAATGGTGTTCCATTTTCTCCTCTCAGTATAAATAATATATAAAAATCGCTTAATCTGAGAATAAATAAATAAAAAGATTTTCTGGCCACTGCGCGTTTCCTATGTTTAACAAAGGCAAACGGGTTATTTAAAAGATTTAATGCGCGGGGGAATACAAAAATGAATATTTATGCTGGAGAAATATGGACTCTCGCCACACAAAAAAATAAAAAATTCTGGTCCAACGATGATACCTGTTTTTTAAAAGATTACCTGCGCGAAAGAATACTAAAATGAATATTTATACTGAAGGAGTATGGACTTCTCCTACCTCCGCTCCCTCCCCTCCAAAAAGAAGAAAAAAACACCCGTATGAATTGGTTTAAAGGATATATATTGTGTGATAATGTCAAATAAAAGGAAAGTAGGTCATATTCAAATCCGATGATAAAATAGAAAATTTAAATATTCCAAGTAAAAAATTATACATAATCTCAATTACGAAGAAACTGTATTTTAAACTGGATGAGATAGTCTGTAAGATTGACCACTGTTTTTTTACAAGACAAGAAACTTAATAATGATTGAGTTTAGTTGACCGTTGAGAAATTAGATGAGGAAGATGGTTGGGGGTGCGGTCATTAGAGAGAAACACACATTAAAACAGTGCTTATTTTAATTGTCTGCTAACGTTTCGGCCTATATTGTGGGACTTCATCGGGGCTAAGAGCTTTAAATATTCTTATTGAAATATTGTCATTGTTCAAGCACAAATTAACAATTGATTATAATTGTATTTATTTTTATCAAGACAACAGATGTTCTTTTGTTGTTTATGTGCGTGGGCTTTATTATTGTTAAAAAACACATGTTTATAGCGTCAGTGTGAACTTTTTGTTGTGAGTTGTTTTTAACCAGAAAAACACTATCCCACCTCTTTTTTTGTGAAATAATCATGTATTCAAGAAATTAGGAAAATCTTGTGAAGCCGAAGCGAGGTAAGTACCCAGGTGGTAAGTTTTCACCTTTTTTTTACCATTATTATTTTAACCATCCAACAGCCTTACGGTGGAAGGTTTGTTTTTCAATTTCAATCAAAGCCCCTTGCCCCAACAGTCATCCTAATTATGTTCACTTCCATACTTTATAACTGTCATATTATTATTATTTTAGATTTAATTTTATGTCTGTTTCCATATTATATTACTGTCACCATATTATTATTATATACCTAACATATTATTAAGTTAATAATTACATTGGTTGTTATCTTGTTTCTCTTAGCCCTGATGAAGGCCGAAATGTGGGCCGAAACGTTGGCATACAATTAAAATAAGCAATGTTTTAATGTGTTTTTCTCTCTAATGACCGCACCCCCAACCATCTTCCTCATCTACTATAGCTTACTAGTGCCAAGAACAAGACATAGCTGGACGATACACCAGACTTGTTAAAGAGAATTAAAATACTGATTATATTATCTTTATATAGAGTAAGAGGTAAGTTCTCCCGAAATAGTTTATCTACCACGTATTTACTCATTTCATTTACTACAGATTTTAGTTTAATTAAATACTGAAATGACGATATTATAAATATCGATCTTTGTATGCCGATATTACACCGGTGTCGATAACATTCACGGAAATCGATATCGATGTCCTATCTCTAATAGACAGGTATACACAGACTGCTGCGCATGCGCCAGTCTAGAGCATGTTGATAACGCGAACTGTAACCTGAAATCAAATGTTTTATCCCTGCCAAAAATCGCATACCGCGTCTAAAGAAGTTTTTAAAAGGATTTGTGTTTTTTTGACGAAATCAGATGAGTGATTTCGAAAAAACTAAACCATTAGTTTAAGCTTTTTTTTTTATTTAAAAAAATCTGTCCTTTAGTATCATTTGTAAATAATCGTCTGAATAGATCATGTCAAGATGAGCCAAATGCGTGATATGCACCAATGGAGGAAGAATGTTTGTTAATAAGGGGCAAAGACATTATTGAAGTTCATGGTCAAATCATCCGGTTAAAATGAAAACTGAGAGGAAACCTTTTACAAGTTTAGAACAAGATTTTAGATTCCGTAATGTATGATAATATTGCATGTTAAAGAGTGTAGCCCGATTATAGGAAATCTGACCTAGCAGTGTTTTGCCTCGCACTTGGGGTATCGATTTGGTGTTGAATAATAATCATTTACTTAAAATGATAGCTTTTGAACTCAAACGGATATTCTCAAATAAACCTATTTTTCTAACAAAAAAAAAAAACTAAACTAAAATTTGCTGCAAAATAATGAGTTTTTACTAGTTAGTTCCATCTCTTCAAAAACAAAATTAAAAATATCCTGAGTATAGAAGGCATTTTCTGACAAAATTCAGCGTGACACCTTTAAAAAAATCTAAAAAACAAAACATCCATCCTGGTACTGTCCTCACGACTTACGCAAATGACACGTGTGTTATCCGTAAATAATAACCCACCTCTTGCTTCCAAAACCCTTTAGTCTCACATTTTTTCCATTGAAGAAGGGTTTCAAAAGTGGAGAATTAAAATCAACACTACTAAATCCCATCAAATTACCTTTACCCTTCGTCGAAAACCTATGTCCGCCTGTCCCACTATATCCTTTAGCAATATTCTACGCACCTCAGCTGAACAGATCCGGTACCTAGGACTCCATCTAGACAAACGTCTTACTTGGAATCCTCACACTAGACTGAAACGACAAAAAAAAGCTCGTATATACCGTTTACTAAAACACTAACTAGACAAACGATCAAACTTTCCACATACCACAAAAATTAATTTATATTACCACCATTATTTGGAAATATGTGATTGAGTTATGGGGATCCACCAAATCATCCAATTCTTCCCGCATTCAATCCTTGCAATCCAGAATCCTTCAAAAGATCCTAAATGCCCCTTACTTTGTCATCAATAAAATAATTCATTAAGACCTAAATATCCCATTAGTCATAGATCTAGCTCGAAATAGATATACCTCCTTTTATTTCAAATTACCCCGTCCACTCCAATCCACTCGTCCGCAAACTCTCATTCCCATCTATTCCTGATAATTCCCCGTGGCGGCTAAAAAGACGATGGCCTCGCGACCTACTACATTAAATAAACACTGAAGTGTTACCACTGGGTAGTTTCTTCACATGCCTGAATCACGCTCACTTGATCAATTAACACATTTACTTAATGTATTTTATTTTATAATAAAAAAAAACCTTGTTGTTCCTTTGTTCATTCCATAAACACAAGATAGTTAAACCCATAACGTTCCCACTGATTCGTCTCTTTAAAATAATCGTTTGTCATTCGTGCTACCCTATTTTGATATTCGTCGCCTATATCAAAAGCCTTATCGCTAACCTCTTTTAATAAATTATTTCTTCATCTCCTTAACTATCAATCTTCCCAATGCCTGTAATATTTAAAGCTATATATGATAAATATTCGTATCTACAAAATTCGTCTGTTATATTGTTATAATGAAGTCTTTAAAGACCTGAAAAATCTCCCTCGTATTGTACATTTTTGTTATTCTAAGGGGATTTATTACTCGTCCCGGAATAAAATTAATTTTCATTTTCAAAATAAATATTTGTGAACCCAAGGAACAAGAATCATTCAGTCGCAGCTTCAATCATCATCATCATTTCTAAATTTTTGAAATTCACTGAGAACAATCTTTCTAGGTTTTTTGGTCGATTTTTAGGGTCTGGCTTTAGCATATACCATCCAGGATTATCTTTAACAATGTATTTCAATTACCGTCACTAAATAGTCAGTCCATTCAATAATAAAAGGTTTTTATTAGTCGGATACGCCTTAAAAGATTTTGGAATAGGTATATTATTTTAGAAAATATGCAGTAGTTTTTTTTAAAACCAATTTACTGGATTATTTTTGCGTTGAAATCTAGGATTTTTTTTACGTTATAGGATGTGCTTGGGAATAAAATCAAATGAATTCATGCAATTTTTTTATTTTTGGGCTTCCTGACATTTCACTGATTAGGTGAAGGGGTTCAGGATAAAAAAATTGTTATGAACCATTGTCATAGAGGAATAGTAAGTTCTAACCTCAGATGTAGCCATAACACATACACTCACTCAAAAAATTTTCCATACAGCATGCTTTTATTTTGCAGAGCTATTTATTTTCAACTTAACGATTTACTAATGTACAAATTATCATTAGTAATATTAGATAAAAAAATATATTTATTTATTTTCATTTCATCATTAATATAAAACGAGGCAGAATGCCATTTTTTAATGAAAGGTCAAAAAAGTTTCCATACACTTTCAATATGAATCCTATTTGTTGTACTATGGCCGTCTTTCCAGTGTTATATGTATAAATATTATCTCAATAATCAAATCTTAGTTCAGTATCAACTTTACTTGGGCCTGAGACACTGATTTCTTTTCAATATGCGCGTATCTCGTGATTTGAGAGAGCTCATGGTTCGAAGGGATTATATATAAGAAAAATTTCATATTTGTTGAATAAAACACGTGCTACTACACTATAGACTACAAATACATCCGAAGAGTTAAAATCTTCGGAGGATAGACCACGTGCTGGAAGACAGGAGACAGCAGAATCGCCTGGGGCGAGCCATCCTTGCTTAAGTCTATACAAATCCTCACACTACCGACACCTCAATGACCATCATAATAAATAGATACTATGAGATTCAAGTTCATCCAGAAACAGTCAAAAATATACTAAGGAAGGAAGATACAGTGTTTGAGTCACAAGAAGGAAGCTTGTAAATAAACACAAAAATGTATTTAAGGAACGGGTTATATTTTGTTAGTAACCTAAATTTAATATTTTTGCCAGTTGGAAGGTTAAAAGTGTGGAGAAAATCAACCTCAGCTTTCAAAACTAAGAATTTATTTATGGGTGTATGGGAACTTTTTTGAGTAAGTGTACATAAATTTCCTAGTTTTAAATATCGAAAATAAATTTTAAGGATTTCCTGATATGATATTTTAATTTTAGATCCAATGTGGGCTTGTATTTTGTCAATTGTTAAGTCCTTGGAAATTATTATTTATTATTATTATTTGTCAAGCTCCCAAACGGAAGACGCTAAATAAAAAAAAATGTACAACTACAACCCATGAAGGGTCATGGGCTCAGTACATACAGAGATTCGTACTGTTTCTAGGCCAACGGCCGTGCAATGAGATGATTAGGCCGAGATCACACTCAGCTGCCAGGTTTTTTCCCCAATTTCGGTACCCACTTTATAGAGGCTGGGTCAGAAGACGCTAAATAAAGATGGTTAATTTTTTGGGGCATCTTTTTCTATTTAATTTCCCATCTGCTTTTCATTTTTGCGGGATTTCAGCTCTTCTCCCCTCCATTTTGTTCAGGTTCTCGTGGATTTCCTCTCTTTTTTAATCTCCCATTTTTCAGCTTTTTTTTTCTAAAATTGTGTCTATCGTCTATTTGTTCTTTGGTAATAGTATTTATAATTATTATTAGTCTACAAGCTCCCCAATGGAAGACGCTAAATAAAAATGATTAATTTTCGGGGCCTCTTTTTATTTGCCCACCAGTAAAAATCAGTAATTATTATATATAAAATTAATACATCAGTACGGAAACTAAGTTAATTATATACTTTTTAAAACAATGTATTATTATATCCGCAGAATAGTATATCTTCTGTGCTAATTGTAACACAATTATAATGTACTTTAACTAAATTATTTCAATTGAAGCTCAGCTCACATTAATAATTCTATATTTAATTAACAATATATGATATTAAGAGATTTATTGAAGATATTTTTGTTGTTTTCCCTATTATTGAGTTGTAATAAGCAAAATAAAGATAACAAGACTTACCTTAGGCCTGGATGGTGAAATACCCATTTTCGACAGTATCTCGGCCATCTGCTTTGTGTTTATTCCGCAGTTGTTAGCAACGTTCTTTTGGCACCTCTTATGCACATTCATGGAGCATACTGAAACAAGAAAAAAAGTTCCTATGAAATATATTTATTAAACTTTTTTGACGATGGATTATTTATATCTTGAAGAGAGCACAAAGGTAAGGAAGGAAACCTCTAGTTTTCCTATAACCTCTAAAGTCTATTTTATGGACAACTTTATTAATGTAATTAAAGACTAGACTAAAAAATCATGCATGATTTTTTCCTTTTTTTTTTTAGCGTTTAATCTCTTTGATCACAAATACTTAGTAGATAACTAATAAAGTAAGTAACAAACTATGAGCTTTGCTTGCCTCACCATTCTGGAAATTCAATGAGTTCTGATAAAGCATTATGAACATGGTTACCCTCATGAAAATATTAATGATTTTATATTCTAGAAATATTCTTTATGAGAGTATAACTATGGAAAAACTTGATACATATTTAGAGAAACCAACCATTGGCAGCAATACAAAAATATTCTAAACTTTTTGGCCTAGGGACCATCTCCGTTTCAGACGCCTCGGAGGATTATCAGGAATTTAAGAGGAAGCAAGGATGGAAACTAGTGGGTTAGAGTGGGAAGAGACTTCAAAGGAATAGTACCTGTTTCGGGGATGATTCGCAACATATGGAACAATAAGGTCTTAATAGAACAAAGTCATCTATAAGACCTTGATATTTCATAAGTTGCTGATTTGGCCAAAACCAGGTATACTCCGTCAATAAAAAACGTCATTTCCACTACAACCCACTAGTTTCCAACCTCTTCGATCGCTGATAATCCTCCGAGGTATCAGAAAAGAAAACGGCCTCGAAACCTTCTGGTTTAGATTACCTACAGGAGTGCTGCTAATGGGCTGATCCTACACATCTTTTCATTTATTTTATCTTAAATCCTATTTACTAGTTGTATTATCTAATACAGTTGAAAGTCGCTTGTCAGGGGAATTCGAAAAGAGCACATGCTGTAATTTTTTTTTTAATCTATAAGATCATTTATACGTTTGTCATGGAAGAACATTCTATCGATTCTGAGTTTATTAAGGATAGCTGCAACAAATGTACGAATGTCCGAACCCAGGTTAGGATAATAGGAAAATATTTTGCGCCAGCAGAACAATGCACGATCGACACAAGAACCAGAAACTTATGGAAATGGATGCAATCGAACAACCACTTCCACCAGATAGCCCAAGAATTGTGCCTTTTTCTTGCAATAGCGCACGTTTTGAAAGGAAAACCTTTTAAGTATTGGAAGAGATGAAAATAAATGAGAAAGTCTATGTTATATGACTTTCAAAACCCGAAGAGTGGCAGGGAATCGAACAGTATATGTATTCTTTATTCTTGGACAAAGTCTCCTAAGAATAATAAAAATGAAAAGTTATAACAGGCTAAAGACTACATGAAAAACATAATATGTGTTAACATCAAGAGAAAAAATAAGTAAAACCGAAAAATAAATTAATCATTAATAAATAGGTTTCTTCTGGTTGAATCATGTCTATTAATCAAGAACGAAAAAGAAAAGTGAAATGGCAGATGTACATACAAAATTATTTAAATAAATAACATTACACCAATTGATAATCAGGAGAAATCATCCATATTGCAAAACTAAAATTAATTTGGAAGCAAGAAGGTATTGAAGGAGGAGGAATTAGAATGAGGATAGGGAAAAGGAGCAGTACGGATGTTTGACAGAACAGTATTCCGAAGGACAGTGTAAATGTGTCAAAAAGGAGGTCTCGCATATTTTGGTTCTGCTGAAAGGGTATAGATGTCCGAAAAAAGGGAAAAAATCTTGTTTCCTTAGAATCTATTGAAGGTTTGAATTGCAGAAGGTTGTAGACGTGAAGGGGTTGGTGACAGTTGATGATCTGATTGAGGGCCGATCCATCAAAGTATTTCCAAAGCGTTCAGCGGAATAGCCTCTTTAACTCATCTTAGAGATGGAATACATGAAACTGCCTACTGGCACCGTAGACAAATCTTGAAGTGTGATACACGATTCGTTGTAATATGTCTTGGAGTACATTCGATAAGCCACCATATTTCAAACGACCATAGTCAAATTGTGGGGAAATAGTTGAGGATACTAGGAGCTTATGGGTGGATTATGGAAGAATGTGGGAAGAACGGTGAAATAATTTCAGAGTATTTATTACTCCTCGGGAAATTGACTTATGGTGATACTTCAGAAAGATTAAATGAGCTGAAAGTAATGGGGTGAGCATTAAGGAAAAGAATAGGGAGGTTGCAGATAAATTTGAAAACGTAATCGGAACAGTTAGCATGAGCCTTAGTTTTTGTAGATTAAGCCTTAAGTAATTGAGAAGTTCCCTCGGTCTGATCCAATACAAGTTTTCCTGAATATTGGCAGAAACTACAAATAACTCAAGAGGAGAAAAGGATGAATAAATTTCGAAGTCATCTACGGATAACTTTTGGCAACAGTGATGGATTGAATTGGAAAAGGTCATTGATACAGAAATGGAAGAGATGGGGGTAATACTCGAACATTGGGTCGAGCCGGAAGATTATTTCGAATATATACTTCGAAACTTAGAAGAACTTTGATAGAATACAAAAATATACACTATTTTAACCCTTAAAACGGTCATATTTGTTTTTCACTCCCTACAAAAACTACGGGTACACAGATTAACTGCAAAGGTCTGATAATTACAGGTAGCATCAAATATCCTTTAATTTTGTCAATTTCTATCAAGTCTTAAAACATTGAACAGCTAAATTATAATAGAACAAGTTACTGCTATTATTTTTTAAAATTGTATTATTTTATTGAAATAATTTTCAATTGAACACTTACACTTTGAAGAATTCTAAATAGAATAAATCTCGCTCCAATACCAATTTTATCTAAGTGTGTTGCTTTGTGATTTTAAAACGATAAAAAATGCATTGAGAAAATAACTGTACATTCAAAATTAAAAAAAAAAAAAAAATATATATATATATATTATATATATATATAATATATATATAAATAAATCACGGTTCTTATTGGACAGTATTATACAAGATATGGAATACAGTTTGTTTCGTGGTAAGGTTAGATTCGTTATTTTTTGTAGTCAATCAAAGCCTCGTTTTACAAATAACAGTATGTCACGTCAACATTTTTAGGATTGGGAAAGTTCTGCAAAAGTATATCCCATTAAACGACATGATATTTGCCAAGTTAACATTAATAAACCATGAAAAAATCGAACCTAACTTATTTAAATTTAATTAAACTGTTGTATAAAGAGCATAACCTTGATTTGTAAAGACATTAATCATAATTACTGAAAGTATGTTTTAAATGTAAATGATATAATAAATTAGATTGGTAAATTCCGTATCATAAACATTTATGTCTTCCAATTATATTTTATTCTCCTAACTACTTCATAATTATATACAGTCAACATACCGAATTTGTATGCCCTTTTTTCAAGATACAAATAAAATAACAAAATAAATGAAGTCAACATACAATTTTTGCCTAAATTAATTTCAAGCAATATATGTTTATGGCATAATTATTTAATATATGTATACAAGTGACCTTTAATTTTATGTATATTTTTCACAAACGTTAAATTATTATAACTAATTCCTATGTGTTCATTTTAAAGGATTTTATTGGCTCACTGTGTTGTTTGTTTTTAAATTTCAGACTTGTACCTTGTGTATTAAATTATGCTTTATTTAAATCCTATGGCTTGTTTCATATTCATATTATGAGGGTATTGGTTATTTATTGTTTTTTTTTTTATTTTATTTTTTTTACCTCTTTTTTCCTTATAATTTTATTTTACAAATTTACATTATTTATAATGTCTGTGTAATGTGTTTTGTAGTTTATGTTCTTCTTCTTCTTATTATTATTTTTTTTTTTTTTTTGGCAATGTACATGGCTTCTAGTATTTTTCTGTTTCTATTATTTTGTGAGCTACATAGGATTTCTACATTTTTAAAATTAAATTTATTCTGCAATCTGATACTATGAAATAATCAGTCTGTTGTAGCAGCATTTTGTACATTTTTACATATGATGATGTATGAAATTGTTGTTTTTAATATTTTTGATACATGTAAAGAAGTAACCTTTTAATGTGTTAGTCATATTTATTAAAAACTTTAAAATTATTATAACAAATTCCCATGTGTCCATTTTAAAAGGATTCTATTGGCTCACTGTGTTGTCTTGTTTTTAAATTTCAGACTTTGTACCTTGTGTATTAAATGATTGGTCTATTTAAATCCTATGGCTTGTTTCATATTATGAGGGTATTGGTTATTTGAATTGTTACCTATTATTTTCGTTATATTTTTAATTATTTACATTATTTATAATTTTTGTGTAATGTGTACCTAGGATTTCTATATGTGTTTTGTATTATGTTCCTATTACTTTTTTTTGGTAATGTATATGGCTTTCAGTATTTTTCTGTTTATTTATTTTGTGCGCTATTTAGTATTTCTACATTTTTTAAATTATTTTTTTTCTGCAATCTGATAATATGGAATGATAAGGCTTTTGTATTAATATGTTTTACATCTTTACATATGATGATGTATGAAATTCTTGTTTTTGATTTATTTTATGTTTCTCTGAAAGATATTCCTTTAAAATTTTTACATTTAATTTTGTATAAAACCGTTCTTTTTTCTATGATATCTTTAATTTCCCTTAAGTGATTTTCTAATTTGTTGTTATATTATCCAAAAAATAAAAAAAAATAAAAAATTACTGAAACATCTATAAAACACTGAAATTTCTTTTAAATTTCATATCTATTTAATAACTGAAAATTTAATTTCTGCGGAACATGAAAGAGAAAACAATCTTGCAAAATTTTGTTTTTAATAGAAATCCACGCAGAGCCCAAACATTTAAACTTCGAAATTTAGTTTGTGTTTCTGACAGTATGTGAGCAGTTTTAATCAAAAAAGAATAATTGCATGAAACTGGACTTACGTGTTTATAACAGGTATATGTGTTACAGCAACTTTTTCATAAAAATAGTGTCACTTTTTATTATAAATTCCACAATGTTCTCGAAAACGAATATAAATAAATTGGACACGTATTTACGAATACGTAGGGTACTGCACTTTGAGAGATAAAAACTCTATCCTGAATTGATTGCAGAGTGTACCCGAAAGCAGATGGATGTTTCACCACGATTTTTGGTCTCAACAATACACTCTAATCTACTTTTTTCATAACTTCACCCTAAACTAAACTGTTGTCCTTTGCTTTTCAAAGCCAAGAAAACGATGGGTACATCTTCCGCAAATTTATAATATAGTATCGGCAAGTTGTAATACACTATTGTATATAAAAAAAAAAAAAACTAATACCTAACGCAAGTAACGAAAACCACATAGAATTGCAAACATTCAATTCGCGGAAATCGAATAAGGGTCAGGTTACAAACACACAGCGGGCGGGAGCAAAGAGGTTATGTGAAATTGATTTGTCACTCCTTCCAACATTTTTATATTAATGTCCTTTTTATATTTAATTGAAGCTGTTTTTATTTTCTTATTTTATTTGTACGAAATATATAGTAAGGGAAAGTAATGCGATCGTGAAAATTTCATAATTCCAGTTTTCAACGGAAATACACGTTTTAGGGTCACCTGTGTCCAAATGACAAAGTCCCGCAAAACGGTCTGTGTGTGTGTGTATGTGTAGTAAGTCTAGCACGTTAACGAAAAGTCGAACGAAACTGTAATTTTGTATTCAAGACAACTATACGCCGGAGACGTTACAGCATATTTTTTATTAAATTCGGCTTTCCATTAGAGCCAATTCATACTACGCATTTTATATCTTTTTACGATTTTCTGAAAAACAGCTATAACGATGTAAACTTTAATGGGGTTTAATTTCATATAAGTTTCACTCTGATTGAAATAGTTTGATAAGGCTTAAATGCCGATAGTTTAAATATTCTTCCCTAATGTATCTTTAATTTTGTAGATTTAAAAAAATTAACCATGTCGTCTTGTTAGCGTTAATAAAAAACGGATGAATATATAAAAAAAAAAAAAAAAAAAAAAAAAAAAAAACCTGTACCACTACAACCCATGAAGGGTCTTGGGCTCAGTACATATAGAGATTCGTACTGTTTCTAGGCCGACGGCAGTGAAATGAGGTGATTAGGCCTTAATCGCGCTCAGCCGCCAGGTTTTTCCCCAATTAATTTTGGTACCCACTTTATAGAGGCTGGGTCTGCCCCAGGAGGGTCTCCATACCCTAAGGTCGCCCCCCGACTGAATTAACAGAATAAATAATATTCCGCCACAGCCGGGATTCGAACCCAGGACCCGGAGCACAGCAGACTAGCGCTCTATCCACTAGACCACGCCGCTCCCCTGGATGAATATATAAGTTGAGCTAATTCGATATCCAACTAAAGGAGAAGACAACAAAAATATTTTTGTTTGCAATTTTTTTGTTTTTGAACATAAGAACAGTAATCAATATAGATTTATAATATATCGTTGGAAAGCTAAAGGTTTTAGAATAAATATTATCTCATACCATAAGTGGCGAATAGGGCATAAACTTATTACTTATAATTATTCATAAAAATTGCTATATTACTTAATCTAAGTCACATGTTTCCAACTAAACTGAGTAAACATTTTATTTAGGGGTATAGTGGCATAGCGTAGTGGCTAGCATAACAGCTTTCTATGCCAAAGGTCGCGGGTTCAAACCCGCGGGTGGCCCTAGGATTTTTTTATGGTAGTAAAAAATCCTTAGTTATGCCATCCTTCGAAGGGGGTGTTAAAAGGAGGTCCCGAGCCTATGCGATGTCAGGTACTCGTTAAAGATCCCTATCCTAATAAAACCTGGATAGGCAAAATTTATGACTCCCACTGTAGCATTGTTCGATTAGCCATAGTAGCATAAAAGTGATGTTAAACGAATAAACAAACAAACATTTTATTTAAATTACCTTTATTTCTTTTTTCAA
Source organism: Piezodorus guildinii (assembly GCA_023052935.1). Lineage (NCBI taxonomy): Eukaryota > Metazoa > Arthropoda > Insecta > Hemiptera > Pentatomidae > Piezodorus > Piezodorus guildinii. The sequence continues at coordinate 43,196,287 of CM041295.1, forward strand.
CTTTTGGTTTATTTAATAGTTATCAAATAGATTTTAACAGCCGAGGTAACTGAAAGCCGTGTGTTGCTCGGACCAGACTTTTTTCTTTTATTTTATAATTTAGTAGCAAATCCATTAGAACCTCTTCAGAGCTGTTGATTATTCTGTTGTATCTTTCTTTCTAATTGATTTTTTAAATTGGTACGACCCTGAATATTGTGTCCTCTTGATTGACGATAAGAGGTATTTAGTAATTTTTTTTTTTTATAGTAGTAATTTTATGGATATTTACAACTGTATATTATAAAACATCAAGTAAATATTCTGACAAAAGATAGTGTACATAAAAAGCATGAAGAGAAACTGCCCATTGGCAGCACTCTAGTAGTCAATCTAAACAAGAAGGTCTCGAGGCCATCTTCTCTTCAGACGCCTCGGAGGATTATCAGGAATTGAAGAGGAAGCAAGGGTTGAAACTAGTGGATTAGAGTGGGGATGGAGTTTATCATGGAAGGAATGATGCCTGGTACGTGCCAAACCAGCTAAATATGGAACATGGAGGTCTTTATGAATCATTTTATTTGTGACAAAGTAACGAGCGTTGAGGATTTTGGAATTGTAAGGATTGGATACGGGAAGAATTGTATGGTTTAGTAGAGCCCCAAAGCTCAACTTCGTAGATCCAGATAGGCCTTATGATTGTCATGTAAATGAATCTTTTGTAGTAAAGTGTAAGGTTAGAGCGTCTTTTCAGTCTTGTATGCGGATTAGTAATATCTAAAAGTAAATGCTGTTTTCTTTTAAACTCGTCTGCTCCTAACACTTAATATTTATTTGTTTATAAGTTAGATCATAAGTCAAAGTTGCGTTTTATGGGTAATGGATCAGATTTTAAGGAATTAATATGCGGTATTCATAAGGTGGGAACTGCGTGCTCCAGTGATTTGAGCACTAGTCTCCTGTTCATTAGGTCCCGGGTTCGGATTCGGCTGAGGCAGATTTGTTTATTATGTTATTTAGCGGAGCGACCCTGGGGTATGGAGACCCTCCGGAGCAAACTCATCCTGTATAAAGTACCAAAAAATCGGGAGAAGAACCTGGCGTTTGAGCGTGATCTAGGTCTAATCGTGGAACCGTACGAATCTATATAAGTACTGAACCAAAGATCCTTAATGGATAGTAGAGGTACAGATTCTTATTTATTTTTTTTTATAAGATGAATTTTTTAAATAAAAAAAACTGAGTTCTACAAAAAACTTCAGAAGGAATATTGCCTTTCAACATCCCATCGGCTCCCTATGTTAAAGTTTATAGATTCCCGTAATTATTAAACTAACTTTCCCGAAGCGTAGTTTCACTTGCACAACATTATATACAAAAATAAACTTTAAATGAGTATTTTAACCTAACCCGTGTCCCTAGTGCCACTAAATTAATATTGCGTCTTTAGGAGTTTAAACTACGATTAATTAGAATTGTTTTCGATGTTCGCAGTAAAACTTGGTAATTTTTTTCCCTCATTTTAATCGAGTCATTATACACATCAAAACTTCTCTCAAGTCCCTTGATAAATAGATTATATTTAGAGGTGTATAGCGCGGAATATCAAGTTGAAAATTGGACATTGACGTGATTAACTTTCCTATCGTTTGCGACTGACAAGAAGGTAATGCTGTAGAACCCACGCAAATCCTTTCCTCCTACATCCTACATCATGATTTAATCTCAAGTTGTTAATAAACCGTCGGCTGTTTGCTATGATACGTAATACAAGTTGAAGGCGGTAGGAAAAGTTCTTCAAAGCAAGGGATCGCTCGGCAATATGCAACATACAAACAATTATATTTCAAAGCTCAAATCAAACTTCTAAAGCAGCGGCAGTATACAGAAGGGTAAAACTGACGGGTTAAATTAACATTTCAAACTGTTATCATTGTTAATTTAAAGTTACAGGGGAAATCGACGGTTAATATTACCAGTTGCTGTATGCTTATACCACTTATTTTTGTTTAATGTTCTGTACTTTATCAATGTAAAACTGTAAAAATATATTACTTAATTCTTCATATTCAACGTTGAGGCGGACATAACCAGTATATTACAAAAGACTCATTTACATCACTATTATCAGACCTATTTGGACGTATGAAATCCAGCTTTGGGGCTCTACGAAACCATCTCATTCCTCCCGCATCCAGTCCTTACAATCCAAAATCCTTCGAAAAATCCTGAATGCTCCTTATTTTGTTACAAATCAACTCATTCATAATGACCTTAACATCCCATTTTTTGCAGACATAGCCCGTGATAGATACTCCTCTTTTCATTCTTAACTCCCTGCCCATACAAATCCACTTGTCCGTAATTTATCTTCCTTAGATATCCCAGATAATCCTCCAAGGCGACTGAAAAGAAGGTGGCCTCGGGACCTACTGAGTTAAAATAGTTAGTGGAGTGCTACTACTGGGTTGTTCTTTCTCAAGACATTTTCATGACATTTTTTTTTCATTCCTCATATTTACTTATTGTGTTCTTTAATACAGTTGTAAATTACAATAAAAAAAAAAAAAAAAAAAAAAAAAAACATTTGTCGACAGGGCACTGAAACTTTTTCATATGTCTCTTAAGAGTTGGTCTCCATCGCAAGTGCTATTTTTTAGCTATACGAAACGGGAGTTTCGGTAGTTATAATTTACATTTTTAGAATCACTGACTCAGTCGTCGGGATCCAATGTGACAAAACCTATAGGAAACATATGAAACATTCCGATCATTTTGAATGAGTTTATCCGTGACAAATTATGGAGCGTTGATGAATTTTGGTTGTAAAAATTGGAGTTGGGAAGATTTCGATGGTTTATGAAGGCCCAAAGCTCACAACCGTAAGCCAGGATAGGCCATATGATAGTAATGCACATGAGTCTTTTGTCGTTAAGTGGAAGGTTAAACTGTCTGTCTAGTAAGTTTAGTTGTTAGTAAGTAACTCTAAAAGTCTCGTGTGCGGATTCCATGTTAGTCATATTTCAAGCAGTTGTCCTAGATTGCGGATCTGTTCAACCGGGATAAGCGCATTAAGATAATTATAAAACGATAATTCGATGATTTGTTATAACCTTAAAACTCAACTCCGCAAGTCCAGATTGGCCTTATGACAGTCATGTCGACACATAAGTTAAATAGTAGAATTTTAAAACTTTTTGTTAACAAATTTAAAACCCTCAAATGACATAAAATGTCAATACTCTTCCAAGAGAAAATGTAAGTTTACCTCTGTAGTTATTCGCTTCTTGGAAATAATTCAGTCAATCTAAGATGGCAAAGCGTGATTATCGTATACTTAGCTGGAGCGAATCTTAGTGAGTACACCGTTTAACGGAGTTCCGAGAGAAAGGCTTCTGCCAGGAAGACAGAGGTCGTGAAAGGATTTCTACCTTTGATGACGATGTTACCTACAAGCTTTGGTGGAAAAAAAAATCCAGGAAAACCGTTCGAAAACTAGCTGTAAAACTCACGTGAGCAATTTGACCGTTCATTACCACATCCAAGGTGAAAAAACTCAAAAGTTGGATTTCTCACTCATTAAACAACCGTCAAATAAAGACAGTGTTTTGATTTGCATGCTGCACATCTTTGCCGAAACGAAAACGATCAATTTCAGTCATTACTTGTGATGGAAAGTGGACCTTGTACGATAGTACACATTATGGACAGGGACTCGACAAAGGAGGCGCACCAGAACAATTTATTGATCAAAGATAAGTAGAAAATTGTTTTTCCGGGAACAGCATAGCACCCTGCTTAAGGATTAAACTGTTGCACATTCAGTTCAATCATAGGAAGAAAGAAATACAAGATTCGTATATTTGTTATTTATGAACCTATGTTTAGACATAATATTGACAAAGCTGATAGGGGCCATGTACATCTGCCTATATAATTATTGTATACATGCCCCCTCCCATCAACATCCACACAGAGCGTATTAAGCTAGAGTGTTGGTTTAACAGTGGACTGTTTAACACAGTATAATCGATATGTAATCGATCAGTGACAACAAACAGGTATCCTCTATGGCTTCTCCGAACTTCATGGTTTTGATCTTCCATCTCGTATGTCGTCGCTATTAGTCATTCGTTTGAGGTATTAGCCCTCACTGTCCTGAGCTTTAAGATACCCATTAACTGGTAATATTAATATTAAATGATAGTTAATGGGGAATATCAGTTAAAAATTACATAATATTACTATTAGTAATGGTAGAGAGAACAAGTCTGAAAAGTTTCCATGTATAATACATTCAAAATGGTTTTGTTTTTTAACTTGTGATTTTGGGGCGGAGTCTATCTACGATTTCCTTGTTTGGAACGATGCTAAAGTAATGAACCCATTGATCAAAGATATTCATATTTTCAGGGTCTCAAACGCAGAAATATTTATGTGAGGATAATATTTATGCAAGATTTATTTAATACAATTATCTTATATAGAAAAAAAAAAACAGCTTAATGGTTTGATCATGTAATGGGAAAGGGAGACAAATGAAGCAATGGATCAACTTAGTCAAGGAATGATAGCAAGAGTCCTGAAGGAAGGACGACTGAAAGATAAACTGTGGAAGATAGCTCTATTGGGCAATGACGTATTAACTTATGTTAATAAATTAGTCCTTTAAAAGTATAAAACTCGAGTTTAATATAAAAAGTTAAAATATATCTTATTTCGAATGAAAAAGTGTCAAACGAAATGGAAATTTTCCTTTAACAAACTAAATAAGGTAAAAAAGGACATTTTTCATTGAATTAGAGAGGAAAAGATAGAGCAAGGAAGATTGAGAATAGGTCATACAGCCTTTGCAAACGACTATCTGATGGGAGGCCTGGGTCCGCCATTCTGTGACACATGCAATGGAACACTGACAGTAAAACGTATTTACAATAACATCACGCACAGTATACTGAACAAGACATAACTAACATATCTGAGAGACAAAGAACATAGGGTTTTTAAACTGACATTATTTTGTTAAATTTTATATAACTTATAATTGTATATAACTTTTATATTAGTTAATTATATTGTGACCAAATGTATTTATTTCTTATCATTATTTTATTTATTTATTTTCTTTTTACTTATGTTATATCTATTTTCTTTTTGTTGTTGTTTCTTCTTCATTAATTTTTTATCTTGGCCAGGCGTGAATATTTTATTTTGTTAAATTTCATGTTATTCTAAGAGGGCTTTAGTCCCCGAATAAAGTGTTTTATCTTCTTCTTCTTAACTTTGTGCGTCATGTCCAAAAGCGTAGATGCGGAAAAACAAATAAAGTACTCTTATTATATGATTTATTAATAGTCCTTAATTCTTCCAAAATATTATTTTACATCAATTTTATTTTGAGTTTACGTTTCGAGGCTTTTCCCCATCTTCAGAACTCTACAATATATAATAATAATAATAATAGGATTAACTAACCCGAAGGTTCATACCACCAAACGCCTCCTACGAAAACAACAACTGCTGCCTACACAGATTCGCTCAATCACCGTTCAAGCCTAAGCCCTCGAGATCAAACTTAAAACAATCCTCCCATCGACGCTTTGAACTACCTCCCAGACGCCTGCCAGTCGGTTCAGAGAATACCCATTTTATCAGAATTCGGGACCCAACAACTTTACACGTCTATTTAAGTCTCCACGATACTACCAACTCCCATATTATACTCATAGGGTACAAGTTCCTCAATTCCGCGTTGTGCAATGTAATAAATATCAAGCGGCCTCATCCCTCATCTTATTCTCGAAAACCTTATAGCTCTGTTCATTATTTAAAGTAAGCGACCACGTTTCACATCCCTATATAACCGTAGGAAGAATAATAGTTTTATAAGTTCTCACTTTTAAGTTTCTTGATTGAAGCCGAGAGGAGCTAAGTAATTTCGCAACTGAATAATAACACATATTTCCCACTTTTAAACAATATATTATAAGAAATAACAATTATTATTAAATGAAAATTAACACTATTTAAAAATATTTAGTATTAGAATACATTTTTGGAATAATTAAGAACCTATACTTAATAATAAATATATTTTTCTTTCGGAAAAAATATTATCATTATGATTCTTATTTTTTTTATGTCAGTAAGGAAATAATCAGCTTTTCGTACGTATATTTGTTCAGTAACTAATGTATATATCCTCATTCAAATCCAAACTTTTCTAAACCTTCATTATCCCAAAAAGACGCTTAGAAACTGTGATATTTATATTCCTGACATCACACTTAGAAAAAAGAGTAATATTTGTTCATTGTGTATATTTATACAGTGTTATAAATAATAAATATATTTTTAATTTTGTTCAACACAATATTTGCTAAGAATTGTTTTTATTTTTACTTTATCATTGTATATATATTTTTGTACATATATGTGTATATGTGTGTATGATATACACACATATATTAGCACATAATTGAAATTAGTAATTAATTATGTTCCTTCTGCCTGTTGGTCAGACATGTATATTTCAACTGTACAAACCTGATATTCTTAGGGGACCCTAAAAAATTATTTTATATTTCTTTATTTTTTTGTTATGTGCATGATTTCAATGAACGTCTAGGAGGCGTGCACTTGAAATAATAGTGTTGCTATGGCAGCGTTAAGGCGAATAGAACTTGAGTGTCAACACGTTGTTTAATAATTTATAATTTTCCTTCTACTACTAATAGAACTCCATTAACACTAATTAAAAGACTTTATCCCTCAAAGGGGTCTAGGACAGAGTTATCGAGAATATTTAAGAATTTAAATTGTTCTTCTAAGTAAAAGGGATTGTTAATATCGAGGGAATTGTTGTGGTAAAGTATTTGAAGGGAAGGAAGGAGGAATTTACCGGGTTTAGCGGAGGGAGAATTGATGTTGAAAATAATGGGACGTAACAGATTACTTGGCTTTATGAATTTTTGGTAGGCCGTAAGACCAGGAAGGGTTGCCATATTTGTCGAAGAGGTTTTAGGGGTTGAGTGCCCTCTTTCTTTCGGATAAAATTAAGTTAAGCCTTTTTCATCCATATTGCAACATAGAAACCATTTTCAGGAACAGTAAGTATACGTTATTGTTAAAAAATAGCTTTTAGCCTTGACAAAAATAAATAATTATTTAGAATATCCTATAATGAAGAGTATTTTATTATAATTAGGTAATTTTGGAACAATCTCTTCTTTTAATAAACATTCATTTATTCTATATATTTCATAATTGACGTTTCGGGGCTAATAATGCCTCATCTTCAGAATTTATTAGTCAATCACTATTAACAATTCAAAATTAAATTAATTTAAACATTCAACAAACACAAATATCAACATTGGTTTCAGAGAAAATAAGCTACAATAATGCAGATATAATTAACGAATTAAATTTTTGACTTAGAAGAATTAATAATAGATAACTGTCATAACCTCTAACCATAAGTATGTTTTGATGATAATATTTTGATATTTAAAAAAAAAAAAAAATTAAATTAAAAAAAAAAAAAAATAAATAATAATAAATAATATATATATATATATATATATATATATATATATATATATATATATATATATATATATATATATATGCATTGGTATAAAGGTATGATGGAGTGGGAGTAAGGATCAAACTTCAGTCTACTCCTACCCTTGTGTAAAATTGTAATAGAATATGGAAATTAAAAAAAAAAAAATGTTAAAATTGTAACAATCAATAGATCAAAAAAAAAATGACCACTATTAAATCAAATAAGAATTTTCAAAAAATATTAGGAGATGTTTTTGTGTAAGTAGAGATGTAATACTGTTCAAATTATTATAGTATGATTATGAATTGATTAATTGTGATATTTTTGTTAGTTGAATGTTTAATTTAATTAAATTTGTGATTGGCTAAAAAATTCTGAAGATGAGGTATTATTTGCCCCGAAACGTCAATCATGAAATACAAAGAATAAATGAACGTTTATTAAAAGAAGAGATTGTTCCAAAATTATCTAATTATATAAATAATTATATTTTTCATGCATTAACCTTGTATACTTATACCTGCTTCCGAAACATACTAACAAAAATATGGTGATCGCAATGTTCGACTTTCACTTACCTATGTTGTAAGAAAATAATTATTTAAGTATTATAAAAGATTTGGTGCGGGCAACACGCGACTATCACTTACCTCCGTTGTTAAAACCGATTAAAGAATTTTTAAATACAGTTAAAGATAAAAATGAGTGAAACTAATAAAGAATCGGTTAAATTGAATTTCTATAGAAACATGTGTTTTATTGAAAAATCTATTATATTATTATCTAAAACAATTAATCGGCTTTTCACCACTCTTCATTAAAGTTTACAAGCATATGTATAACATAACATTTTTTTCTAAAATATTTAGCTTTTCAACGGTATATCATACATGTATATTACTGTTCTTATTTTTGAAAACACAAAAATTGCATTAACAAATATTTTTGGTCTTTTCTCCTTTAGTTGGTTAAATTAATAACTTAACTTATCAGCCGTTTTTTAGCAATGCTAATCAGATGATATGGTTTCTTTGTATAAAATTTACAAAATTAAAGGTACTTTAGGGAAAGAAAATATTAAAATATCGGCATTCAAGCCCTGCTATTTCTATCAGAATGAAACCTACATCATATTAAAGCCGATTTCATTTTACATCGATATAGCGAATTTAATAAGAATCGTTAGTGCCGTTTATGGGAAAATTGTGGAAAGTTCATAGTAAAAAGTGGCATTTCTGGTTTGCCGACTTTGTTGAAGCTGCTGTAACATCTCGGGCTACCCCACTCATACCTGTTGAACAAATCCGATACCTATGACTCCATCTTGACCAACGTCCTACATGGAATACTCACACGGGACTAAAACGACAAGAAACTTCCCGTAGATATCGATTACTACAACACTTACAAAACTTCCAATTCATTACAAAAAGCTCATGTATGTTATCGTCATCAGACTCATCTGGACATATGGAGTAGAGCTTTGGGGCTCTACTAAGCCATCTAATTCCTCCCGCATCCAATCCTTACAATCCAAAATCCTTCGCAAAATCCTAAATGCTCCTTATTTCGTCACAAATAAAATCACCCATAACGACCTTAATATCCCATTTGTTGCATACCTTTCTCGTACCAGATATACCACTTTTAATTCCAAACTCCCAACCCATATAAACCCTCTTGTCGGCAACCTATCAACCTCACATATTCCTGACAACCTTCCGAGGCGATTGAAAGGAAGATGACCTATGGGTCTACTTACTTAAATAAACATCGAAGTACTACCGCTGGGTAGTTTTTTCACAAGCCTTTAACGCCCTTCATTGTAATTCAACACTTTTACTTATTGTATTTATGCTGATATACAGTTGTAAAATTCAATAACATATAAATAAAAAATAAAAAACATCTCGGGCGTATAACTGTCTTTTTTTTATAACTTATCGTTTTCGAGCAAGACTTATCTTATACACACACCGACAGACCTTGATTGTTTGGACTCAGTAGACCTTCAAACGTGTATTTCCGCAAAAAATTTCTAACTGGAGTTCCAATAGCAATAGCAATGACTTCCCTCACTATATTTTCATATTTAGATAAGTAATAATGGATCATATTTCAATTAATTATTTTTATAAAAACTGTGAAAGCCCAATCTATCTGGCCAAAAGCATCTAAAAGTTTTAAGTTTGTGTTGCTCTTTTTTTTCAGTTATTTTTATTTTATTTTTTTTTTAATGGAATTTTTTATTGTATTAATTTACATTTTGATTTGAAACTAATTTAGTTTATCAGCAACAACTGCGCACATTTGGTTTGGTTAGAATAAGTGACTTGGACAATATAAACGTCATTGACAATGGGATTATATTGAGAATCAGATATTTCGAAGTAAATGATAATGAAACTGTCCGATTCATATAATGTACAATAATTGGGTAGTGAAAAATCCTCGTGGATTTAATTTTATTTTTTGTTCAGGTTTAACCATAATCCCTTCGGCCTCGTTAAACTTCCTTTTACTGACACGTGGTGAATCACTCACCCTTTTATAGGTTTTTTATGTCATCTAAAGTCTTCGAATATTTCATTTAAAAGGTTAATAAAAGTCAAGAGAACACAAATGGGACCATATTAAAAGAAATAAATTAATCTTTACAAGACGACATGATGAAAACTCTAAAGTTATCACAGATCTAATAAAAACGTTTATTTTCTTTTAATAGGAACTTATATTATATTTTTAGCAATCCGGTGCGCTCGTTAATCTCGCTGACATTCCTACATGACATAATTTTTAAAGTTAACAAGTTGTATTTAGTTACCTATAAATATTTTATATTCAAAAGTCATAGGGAGTGATGACCCTAGTCTAAAAATTGCATCGTGAAACGTGAATGTAAACTAGTAGGAGTAGCCTAGTACATCGCGAGGCCCAGGGCCTACACGGCCTGTCGCGCCACTGGAAGAAGAAGAATCAACCATTTAAAAAAAATATATTTTAAGTGTTCCACTGGGAAGCTTCTCTACATGTGTTTTATGCCTTTTTATATTTTACTCAAATTTACTTGTTGTATTCCATTAAACAGTTGTAAATTCCAATAAATAAATAAAATAAAATAAATAAATAATATATATAATATATATATATATATATATATATATATATATATTAATTGATTTTTACAACTATATATACAATAAATACAAAAAATAAAAGTCCTGACTATAATTAATGTCGTGAAAAAGACTTGTGAAGAAACTACCCAGTGTTAGAACTTCAATGTTTATTTAAGTTAGTAGGTCCCGGGACGATCTTCTTTTCAATCACTTCGGTGGATTACCAGATATATGTGGGGTTGATAGGTTGCGAAGAAGGAGGTTTACGTGAGTAGGAAGCTTTGAATTAATAGTGGTTTATATATTCCAAGATAGGTTTGAAAGAAATGGGATATTAAGGTCATTATGACTTTATTTGTGACGAAGTGAGAAGCATTTAGGATTTCTGATTGTAAGGATTGGATGCGGGAGGAATTGTATGGTTTAGTAAAGTCCAAAAGCTCGATTCCATATGTCCAGCTGAGTCTGATAATAGTAACACAAATTTGCTTTTTCTTATAGAGTGGAACTTTTGAACGTTTTTCAAATAGGTGTTGTAGTAATCGGTTTGTCTCTCATGAGGATTCCAAGTAAGACGTTTGTCGAGATGGAATCCTTGGTATTGAATCTCCTACAGGATGAGTGAGGTGTTGTTAAAAACTACAGCGAGGCAGGAAGTCATCGTTTTGCGAAGAAGGGTAAAGATAATTTATTTTAATCCTCCAGTTCTGACACCATTTCTCGATGGTTATGGTATGGGACTGAAGGATTTAGAATGGTGCAGATTACACACATGTATCTTCCACATAAGTATTTAGAACAGTGATGGAGTGGAATTTCAGCTATATAAACAAGGATTTGACCTAAGATTGTATGTCAAGGTAGTATCTTAGGTCCAATCCTGCGGACTGAGAAAATATGGAGGAGTAGAAAAAATTATGGTTTTCTTTGAAGGTTCTATTAGTGAATTAGGAATAGATTATCAGGGAATAAGCAGCGGGAAGGAAATGAATAAGTTTGTAAAGGAGTCATGGGTGCCAGACTCGGTCAAAAGCTTGTTCTACTTCGGAATAAAATAACAATATCAAATATTTAATACAACGATCATACATTTGTATACGGTTTTTATAATTATTCATTAGCATTATCTTTCCTGTAATATATTTAACGTCTATATTACTATTGCATTTTTCGAAAAAAAATTTCAAGCCCAGAAAGTCGTTTTTTTTTTCTTTAGTTAATTATTAAATTCCTTTAACAGTCCATATTTATACACCTTTATTACAACCAATTATGAAAGGCGGTTTCAACTTTAAATTAACAAAATTAAATTTATATTAGAGGAAGAAATTATGGTAATTGGTATTTAAGCCCTGTCAGTCTATTTCAATGAGGATAAAATCTACCTTATATTAAATAACATTTAATTACTCATGAATTTCCTCAGAAAACAAAATTTTTCGTAGTCGCAATAATTTTCCTAACATACGTATTATGAATAGGTAATTTAAAGGAAAATTGTAAACACAATTGTATCGATATTGTTATAATGTAAATTTTAACGATACTTTATCTGCCGGCTGACAGTTTACATTATTATTATTTGGGCAGTTCATTGTTCCGCTTTAAGAGTTTTCCAAATTGTAGAACTGTTTTGATTCCGGCAAAGCGTAATTGAGGTTAAGGGCTGAAAGAATTCGAGTTTCTCCTATTGCATTTGACGAGGAGCGGGTTGAAGAAATCATCATACGGAAATAATCCACGAGTTGAAATAGAGGCATACAAATCTCGCAATTGATAATAGGAGAAATAATGTGCATCTGAAAACATATTTTAAAGATTTATCATGGAAAAGTTTATACGAGGTTCAGTCATCAAAAAAAAAAAAAAAAAAAAAAAAAATTACTCAAGAAGATAACGAACACTAAATATAAAATAAAAATCTAATGCGAGCAACACTTACCTTGGCTGTTAAATTAAATTCAAGAACTATTAAATGAACTTTAAGTTGGAAAACGTCTAAACATGATTTAAATAAAAAGTTATTTAGTTTCGTTGGAAACATATGATTTTGATTTGATAATATAGCAATATAAATTTGTTATATATAATTATCAATGATAAGTTTATGTCCTCTTCGTCACTTTACATTACCTTCAACAACTTTGTACAAAAGATATAATTTTTTCTAAAATATTCAGCTCTTCAACGTTTTGAGAGTTTGAAGCAGTGACAAAACCATTTCTTACAACCTCATTGCTCCCACCAGCTGTGTGCCTGTAGCCTCACTTAACACAACTCTCACAAAGTTTTAAAAATAATATTATTAAAAGACAGTTTCCTAGTAGTTCCCTTTTCTTAACTAATAGTTAGCAATTGTATGAGCAGTTCCCTGTTTCACTCCATTTCTTAGAATTTCAAGATAGTACCATGATCTGAGTGGTATTGTCGATCTCTCTAGTTTTTCCAGTTTTCATGTAGACATTGCTATTTCTACTTTAATAAAGTAAAGCAACAACTCTGAAGTTCTATCATGAAAACTTTAATAGCACGTGTTGTTGATGTGTCTATATAAAGTTTCTTTCAAGAGTTAATATTTGTTGTTTTTTTTAAACACAAGTGACCGTTATATTTAAAAACTTTTGAAACTAAATCTTATACGGTCGAAAGGGTTTGTAGTTATCTTCATAATTTTTTCGTTTCTCATGAGCTTATATCTGGATATTCCATGTTTTTTGTTAATCTGGTTCAATTTTATTTTACTCATCCTCCTAGTAATTGCTTATTGGTTTGTATTATTAATTGAATCGAGGATCTGATATGATTTTCGTAATTCTGGGATTACAGATTGTGGAACTCCCTGCGAATTAAACACCATCACATTTACTTGTAGCGGGTTGAACAGGGAGGGCTGAAAGGACATAAGTGTGCATATTTTTATTTATATTTTAATCCTTTAACTTTTTATTATTATTATGTTTTATTATTGTATATGCTAGAGATTTGATATTTAATCAGGTTGTCATTTAGTTGTTATAGGTTTTCATGTGATTTATTATAATTATTATTAATTTTTTTTTTATATACATATATACAATTTTTTTTCTAAATACTCAGCTTTCCAATGGTGTATTATACATCTACTCCACTATTCAGAAGAAAATAAATTTACAACACAAAAATATTTTTCCTCTTTCCCCTTTAAGTTAATCATCAAATTCGTTCAACTATTATATTTAGACGTTGATAACCAATGCTAATAAGATTATATGATTAGATTTTTGGAATCTACTTAAAATTAAAGGTACTTCAGAGGAAGAAAATTTAAAATATCAGCGTTTAATCAGAATGAAACTGCTATTAATAATAAATGTTCCATGGACATCGTAAAAAGGTGCAAAGTGCTAGGGGTAAAGTGGCTTTCCCGGTTGTCCGATTTTTATCAAAAAGTTGCTATAACATCTCGGGCATATAGTTGTTTTAAATATGAAATTTTAGTTTCGTACGAACACACTCTCAGATCTTTTAGGGACTTCATTATTTAGACTCAGGGGAATCTAAAACGTGTATTCCTGCTGAAATCTGGAATTCGAAAATTTTCCCGATCGCATATATTTTCCTTATTATATATTTCATAAATAGGTAAGTGAAAATAAAAATAGTATGTTAATATCTTACTATAGGTATGAGATCTAAGTAGAATAATATGATAATAATCCTGTTATATACCACATTCTACGTATTATGTGCCGAATTTTCATAACTTTTATTAATTTTTAGGTTTGTTAGAATAATCTTCAACTATTTTCATATCAAAAGTCATTTTATATATTTTTTTTTTCCCCACATTCAATTAAATTTACCTCATTATTATACTGTTAACTTATTATTTTTACTAGTTCTTATTTTGTTTAGGACGAAGGCTTAAAATTACTGTAAAACAAATTCAATAAGTTTTTCTTATTGGTAAATTTTTTTTTTTTTAATTTGTATTTATTTATTAGCGCCCTCTCTCAACTTATTCGCCATCGTTCATAATCTATGTTTAACATTTTTTATTATTTTAAGGATTGCATTATCGTTTAGATCTTTCAGGTATTAAAATATTTTAACAAGACCGAGCGACAGCGTTTGGAAGGTAGGCAATGACAAATTGACAGCGGTTCATCAAAAGTATGGATTGGCAAACTTGACGTTAATAAGTCCCTTACACGGCTTGAAATCTGAAACAAGGTTTAATCAAGGTGTTCAAGTTGTTATACAAAACGGAGTCGTGGCAAAGAGGAGATTAGAAAAAATCGTTTTTCTTAAACGTATTATTTTACTCCTTAGAATCCCTTATTTCCCCAATGAACATTGTTCTGACGCTCTCCTTCAAACGCCCTGAAGAAGGCCTGTAATTAAGGCCGAAACGTCGGCACCAGTTTATTAAGTTTATATATTAATTGTGTGTTCTTCTGCACCCTAAACTAAGTTCTCCAACTTACTAAGTTAACCATTCTCACTTCACTAGAAAGAAAAATATCTTTCACTTACCTCCTTTGTTAAAATCAATTTAAAAATTTTTAAATAAAGTTTAACTTAAAAAATGCTTAAAGAATTAAATTGAGCTTCAATGGAAATATGTGTTTCAGATTAAAAAATCTTATAATAGAAATTATTATTAATAACAACCATTCAGTTCCATCTCCTTGTCACCATTCTTCATTAAATTAATTTATAACTTTAATCTTATTTAAACTTAGCATCTTATAAGATATTTTTTTCTAAAATATTCAGCTTTCCAACGGTATATTATACTTCTATGTTTCTATACATTAAAGAAAAAAAAATCCCCTTTCCTCTTTAAGTTAATTATCAAATTCTATGCTAATAAGATAAAATGATTAATTTTTTTGGAATATTAATAGAATATAATAATAATATTTCTTTTGTTCGGAAAAAAAATCAAATATAGTTTTCCTCTTTTCTCCTTCAGTACACTCGTCAACTTTTATCCGGGTCCTGGGTTCAAACTCCGGTTAAGACAGAATTATTTATTCTATTATTTCAGCCTTGTAGATACCCTCGGATATACACACCTTCCTGGGATAACCCCAGCTTCCATAAAGTGGGTACCCAAATTGGAGGAAGAATTTGGCGGCTGAGCGTGATGATAGCCTAATCATCTCTTAACACGGTAGCTGGCCCAGAAACAGTTCATATCTCTCTCTTAACCAGTGTTTTCAATGGTTGAAATTAAAAACGGTTACATTTTTCGAATCTACAAAGTTAAAGGTACTTTAGAAGAGGAAAATTTTAAATATCGGCATATAAGACCATTAAATTTTACATCAATATAGCGAGTCTAAGCATAATGCTAGTTATGAAATAGCACTTTCGGTCAGCGGATTTTAGTTAAGAAGTTGCAGTAACATCTCGGGCGTATAGCTGTCTCAAATGTGAAATTTCAGTTTCGTACGACTTCCCGTTTTAGTGCCAGACCTATCACACAGATCCTTTATGCGCAACTTGGTTATTTGGACTTGCGCGTCTATATTACGTTT
Organism: Piezodorus guildinii; assembly: GCA_023052935.1. NCBI lineage: Eukaryota > Metazoa > Arthropoda > Insecta > Hemiptera > Pentatomidae > Piezodorus > Piezodorus guildinii. Next base: position 43,212,480 of record CM041295.1, read on the forward strand.
TTTATCTTCATAAAAACAAAATTACATTAAAAAATACTTTTCCCCTATTATCTTTTATTTTATTATCAAATTCATCTAACTTAAATATTCAGTAATTTTTTATCAATGCTAACAAGATGAGATGGTTAATTTATTCTAATAAACAAAATTGAAGGTAGTTCAGGAGAATAAAATTTAAACTATCGGCCTTTAATCCCAGTCAAATTGATTCAATCATAATAAAACTTATTGCATATTCGTGTCAATTAAATTTTACATCGATATAGCGAGTTTAATTAAAACCGTTAGAGTCGTTTATGACAAAATCGTAAAAGGATAAAAAATGCGTTGTAAAAAGTCTATACTATTATATATATATATATATATATATATATATATATATATTATATATATATATATATATATATATAATACTAATATACTAAGGGGACCCAAAAACGTGTATTTCTGTTGAAAATTGGAATTCAAATATTTTCACGATCGCAATTCTTTCCCTTACTATATATTCCATATGTAGGTATGTGGAAGGAAAAATAGATACAAAATAGCTTGAACAAAACATAAAATGAACAAAAATAGAAATATGTTTGAAGCAGTGACAAAACCAATTCACACAACCTCTTTGCTCCCACCAGCTGTGAGCCTGTAGCCTCACTGAGCACAACTGTCACAAACTTTTAAAAACTATATTATTGAAAGACAGTTTCCTAGTATTTCCCTTTTGTTAACTAATAGTTAGCAATTGTATGAACAGTTCCCTGTTTCACCTCATTTCTTAGAATTCAAGATAGTACCATGATCTGAGTGGTATCGTCGATCTCTCTAGTTTTTCCAGTTTTCAGTTTTGATGTAGACATTGCTACTCTACTTTTATAAAGTAAAGCAACAACTCTTGAAGTTCTATCATGAAAACTTTAATAGCACGTGTTGTTGATCTGTCTATATAAAGTTTCTTTCAAGAGGTCGTAGTTTTTGTTTTTTTTTAAACACAAGTGACCGTTGTATTTAAAAACTTTTGAAACTAAATCCTATATGGTCAAAAGGGGGTCTAGTTATCTTCATAATTCCTTCGTTTCTCATGAGCTGATATCTGGATATTCCATACTTTTGTTCTTAGTTCGCAGTTATTTGAACATCGATTTTGTTTATCTGGTTCAATTTTATTTCACGCATCCTCCTGATAATTGCTGATTGGTATATATTATTAATTGAGTCGAGGATCTGATATGATATTCGTAATTCTAGAATTACACATTATGGGGCCCCCTGGAATTTATACACCTTCAGATTTACTCGTAGCAGGTGTAACAGGGATCGCTGGAAGGAAAAGGTGTGCATATTTTTATTTCTATTTTAATCCTTTACCGGTGACGCGACTGAGAGGCGCTGGGATCTTCTGGAGTCGGTGTCTGATTCGGAGTACCCAGGGGCAGTATGTAAATATTGTATATTATATGAATGTGACCAAATTATTATTATTTATTTATTTTATTTTTATCTTTACTTATTCTTCTCTGTAATTTTTATTTTATTTTTTTATTTACTGTACATAAGGAATGGATGACTTCTTATAGCATTAATACTCATTGCCCAAGATTGTGGCAGATAGTATTATTTCTAAATAAATTAATTTATAAAAAAAATCTAAATCCTTTTTATTTATTTATTTTTTTGTTGAATATGCTAGAGATTTAATATTGAATCAGATTGTCATTTAGTTGTTATAGGTTGTCATGTGATATATTATAATTATTATTAATATTTTTTTTCTAAAATACTCTGCTTTCCAATGGTTTGTTATAAATCTATGCCATTATTCAGAAAAAAAAAAATTCAACATAAAAATATTTTTCCTCTATCTCCTTTAAGTTAATAATCAAATTCGTTCAACTTTTATATTTAGTAGTTGATAACCGATGCTAATAAGTCCATGTGATTACATTTTTGGAATCTATAAAATTAAAGGTTCAAATAAAGTAGTATTCAAAAACACAAACATTTAAAAAAAAATGTTTGCACTTTTCTCTTTTAGTTGTAAATGAAATTTGCTAACTTGCATATTAAGCAGTTATCTATCAATGCCAACAAGATGATATACCCAATTGTTTTAAGTCCACTAAATAAAAGGTACTTTAGAGGAAGAAAAGTTAAAATATCGGCGTATAAGCCTTGTCAGACTATTTCAATGCTACATCGACATTGGGAGTTTAATGAAAATGGTTAGAGTCGTTTTTTAAAATATCGTGAAAAGGTGCAATGTGCTTGGGATAAAGTCGCTATCCCGGTTGTCCGATTTTTATGAAAAAGTTGCTGTAAAACTTTTCGTGCATATATCTGTCTTAAATATAAAATTTCAGTATCGTATGACTTTTAGTTATCGTGATTGACTTACAACACACACACTGATATTTTTGCAGGACTTACGTATTTAGAGACTAAAGAGACCCTAAAACGTGTATTCCTGCTGGAATCTGGAATTCAAAAATTTTTCCGATCCTATATCTTTCCCTTACTATATGTTAACTTTTTATTTTATTATTTTTTTATTATTGTATATGCTAGAAATTTAATATTGAATCAGGTTGTCATGTGATTTATTATAATTATTGATAATAATTTATATATATATATATATATATATATATATATATATATATATATATATATATATATATATATATATATATAGAGAGAGAGAGAGAGAGAGAGAGAGATTTATATGAGAGACAAGCCAGAAAAGAAAAAAAACAAGAGAAAAATACTTTTTAAAATGTAAATGTTTATTGTATATTGATATCTTTTATATTAAAAATAGTCCTATAAGGGAAAATAAGTAAGCTGTGTAAAAGCAAGCCAATTAAGGTGGGAAGCATCACTTATTCAATAAAGTATATCTCTCCCAGTATTCTTAGAAATAAAACCCCACTGTATTATTATTCCAATTTTTTCATTATTTCATCTTGTATATTTACCCGTTTTTATCAATGCTAATAAAATAAATTGGTCCTTTCGAACCGACAAAGTCAAAGGTACTTTAAAAGAGGAACATTTTAAATAACGGCATTCAAGCCCATTAAATTCAAAATAGTGAGTTTTATTTATAAAAATCTTTAGATTCGTTTCTGAGAAAATCTTAAAAAGGTGCAAGTTGACTTTGTTGAAAAAGTTCTTATGACATCTCAGACAATTACGCTTCTAAAACGTTTGATCTTTATACGGAACTTGATTATTTGGGCTAAGGGGACCATGAAATGTTTATTTCCGGTGAAAATTTGAAATAGAAAATTGTTATCGTCGCAATACTCTACCTTGGTAACAACCGACCTATAGCCCGTGGTTCAATAGGGTCTTTATGTGAAGGTGTTCGTTTGTTATTTCCCCATCATTGTAAGTTTTAACAAAAACTGTATAAATATAAAATATGAAATAATTCGATATATAAATAAAGAAAACAATTATATTGAGGATGTATAATCGACTGTAGAAAGTATTATAGGTGGGTTCGACGTTTCGGCTCAAGCTTGTGAGCCATCATCAGAGCATTACTGAGACCATGTCCAAGCATAAACTCAATCTCCTCAACCCTGTTTATGCTTGGACATGGCTCAGTAATGCTCTGATGATGGCTCACAAGCTTGAGTCGAAACGTCGGCAAAATTAAAATATTTAAAAAAAACTGACTCCTGATCATTCCACCTATAAAGAAAAAATATTTACCTAGGAAGAAATTATTTTATCAGAAATAAGTATCATTGGATTTTTATGACAGTGGCGTAATATAGAGGATAAAACATTGTTAGTAAATTATTCCCTAGGTCCTGGGTTCGAATCATGGCAGTAGCAGAATATTATTTCTTCTGTTATTTCACCCTTACGGCAATCCTGCAGTATGGGTATACCCACCTCCTATAAAGACCTCGCTGCACAGTGAGGTAGGTAAAATACCGTGATATTTGGTGATAGTGAATATTATACACTTGCATACTTTCAACGTATTACAATAAATATTAAATTACCGTATTTTCTTTAAATCTCCATCATTTTTTCAACTTTTATAATAAATTATGTTTAATTTCTTAGAATGGAGTTTCTAAATAGAAAAACAAAACAAGATTTGATCATGGATACATTACACTGTTTTGTTTTGATATAACTTTATAATTTAGTTTTTCTATCTTTTCTTAACCTTTAATTGCTGAGGTGAAATTTATAGTCAAAATTGGCGAGGTGGGGTCTCTCAGACCCCAGACTTAATTTTTTTTTTTTTTTTTTTAAATCCTGAAACATCTAGAACTGTTTATTCTTGTAAAATACGTTAATTCAACTTATTTTCAATAGGTACCATACAAAAGGATGCTTATAAAATTGAATAACTGCCTGAAATCATTAAATATATTTTATTTATACCTTTTTAAATTTTTTTAACGTTATATTCTAAGGAATGAAAACATTTGTAAAATAATGTATAAACAACTCCTTATCTTAAAGTTTATTAGATTTAAAGAACGGAAAATGATAAAAAAAATAAATAAAACTTTTATGTTGTAAAGAAAGTATGCACAGCTAAAATTAGGTTCAGTTTTTGCAACAGGAAACCGATCATTACCCACAAATATTTTGTTGACATTTAATACAAACTAGATGACTGCCAATTCTTGTTTCTTGGACAAAAATAACATCTCCTTTTCTTCGGAGGGGTCTGCTGACTATATGTGTTAGATTCTTCTGTCGTTTTTCCCCCTAATAATGATTGACCTTTATCCGAAGCTCCCGGGAAAGACTGGAATTTTCTGACCGTCTGGTCATGTGACTCTTTAACAAGGGTGATCGTTATTGAATAGCGGCATACATTTCAACATCGCTAAATTAACTCTACAGGTAGATTGCAATGTATATTCAATAACGAGTTTGGAAATATAATATTTTACCTGTCTCAGGAATGTCTATTTTTAAATAAAAGCAAAAATACTTTGCGCTAAACATACCTTGAATATAATAAATGGCCATCGAATAAAGATAAACCCTCTGCCAATTATTAAGCACTTGTGCGAACAGGAATGATTCATTCATTTACTATTTATTTGCAAACTCGGTATGGCGGGAAATATTAGTATTAAGGGTCTTGCCAACTAATACTAAAAAGGTGAAGCACTGGAAAATTCCAAACTTTTGACTCGACTTTTTGTCTTCCTAAATTGGTGATTCTGCCCAGTGTGCATTGGTAGGACATTCAGTAGGAATAAAGCTTGCAGTCTTATCATTTTGTTGTGTTTTTTTTTTACGTGTTTTACCGTATTTTTCGGAATCATGTATTTATTTAATTGTTATATTGAGCACTGTTGTATTAATCATTTATTGTTATTGCTTTGTTCTGAGTTTTATTGTACTTTGTTGTTGTTGAATGTACCTAACTTAGAGCTGATAACGTAGTGACTTTGTATCTTGTTACCTCTTTTGCAAAAATATGCTTTGTATTTTACATTGTTATGTTGCCAGCTCAATTTTTATGGGGATTACCCCCAAAGCAGATATAAGTTATTCATTCATTTATTCATACTGTCCCTTAGTATAAATTTCATACATAGGTAAGAGAAAGTTAAAAAAAAAAAAAAATCAATAGGATTGGTTAAAACTTGTATTCACTTAAACCAAATTTGAAATTTAGAGAAGCTATTAGACTTGAAATTTGATGCTCTACAACTTTTATTCTATGTCGTTTTTCGATATAGATAGTTGTTTCAAAGCCGTCTCTTAGTGACCAAATTGGGTTTTTCAACAAAAATCGAAAAATTTGCCTATTTTTGACAAACGATTGTGGCAATATCGCTGAACCGAATTCCATAACTTAGGTGACTTATAGAAAGGAAGTTTAACGTTCTTTCATTTTAAAAAGATAGGTATTTTCTATAGGAAGCACCGTTTTCGAATTATATGTGAAAAAAGTGCAAACAATTCGAGACAATTTTTAGGCTCCAAAAGTGAGATTTCACTACCTGCGATGGTGAAAACTCAGATTACTTTTATGTAGGACCACTAAGAGGCATTAAACGATTTCCAGCTTTGTCCGAATTAATACTCACAAATCTTAAATTGTATATGCAGCTTTGTTGTTTGTTCTATTATTGAATTTCAAATAGGTATATTCGCCGTTTTAGGCTACTTCAACACTTACTAGACAAACGGTCAAACCTTCCTCTGAACTACAAACGGCTCGTCCACTTACGACTGTTATAAGCCCAATCTGGACTTACGCAGTAGAGCTTTGAGGCTCTACTAAACCATCAAATTCTTCCCGCATTCAATCCTTATAATCCAAAATCCTTTGTAAAATCCTCAATGCTCCTTACTTTGTCACGAATAAACTTATCCATAAAGACCTTAATGTTCTCTATGTTACTGATTTGGCGCGGACCAGGCATCAATCCTTTCATGACAAACTCCATTCTCACTCTAACCTTTCTTTCTCTTCAATTCCGGATAATCCTCCGAGGCGCCTGAAAAGGAAAAGGCTCCGGGACTTTTGAATATTTTTAGAGTGCTTTCAATGGGAAGCATTTCTACATGCATATCATGTCATTGTATTACATAACTATCCAATTTACTTGATGTATTTTTTGTTGTTAATACAGTTGTAAATACCAATAAAATGATTAAAAAATAATGGTATATAATTTTTCATAATAATAAAAATTATTCATTATTTATTTCTTCTTTCATACTCTCTCTTGGTATAATAATAATAATAATAATAGGCTTACCGAACCCGAAGGTTCGATGCCGATACCAGCATACTTCGCCTGCATAGACTCGTCCAATGTTCACCGGTCAAGCCCAAGCCCCCGAGATCAGCCTTAATGCAATCCTCCCATCGACGCTTCGGCCTACCTTTCGGACGCCTACCAGTCGGTTCAGCGAATACCAACTTTCTCGGAATCCGTTCCTCACTAAGCCCAACAACTTTACGCGCCCATTTGAGTCTCCGCGATGCTATCAACTCAATTATATTACAGGGTACAAACTCCGCAATTCCGCGTTATGCAACCTTCTAAACTCCCCAGTGGCCTCATCTCTCTTTGGACCAAATATTTTACGCAATACCTTATTTTCGAAAACCTTAAGCCGCTGTTCATCCTTTAAAGTAAGCGGCCACGTTTCACATCCGTAAAGAACCGTTGGAAGAATAATAGTTTTATAAATTCTAATCTTTAAGTTTTTAGACTCTCTTGGTATATATTTCATATATAGGTAAGTGAAAGTTAAAAAAAAAATCGATAGGATTGGTTAAAAACTTATATTCACTTAAAGTGTTCCGGTATAAAAATATCACTTCGAAATTTCTCAATGATACTGTCCGTGATATAACCTTCAAAGGGAAGTTTAAAATAGAAAAAGGAATTTTCTGATTTGAGGAAGGTAAAGAGTGAAAATATATTAAATTGGAGTGGATGTTGAAGCAAACTGGTGGGAGCGTGGCTCTATAAATGACTTATTCAGGAGCGCTGTTGATTTTGTAAAGATTACGCCATATTGACGAGGGTATTTATAAATGGACAAACCGCCCCTCTTCCGCATCAATCAATGAACAACTGCCGGTTTTACACTCGATCGTCCAATATCGAAGTTCCAACTTGGATACATTCATGTTGGAATCCTACATTATTCAACGAAAAACATTAATTTTACTCTGTTTACAAATTAATATTCTCTTATTGCCTTTATTATTAATAAAGGATCAAATCTTCCTGTTCTGGAATACGCCGATGATTTGCTACTGCTAGTTGAAAATACGGAAACCATACAACTAAATACAAGTGGGTTAATAAAAACGATAAAGAAATAGGGCTCGAAATAAATACCGATAAGACGAAATATATTATTAGTAGCAGAAACGGAGAGGATATTGACGATATTGCTATTTGAGGATATACTATTGAATACGTAGAGAACTTTTATTATTTAGGTTCAACAATAACAAGAAAAATGATATCCAGGAGGAAATAAAGTCCCGGTTAAAGGTGGGAAATGCGTGTTATTATTCAGTTGCGAAATTACTTAGCCCGCGGCTTCTGTTTAAAAACTTAAAGGTTAGAATTTATAAAAATATTATTCTTCCAACGGTTCTTTACGGATGTGAAACGTGGCCGCTTACTTTGAAGGATGAACAACGGCGGTACTGCGTAAAATATTTGGTCCGAAGAGAGATGAGGGCACTGGGGAGTTTAGAAGGTTGCACAACGCGGAATTGCGGAACTTATATCCTGTGAATATAATTGAGTTGATAGCGTCGCGGAGACTCAAATGGGCGAGTAGTATTGTTGGGCTCGGTGAGGAACGGATTCCGAGAAAGTTGGTATTTGCTAATCCGACTGGTAGGCGTCCGAAAGGTAGGCCGAAGCGGCGATGGGAGGATTGCGTTAAAGCTTATCTCGGGGGCTTGAGCTTGACCGGCGAACATTGGACGAGTCTGTACAGGCGAAGTTCGGTGGTATCGGCATCGAACCTTCGGGTTCGGTAAGCCTATTATTATTATTATTATTATAAAAGATGAGGCCACCAGGGAGTTAAGAAGGTCGCACAACACGGTATTGCGAAGCATGCACCCTAATTGAGTTGGTAGCATCGCGGAGACTCCAATGGGCAGGTAAAGTTATTGGGCTCAGTGACGAACGGAATCTGAGAAAGTTGGTATTCGCTGAACCGACTGGTAGGCGTCCGAAAGGTAGGCCGAAGCGTCGATGGGAGGATTGTGTTAAGGCTTGGTATTGGCTGATATCGTCCAATATCAAAATTCCAACTTGGATATATTTATGTTCGAATCCTTCATTATTCAAATAAAAACATTAATTTTACTCTTTTCAAATTAATATTTATTTCTATCGCGATGATAAAAAAATAGAATTTCCTAAGATCAATTAGTGAGTAATTTTTCTTTGCTGGTTGACCTTTTGTTTTGGGAAGGGGGCGTGAAGGTTTCAATGTTGAGGAGAGCAATATAATTGAAATGAGTGTAGTTTGTCCGATCAATAAGAATATAAATCGGCTCCAGTGTTAGGGTGGTAAGTATTGGATTTTCCGAAAAATAACCCGGAATTTTCTTTAAATTCCTCTCTATATAATTAACTATTTACGTTTATCGGATTATTCGTTAGTACAAATCTCAACAATCCTTAATCTCCTTCCTTGAGAAAATGTCTGTTTACCTCCGTACCATTTCGCTGCTTGGAAAGAATTCATTCTTTATTTAGAAGTTAAACCGTGATTTACGTAAAAGTTTATGATTAAATTACACCAGAATGAAACCGAAGTTTGGGGCGGGGAAAGTATTAGTGAGCACACCTTCATTTAGACTTCAGTCTTGAACACAAAACAATTTGTGGAAGGACTTCCTCTCTTGATAGTGTTCTGCATGCTTTGGACCGTCAAGCTACATCTAAAACTGAATGGAAAGGAAAAATAAGCTCCAAAATTGGGTTCTTCGAAATAAAACACACAAAAAAAAACAGCGTTATGATGTTTTTACTGCACTTTTTTGCCATAACAAAAACGATTCTTTTCTGCCGAGAATAGTTGTTTGTGATGAAAACGATAAGAATAGACGCTTTGGACAGTGGATCGACAAAGGCGAAGCAGTATAACACATTCCAAAGTCCAAAAGTTGTAAAAAAAAAAAAAATAACAAAAAAAATATATGGTTAATGATTGGTCTGATACACCACAGCTTCTTTAATCCTGGAGAAACTATCAATGGTGAATCGTGTTGTAACCAAATTAATGCTATACATGAGAAATTGGCAACAATAAAGCCTTCTTTGGTCATTCGGAAGGGGCCCATTTCGTTGCATGACAACGCCCAGCGACAGGTCTCACGTGTGACGTCACAAAACTGTCAAAACTTGGATACAAGAACCTGCCAATTCGCCCTAGTCTCTGGACATCTTGTCTACGGATTGTCAACGAGAAAACTCGTTTTTGGAGTTAACCAATTCAGAAGAATTGAAATTGTATTCAGAATGAGTTGAAAAGTTGTTAACACGATTGCAGAAACGGATTGATAATAGTAGAGAATATTTTTATTAAACAAACATTGTTTATTTTCCAACCTACTTAATATAATGCTGATCTACAATGAATATAATGTTTCTTACATAACTCCTCCATATCTAACTAACGAATTTTGCACTTCGTTAAAAAATGTGGAAATGAATACAGAATGTGATGTGCTAAAATCTATATTTTCGATGGGTATGTACGAACACAAGTTCGTAGTTGTTAATGGAAACCTTAGCAAAAAAATAAAATTAAGGTTTAAACAATTTTCTGTTGAATATTCGTGAATGAATGGAGCCTCTCACACGTGCTATTCAATATTGCATTGGATTAAACTATAAAAGAATTCTTCAAAATAAAAAAAAGGTGACTTCCAGATCGGAGAATATCATTATTAGAATGCTCTGCATGTTCCACAAGGTGAACAATTGTTCATATTCGTAACCAAAAAGAAACACCGTTTCTAGAATTCAAAGGGGGAAACACGTGCGAGCGTCGATTCAAGCGAAACCATACCTTGTCAAAGACTCTCAGAAACACAATAACAAGATTTATTAATTAAACCCTTTCATGAGAACTAATAATATATAAGGATTGCTGGCTACAGAGTTTCGAGAACTTGATTCTACTGGGTTCTGCTAAATATGCTTTCACAGAACAATCAATACTTGGCTTGACAACTTCTAAATCAACCTTATGTAAGAAATATGTTATTATATTACCACATACAGGTTCTAATTCAAAGGAAAAAAACTGCATTTCATTAAAATAAAAAATCCATTTAATTCATCAAACACCATAAGAGAAAGACAAGGCTGATTCACTAAGTATTTACTATACTCATATCCCTATGTTACTAACAAGCGTTGTTTTAGTTCATGAGATATTATTCGGGAAAATAGGCAGAATTATCTTAGTGGACAAAACTGAATTGAGGGACTAGGTTGAGCTTAGAGGGAGAGCTTAGCTTGAAGTTTGAATATGGAAATTAGGAAAGCAGAAACCATGAAAACTGGCGGTCAATGATCTAGAAGGTCATGCGTTGCCACGTGTTGGTTGCAGCACATTTATAGAAGTAGAGATTCAAACTATAATAGTTATAATTATAGTTAATTCCTAATTTATAGCCTATTATCATATGATATGATTTAGATTAAATAATATAACAATATAGAATTGTTATATACCAAACTCACATAAGATAATGCCCTATTCGTCACTATCCAGCGTATAAAAAAGAGAAAAAGAAATAAAAAACACGTACCCCTACAACCCATGAAGGGTTTTGGGCTCAATACATAATAGCTTCGTACTGTTTCTAGGCCAATGGCAGTTCAATGATGTGATTAGGCCTTGATCACTCTCAGCCGCCAGTTTTTTCCTAATATTTTTGGGTACCCACTTTATAGAGGCTGGCTCTACCCCAGGAGGGTATTCCAAACCCTAGGGTCACCCCCGTCTGAATTAACAGAATAAATAATATTCTGCCTCAGCCGAGATTCGAACTCAAAACCCTGAGAACAGTAGACTTTTTCTCTATCCACTAGACCACGCCGCTCCCTATCGGGCGTATATTATTCTTAAATATGAAATTTCAGTTTCATAAAGTTTTCGTTTTTCCAACGGTTCTTTACGGATGTGAAACGTGGCCGCTTACTTTGAAGGATGAACAGCGGCTTAAGGTATTCGAAAATAAGGTATTGCGTAAAATATTTGATCCAAAGAGAGATGAGGCCACTGGGAAGTTTAGAATGTTGCACAACGCGGAATTGCGGAACTTGCATCCTGTGAATATAATTGAGCTGATTGCATCGCGGAGACTCAAATGGGCGAGTAAAGTTGTTGGGCTCGATGACGAGCGGATTCCGAGAAAGTTGGTATTTGCTGATCCGACTGGTAGGCGTCCGAAAGGTAGGCCGAAGCGAAGATGGGAGGATTGCTTTAAGGCTGATCTCGGGAGCTTGGGCTTGAATGGTGAACATTGGACGAGTCTGTGTTGGCGGAATTGGCATCGAACCTTCGGGTTCGCTAAGCTTATTATTATTATTATTATTAAAGTTTTCGTTTTCGTGCGAGACTTGCCACTCACACACACAGACCTTTGTTTTATGTTCCTTTTTTTTTTTTTTAAACTACACCCTCATAGACTAAAATTAACAAATATAATCGCTGGTTATTTAATTAAATAAGCCCTAGATTTGTATATAATCAAATATTCTTTTTGTTTGTCTTTTTTAGGTAGGTAAGGCGATAAATGTTTTAGATATAAATTCTAAAATTTCTTATATAACACTAGGATGTAAAAGTTTGAATCTTAATCATTAATGGTGATATTTAAAAGACATACATGCATAATAGCACAAATGTTCTGGGTTTTGGGCTCATATTCATGATTTATATACAATATAATTTAATTCAAATATATGAAATATTAATTGTATTTTACTTTAATGCTACAATTTCTTTCTACTAATCTAATGAAAAAATTGTCCATATCTAGTCAAAGATTAAATTAGTAAAACTATTTTGTAGAATGTTTCGATTATCATATTAATAATTTTGATAACATTATGATATTATAAAACAATTATTATTGGACTTATCAAAAATTTTAAATAATGAATAGTCGTTCTTTTGTACTTTAGGAGGTTAGCAACCTCTTTATTATTACTGTTATTAACATTCTTGTTTAATTAAATTTTTGCAGCTATTGTTTGTTGCTATCCGTTTCCCACGTTTTTACTGAAAATAATTAGTTAAGAATAAATAAGTATGTATTCTATTGAATATTTCTGCAAATCAACTTTGGGAAAGGGCGTTCTTATGAATTTTGGCAAAAGAAAAGCGTTATGCAAAATATTAAAACAATATTTTTCAAAATTCATTTAACATCATTTTATACTACTTCGACTAATGTGATTATGCTACAGTGGGAGTCCTACATTTTGCCTACTCAGGAATAATTAGAGATCTTTAATGATTACCTGAAATCGTGCAGGTTCAGGGACCACCATTTTACTTCCCCTCAAAGGACGGTTTAACAAAGGATTTTTAACACCCTTTAAAATATCTTAGGGTCATCTGCCGGGTTTGAACCTTTAGCATAGAATGCTGTTATTACAGCCACTACACCATAGATGACCCTCGTGTATGTATGTAACAAACTCATAACTTTAAACAAAATATTATAATGAAATTAATTATTCGAAAGAAACATATATATTCTTTTATTTATTGTGATTTACAACTATATTAAAAACACAACAAGTAAATATGCAGTATGAAGAAAAGGCATGAAAATATCTTGAGAAAGAACTACCCAGTGGTAGCACTTCACTAACTATTTTAAGGCAGTAGGTCCCGAGGCCACCTTCTTTTCAATTGCCTCGGGGGTTATCAGGGATATCTAAGGAAGATAAATTACGGACATGTGAGTTTGTGTGGGCAGGGAGTTTAGTATGAAAAGGTGTGTCTATGACGGGCTATGTCTGCAACAAATGCGATGTTTAGGCCATTATAGAGGTGTTGATTTATAAAAAAATAAGGGGCATTCAGGATTTTGCGAAGTATTTTGGATTGTAAGGATTGGATGCATGGAGAAATTGGATGGTTTAGTAGAGCCCCAAAGCTCGATTCCATATGTCAAAATAGGTCTGATAATAGTGATGTAAATGAGTCTTTTGTAATATACTGGAAACATATTAATCTTCCCAAGAATGTTTTTACACAAAAAAGTATATATCAATTTAAAATTCAATACAACAAGGCACCAATCTAACGGTTATGTAGATATCCATTATCTCAAATTTTATAGATAATAAAATAAATAAAAAGTCATTAAACATTATTGACAAAATTTGAAAAAATGGATATAGCTGATTCATTGGTGTTAGGTAAATAGAGTTTTATGTAACGTTGTTCGTTCTAGTATTGAATTTTAAATTAGTATATCATTTTTAGTAATAATAAACGTTATTTATTTATTTATTATAGTGAGTCCTGAATACGAGGAAGCCCCTGAAACGTTGACTCCAAATAATTTTGGTTTAAAATAAACATTTTGGGAAGAACTAAGAACGAATTATATATAATTAAAAAAAAAAAAATTATTCCCTATCCATTATCCCCTTCTGACTGAAAACCAAACCTGAAAATCTGACGAAGAGAAATCTCAGATATTCGGAAAACATCTTTACAATACTTATACTTCACATGCAGATATCCTTAGTCCCAATCACCTTGAAAAGATAGAAGAAGACCTAACTATTGTCCTCCAAATGACCCTTCCACCTAAAGCTTTCCATCCTTCAGAAATATCCCATATCATTCAGAGATTATCTGCTCGTTATTATAAAACCCTTGACCATGACCTAATCACTTCCCATATCTTAAAACATCTCCTTCAAAAAGCTATCCTATTCCTTACCTACATCTACAGTGCCGTACTCCGTACTGCTTATTTTCCTGCCTCCTGGATATTATCCATATTGAAAAAGATTCCTGGACCCAAAAAGTCACCTAAAAATCCTTCTTCCTACTGTCCGTATCTCTTTTATGTATTATGGGTAAAATTCTGGAAAAACTCCTTCTGGAACGTATATACGCAATCCTTGATTCCCATCATATTATTCCAGATCATCAATTCGGATTCCGTACATCTCACTCCACTATCCAGAAATGTCATCGTGGGGTGGACGTTGTCTCCTCTGCGTTAGAGCGCGGATTGTACTGCACGGGAGCCTTTCTCGACGTAGAAAAGGCCTTTGACCGAGTCTGGTACCCAGGATTGCTTCACAAGCTCCGTCTATATCCTTCTACTCATTTTCTTAATATTCAGTCCTGACTCGCTGATAGATCTTTCAAAATAAATCACAATAGTTCCTATTCCTCCCTTTTTTCTCAATCTACTGGTTTTCTACAAGGCAGTCTATACAGCTGATATCCCAACCCATCCTAACACTTTCCTGTCTAACTATGCTGATAACACGTGTGTGCTATGATCCATTAACTGTCTCCCACACTCTTCAATCCCACATCCGAGACCTTGAAGTAGGTTGCCTGAATTGGAGGATTAAAATTAATTCAAACAAATCCCACCAGATAACCTTTACAGTATCATTTAATGACACTCCACTAGCCCCTGTTGAACTGATTCCATATCTAGGACTCCACGTTGACAAACGTCTAACTTGGAATCCCCATACAAGACTGAAACGACAAGAAAATGCCCGATGTTTTCGACAACTTCAACACTTACTAGATAGACGTTGTAATCTTCCATTTGAGTACAAAAGACTCCTCTACATGACCATCATAATACCGAATATGGACTTACGGAGTAGAGCTATGGGGCTCTACTAACCATCGAATTCTTCTCGTATCCAATCCTTACAGTCCAAAATTCTTTGTAAAATACTTAACGCTTCTTACTTTGTCACGAATAAACTGATCCATAAAGACCTTAATATTTCATATGTTACTGATTAGGCCCGGGTATCACTCCTTCCATGACAAACTCCATTTCCCCCCCAATCTACTAGTTTCTATCCTATCATTCGATTCCTGATAATCCTCCGAGGCGCCTGAAGAGAAGTTGGCCCTGAGACCAGAATATTTTTAGAGTGCTGCCAATGGGTTGCGTCCCTACATGTATTTCATGTCGATTTACTATGTCCATCACATTTACATGATGTATATAATAGAGTTTTAAATATTAATGTTTTTTAAACAATTACCTATCCCTATTGCTAAAGTTTAACAATATTACTTCAAACTAGGGTTACCTGATAATTATGTTATTGAGGTTGAATAGTACTGTATAACAGAAGAAGATGAAACTTTAAGCAGGAGCTCTTAGCAGGTCGAGAGATCCTCTAGGACTGATTATCTCATCATATAAGCGTTCGTATTTGTTTCCATATTTTCTAGTGGTTATTGATCTAAGTTGACTATAAATTTCTTTCCTATAAGCTAGTTTTGCCAATGTTTCACAACTTCTTTTCTTGCCAGGTATTTTAAGTATTATAGCGCTCTTCTGTTATTTTTTCTGGAGAGTAAGCAACTGGCTTAGAGGCCCTATTTTCGTCTTCTTGTTTTATAACTCCTCCTACTTTTATGATTCTTGTATTATTCGCGTGAATATGCATTTTTAGTTAAGGATGAAATATTTTTAGAAGTTGTTTTGATTCATTCAAGGACTTATAGGGATGCCTTTATTTTGTCAAACGATTCCTCACATTTTGTGGGATGAATGAATTTTTCTCTTTCCGTAATAAATTATGTATCGGGTCCAAGATAGTTGCACTATGTGAAAATAATTTATTATTATTAATTTTTCCGAAGAATTGGCGTATATATTTTTTCCTTTCCGGAACTGGAAAGTTTTTGACAGCAGTTAGATAATCTTCCAGAGGTCTGATTGAATTATTTTCTATTATGTGCCCTAAATATTCGGCATAATTATTTGCAAAAGTGCATTTTGATGATTTTAGCCTAAATCCTTCTGTTAAAATTGCCTCTAATAATCTTGCAAAATCTGGTATATGTTCTTGAAAGGTTATTAAAAAAAAAATGTCATCTACAAAACTGGAGAGTTTGTATTTTCTTAAGATGTTGCTCGATATTCTTTGGAAAACTGCTGGAGCAGTCCATAATCCAAAGTGGAGACCCATCCATTGTAAATGATTTTGTGTTACAAATGCAGTTAGATAGATATATGGATAGATAAACGTGTTTTATTAATAAATTTTACATGTTTCTTTACAATGTCTAGGGAACAGAGGATACTGGCATGGATTTCCGTCTACCAGGAAGTTGGTTTATTTATACATATTAAAATTAAATTAAAAAAAAAAAAACTTACAACCAACAACACGAAAAATAGATAAAAATTATACACTATTGTCAAAAGATAGTGGGATAATCTACTTGTTTCCCATATAGAACTAACAAAATATAAACATAACTTATCTTTGTCAACTTATTCTCTGTTTATTTATTAATTGTAATTGAATTCCTTTATCAAAAAATTCCGTAGTTTACAGCACATTTTATAAATCTACAAAATGAATTCTAATTATTTCCATTTGAAACTTCTGTTATTTCGTTATCTGTTTAAATACTCTCTCCAAAATACTTTTTCCTAAAATAATCAAATGCCGTACACTTGCCTAAAAGGTGAGTTATATTTTCATTATCCTTACTGTTACAAATAGAGCATGTGTAAACTATTTTCCTTATCCATGGTTTACAATTTAAAAATATCATTTCGGCTCTTGTTCTAAAAACCATTCTTATTAACTCTATATTGTTCTCTTCATTTATGTAGTCTACACCGTAGTCTGGCCTCTTATAGATTAAATGGTGTTCGGCAACCATAACGGAGATTATTAGTTCGTTTTTAAAGTTTTCCTTGGCTGCAGCTATTAAATTAACAGCCTGACTCTTCAACCTCGCTACCGATACGAACTCCCTTTCAAATAAGCAGTCTAAATTTTCCGCTAGTTTTACCCATTCCTTTAGCCGACATTCAAATGCAGTTTTGTATCTATCTTGAATTTTCAAAGGATTTGACCAAAATGCTGAATTTATGTCCAGATTAGAAATAATATTTAAAGTTTACTGTTTTTACCGTTAAATCCTTAATCAACGGACAAGGTTGTGATTAAGGGACTAAAATTTTGTTTAAATCTCTAAAATCTATACACAACCTTGTTTTATGTTCATCTTTTTTCTTCTTTTTTTTCACTGGCAGCGACTATTAGAATCCTAGTTAAAATTCTTCTCTAATAGTTTTCCTGTTTGTCTTCTATCTTCCTCTGTACACCAGTAAGGGCGTTTGTCACAGTACTTATCCACCATCAAGACAAATATGGAAGAACCTACATTTAATAGTAGTAGAATAGTACAAAAATGGAATTAGATGAAGGGCTAATTTAGTCTGCTTCATAGTTGCAATTGTTTAGCAGTGAAATGTTGAAAGAATTATTATGTGATGGTGAAGTAGAGATTATTTTAACAGATTGACAGGATAATTCGTATATAGGGACTATGTATGAATAATAGTACATTATTATATGACCTATATTATGATATAATTTTTAATAAAGTTTTTTTATAAGCAGATTGTAAATTTTGTAGGTGATAAATCAATTCTAAATTATTGATAATGTTTGTTATTGTTTGCTATAGTTGCTTATAATTTTGAATTGTATTTTAAATGATTTCTAATGATCTGAAGATGAGGCATAGAAAGTACCTCGAAACGTTACGTTGTTAAAATCCAATTTTATATATGTTATAATAAATAAATATATAAATTAAAAGAAGAGATTGTTCCAAATAATACATTCGTAATATATATATATATATATATATATATATATATATATATATATATATATATATATATATATATATATATTCGTCCATAATCGTAAATAGTAATTAATTATGTTCCTTTTGGCTGTTGGCCAGACATATTTTATGTATCAACTGTACATACCTTTTATTCTAAAGAAATCTAGTCCCAGAATAAAAAGTATTTTATATTCTATTCTAAAATAGTGTGTAGCGCTCCTGAAAACTAATTGCAAGTTACTTCCAATTGATACGACTTCAAAATTAGTTTGTACTTTTTTGTATGGCTTCTCTTCTATTCTCTACTTTTTTAATATGTTTGCCTCGTGTTCGAAATGATGAACTCTATTGCAGTTTTTTAGTTAGAAATTGGGACGAGCTTTGGAAGGTTGAGATCAATACTAACAAATCCGAACAAATTGTCTTTGGACAAAAAAGGCAATATCCTGTCCCTCCACATCTTTTAATAACGTATCACATTGAGTATATTGATCCATCCCTGGAAAGGATCTATCCCCTTTTCATCAATGACAATAGCCGAATCTGTTATTTAGGTCATTCCATGACAAATTAAGAAATGGTCTGGAACATGATGTTTCAGAAACCAGTCAATTTTTCCACCCATGTAGTAGACTATTATTTAAGGTACAAATTTAATGAAATCTGATTTTTTTTTTTATTTATTGAAATTTGGAACTGTAACACTCCAATATATATTCCAAACTAGAAGGTCTCGGGACCATCTTCTTTAGGATTATCAGGGATAAAATAATAAGCAAGAATTGAAACTAGTGGGATAGAGTGGGAATGGAGTTTGTAATGGAAGGAGTGATACAGGGTTCGGAACAAATCAGCAAAATATGGAATATGGTGGTCTTTAGGGATAAGTTTATTCGTGACGAGAAGCCTTAACAATTTTACAAAGGATTTTGGATTGTAGGGATTGGATTCGGGTAGAATTTGATGGTTTATTAGAGCCCTAAAGCTCAACTTCGTAGGTCCAGATAGCCCTAATTGTGGCCATTTCTTTGGTAGTTATGAAGGTTATAGCGTCCGTCAATAAGTGTTGAAGTAACCGAAAGCTGCGAGTAGTTCCTTGTCGTTTTAGTCTTGTATGGGGTTTCCATGTTAGACGTTTATCAAGTAGGAGTCCTAGAAAGCGGATCTGTTTAATCGGAACCAGGGAATATTATTGAAGGATACTGTATGGCAGGAAGTCATACATTTACGACTAAGGGTAAAGGTTATTTGTTGGGAAAATCACATATTTAATGTGGCTACATGCTTGGGATGAACCAACATTTTTCTTTTTTTTTTACTACAAACGGATAACAGGAATTATTCCATAATTTTCTTCAAAACTTCAATTTATATAAAATCAAGTAGGCTTCAATATCAGGATTGATTATTAGGCTTTAGTAATATCTTTTGGATTATTTCCACATTGAAGTAGCCTGACAGAACTTAATTTTACGAATTCCCAATATTTCTTTCCCTTAAGAATGATTTTTTTTCTCTTTTAAATATGACAAAAAAATGTGTAGTCGTGAAAGATTTTGTCAATCGACCAAATTATATAAACGAAGTCATATTTTTCCAGGTTATTATTATTATTATTATTTTTTTTTTTTACTGGAAATAAGAGTAGTAATATAGCTGTATAACATATCGCAGGAAATTTAAAGTTTAAAAAAAAGAAAATATCTAAAATATAAAGCTCCAGTAACGAAACGCTCTTAAAATTATTTGTTGTACATGATAATTTCAATTGTTGTGTTTTTACGCGCCAAATTTTGAATGTTTTAGAAATATTTTTTTAGGTCATTCCATGACAAATTAACAAATGGTCTGGAAAATTATGTATCGGAAACCAGTAAATCCAAACCACTTAGAGGTTTTTTTAATAGATCTGTCAAATATGATAAGTTTCAGTTCAATTCAATTCGTGAATCGTATTATATAGACAATGAACTATATAATAAAAACGCAGTAATATTTTCTCAGATTATTTATTTTATTTTTTTCTGGAAACAAATAGTAGTAATATAGATGAATAAGATTTCTTTGGAAATCTAAAGTTTAAAATATTTATTTAATTTTGTGTATATATATTTTTTTTCTTCTTTGTTTAATCTTTATTAATTATTTATGTTATTTACAATGTTCACATGGGATGAATGGTTTTTTCTATCTGTACTACTCATTGCCCCAGAAGGTAGCAGATTGTATTACCTATTAATAAAATTAAAAACATTTAAAAGAAAAGATACAAAGTCGTATACGGAAACAGCTTAAACTGGTTTAAGTGGTTGTAGAATATATATTGATTGATACATAATAAATATATCCATGGAATGCTAATATATTACTCTTTTGTTCATGTTAGAGTAAATTTAAAATATATAAAGTGGGTTTCTAGCAGTGGAAGTGGTGTGTTGCGCGCATCAAATCTTTAATATTTTAGAACTTTTTTTTGTGTCACAACTTAGAGTTTTTGTGATAGATTTATCACTTATGTATGTGTGTGTCTGTGTGTATATATATATATATATATATATATATATATATATATATATATATATATATATATATATATTAATTTTATTTGAGTCTATGTTTCAATTCATTTCCCCATGGTGATGGTAAGAAATTTCTATCATTTTAGAAACAGTAATGTATTTCCTTATACGAACTTTATATTACTTATAACATGACCTTAATGATTGTTTTATATCTATCTATTTATGAAATGTTACCTTTAAACCCTGATCAGACTAAACCTAGCTAAGTATTTTCCATTAAAATAAAAGAAAACTAAGAATATTTTTAGCAGCGCCCGGAATCGAGAGATGAAACTGTTAGTCTGGCATGGCCTATAGCAAATATTTATAACATAACACAGCCGTTTCTTTTAAAAGATTTCGGAGCGGACGAAGCTCCCGAGTGTGCAGGATAGAGGATCACATTATGTATTTAGAACTACATTATTTAGTAAAAAGAAAAAAAGGATATTAGTAATTTATTATTTATTTGCTAATTTTAATTAAATAAGCCGATATATTTAGTATTAGTTGTATCAAACAAAAATATGTTGCGGGCAACACACGACTTTAACTTACCTCGACTGTTAAAATCAATTTAAAAACAATTAACTATACTTCAATTTGAAAAATATTTTGAGTTAATTTTAATAAAACGAGTATTCATTTTCGGAGAAAACATATGATTTAGATTAAATAATATAACTATATTAAATTGTTAATCACTAATAAGTTAATTTCCTATTCGCTACTTTATATCAACTTTTACAACTTTGTTTATAACATAATATTTTTTCTAAAATCTTTCTCTTTCCAACGGTACGTTCTTATTATTAAAAAATAGTTTTGCTTTTTTCTCCAGTACTTGGTCATCATTTTTATTTATTGAACAAACTCTTTCAACTGTTACAATTAGCCGTTTTCTTTCAATTATAATAAGATAATAAGGGTAATTCTTCTAAATCTATATAATTAAAGGTAATTTAGAAAAAGAATAAAATATCGGCATTTAACCCCTGTTAGACTATTTTAATCAAAATGAAGCCTACGTGACATTAAAGCCCTTTACATTTTACATCGATATAGGGAGTTTAATCAAAATCGTTAAAGCCGTTTTTGTGAGAATTGTAAAAATGTGTAAAATGAATGGTACAAAATGGCTCTTTTGGTTAGCCGATTCTGATGAAAAAGTTGCTGTAACATCTCGTTTTAAATATGAAATTTAAGTTCCTTACGACTTTCTGGAATTCGAAAATTTTCACGATCGCAATACTTTCCCTTAGTATATATTTCATATATAGGTAAGTGAAAGTAAAAAAAGAAAATATAAACTAATAAAATATTAGCATAATCCTGATCATTTTGGCAAAGTATAATTTTAAAACATGGACTCATCTTAACGATTTAGGGAGATATGCCTTTATTGATTTTTTTTTTTTCAATTTTTAATCTATACATAAAGTTTATCATTGGCTGGCTATCTTAATGATCACCGTAGTCCCACGTGCAGGAAAAATAAAATTAATACAAGGGAAAAAATCTCAACACACCATTTTCACTCATATCCGTTGTTAATATCAATTTAAGAACTTTAAATAAAGTTACTGTTGAAAAAAGGTTATAGAATCGCATTGATTTTCGATGGAAAATTAAGTTCTAGATTAAAAAACTCAACAATAGAAATTATTACCTATAACATTCACTTAGCTCAATCGGCATTTCATCACTCTCGGTTACCTTATACAACTCTGATTATAAGATAATGTATTTTCTAAAATCTATAACTTTCCAATAGTATATGATACTTCTATATTACTGCTCGTATGTTCAAAAAACCATCAATTGCATATTTTTGCTCTTTTCTCCTTTAGTTGGTTATCACATTAATTCAACTTTCATAGTAACCCGTTTTTTATCAAATCTAATTAGATGAAAAGGTTAATTTGAATTTATACCATGTACAACTCATATCATAGAGTGGCTTTACTAGTTCGACGATATTGTTGAAAAAGTCCCTGTAATATGTTAGGTAGATACGCTTTTGAAATATAAAATTTCGGTTTGATACAACTTATCGTTTTTTGCAAAGCATCTATCATGGTAAAGCAAAATTTGTATATCTAACTTTCAACGATATAGACGTATGATGAACAAAAATAATTTTGCAAAACACGAGATATTTGGTTGTCACGTGAAATGTCCATTTTCAAGGTAAAGGATTTTTATTAAAAATACGATATGAAAACAAGATAATTTTATTCGAAGTATTTACCTTCTTTTTCTAAACATTTTTCCCAACGTGACACCAACTTTTTTATCCCCTAACTGAAAAACTCTGAGCTTTGAAGTGAAACAAAATCTGAAAACGCACTTTTCACTTGATCATAATTTTCAAAAAGTTTTCCTTTGACGAAGTTGTCTAAATTCCTGAACAGGTGGTAATCTGTTGGAGACAAGTCGGGAGAATATGGTGGGTGCGGAAGAACTTCGTAGCCCAGTTCTTTCATGTTTTGCACGGTATGTTTTGAAACATGGGGTCTAGCGTTGTCGTGTAAGAGTATGAGATACCCATGTATAGAGCTTTTTTACTTTCCCAATACGCTTTAAATGTCTGGAAACGGTAGATGCACTTAGTTGTGCTGAGAGTCCTTTAACTGTTTGGTAGGGGTTTCCTTCTACTGTATGTTTGAGGACATCGTTGTCTATTACGGACGGAGGTCTTCCTCGGGGCAAGTTTTCCAAGTCGGAATCCCCAACTGAAAACTTAGCAAAACAAACGGCGAATGGTCCGCTCATTAACACTCCCTTCCCCAAACGCCTTGCAAATATTTCTAGCGGTCTCAGCTGCTGAATGGCTGAGTTTAAATTCGTACAAAAATATTACTCGAAAATCGCTTGTTTCCATGTTCATATTTGGAGGTATACTAAAAAGTGGGTAATTGATTGGGAGGCTAATGTTTATAATACAAAGGTAGAGAATTAGTAACTGTTTACTTTAAATATGTAAACATTCGGAAGAAAACAACAGAGAACTGTAAAATCCATTCTGTGTTTCAGAAACTATAAAAACGAACATTTAATGTGAAACAACCCTATATCACTCTTTTCTATCAATCATAATTATGGTTACTATCATGGAAATGGCTTATCCTATGAAGATAATCGTTATAAAGTAAATAATCAAGTATTTATTAAGCTTTTATTTTAGTGGTAAAAGACATTTTTATGTTCAATATTCAACGATATAGAGGTATTACAAAAAAAAAAAAAAAAAAAAAAACATTTTTACGGAAAATAAGGTATCACTCTGTTTTAAAATAATTATGGTTACAATAATGAAAACTGCTTATCTTATGAGGATAATGGTTATAAAGTGAACCAAATACTTGATGGCTCACGGACTATAGACACTGGTAGTGTTTTGTTAGAGTAAAAACGTCGCCATATTTTTCGTTGAATTCATGTTAATGTTAATGTTTATGTCATATGTTAAACCATTACGCGTTTATAGTAAGAATGTTATATCAGTTAAAATTATTTTTTGGGAAGATACCATTGAAAACACGTGCTTATTCTTTGGATCACTACTAACAGGATGAACCGATGATATTTTGAGTGAACAAATGACTTCCAGACAAAGCGTTATTCCCTTTATGTCTAAATTTTAAAGAGATATCTTCATATGTCCTTAAATTTAAAGTAAACATCTTCCTCAAATATTCCTCGAGTCCAAATATGATTTAAATTTATTTAAAATACTGATCTAACACAGCAATAGGTAATTAATTTTTCAATAATTTTTGGTTAGTTACCTAATAGATTAGACAAGGTACATGGATACATAAATAATTTTTAATTTAAAAAAATTAGCATGCTGATGTGGTAACGGTTTTTTTCATTTTGTACCCACGAACTAAAGTACTACAAAAATACAGAACCAAAAAAACATCAGAAATATAATGGGTTTGCATTTGCTGGGTATGTGAAAATAGAAGTACTTTTCAGAAAATATTTTAAGAACATACATAATATTACTGAGGAAAAAAAAAAATTGTATATATATATATATACGAGTGTGTGTGTACTTGGAAAAAAAATATCTTATATTTTCAATCCATTAGCCTTATCTCCGCTATAACCATTTGCCTCTCCTCTTCGCCTCTGATTTTCATCGAAAATCCTGATAATCACTGAATCTCTAAACCTATAGTGCCCATAAAGCTAAATATTTTAATGGTGGTTCTGAATAAGTTGTAGATGTGAGCAACATTTTTCCCTAAGTGGTAACAAAAAATATTAAAAAACCTTTTAGGCATTAAGGCACATTTCAAAGGTGGAAGAATTTTTATATTTTAAATTATGCTTTAAACAATATATGTTGCAGATCCGAGGATGATGAAAAGGGCGTTAATTTTGCTAATTTATTATACACCATATATTATACTATCGCTATGTTAAAAAGTTAAGTTGTACTACTAATAATGGATGTTTATTTCTGAAAAAAAAAATTCAAAACGCAACAAATGTAAATAACAAACTTATAATATTATATCTTGGATATTGTAATAATGTTAATATACTAATATTAATATGAAAATAAATGGTATCATTGTTTGCTGAAAAGGTAGTTAAAGCAGAAGCAGCACAAAATGTTCCAAAGCCCCAGCTCATCAGAAAAAGGTGATAGTAACTGTTTAGTGGCCTTCATTTGGTTCGATATACCACAGCTTCTTAGATCCAGGAGAGACCATCAATGCAGTATCGTATTGCTACCAAACTAACGCAAAAGAAATTTGAAATAATGAAGCATCCCCATTCAAGACTGAAAAGACAAGAAACTGCCCGACGTTTTCGACTACTTCAACAATTACTAGGCAAACGCTCCAACCTTCCACTTAATTACAAAAGACTTATTAATATGACCATCATAAGACCGATATGGACTTATGGAGTAGAGCTATGGGGCTCTACCAAACCATCAAATTCCTCTTGTATCCAATCCTAACAATCCAAAATCCTTCGTAAAATCCTTAACGCTCCTTACTTTCTCACGAATAAGCTCATCCATAAAGACCTTAATATCCCATATGTTACAGAATTAGCCCGAACCAGATATCAATCATTCCATGAAAAACTCCATTTCCACTCTAATCCACTAGTTTCTATCCTATCATCCTCTTCGATTCCTGATAATCCTCCGAGGCGCTTGAAAATCAGATGGCCCTGATACCTTCTAGTTTAAAATATTTTTGAGTGCTGCCGATGGGTGTATCTTCATGTATTTCATGTCAGTTTACTATATCCATCACATTTACTTGTTGTATATAATTATACACTTGTAAATATCAATAAATATGTTTCAATAAAAAAAAAAAAAATAAAACAATAATGAAGCCATCATTGGTAAATTAGATGGGGCCCATTTTGTTGCATATGTGACGTCAGAATAACGAGCTAAATTATGAAATTCTGCCAAATCCGCCCTACTCTCCGGACCTCTCGCGTACGGGATATCATTTTTTTGTAGACACCTGGACCACTAATTATGTGTTTAACAAATTAATGGACAAAGAAAATGTGTTTTAGGATTTTATTAATTTCAAAGATGGGAAATTCTATTCCGAGGGAATAAAAAAGTCGCTAAGTTGTTGGCAAAAACAAGTTGATAGTAGAAGAAACTATTTTGAAAAATTAAAAACGTTGTAAATGTTTCTTTTTTTAACAAAAATTCTGCGTTATTTTCAGGACATCAAAATATGGTATATGGTATCAATATTTGGTAAAGGCACAGTGATTAATTCTGACCAGTTATAATTCAAGGTTTTTTTTCTAAATAGCCATTGATTCACGACTAAATAATAAGAAAATAAAGATTAATATCTTAGGACAGTACTGAATGAGAAAATGTCCGACTTAATTTAAAATTTAATTCTGCTAAACGGGAAAAATATATGAATTAATAATGTACATTTTAATTACAACGGAGATAAGGGATGATGCGTGAGAGAAGGGTATGTCAAACGCGTAAGGGAAGAAATTAAAGGGAGTGCCATCGTTTTGGAGGTTTATCAGTTACTAGTTTTATAGGAATCGTGGAAGATATTTTTTCTTTTATTTAATCTGCGGGGTAACCCTGGGACACAACTGAACTCCATAAAGTGGGTAACCAACAATCTGGGAAAAACCTGGAGGCTGAGGATGATTTAACTCCTCGGTCGCCCATTGGGCGGCTCGTGAATAAAGTTGTGAAAGTATTTGTACTTTTACTTACTTATCTATGAAATAGTAAGGGAAAGCATTGCGATCGTGAAAATCTTCTTAATTCCAGTTTTCAAAGGAAATAAACGCTTAGTATATTAATATTATATATATATATATATATATATATATATATATATATATATATATATATATATATATATATATATTTTATAATAGTATTTTATAGACACTACAACGCATTTTGCACCTTTTTACGATTATATCATAAAAGACAAACGATTTTAATTAAACTCGCTATATCGATGTAAAATTTAATGGACTCGAATATGAAATAGGTTTTATTGTGATTGAAACAATTTTACTGAAATAATTAAATGCCGATAGTTTAAATTTTATTATTCTGAACTACCTTCAATTTTGTTAATTAGAACAAATTACCTATTTCATCTTGTTAGCATTCATATAAAATGACTAAATATTTTAAGTTAGATGAATTTGATAATAAAATAAAAGATAAAAAAGGAAAAGTATTTTTTTAAGTAATTTTTTTTTCAAGTTAAAACTGTAATATAGACGCATAATATATCTTTGGAAAACTAAAGATTTTAGAAAAAATATTATATTATACACAAAGTTCAAAATGCAATTGAGAGTGATGAATAGCGGATTAAATTAACTGATTATTGTATATAAAAATTGTATATAGTTAAATATTGTATTTTAATCTATAACTAAATATAATTCTTTAAAACTTTTTGAACTCCATTTATTTGTTTTTAAATTGATTTTAACAAACAAGGTAAGTGAAATACGTGTGTTGCCCTCACCAGATTTTTTTTTCACATGTGACATCACAAAAACACGGATACGAAAACCTACCAGCTAGTGAATAGTGGATGATTTTTTTTTGGTTTAGGTGGCATTTTCTTCTTTACACTATAACTTGCAAAGTTTACCCAAACTTTTTTGTGCTTTTAATTTTTTTATTATTTAATTGAAAAAAAAAGATACAAAATTAATATTCCAGTATATTTTTACTTTCCCTTACTATATATAGTAAGGGGAAGTATTGCGATCGTGAAAATTTTCGAATTCCAGTTTTCAACGGAAATGCCCATTTTAGGGTCCCCTGAGTCCAAACAACCAAGTCCCGCAAAAAGGTCTGTGTGTGTGTGTGGTAACTCCCGGGCGGAAACGGTAAGTCCTGTGAAACTGAAATTTCATATTTCAGACAAATATACGCCCGAGACGTTACAAAACCTTTTTCATTAATATGAGCTTACCAGAAGATCCACTTTAAACCATGCATTTTGCACCTTTTTTCGATTTTCTCGAAAACGGTTCCGACGATTTTGATTAAACTCACTATATCGATGTAAAATGTAAAGGGCTTTAATGTCATGTAGGCTTCATTCTGATTAAAATGGTCTGACAGGGCTTTAATACCGATATTTTACATTTTTTCTAGTAAAATACCTTTAATTTTGTAGATTTTGTAAAAATAAATATATTATCTTGTTACCACCGATGAAAAACACAAAAATATATAAGTTGAACGAATTCAATATCTAACTAAAGGAGAAATCTGAAAAAATATTTTTTAATGCAATTTTTTTATTTTGAACATAGCAACAGTAATATACTTTATGTAAAAGTTAATAAAGAGTGATGAAAAACTGATAAATATGATTATTTTAGATAATAATATAATGGATTTTTTAATAGAAAACATGTTTCTATATAAATTCAATTTAATTATTTCTTTAAGGGTTTCACGTATTTTAATCTCTAACTGTATTAGAAAATCCTTTCATTGATTTTTAAAATGGAGGTAAGTGAAAGTCGTGTGTTGCCCGCACCAGATTTTTGAACTTTAAATAGCATTTTTTTATGTATACATCGAATTTGATTTGAATAGTTTTAGAAAATCATCTTTTGGAGAAACCTGCGTTTATGAAGGGCGGTAGGGACCTTGGACAGGTAGTAAAACGTGAACTGGGAGGATAGTCCGTGAGCCAGCAACGAAAAATGCAACCCATTTTACCAAAATTTCTAGTATGTTTTATGCAAAGCATCTATTATAGTAAAGCAAAAAATACACGTCTGCCAACTCAAAAAGGGTGGATTACAAAAAAGAAATAGCACAAGGAATCACTCTTTTCTAACATAATTATGGTTACTATCATAGAAACGGCTCATTCTATGAGGATAATCGTTAATAAGGAAATCATCAAGTATCTAATAAGCTTTCATTTGAGGGGTAAAATACATTTGTATGTTCAATATTCATCGATATAGAGGTATTAAAAAAAAATAATAATTTGGCGAAAAACGAGAAATTTCTCTTTTCTAACATTATTATGAATACTATCATGAATAGCGCTCATCCTATGAGAATAATCATTATACGGATAATTATTATTTTTTTTTTAGACACCTCGACCTCTACTTACGGATTGCTTCAAACTTTGTTTTCCCTAATAAACAGAAAGTCGAGCTTAAATCTGGCTTACAAAAGGTTGATTTATTACTTATATATAAGACCTGTCCTGCTGTATCAATGCCCGATATGGTCCAATACGTGTACCGATAATTAGTTCATATCGCAAAATAAATTCATGATACTAATAGGCTCTTTCCAAGACGAACCCTAATAAACTGTTATAAATATACCGTTGGAAAGCTATATATTTCGGAAAAAAAATATTATCATATACACAAAACTGTAAATGTTAACGGATAGTGATGAAAAACCGATAAAAATAACTGATTGCCATAGATAATAATATAATGGATTATTTATTAAAACGCATGTTTCTTTTGAAATTCAATGTTAATTATTCTTTAACAATCTATTTTTAGCTCTAAGTATATTTTAAGATTCTTAAGAACGTATATAGTTAAATAATTCAATCTATAACATATGTTTCCAACGAAACTAAATATAATTCTTTAAAACTTTTTGAACTCTATTTATTAGTTATTAAAATGATTTTAGCAACGAAGGTAAGTGAGAGTAGTGTGTTGCCCTCACCAGATTTTTTTTTCTAATGTGTGACATCACAAAAACTGTTTGAGGAGGTTTTTAACAAAAACTGTTTTCTTTTTTACACACCTCGACCTCTACTTACTGATTGCTTCAAACTTTGTTTTCCCTAATAAACAGAAAGTTGAGCTTAAATCTGGCTTACAAGAGGTTTATTTATTACTTATATATAAGACCTGTCTTGCTGTATCAATGCCCGCCGATATGGTCCAATACGAATGCCGATAATATAATATGATTATATTATGGTAATATGAAGTGTAAAATAAATATTCTTTTTTTTTTGTCATAAAATCTGTCTCTTTATATAACATACGAGTAACCACTATTTTTCATCTCAGAGTATATATTATAATTTGCAAAATATTTTAAGGTTTTTTTTTTTTTTATCGAGATGATGATTTCCAAAAGGCACTTACGAGTAAATATATCAATTTCAGTAAATTTTACAGGAATCACAAAAATCACTCATTAATTTGTTATTGGACCTATTTATTTTATTCTATTTGCATTAAAATTTAGATTTTTTAAAAATATATTAACAATTTTATTTTTTCGTTATAGGGGGAAATGTTTTAGTATAATTTGGAATAAAATTATATGTGTAATTTGCAGCGTTTGGATAGACTTACAATTTCGAAACACGTTTTTAAAGGTCTTGTGATTTTTAAGATTAAATCAGATGATAGGATTTCAACAAAAATAAAGTATGGAATACATATCAATTTCATAAACATTGTTCATAAGTACTTTTGGAACTCAGTTTCTCAATTAATCATATCAATTTATTATAAATAAATGATTAAGTTCATATCGCTTCAAATTTCATATCGCACAAAATAAATCCATAATACTAATATGATCATTCCCAAGACGAACCCTAATAATAAACATTCATGAGATCTTTAATATTCCTCAAATCCAAAAATATGTTCTTAAAGTAACAATTGATTTATTTAACTCCTGCCAACTACAACAAACCACACGAGCACATAAGGGCAATAATGATTTATGCGCCGAACCATTCGATCTGCTAAAAGTTTGAAACATGTGCTTAAATTCTATCTATTCTATTCTGAAACGAAAATTACCGGTGCAGTAAACTTCTTGCAGCTTTGGGAGTCGAGAAATCATTAAATCAAACTAAGAATACAATTTATCTTCTCTATTCCCCTTAGGGTTTTACTAGACCGTAAATGAAGCTCCAGACACAAAAATCACATTGTTTGATCTAATTAATTTTGATCACGTTAGAAGTCTCAGTAATAACTTTATTTAATCAAATTATTTACGATATTCACATTCTTACAACTAATTAGCAAATCTGTTCATAAATAAAAATATTAATAAGATACCTATATTTTATTTAAGTATTCACAGATGGGTCTCAGACATTTGACCGGCACACAGTGGGCTAAATCCCCAATTTAGGTGGACAAAAGTCAAATCAAAAGTTCGGAATTTACCAGTGCTTCACCTTTTTATTATTAGTTGGCAAGACCCTTAATACTAATATTTCCCGCCATACCGTGTTTACAAATAAATAGTAAATGAATGAATCATTCCTGTTCACACAAGTGCCTAATAACCGGTAGTGGGATTATTTTTATTCGATGGTCATTTATTGTGTTCTAGGTTTATTTAGAGCAAAGTCTTTTTTCTTTTATTTAACAATGGACATTGCTGAGACAGGTAAGACATTATATTTTCAAACTCGTTGTTGACATTGCAATCTCACCTGTAGAGTTAATTTAGAAATTTGTAAATTTATGCCCCTATTCAATAACGAAAAACTATATAACCCCCAAGTTACCCCAGGGATTTGTTTCATCAACCCTTCTAGTCTTTAGATATTACAAAGAATGTTTGCGATTTTTTGCGCTTTAGGTGATACATATTTTTTTTCAGACACAACACTCCGAATCAAAAGATTTACAATTTATAATTTCAAGAATTTCCTAATGATATAAAATACATCTATTAGCAGGTTTTAGCAATTCCGAGCCATAATGAGATTTTTGTATTATTTTTTCCGTATTCTGGGACTTCAAAGGTAAAATATAGGGAAGTTTTAGATTTTAGCAAATAAATTTGGTGTTTGACCACTGTACGCTCGCCAATAGTGTCAAAAAATTAATTAGTTTTATAGTTTTTTCTTATAATTTTTTTAAATATTTTTTTCCGTATCTGGGACCCCAAAGGTTAAATATAGACAAGTTTCAGAATTTTGTCCACCTAAATCGGTCATATTGTCCACTGTGCGGCAGTGGTTCGAAACACACTCTTCGGAACAAAAGTCTGCATTGTTCGTTCTATTTAAGATATATTATCCATTTTAACGTAATTTTCTTCCTTAGTAAATTCACTCCCAATGGTATAATGAGCGTTTTTTAAGCTCCTTTTTGTGCCATAAAAATATATAGGTTTTGTCGATAAATTCAGAGAAATTGTCTTTGTAACTATTATATCTTATATATCTGTCTCCTGCAATTAACTTTATTTACAATCGTTATAGTTAAGTTTAAGAAAACTTTGGGTTTTATACAACGATTTGGTGGTTTTTCAAGTATTTAAAAAAAATGTCATAAAAATTTAAATTATTTTAAATATCTCAATATATACAAATTATAATAAAGTGAAAATTCCTTTTAAAAATTTTAGTTTTGTTTCTATTTTTTATGGACAAAATTTCAAAATAGTTAATTGATTTCTACGCTTTTGATAAAGTAGAATGTATAGTTGGCTATAGAGATTTCTTCAATGGAAAGACCATAAAAAAATTTACATATACAATTTTTTTGATGTCTAACTTAATTTTTCCAAATGAAGAAACTTGGTACTTCTCACAACCGAAAAATACGGTACGTACTTTCCATTCTACCTACCCCCATTCTACCAAACTGTACCTAGTTTGCATTCACTCACGATACGATACGTATCTCCACTCTACTGTTTCAAATTTCATGTGAATATTGATATCTTTGTAAATTATCTTTAGCCATAATTTGTTCTGTATAGCCCTTTCATTATTATGCTATAGCCATTGTGAATTAATTAATTGATTTCTTTGCATACACATTTTTTTTTAATGTTTTAATATCGACATTCTCTAGCTCAATAGTTTATATAATATTGTATTTAAAGTCATTGTAATTGTATTTCTTTTGTATCTTTTTAGCCCTTATGATGCCCACAATGGAGGTCGAAACGTTGGCAAACAATAAATAGTTGAGACTATTTAGTTGTTTTATTTACTGACCGCCACCCGGACTAATTCCTTCCAGTAAAATATCTATGTTAAATGTATTGTTTGTATTTTATTGTTAATAAAGCTTTTCTACTACTAATTCTTACAAACACATTCCCAATATATGTATAAATCAAACCGTAAAAAATTGCAAACTATCTAAAATAAATGTTTAAGAATCAGTAGAAATTATCCATGCATTACTAAAATTAAACACAATCCTGAATTGGAGTACCTCATATAAAAAATATATTACCAAGCTTAGTCAACAATTCTTTTTAAAATTTATAACAAATAACAATTATCTTAAAATAAATATTGGAAATTATACCAAATAGTACAAGACAATAGCATAGTTTTTTAAAATTGAGTACGTTTTTTATATCTATTTTTTCTTAGATTTATTAATGAGATATTATATTCTTTGTTTATGTGGTTAATTAAGAGAGTGGTTTACTTTAGGTATAGCATTATGTACAGATTTTTTATAGTGAAATAAAGTTAAAAAAAAAAAATGTTGAATATAAAAATCCATTTTTCAACAATTCTCGGAGAACGATCGACAAGTGTATTCTGTTTTATTTCGGATGGAGGGATTACGACTAAATATCCCGTGTAAGCGATACGGCTCGATAATACTTATATTAAGTAGCTTAAAATTTTCCAACAATTATTCATTTCACAATTATCCATACAATTATCCACTGCTAATAATGAAATCCAATTATTTCAAATAAACAGAATTAAAGGCTTTTCATAGGAAACCATTTTGAAACTTCGGCATTTAAGCCCTGTCAGATTATTTCAATGGGGATAACTGATATCTGATATAACTCGATAATACATTGATATATCGTGTTTGAATCATTTAATTAAGCCTTTTCCGAGAACATTATTTCAAAATATATAATCGATGACATGAAGTGGGATTCCAGAGAAAATGTTTTTGGCGTGAATATTGCTGTAATATAACGATGTTCCAATAAATATTATAAATCATTTCCAAGTATTTAATTAAACCATTTCCTAGTATTTAATTAAAACATTTCGAGTAAAGCAAACTTGAAATGAAAAATAATAATCATATTACGAACAGTATAAATATTAATTACATCATGAAGATCAATACATTTGAAATGTGGTGCAACTGCACGATACTAAGCATACCATGGGTTGATAAGGTGTCCAACGTAGAAGTATTAAGAATAATGGGAAAAGATTATGCAGGGAATGATTATTAAGGTAATTTTGGGCATAAATAAAAGATCCCCATCAATTAGTATATTGTCGGATCTTAAGTAATGTCTACAAAAAAATTATACATAGTCTCAATTATGAAGAAGCTGTACTTTAGACGGGATGAGCCAGTGTGGAAGATTGACCACCGTTTTTCTACAAGACTGAAAAATTACTATAGCTTAGATGTGCCAAGACCAAAACATACCTGGACGACACACCAGACTTGTTATTCCATTGCTACTGTTTACAATAATATTCCTCCAAATTTTCAATATTCTCACACAAATCGTCCAAAGTATTCAAATTATTACTACAATGTTAAAATATGGGAGAAATCCCCCAGTGAAGAAAAAATTGCTGTATTATTGAATCCAAATTACTTGTCGCTATAGACATGTCCTCAATTCCAGCCTGCGTCACTCATTCTGATATTTATCCTGTATACATGTATGTGAAGAGTCCACAGAAGAAAGGAGGGATGTCATTTGGAGTGCTTTCCGAGGAAATCGAGTTTTTAGGTTTGGATCTTTAATTACTTAAGTATGTTGTATCATTTTTATTCAATTTTTTTATATGTCCGTTTCCTTTTTGTTTTGCGTTTCAAAAAAATAAATTTGCCCGAAACAGACATAACATACATAATTTTTATATTCTTTAAGTATTATATTGTTTCTTACTGTGTAGTGTGTTATTGTGTTTTTATAAAAAAATGTGTTATATTTTGTAATATTATTTAATTATTGCATTGTTTCTTGCGGTGTACTATGTTACTTTTTGTTATTGTACTAACGAGCTTATTGGCTCTAAGAAACCATCTAATCCTCCCGCATCCAGTCTTTACAATCCAAAATCCTTCGCAAAATCCTGAATGCTTCGTATTTTGTCACAAATCAACTCCTCCATAATGACCTAAACATCCCATTTGTTGCAGACATAGCCGTGATAGATACTCCTCTTTCCATTCTAAACTCCCTGCCCATACAAACCCACATGTCCGTAATTTATCTTCCTCAGGTATCCCTGATAACCCTCCAAGGCGACTGAAAAGAAGGTGGCCTCGGGACCTTCAGTCTTAAAATAGTTTGTGAAGTGCTACGACGGGTAGTTCTTTCTCAAGACATTTTCATGACTTTTTATTTTCATTCTACATATTTACTTATTGTATTCTTTAGTACAGTTGTAAATTACTATAAATAAAAATAAAAAAAAGTTATTGTTCTTTCATTGAATTTCCGCAGGTGAACTCTTTTCCCACTTGCCTTAGTCGGATAGTGACTTTTACTTGCTCTGTAAAATGTCTGTAATTTGATTTAAATAAAGAAGTTATTTAAAAAAATAATAAAAAAGTCAAAGTCGTGAAAACCATTATATCCATCAAGTCGTATTTTAGACATTTTATATATAGGAGAGATATGTGGAATGATACAGCGCATTTTGCAAGGAAATATACGTGGAAAATATAGAGAGAAAGGCCAGGGATGAACTGGATTCGAAATATCAAAGATTGGTTCGATTGCAGTAGCAGGTTATTCAGAGCCGCCAACAACAGACATAAAACTGATTTCCAACCTTCGATAGAAAAGGGACACCAAGAAAGTAGGTTATTAATATAATACTATATTTGTTTACTGTCACTTGCCTTTATATGGAATATATTATAAGGTAAAGTATTGCGCTCATGGAAATTTTCAACAGAAATACACTTTTTGAACTGAGTCCAAACGACAGGACAATCCCTTGAAATAGTCTGTTTTTATATGGTAAGTCTAGTTACATTACATTGATGCAAAATTAAATGTGCTTTAATTTAATTTCGGCTTAATTCCGATTAAAATACATTGATTAAATGCCAACTATTTAAAGTACCTTTAATTTTATTAAGGGTGTATAGTCGACTGTGGGGAGCCCGTGGCTGAGTGGTTAGCGCGCTAGTCTTTCATGCTAAAGTTGTGAGTTCGAATCCAGTTACTTCAGGGCTTTTATAAGGGTCTATTTAAATGGGGATTCACTCACAGCCTGTCCCCCGGGTATGTGAGACCCGTCAGCCAAATGGTGGCCACTCACAAAATTAGGCGTAGGGAGTGATGACCCTACCCTACAAATTGCATCGAGAAAGGCGAGTGTAATCTCCCAGGATACTACGCCGCGAGGCCCAGGGCCTGCACGGTCTGTCGCGCCACTGAAAAAAAAAAGGAAAAAAAAAAGTCGACTGTGAAACTATCGTAGATATAAATAATCGGGATTCAGTCGTTTTGTTGCTATATACATGTTGGTGATTGTCTGAATTACCATTCAAGACATGTTTGATTCATGCAATGAGTATCTGACCATATATTATAACCATGTAACCATTTTTAGAACGATTTTTAACAAAATCGTGAATAATTTTCTAATTCTAAATTTACCAGAAATACGAGTTTTAGGGCATCTCAGTCCAAATGACCAAAATCACCTAGGTGTGTGTATATGCCTCAAGTTCGAAGACGATAAGTTGTATAGAAGTAAAATTTTATATTTTAGAAGCGTTTATGCCTGAGATGTTGCAACAGCTTTTTCAAGAAAATCAGTGAACCACAAGATTCAGTTTATACAATGAGGTTTCCAAATTATAATTATTTTCTCAAAAACGACTCAAACGATTTTCACGAAACTTTAATCGGTGTAATATTTAATATGCTTTAATATCATGTAGGTTTCATTCGAATCGAAATAGTCCGACAGGGCTTAAATGCCGATATTGAAATTTTCTTTCTCCAAACTATTTTTAATTTTGTAGATTCGATAAACTACAAGATCCATTTTATACTATGCGTTTTACCCATTGTAACGATTTTCATGAAACTTGGGGATATTTCTTCTTGTAGCCACATCAAGTTGAAATAAAACTTTTCAGAAACTCACATTTTATTAGAATAATACTGTTTTATCCATCAAATGGTTCGAATTAGAATTCCCTGACCTTGCTATATATGAGAAGAAAAACCGTGCCTGATCTAACCTAATAGAATTTTTTTTAATTTTGAAAAAGGTAAAAGACCAAGATAAAAGTTTAAAAGTTATTTATTTATCAGTCTTTATAGTTAAATATTGTTTACTTGTAGTTAATAATATAAATACATTAGTTAAATTCTCAGAAATAATAAACTAAATTCAAATCAAATTTGATAATTGCATACTTTCTTATTATAGTGCCAAAAATAAATAAAAGGCCCTTTGAATATTCGTTTTCTTTATGTAGAATACACAGTAAAATCTAGTTAACCAACAATGAAAGATATTTCTTAGAGTGAGAATAGGGGAATACACATAATTTAGTAATTAACATTATAAAGACGTTAGATATTGTACGAGGAAGGTTATGATGACTGTTATCTCGCGTTATATTCTTCCAAAAAGTACTACATCCCTTTTAATTCTTTCCAAAAAGTACTATATCCACGTTTCATTCCAAAAAGTACTATATCCATATTATATTTTTAAAAAGTCATGGGAAAAGTGCAATAATTTGGAAAAAGTAAGTTGTTAATAAAGTAAAAAAAATCTGGTGCGGGCAACACACGACTTTCACTTACCTCCATTTTTAAAATCAATGAAAGAATTTTCAAAAACAGTTAGAGATAAAAATACGTGAAACTATTAAGGAATTAATTAAATTGAATTTATATAGAAAAAACATGTGTTTTAATAAAAAATCTATTATATTATTATCTGAAATAATCAGTTAGTTTTATGTTCATTTCATCACTCTCTATTAACATTTAAAAGCTTGTGTATGAGATAATATTTTTTCTAAAATCTTTAGCTTTCCAACGATATATCATACATGTATATTACTGCCCTTATGTTCAAAAACGAAAAATTGCATAACAAAAATATTTTTTCTGTTTTCTCCTTTAGTTGGTTATCGAATTTATTCAATTTATATATTTACCTGTTTTTCATCAGCGTTAACAAGATAATATAGATATTTTTATTAAATCTACAAAATTAAAGGTACTTTAGGAGAAGCAAATTTAAAATATCAGCATTTAAGCCCTGTCAAACCATTTTAATAAGAATAAAACCTACATTATATGAAAGTCCATTAAATTTTACATCGATATAGAGAGTTTAATCAAAATCGTCGGAACCGTTTTCGAGAAAATGGAAAAAGGTGCAAAATGCATGGTATAAAGTGCCTCTTCTGGTAAGCTCATTTTGATGAAAAAAGTTGACACGTCTCGGGCGTATAGTTGTCTTAAATATGAAATTTCAGTTTCATAGGACTTACCGTTCCGGCCCGGGAATAACCACACACACACACACACACAGACCTTTTTGCGGGACTTGGTTATTTGGACTCAGGGGACCCTAAAACGTGTATTTTCGTTGAAAACTGGAATTCGAAAATTTTAACGATCGCAATACTTTCCCTTACTATATATAGTGTAAGTAAAAATAAACTAAATTATTAACTTTAATAAAAAAAATCGGTCTAGTAATAAATGAATGACAGATTTTTGCGTTTCCCTATAAAATTGCCTGAAGTGGATATAGTAACCTTTTGGAACTCAACGTCTCAATTATTCACGATTTTCATACATCCACCTGTTTAATTTTGACGTTCCAGTGTACATAACCGAAGATTTCATTTAATTAGTTACAATTGTTAAGATACCGAAATATCCTGTTATTACCAAAGAATAATCTCCAATTCGGCAGGAAAGAATTCCATGAAAATTGCGAAGTGTTGACAATGGAGGAGAATATTCAGAATGTATTATGAAGAGAGAGATGGTACATCTTCCAAGGAATTTGATGATGAAATTGTGGGACCAATTTTAATACATTCCTTACCCCCTCCATAAACATACCTTACTTCATGTTTCGTAGTATTGGTAATGTTATTGACTGACGGGCTATGAATTTCTCCCATCAAATATCACCGTTTCCACCTAGAAATGGACGGAAGATTCTTATTATCATGTTTTTGTAACCTCTTTTTTACTTTCAATTAAATATAGGAAATGTATAATAAGTAAAAAATCTGGTGCGGGCGACACACGACTTTCACTTACCTCTGATGTCAAAATCAATTTAATTACTATTAAATATACTTAGATTTACAAATTTTGAAGTCCATTTAAATAATTTTTTTTTTTTTAGTTTCGCTGGAAACATATGATTTAGATTAAATAATATAGCGATATCAAATCGTTACATATAATTACCAGTGATAACTTTATGCCCTAATTGTCACTTTACATTGCATTTTACAGCTCTGTATATAAGATAATACATTTTATAAAATATTAACCTATCCAACGGTATATTATACATCTATGTTAAATAAATATTTTCTTTATATCAATATATTATAAAAAACGGAAGATCTCATATAACTATTAAGGTATATATTCGGGCTGAATAACTTCTTCCATAAAGACACAATTTTTTTATTCATATTAAAATAGCACATTTTTTCTTCCAAATCTTTTTTATTTTCATTGATATACAAATTCATAAGTGATAGTCAACGTTTCGGGGCCTTTTCCCCATTTTCAAGACTAAATTTTTTAAAAAAAAACATTTTGCTTTTAGTTAGATTTTAATAAATAATTATTTTCATAATATAAATTTAAATTCAAATTACCTTTTTTTTATCTGCACATACTTATATTCTATGGCACATAGCTGCGTCAGCATGTAAGGTTGACTATTGGCTCATTGTTTTTCCTTTGTAAACTTTGTACTTTAATATTGTTACATTGATCTAATTCCTGAGTTTGTTTTTATTTATATTTCGATATTATTACTTATTTTGTTTTTCACTATTTTATTGTTCTACTTTTCTTAAATTTTTATATTATTTATTACGTCCGCGTAATGAGTGCCTAGATTTTTGGTTTCTGTTTTAAAATTAACTGGTTTATTGTTATTTTGGTTATGTGTATTGCTTCTGGTATTTTTCTATTTATATTATTTTTTGATGTATCTAGTATTTTTATATTTTCAAAATTAAATTTATGTTGATATTTTGCGCTATGTGTTGATAACGCTGTAGCATTTGAATTTTGTATACTTTTACAATTGGAAATGTGTTGTGATAATCTTGTTTTTAATAAAATCATTACAATGTGCAAAGCGCATAGTATAAAGAGGATCTTGTGGTTCGCTGATTTACTTGAAGAAGCTCAGGCGTATACGTTTATAAAATGTGAGATTTTACTTCAACTTATTATTTTTGAGCTAGAGCTTATACACTCACGGAGGGTATATTGGTCATTTCGACTCAGGGAGCCCTAAAACATTGTTTCCGGTAGAAAATTTCACATTTTTGTTAAAAATCTTTCTATTAATGTATGATTAAATGGTTATAATATCAGAATCAAACACGTCTTACATGGTAATTTAGACAATCAGCAACATGTAGAACATTAAGGTCGTTATGGATGAGTTTATTCGTGATAAAGATAGGAGCATTGAGGATTTTACGAAGGATTTTGGATTGTTAACGTTGGATACGAGAGGAATGCGGTGGTTTAGTAGATCCCCAAAGCTCAATTGAGACGTTGATTTCCAAAAGGTACTATATTCACTTTAGAAAATTTTACAGGAAACGCAAAAAATCTGTCATTTTTTTATTAGTGGACCAATTTACCTGATTATTTTTCTATTAAAATCAAAAGTTGATTTTCGAGTGTGTTGCCAACTCATTTTTCCAAATTATTGCACTTTTCCGATGATTTTAAACAATATAATATGGATGTAGTACTTTTTGGAACGAAACATGGATATAGTACTTTTTTGGAAGAATATAACACGAGAAAAGTTGGTAACAGTCACTATTATCTTTCTAATACATTACCGATAGTCTTAACGTCTTAATATCGTTAATTACTAAGTTATGTATATTTCTTTGTTGGTTAATTACATTGATTATCTATTCTTCATAAAGAAAGTGAATATTCAAAGGACAATTTATCTATTTATGGCACTATAATAAGAAATTATGTAATTATGAAGTTTGTTTTGAACTTGTATTTACTATTTGTGTGAATTTAGCAAATTTAAATATATTATTAACGATGTGTAAACAATATTTAACCATAGATAGTGATAAATAATAACTTTTGAGCTTTTATTTTACATAACAAAATCGACTACTAAGTTAGAAAAAGCACGGATTTTCTTCACATATTTAGCAAGTTCGTGGAATGCTAATTTAAACTATTTTCTGCATCAAATACCATTATTCTATTAAAATGTGAGTTTTTGAAAAATTCTAAACCAAATTTATGTTGCTACAAGAAGAAATACTATGAAAAAACTTAATTTAATTGACAGCCTAAAAGAACCAAAGCAACGAAAAAAGTTGTTTCAAATAGCCTGAAAACTGATTATTAGGTTAAAACCACTGATCAAAATAATAGCGGTGATTCAAGACGTGCTAAATGAACCAATAAAAATGCATAAAATGATAAAAACAATAAATTAATGGTGATATCTTACGGGATTAGGTGCTTCTGCCGTATAGTAGGAAATATAGTACAGTACCTTTTGGAAGGAAATGAAAGGAACAGTTATATCTGTTTATATAGGATATAGTACGTTTAGTAACGAAACATGGATATAGTACCTTTTGAATAAAATGCAATGTGTATTTAGTATCTTTTTGAATGAAATGCAATTTTTAAATACTTTTTTAAAGGATTTTTATGTTTTTTAGATAAAATTTAATGACGGATTTCGATAAAACTGAACCATTAGAATACAAATATGTGAAAATATCAATTTTGAAAAAAATTTCCTTTAGTACCTTTTGGAAAACAACGTCTCAATTCTGTTAGTCCAAATTGATTTTATGACAGTTATGTAGATGAGCCTAGATAAAGAGGTAGTAGTAAATGTTGAAGTAGTCGAAAACGGCGAGCTGTTTCTTCTTTCTGTCGTGTTTCCAATCCTGACAGCATACATTAAGGTCTTTGATGTGGGACTAAGAGTGTGGGAAGCAATAAGTGTATTAGTATGGACTGATAATACACAAGTAAATCAGCATTTATTTATCAGCATAAGTGATAAATAAATAAAAATACAAAAATCAGTCTTTGATCACATCCAGTGGTTTGATCTGGATGACCATTTTTAACGTTACAAGATCATGTATCCATCCGAAAAATCGTAGGAACAGGTAAATATGTAAATTTTAAATTTAAGCCTACCCTGTTTACCTCCTTATATAGTGCATATTACGTTTAATATAATAATAATAATAATAGGCTTACCGAACCCGAAGGTTCGATGCCCATACCACCAAACTTCGCCTGCACAGACTCGTCCAATGTTCACCAGTCATGCCCAAGTTCCCGAGATCAGCCTTAATGCAATCCTCCCATCGACGTTTCGGCCTACCTTTCGGACGCCTACCAGTCGGTTCAGCGGATACCAACTTTCTCGGAATCCGTTCCTCACTAAGCCCAACAACTTTACGCGCCCATTTGAGTCTCCGCGATGATATCAACTCAATTATATTCACAGGGCACAAACTCCGCAATTCCGCGTTGTGCAGCCTTCTAAACTCCCCAGTGGCCTCATCTCTCTTCGGACCAAATATTTTACGCAGTACCGTCGGAAGAATAATAGTTTAATAAATTCTAACCTTTAAGTTTTTAGACAAAAGCCGCGAGCTAAGTAATTTAGCAACTGAATAATAACACGCATTTCCCACCTTTAACCGGGACTTTATTTCTTCCTGGATTTCATTTTTTTTTGTTATCATTGAACTTAAATACTTGAATTTCTCTACGTGTTCAAATGTATGACCTGAAATATTAATATCATCAAGATCGCCACCATTTCTGCTACTAATCATATATTTCGTCTTATCGGTATTTAATTCGAGACCTATTTGTTTACCGGTTTTTATTAACACACTTGTATTTAGTTGTATGGTTTCTGTGTCTACACCTAGCAGTACCAAATCATCGGCATACCCCAAAACCGGAATCTTGTCACCCATATTCAAGCCTTTCTCGGTACACATCACCTTTTCTATGACATATTCTAAGGCCATATTACGTATATAAACTATAATAAAGCGTGATTTCGCAGATGCTCAGTGGGGCCTTTTTAAATTATGTTCCGCGTCCCACCATTACTAGCAAGTGAAAGAATATTCTAAATTATTTGCAACGATTTTTAGACACAATATCATCTGGATAAAGTATTGATGTTGATTATTAATAATAAACCA
The DNA here is from genome assembly GCA_023052935.1 of Piezodorus guildinii. Lineage (NCBI taxonomy): Eukaryota > Metazoa > Arthropoda > Insecta > Hemiptera > Pentatomidae > Piezodorus > Piezodorus guildinii. The sequence continues at coordinate 43,256,411 of CM041295.1, forward strand.
GTAACAATGTATATTTGCGGCCCTGAAATGATCAGCCTGAGTATTACTTACTGGAAGGCTTTTCGAAGAAGCACATAAATAAATCTTAAGAGTCTTGAGGGAGTTCCACATAGGAAAATTTATACGTGTCTCGACGAAGAAGGGGATTTGAATATCGTTGAAATTATATTTTGTTTCTGACATGTATATGCCTTTTGGCTTTGGTCTCTAACTTTCATTGTGTAACTTTCTTTTACTCTGACGTACCTATATTCTTAATCCGACCTGGATCTCTATGGAACTCCATCCCTTCCAACATCCGTGACTCCCAAATTCTTTCAACATTTAAATCCCGTCTATTCAGCCATTTCCTGTCAATCCAATTCCCCAATAATCCTAATTAGATCCTAATTTCAGGAAAAATCGACAAATAAAGCAGACAGATACGTTTATTTATCTTTCATAGATACCTTCGCAGCAAATATTATTCGAAAAGATTATCTTTTCAAAGATGAAAGATTAAATCACATATAATTTTACAAACATATAAAAGCATTGTAATTTTTCTTAAAACTTTTTTTTTTCTTTATAGTATTATTGTACTTTTGATTATATAATATTATCTGTCCTCATTCTGGACACATGGATATATTTTTATTTATTTTTTCTTGTTTTCACATTTTAGTAGAAGTTGTCTTTTGAATTATTTTATTTTTTCATCTTATTAATTCAATTCTGTTGTTATTTTTACTTACATTTATATTTTTAATTATTTTACTCTAAGATTTTAGTCTTAAGACCCTTGTTTATTTCCTGTAATATCATTCTTAAGGGACTCGTCCCAGAATAAATAAAGAATTATTATTATTATATATGGAATATCTGGAATATTCCGCAAAAAAGTCTGAGTGTGTATGGTAAGTCCAGCGCGAAAATGAAAAAAACCTATGAAACTGGAATTTCATATTTAAAACAATTATACGCCCGAGATGTTACTACAACTTTTTAACAAAATTCAGCTGACCGAAGGTGCTACTTTATACCATGCATTTTGCACCTATTTACGATTATCTCAAAAACGGGTTTAACGATTTCGGTTAAACTAGCTAAATCGATGTACGTGATTTAATATTATGTAGGTTTCAGTCAGATTGAAATAATCTGATAGGGCTTAAAAACCGATATTTCAAAATTTATTCCTCTAAAGTACCTTTATATTGAGGATGTATCGTCGAATGTAGAAACTATTATAGGTGGAATAATCAGGAGTCAGTCTTTTTTTTAAAATATTTTTTTAATTAAGGGCAAAATTTAAAAAAAAAAGACTGACTCCTGATAATTCTACCTATAAAGTACCTTCAATTTTGTAGATACAAAAAAAAACACAATATAATCCTGTTATCTACGATAAAAAACAGGTAAATATTTAATTTGAATGAATTCGATATCTAACTAAAGGAGAAAAGTCCAAAAATATTTTTTAATGCAATTTTTTGTTTTTGAACATAAGAACAGTAATATAGGTGTATAATATTCTTCTTCTTCTTCTTCTTCCAGAGGCGCGACAGGCCGTGTAGGCCCTCGCGGTGTAAACTCCTGCAAGTTTACACTCACGTTTCACGATGCAATTTTTAGTGTAGGGTCATCACTCCCTACGACTAATTTTTTGAGTGGCCACCCTTTGGCTGACGGGTCTCACATACCCGGGGGAGAGGTTTTGAGTGAATCCACATTTTTTTACATCCTTATAAAAGCCCCGCCGGGACTGGGATTCGAACTCAGAACCTGTAGCATGAGTGACTAGCGCGCTAGCCACTCAGCCACGGGCTCCCCAATATACGGTGTATAATATACCGTTGGAAAACTAAAGATTTTAGAAAAAATATTGTCTTATACACATGATGGAAAAAGTTTAATAAAGAGTGATGAAAAGCCGATAAAACTAATTGATTATTTTAGATAATAATTTAATAGAATTTTTACTAAAACACATGTTTCTATTTTTTAGTTTCACTCATTTTTTTTCTCTAACTGTATTTGAAAATTGATTAATTTATTATAACAACGGTGGCAAGTGAAAGTCGTGAGTTGTCCGCACCAGATTTTTTTCTGATGTTGCAGCCCCTGATGATGACTCACATGTTTGAGCCGGAACGTCGGCAAAATCAAAATATTTTTCACACGACTAACTCCTGATTATTTTTACCTAGGATTATTGAAGAAAATAATTAGTTTTAATTTCAAAGTAAAATTGAAAATAGGCTTTTTTATTATGTGTGAAAGATTTTTTAATTAGCCTGAAAGGAAGAAAATGCGACAAAGTGTGTTAAGGGTTGGGCGAGGGTAGAAGAGACGCCATTGCTCCCTCCCTCCGCTCCCACCGATCTTCTTTAACTTGACAGCCCGTAGTTGATGGCCCATTAGAAACATACTCTACGAAGCACGTGACAATATTATCTTCCCCAGGTAATATACTCACTTAAATTATATAGTGATGGTCAAAAAGTTAAAATAAAGTAATTGACCATAGAAAAACTAATTCGCGAAGGTAGTCCGTAGATTTAGATAAAAAATATTTGTTACTCTCACTTATCATGATATTTACAAATGATTTCGGATGAGATAACCTTACAATCAGCTAAAGGTTTTTTTTTTTTTTTTTTTTTTTTGTAATTATGATTCATTAGCCTACATGACTTAAATGTTATAGATTGAAAATAGAAATTATAGATTATGTCTGGTGTGCGCTACACACGACTTTCACTTACCTCCGTTGTTAAAATTATATAAGAATTTTTAAATACATTTAAAGACACAAATAAATTGTTAAAGAATTAATTAAATTGAATTTCTATAGAAACATGTGTTTTATTAAAAAATCTATGATATTATTATCTAAAACAATCACTTAGTTTTATCGGCTTTTATTACTCTCAATTAACTTTTACAAGATCTTGTGTATTAGATAATATTTTTTTCTAAAATCTTTAGCTTTCCAACGGTATATTACGCATGTATATTACTGTTCTTATGTTCAAAAACGAAAAATTGCATTAAAAAATATTTTTTTAGTTTTCTCCTTATGTTGCTTTTCAAATTTGCTCAACTTGCATATTTAGCTGTTATTTATTAATGCTAACTAGATAATATGGTTATTTTTATAAAATATACAAAATTAAAGGTACTTTAGAAGAAGAAAATTTAAAATATCGGCATTTAAGCCCTGTCAGACTATTTTTATCAGAATAAAACCTACACGATATCAAAGCCCATTAAATTCTACATCGATATAGCGAGTTTAATGAAAATCGTCTTCAACAAAATCGTAAAAAGGTGCAAAATGCATGGTATAAAGTACATCTTCCATTCAGCTGATTTTGATGAAAAATTTTTTGTAACATCTCAGGCGTATAGTTGCCTTAAACATGAAATTTCAGTTTCATAGGATTTTCTCTTTTCACCCGGGAGTTACCACACAGACCTTTTTGCGGGACTTGGTTATTTAGACTTAAAGGACCCTAAAACGTGTATTTCCGTTGAAAAGTGGAATTCGAAAATTTTCACGATCACAATACTTTCTCTTACTATGTATTTCATATTTTTTGAAAGTAAAAAAATTATACATATAAAAACGAATAAAATGATTGAATTTTTGTTAGACATATTTATTGATATTTACAACTGTATTTAAAAAAAAAATCTAGATAATGTGAAAGTTATATAATACAATGACATGAAAAACATGTATAGAAGCTTCACATTGGAAGCACTCTAAAAATATCCTAAACTATCGTAGAAAGTCTCAGGACCATCTCCTTTTTCAGGCGCCTCGGAGGATTATCAGGAATTGAAGAGCAAGAAAGAATCGAAATTATTGGGTTAGAATGAGAAAACAGTTTGTCATGAAAGGATATAAAGATGAAATAGGGAACATGAAAGTTTTTATAGATGATCTTATTCGTGACAAAGTAAGGAGTGTTGAGGATTTTACGAAGGATTTCGGATTGTAAGGATTGGATGCGTGAAAAAATTTATGGTTTAGTAGAGCCCCATAGCTCTACTCCGTAAGTCCAGATTGGTCCTAAAATAGTCATGTAGATAAGCCTTTTGTAGTTAAGAGGAAGGTTTGAACGTTTGTCTAGTAAGTGTTGAAGTAGCCTAAAACGGAGAGCAGTTTCTTGCCATTTTAGTCGTGTATGAAGATTCCAAGTTAGGCGTTTGACGATGAGTCCTAGGTATCGGAACTGTTCAACAGGAAGTAGTTGAGTGTTATTAAAGGATACTATGTAGCACGAAGCCATTGGTTTACGACGAAGGGTAAAGGTTATTTGATGGGAATCGTTGGAATTTAAAAAATTTAAAAGGATTCTAAGCTGGAGAAAAGGTTTAGTAAAGAAAAAAATAATACTTTTTTTTTAATACTTAAAAATTATAATCTCAAGTTTTGAATAATTAAAACCTGTTGATAAAATAAATCTGTTAATATACTTCAGTCAGTAGAATTGTGTTCCATTCCTTAATATTTTAAGCATTTGAATCCTGTCTTAAATATTTTATATATTTTCACGGAATCGCTAAGTACAAGCTGGTTTTTGGATTTAAAAAAGAAGTTCTAAAGAATAGTTAAAAAGTTTCTAAATAATTTTATTCTTGTTTTTTTCATAATGTTTAAGACCCATATTAAAATAAATAATATTAAATGGCTAGTCATAAGGGACGAAACGTTATGTATTAACGATGTAATTAGATTTACATTGTTTAATTATTAAATATAAAATTATGACGTCATAAAAGTGGTTCTTTTTTATCAATAAAATTAGATGAACAATTAAATTTAAAATCAATTTTGTCTAATGTCTAAAGAATGGTCAGATAATATTAAAACATTTGTGATGGAAAAATGTTTTTTTTTTTTTTATAAAAAAAAAAATTAAAGGTTTCTGGCGGAGTAAGATTTTCAGTCTAATAATGAAGTTGAAACTGAAGAGAAATCGATTTTGCAAAAAAAAAAAAATTCAAACACCACGGCGGAAAGAGGCATAATAGACCTTACTCCAAATTAATTTGGCTTGGCCGATTTTAAATATCCAAAAAAAATCTAATGACTTGAACGTAAAAAAAAAAATAATTAATTGAATTGTAAGGCCCTCTAAGTCTTTTTTGTATTAGGAAACAATACTCAATTAATTATTTATTAATTTGCTCAGGTACATTAATCCTCTTATATTAGTGAATCTTTGGAGAAAAAAGTTTAAAAAATAATAATAATTATATATATATACTTTTTAGAAATTCACAAAAAACAAACAGAATGTTCGTAAAAAGTATATATTCATGATCAAAAAAATGGTTCTGAATTCTTTAATTAAAATTTTAATTTTTAATTTACTTATTAATATAATAATAAATGTTATTTATCTTCTTAATATATCGTAATGACTTCTGGAGATGGGGAAAAGCCCCAGAACGTAGACTCAAGATAAAAATAAAAAAGCCCTATTGCTAAAGATATTCTCGTAGATTTACTAATATATGATAATAAGATAATATACCTGATATGGTAAAAAGTTTATATAAACGTATCATCTGCGAGTTTATACAAATTTATAATTATAATATAAAAGACATTTATATAATTGTAATATAAAAGACGTTCATATAATTGTTTTACCTCTCTATTTAGTTCTAAATTTGGTCTCATAATTATCAACATTTTTTATTTATCATGTTTTCATTATTTGTATTTAAAATATTTCTGTATATCTGTAATCTTTTAATTTAAATGTCACTACATTCATAATAATTTTTCATTGTCATGTGTACTGATATGCATCTCGTTTGTTATTTTGACGTTTGCAGCCCTGATGATGGCTCACAAGTTTCAGCCGAAAAGTCGGCATAATTTAAAAAAAATTGAGGCTGACTCCTGATTATTTCTGCCTATGATTAAGAATTCTGCTTTATTATTAAGAATGGAATACTCCTAAAGTGTCTCCGGATCTTTAAAATTTTTTTTTTATCAAATTTACTTTCTTACATGTTATTAATTTAACCACTTGATTCTATATAGGGTCATCCAAATTGAAATAACGTTTAGGACTTATCCCTATCTTCAGAACACACTGCACTATATTAAAATTAAAAAATCTGGTGCGGGCAACACACGACTTTCACTTATCGCCGTTTTTAGAATCGATTAAAGAATTTTCAAAAGCAGTAAGAGATAAAAATGAGTGAAACCATTAAAGAATTAGTTTAATGTAATTTCTATAGAAACGGGTGTTTCGTTAAAAAAATCTATGATATTATTATCTAAAACAATCACTTAGTTTTATCGGCTTTTTATTACTCTCTATTAACTTTTACAAGATCTTGTGTATTAGATAATATTTTTTTCTAAAATCGTTAGCTTTCCAACGGTATATTACACATGTATATTACTGTTCTTATGTTCAAAAACGAAAAATTGCATTAAAAAAATATTTTTTTAGATTTCTCCTTTGGTTGCATTTCAAATTTGCTCAACTTGCATATTTAGCTGTTATTTATCAATGCTAACTAGATAATATGGTTATTTTTATAAAATATACAAAATTTAAAATATCGGCATTTAAGCCCTGTCAGACTATTTTTATCAGAATAAAACCTACACGATATCAAAGGCCATTAAATTCTATATCGATATAGCGAGTTTAATCAAAATCGTTTTCAATAAAATCGAAAAAAGGTGCAAAATGCATCGTATAAAGTGGCTCTTCTGGTAAGCTCATTTCGATGAAAAAGGTTTTGTAACGTCTCGGGCGTATATTTGTCCTAAATATGAAATTTCAGTTTCATAGGACCGTTTCCGCCCGGGCGTTACCACACACAGACCTTTTTGCGGGACTTGGTTATTTGGACTCAGGGGACCCTAAAATGTGTATTTCCGTTGAAAGCTGGAATTCGAAAATTTTCCCTTACTATATATAGTAAAAAAAAACAACCTTATTATTAAATTTGTTGGACAATCGAATTTCCTATCGTAGAGGATGAAGTTAAGAGGGCATGTCATGCTCTACTAACGGATTCCCTAAGGCTCAGTTCGATCAACAAGCGCTGGGCAAAACACCTTATAAGGAGAAGAACGGATACCATTAGAATTGAAGAGAAAATATGCTGTTGCACAGTTCAGGATGATTACTGCCATGACTACTTCGCACCGGATCGGAGTGGTAGGGTCTCCACTTTGCTGCCTTTGTCATGGTGAAATGGATGCAGCGTATCTAGATGCTCTCGATTACAAAAAAATGAGGTGAAACTCCATCCAGTTCGGAGTGGTACTGAGCTGTCAGGAAGTCGAAATGGGAAGGCATGATATAAAAAAAAAAAAAAAAAAAAAAATTAAATTACACAGTAGATCCAAAATAACCATTTTACTAATCATGAATTTTTTTTCTAAAAATATAATATATTCAATTGGATAGGTCGTGTGAGAGTAATAAGACTTGGAAGTAATTTCCCGAAGTAATTTCCAGCCGTGAAGACACAAAGGAAGCGTGGTGCTCGGCTCGATTAGGAATGTTGAGGCAACTGATCCAGGGAAGAGAGTGGAGGCTGGTCGATAAGGGCCCAATGGCCCCCAGGACACTCCCGTTTACAGCCAGCTATTTCTGACACCTTCCTCCTTCACAATTAAGCGATTCCTAACTACTTGTAATTAGTACGACAAAGTTAATGAATAAGTAAAATTTATGGTAAAGATAGCCGAATGGTCTTATTCTATCCTGACAATTAATGTTTTCACAGTGCTAATTTACTTTAGTCAAATCAGAAATTCGAACGGATTGTAAAGTACAGAAACTTTTAATAAACAAGTTTTTGATAAAGCTTAATCTTTAAGCTTTATCAAAACACTGCTTCTCTGGGATGAAATTTGAGTGTGGTATCATTTATGTTTTAAAATGCGCTGTTTCACCGAAAAAGAGTTTATCACTGAAATCGAGAATCGCGAGATGATTTTATATATGACAGAGAAGAGAAAAGGAGACTTAAGAGTAGGGATATTCAATACTAACTATCATAGACAACTTTACATTTAAAATAGGTTGAAATAATCGGGAGTCAGTCGTTAAAAAATATTTTAATTTCGCCGACCGTTCGTCTCAAGGATGTGAGCCATGATCAGGGCTGCAAACATCAGAACAGCAAAATATTATATATGCATGTATATATTTATTATATATAATATATATATATATATATATATATATATATATATATATATATATATTATATATATATATATATGTAACTTTCGAGAATTCATTGTACTCATAATCATGCCTTAACAGTGGAAACAACAAACAACAGAACATTTAATATTTTTATACAATAATTAATATATGATGTTTTTGTTAGAAATACAGAAAAGAATACATTAAACAATGAATAGACATACAGTATTTAAATAGAATTTACATTAAAGATATTATTATAAATTTACTTACAATTTTAGATAAAATAGTGTCTAACATAGAAATGTGTATACTATAAACTTTGAAAGAACACTAAAGAGTAAAGATGCCAAAAAAAAAAAAAAAAAAAAAAAAAAAAAAAAAAAAAAAAAAAAAAAAAAAAAAAATTGACTGAAACCTGGGAGCAGTAGAAAACTTAAATTACCAACTGCGCCCCACCAAAACCAAAAACCCACCATGCGCCCTGATGATGACCCACAAAGGGGGTCGAAACGTTGGCAAACAATAAAATAGTTGAAACTATTTAGTTGTTTCATTTAATGACCGCCACCCGGACTAATTCCTTCCAGTAATTCTCAACGGTCAACTAATTACATCCACAATCTTAAATAACCAACAGTTGAGAACTGATCAAACGATATATATATATTCGGTTAATACGGTTTTCCCTTGTTAATAGTTTACATGGCTCACTGATGGTTATAATATTTTTTGTGTATTTCCATTTTTTTTATAAAATATATTCGATATTTAACTAAACGAGCGAACATATTTTTTTTTTTTTTAGTGTGTTTTTGAACAAAAAAACAGTAATAAAGATTTATAATATACCGTTGGATAGCTAAATATTTCATAAAATATGTTATCTCGAAGGTTACGTAAAGAAACGAATGAGCTATGAAGCTAAGTTATTTTTTTTTTTTCGACTGTAGATTTACTTCACAGTTCTGAAATTGGTTTCAAGTAATAAGGTAGGTGGAAATCATGTTGTACACTTCATATCTTTTTTTTTTTTTTTTTAAATAACAAAAAACTTATTGTGACGAGATCTTCGTATACTACTATTCCTAAATAGTTTTCTTATTAAAATAAATTTAAAAACAGACATATTTATGCCACTATGGTGGACTCAGAAAGTTGCAAAAGAACCTTAATGTTCAAAGAGATATGCTGAAGTAAATAATTAAATTTAGGTTTAGGGTTAGATAAGGATGGTCTTTAAAACGAATCGGCTGGTGGTATGAAACGACCCCTAAAAATAAATTCGATAAACTTTTATATTTTATAACTTTTTTTTTATAGCAAGAGCATTAAAAAATAATGATAAGTCTGGAGTTAAAGCAGGGTTATGAGTCTGAAGAAGATACTTAACCATCCCTGTCTCATCACCCCTTTGTTCCGCAACAATCAGAATGGGTAAAAGACTTTTAAGTATTTTTTTATTAGAGCTACTAATGATAAGATATCGAGGAAAATAAAGTGTAGCTAATGACCCATTCCCGCTGCACGTGTGAAATTTGAATGTACTCTCATTTATGGTTAAGAAAGCACTGTCTGGCTGATTTACAGAGTTTCTCGCTTTGGGATCATCAGCTAATTAAAGAAGGAGAGATGATCATAACTTTATAGGATTATAACAACTTTCTATTAACATAACCAACTTCTTTAGTTGCATATTAAATAGAAATTGCAATCCTTCATAAATCCGGACGGATCCGGCAAGATCCGGATGGATCAACAAAATTAGGTAGATTTCACTTTTCGGTCCTAGGTGAACTGTTAGTGAGTTATTCGAGTATAATTGTACTCATAATAGAAAGTTCATAAAATAAAAGTTATGTTAGGATTAGATATGGAGCAAAAAATTAAAATTTAGTAGTTTTGGTAACTAGGAAAAAGTTTAATTGTTATTAAAACACTGGGCTACTGATGATTAATTGCTGAAAATAAAGACTATTTGTTTTCTAAGATCCTTTTTCCAAAATCAATTGTTTTTTGATAATATTGTATATACTAAAGTAATTAGTTCTTAAAGACTATTTGAAAACAATATATTGTTAGTAGAATAATTTAATGGTAATACTTATAATATAAGCTCATTAATGTAATAATTATGCCGTTCATTATATATATTCATCAAAAAATGGTGGTTGGGGTCTATCATAAATATAGGACTTGTTTGTTAGCATTCTCAAATAATTTAAAATTATTGTTATCGCAATTTCCATTTGAGTTAATTATGTAAGATTCTATAAAGTTTTTTTTTTTTTTTTTTTTTTTTTTATTTATTGAGCAATATTACAATCTGTCCAATTCAGGACATTTTTAATAGTGATAAAGTGCAACATTCATACTACATTCACACGATATATACAAAACTATAAATTTATATAATAATAATAATAAAATATACATATATACAAAATAAAATCAATAAAAATATATACAATAGTCACTCATACCTATATACAATTCACAAGCATACAGCACGTGAGTGGAGAATCTAGCCAATGCTAGAACTCCAATATACATGTTATAAGAGGTCACGAGGCCACTGCCGTTTCAACCTTCTAGGTGGGTTGTATGGATGGGTGGGGCTGGATAGGGATTGAGCTAGAGGATTAGGATGATGAATGAGATTCTGGTGGAATTTGGAAAATTTGGATGGAATCAGGTCTGAAATAAAAGGAACATTAAGGTCGTGGTGCAAGGTATTGTTGGAAACATAATAAGGAGCATTTACTATTGTACGGAGGACTTTGGATTGAAAGGATTGAATGCGTTTGATGTTAGTACGTTTAGCTGTCCCCCAGAGTTCAAGTCCGTAGGTCCAGATGGGCTTCAGTATTGTCCTGTAGATTAATAATTTGTTGTCAACTGTAAGTTCAGATTTTCTGTTGAGTAGTCGGTATAACTGTCCGAATCGTCGGTTGAGTTCTTGTCTTTTAAGTCTTGTATGTGGGTTCCAAGTCAATCTTTTGTCTAATAGTAAGCCAAGATACCGGACTGTATCTGAAGGAGGAATTGGAATGGAATTGAAGTAAACTGGCGGACAGGAATTTCGTCGAAGAGTGAAGGTTACGTGTTTGCATTTGGCTTCGTTCACCTTTATGCGCCAAGCATTACACCAGTCTTCGATAAGAGAAAGGTGTCTTTGCAGGTTTAAGGATGCTGTTTCAGGATTGGAACTGGATGATAGGATGGCGGTGTCGTCTGCAAAAGTTGCCAGAAAGGTATCAGGATGTGTAGGAATATCAGCAGTGTAAAGGATGTAGAGGACGGGTCCCAAGACGCTGCCTTGAGGAACACCGGCCTCAACGGGATAAAGGTTAGAAAATTCTACACCACAGCGAACGCGGAAGGAACGGTTTGAGAGATAGGATCGGAGAATGAGGTATAGAGACTGGGGTAAATGGGTTTTCAGCTTGAAGAGTAATCCAGTGTGCCATACCCGGTCAAAAGCTTGCGCAATGTCCAGAAACGCACCGGAACAATACTCTTTGCATTCAAGAGCTGAGGAAATATGGTCTACAACTCGGAGCCCCTGTTGAACAGTGGAATGCTGAGGACGGAATCCAAACTGATGGGAAGGAAGATTTTGAGATTCTAATATGGGTAGGATACGTTTAAGAAGAAGCCTTTCGAAGATTTTTGAGAGGATGGGGAGTAGACTAATAGGCCTGTAGGATGAAGTGTTGTTGGAAGGTTTGCCTGGTTTTAGAAAAAGAATGATAGTGGAATGTTTCCATAACAGAGGAAAATAGGTGGTGCGTAGGATGCAGTTGTAAATATAAGTAAGGAATATAATAGCTTTCTGCGGAAGTTGTCGGAGGATCTGGGGAGTAAGGAGATCGTATCCAGGAGATTTACGGAGGGTAAGTTTTTGGAGAAGATATTTGACCTCAGAGGGATTAATAGCTTTAGGAGGTAGGGAAAGTGGAATTGGTGACATAAGGAAGTCTTGCACTGTTGCGGTGTGATTGGCGTGGGATTCCGGGTGAGGAGTGAAAACTTTGGAGAGGTGTGTGGCGAATTCCTCGGCTTTATCTTCATCAGACGCAGCCAGGAGTCATCACCACGTCGGAGAGGATGGGAAACTTGATGGTATTTTAGGATCTTTTTCGTGACATTCCACAGGGAATTATCACGAGCTGATAGAGAGGAGAGGTAGGAATTAAAGGACTGGGAACGGAAGGTCGCCAACTCCCTCTTCAATTGTCTACAATAGAAGTTATAGGAGCGGCGATCTGTTGGGTGTCGGGTGCGCTGCCATAATGATCTTGCTCGGCGTTTGGTATGGATGAGGTCTATAATATGTTGTGGAAAATGATTTTGGTGAGGATTTATATTGGGGTGTTTAGGAGATGAGGCAGTCCAGACAGCTTGTTGGATGGCGGTGGTAAAGGAATAGACGGAATTATCTAGGTCATCTGGGGTTTTGAGGGTTACTCTGAGGTCAATATTATCGGTCAGGATTTGGCGGAAAAGGTTCCAGTTGACAGGGCCTCGGATGAATGATGGTGGAATGGGTTTTGGAATTGGAGTGAGAGATACTTTTAGGATCAGTGGACTATGGTCTGAGGATAGTTCATCAAGGCGAGTTACAGAAAAGTTGAGGGAGCCTAATCCGCTGTGGATAAAGAAGTCGAGGATGTCAGGATTGCGGTTAGGATCGGTTGGCCAGTAGGTAGGGGAGTCAGGAGGCAGGATTTTAAAATTTCGGGAGTTGAGTGCAGACAGCAAATTTCGTCCCCGAGAGTTCGTGGTTCTGGAACCCCACTGCTGATGCTTGGCGTTTAAGTCTGCACCCAGAATGAAACGATTTCCTAAGGAATCCAGGAAGGATACAAATTCGGAATTGGAAATGGAATGTTTAGGAGGACAGTATGCAGATGTGAGGGTTACCGGAAAGGAAAAAGTCTTGATTACTATGGCTGTGGCTTGTAGGAAATCATAGGTGGGAAGTGGGAGTAAATGATGAGAGAGGGATTGGTGGACAATGATAGCAGAACCGGCATGGGCTTTGCCGTCTGGGTGGTCAGTACGGTATGTCATGTATTGCGGTATTTTGAAGTACTGTTTAGTCGTTAGTCTTGTTTCAGTTATAAGTGCAACATCGATTGTTTTGTCTTGCAACAACGCTGTCAGTTCGTCAGTATGATTTCTAACACCATTCGCATTCCAAAGGAGAATGGATAAGGAGTTAGGTGAATTCATTTAAGGATTTTTCAAGGCAGGGATTAGATTTGATACTAGATTTGTAAGGAGTGATATAAGCGGCATAACAAGAGATTTGATTTCGGAGATGAACGATGTCATTAGACTGGTAAGATCTGTGACGTTTGATGGTGGAGGGATATGAGAAATTTGATGTTGAGGAGTTTTTTGAAGATTAGGTAAACTTTGAGGGATAGATTGTTGTACAATAGATTGAGAAAGTTGAGGAAAAAGTTGTTCCGGCAGTGCCTCGACTTCATGATTCTGGTTTCCACCTCCAAGCAAGTGGGCAAATGATACGTTTGAATTTACAAGTTTAGATGGTTCTCTTCTGCTTCTGGTTGGTACAGCTGTTTCATTCGGATCCTGAGGTTTTTGGTATCTGGTTCTGAGTTTCTTGTAGATTTCACATCCCTTGTAGTTAGCCGGGTGGTCCTTGAGGCACAGAGCACATACAGCGGGTGCTGATCTTGATCTTGTACATTCTTCTGTTTTATGCTGTTCACCGCATTTCACACAGCGTGGTATGTGATGGCAATAACTTTTGGTATGACCATATGCCTGACAGTTATGACACTGGACTATTTCTTTCTTTGTGTAAGGTTTTTCAACTTTTACACGGGTATAGTACAGTCTGCTGAGGTCATAGATTTTTTCGACTCCTGCTGATGGTTCCAAGTCCACGAAGAATAGAGGCAGTGGACTTTTATCTTTTAGAACGTTGGTGACTTGCCTCACTTGGAATCCTAATTCTGTCAGTTCTTCTTTGATAGCTTCAACGGGTGTTGAGGAATGTAGGTTTCTGATTACGACCCTTAATGCTCTCTCCTGGCGCAGCTGATAAGTATGAAAGTCAGCTTTGGTCTCAGTCAGATATTTTACAATCTTTCTGTAGGTTTCAGCAGTAGTCGGAGATATTTTAGTATCATTGGTTCTACTTATACAATAATAACTATTAGGATCAGTTACTTTGTTTAAATGCGCACACATCAGTTTAAAATTTTTAATATTTTTAACAAATATTGGTGGAGGTAGTGGTTCCCTGGGTATAGGAGAAGATTCCATGGTTTCTTTTTCATTTTGGAGGATCTCAAATGGATTCGGTGTAAAAAACGGGGATTCATCAGTTATTCCTTGTGATGATGTGCTGGGCTGTGGTTCAGATCCTAATGAGGTAGCTGACGCGGTCGCTGGTGGAATTATTTTTTTATTTTGTTCACGGCGGGGTCTCTGTTTTGTAGGAGACGAGTTAGAACCTGCAGATCTAGATCTTTTACTTGCAGACTTTGAGGACATGACTTGATGAAAATATCTCATTGATTAAGAAAATAATAATAATAAATAAATAATGAGATAAGAATTAAAGATAAAAGAAAGATAAGTTAACGAAAAGCAAGCCCGAGCTTGCCGAGCTAGCGGCAATCAGCTGATCAGTGACCCTCCTTTCACTTTTTCGTGATTGTACAAAGTAAATTATAACTTTGCTTACCGAAATTTCTCCAATATTCACTGCCGTAGTATTCCTGAGGTCTAGTAATGTTCTCCAGACTGAATTCAAGCGAATTCCTACTGAAAAAAGCAAAAATCTGAGAGACGATGTAACGTATGACTGTTATCATCGAGCGCATCAGCTGATCTAGTTCTATAAAGTAACTTAATAAATTAATTGAACTATCTGGGAAAGTGAAATGTATGAAGACGTGAACAGTAATGTAGCCCAGTCTTCCTAGACTTCAATAGATTTGTACGCAATGTTTCATATAATTCAGTACTTAACACTTTAGTGAGTCAGTACTTGAGTGAGCAATTTCTTTTTAAAAAAAATTAGGACAGTTTCAGAAGTTCCTCTACAGCTGACCTGTAGGAAGCTATAGCTCGCGTAAATTCTAGAAAATAATATCTGTTTAGGTACATTTAGGTGAAGCACCGATAAAAAAAAAAAAACACATGTATTGTCTCGCGCGAGGCGAACGAATGATGCTGAACGGAACGGATGGCGTGATGCAGTTTGGCGTCGAACGACACCACCACACGTGTACACCAAATGCATTTAAAGTACTTAATTAAACTGCACTATTTTTGGCCTAAAATCGCTATAATCGGATCCGGTTAACGTTTGATGATGCCGGATCCGTTTTTCCGGATTGCAATCCCTAACATTAACTTGTATAAAATCTCGCCCTTTTTACGGCTATACTGCTACTCATGTTTCAGAAAATATTTTTTGAAGCCTTGGTCGCAGAAACCTCAACTGTCCCATCTAAAGATAAACTCATTATATATTGTACTAATAAATCTTCAAGAATGAATGTCCTAAATTATGAGAAACAGAAAAATGTACAAAAAAAAACCGTCTCGTGGTTTAGAAAGAGTTGGCGGAAACCGAAAATCGCGACATCATTTTGTAAATTTAGAGATTAACTATTTAAAATATATTTTGAAAGTTCAATTTGGTTTCATAGGAATCCCATTTAGTTTACAGTGACATTGAAGTTTTCATGAAATAATCTAAAAGTAGGTAGAAGTAAGAATAGTGTTAGTTTATGGATTTAAAACAACTTTCCATTCGTTCTTAGAAACTTACGTACGATTTGGTATATTTGCCTTCTTAAAATCAATTAAAGAAATTGAGAAAAACATTACAGAATCAAGTTATGTATCGAAACATTTATTCTAGATTAAATGATTAACAATAGAGATTATTTTCTACAACTATTTTTGTTAATGCTCTTTTTTGTTTGTCCCCATTAACTCCTACAGCCATATATGCAAGAAAACATTTTTTTCTGAAATCTATAACATTCAGGCGGTATATTACACGTCTATTTCACTATTAGTATGTGTGGAAAAAATTAATTAAAAAAGATATATGTTTAAACAAATGGAAAATATGAAATATTTAATTGTTTCGAATCAACAAAATTAAAGATAGTTAAGATAAAGAGGATAGAAAATTTGAAAAATCAGCGTTTAAGCTCTGTCAGACTATTTCAATGAGAATGAAACATGCATGCTATTACAGCCTATTAAATTTTTTTAAAACATAATAAATACAATAATTTAATGAGCTAATTTACACTATACTAGAATAAAACTACCCAGTGGTAGCACTTTAGTGTCAATTTACAATAATTTAGTAGTCTCGAGACCATCGTGTTTTCAATCGCCTCCGAGGGTTGTCAGGAATAGATGGGAATGATAAGTTGCGTACAAGAGGATTCGTTTGTGTCGGAAGTTTGTAGTTAAAAGAGGCATATCTGTTGTGGGATATTTAGGTCATTATGGATGATTTTATTCGTAACGAAATAAGGAACATTTAGGATTTTGGATTGTAAGGATTGAATGCGAGAGGAATAAAATGGTTTAGTAGAGACCCAAAGCTCGATTCAATATATCCAGATGGGTCTGATGATGGTAACATAAATTAGCTTTTTGTGATAAATTAGAAGTTTTGAACGTTTGTTGTGTAAGTGTTGTAGTAATCTGTATTTAGGTCTATTTCTTTCTTTCTTTATTTCTCTTTATTTCTTTTCGTTTAGGTCTCGTATGAGGATTACATGTAAGACGTTGGTCAAGATGGAGTCCTATCTATCGGATTTGTTCAACAGGTATGAGTGGGGTATTGTTAAAGGATACAGTGGGGCAGGAAGTCATCGGTTTGGGACGAATGGTAAAGGTAATTTTATTAGATTTTTCAGGATTTAGTTTAATCCTCCAGTTCTGACACCATTCCTCAATGGCTATGATGTGGGACTGAAGAGTTTAGGATGCTGCGGTTGGATCGTTAAGAACGGATTAGGAAGTAAGTATTATCGGCGTAAGTTGTGAGGACAGTGAAAAAAATATCTATTCATTTTTAATTCTTTTATTTAAAAAAAAAAATTATTTCTTTAATTTTAAAACTAATTTAGTCTGGGCTACTTTTTTTTTTTTACAATTACACAATCTTATTAAATTGATTAGTTAAAGTCATGTTAACCTTTAAATCACATCTTAAATTTGGTAGATTTAAAATAATTACGTTAATTTCAGCCCATAAAAAATTATTTAAATGGGAAATGAAGACGAGTTGATTAGTTTTGTTTTTTTTTAACCTATAAAGCAAGTCTGTTTCAACCATTCTGAAATCTAAGACGATCTCCAAGCATCACAAAATGAGGGTATACAACACCATAATCAAACCAGTGCTGATCAAACATGGACAATAACAGGTACTCTAGAGAGAAAAATTGAAAGCTTTGAAAGGAAAGTGCTACAAACTATAACGGGCCCTAAATGGGATCATGACCTAGGAGTGTGAAAGAACGTAAAAATAAAATAGAACCAGTGAATGAAACAATGCAGTCAATCGCTCATGACATGAAGGTCAAGAGGTTACCACGGGCATTACTTGTGGAAATAAATGACCCATCCGGTCCACTCTCTAAAAGAATGTACGCGATGGTGGTCAGAACTAGGCCTAGAGATAGACTTAGAAAGAGGTGGGTGGACCATATCAAAAAGAATAATACAATTTTTTTGAGGGAATTTAAATATTTTCCTAAATCCCCTTTCATCATATTGGATATAATTAGTTGACCGTTGAAAATCACTAGAAGGAATTAGTCCGGGTGGCGGTCGATGAATGAAACAATTAGGTAGTTTCAACCATTTGTTTTCTGCCAACGTTTCGACCCCCGTTGTGGGTCATCATCAGTGCATATTGTAGGCGAATGGAATCTGAATATCAGGGAATATCAATTATTAAACTGGAAACTCAATTTCCATTCGCCTACAATACGCCCTGATGATGACCCACAATGGGGGTCGAAACCTTAGCAGAAAATAAATGGTTGAAACTACCTAATTGTTTCATTCATCGACCGTCACCCGAACTAATTCCTTCTATAAATTCCCTATCAGTCAATTTAAAAAAATATATCTGCTTATGGTGACGATTAAATTAAACTCCAATTATATCACTTTTACAACTCGTTGTGAACCCACGTCCTTCAATAGCCTTCCTACTTACCCCTGTTGAACAGATCCGCTGTTGAACAGACCTAGTAAAACGACAAGAAATTGCAGTTTTCGGATACTTGAACACATTCCTACTCGACAAACGTTCAAAGCTTCCAATTAATTACAAAAGCTCATTTACATTAGTTTAGCTTCGGAATTCCACTAAACCGCCGAATCCCACGCCTACCAAATCCTTCCAATACGAAATTCTCACACAAAATCCACTGTGTACCTTACTCGCGAATAGAATCATCCTTAATGATCTTAATGTTTTAAATTCAATAAAAGGACAGGAAATTTATTCTATATAAAGCTCCATTCCTACTCAAAACTGTTGAAATTCTGCCTTTCTCATCCGTCCCTGATTGTCCCCCAAGTCGAAAGCAAAAAATATGGCCTCGATACATTCTACATTAGATACAATAGATTTTTCACTAAACTGCTGACAATGTGAAATTCCTGTAAATGCATGTGTGATGATCCCATTGCATGTTTTCATGTATTTTATATTAATACTGATGAAAATAAAAAAAACTTCATGAAATTAAAGACCATCCAATTTTACATCGATACAGCGAATTTAATCAAAATTGTTAAAGCCGTGTTTGAGATACCAACTAATTTTACGATGTTACAACACTTTTTTACCAACATGACCGAAAGTGCTTTTTTTTTTCTTTTTTGTTTTGCACTTTTTTACGAATTTCTCAACAACAGATTTCGATTAAATTCCCTATATTGATGTAAAATTTAATGGGTTTTAACATTGTGTAAGTTTCATTCTGATTATAATAGTCTGACAGGGCTTAAATGTCGATATTCTAAATTCTCTTCCTCTAAAGTACCTTTCATTTGTTGAATCTATAAAAACAACTATACTTTAGTTAGTAACAGTACTTTACAATAGTACTGATATAAAGCCGATACATATATAATCGTAACCACGATATATCTGCATTCATTAGTTACAAAACAAACATTAAAATTTATAAGTTAGTAAAGAACCAAATATATAAAGATACTAACGTTGGATAATTAAAAAAAAAAAAAAAAATTGACTACCAGGAATCGCTCGTTGCTTTTGAGTTATATAACTAACTGGTAGTGTTTGGCTATTTGAAACTGAGACGACCTTAATATCGATTGTCAGCTCAGAGGGGTGGGTAAATTATTGAATTTCTTTCGTAATTAAAAGTGGCCGAGGGAGTAAGGTTTCTCAACACTCAAACCCAATTTTCTTATGTAAGGAGGATTACTGTTACAATAAGGTGCTTGAAATTGATGGGCCATCTTGTCAGGAGGGTGGGCTTCATCCTACTTTCATTGCGAGAACTTCTGTCTTATTACATAAAAACTTCCTTCCCAGAAAGTCAAGCAATACATTTACGGGCTTATTATTTTTAAGATATTGTTCCATCTGATTCAAACTAGAATTACTTAAAAATGGACAGAGTATTCGTAAATCGACCACTTTAATAGATAGAATGTTATTTAGAATATACAGTGAATGTCAATAGTATTCGGAATTCGTAGTTCTTTTCAACTATGAATTTATTAATTATTTTTTACTCATAAATCTTTAAAAGAGACTCCCATAAAGGAAAATCACTGACCAGATAACCGAAAGATATTCGGAAATCGTAATATCCTGTTTTTTAATAGTGTCAAATGTTCATATTCTCACTAATCTTCGACAAAATATTATGCTTAAACAATTCTTCTCCCTCATGTAACATATACCCAACCATGGAAAGACGAGTTTCGTCAAAATCGTTATAGCCGCTTTTGAGAAAATCATAAAAATATGCAAAATCCATGGTATAAAGTATTACTTTCGGTCAGCAAATTTTAGTGAATATGTTGCTGTAACATCTCCGGCGTTTGGTTGTCTCAAATATATATATATTATTTTTTTTTTTTAAATTATTTATTAATATTTATAACTGTATTGTACAACACATCTAGTAAATACGATAAAAGGAAATATACATGTATAGAAGCTACCCATCGGTAGCACTCTAAAAATATTTAAAACTAGAAGATCTCGAGGCGATCTTCTTTTTAGACGCCTCGGAGGATTATTGGGAATGGAAGAGGAAGCCAGGATTGAAACTAGTCGGTTACAGTGGGAGTGAAGTTTGTCATAGAAGGATCGATACCTGTTTTGGGCCAAATCAGCTACATAGGGAATATTAAGGTCTTTATGGATGAGCTTATTCGTGACAAAATAAGGAGCGTTGAGGATTTTTCGAAGGATTTTGGATTGTAAGGATTGAAGACGGGAAGAATTTGATGGTTTAGTAAAGCACCATAGCTCAACTCCGTAAGTCCAGATAGATCTTATGATGATCACGTAGATGAGTCTTTTGTAGTTAAGTGGAAGGTAAGAGCGTTTGCCTAGTAAATGTTGAAGTAACCGAAAGCAGCGAGCAGTTTCTTGTCGTTTCAGTATAGTGTGCGTCTTAAATATAAAATTTCAGTTTCGTTCAACTTTTCGTTTCATGCTAGACATACCTCACACACACACACACACACATACAAAGATTTTTTGCGGGACTTGTTTCTTCGGACTCAGGGGACCCTAAACCGTGTATTTCCGAAAATTCGAATATTTTCACGATCGCATTACCTTCCCTTACTATATATATATATTATACTATATACATTTATAGGTAGGTAAAAGTAAAAATCGAATGTTGGTCATTATCTTATGCGACAGGTCATTTAAGATCAGTATTTTCTAAACGGTAGATTTTTATTGTGCAGTAGCAGCCATTTGTCAGTGAACATTAGCTGTTAATTATATTATATCATAGCTGATTATATCATTTAGAATGTTAAATCTGTCATTGTAGAGCATGTCAAGTTCTTATTAAAAGCCAAGATTCCACAAATATTTTACGTCAAGGTAATCCAATATTATTTTCCAGTGACATCTTGCGGACCCATTGGAGAATATCTGCAGACCCCCAAGGGTCCACGGACCACTATTTGGTAATTACTGCATTAAATAACGTCGCTTTCCTTGGTTCCGTCGTATAATGTCTGACATGAGTATTTTATTCTTTGTTTTTTCGAAGAATTCCAGTATTATACCATTGGTTTGTCTTATTTAATGAAAAGGTTGTATAAGAATTTGGAGCTGAAGATGGAGGGGGGTACCAGCCGGCAAAGCGGTTATCTCTGACGCATGGGCTCTTGGAATTCTAAACTTCTGGCCCCTTGCCAAAATTAGAAAATAAAAAGATGTTCGGATTAAAATGACAGCTGAGAAGTCGGTGGGCGTGCAAGGGGATCAGAATCTTCGTTCTTCAGGACTAACTCTTCGATAAGCCAACCCACTCAGCTTCGATAATTTGTAGAGTTACTGATAGTTATTGTAGGCATAGTTATTTATATTCATCCTTTCATCGACATCTATTAATAAATCGATTCTTCTTAGAACGTTCAAGTTGGGAAGTGACTGTAAAATAATTTCTCAGCTTTTTGAAATGAATGGAAAATAATTTCTATTTCTTTAGAGATTTCGTCCCCTAAGAATAAACAGTGAACAGAGGAAGCCCGATTTGTATGACTTCATTTGATACATTATTATTTATTCAAGTAAATTATATAAAGTTAATATGTATAAAACATACATAAAAAAAAGATAAAAACATCAAATGAGTTTATGTATTATCAAAGCCTAGATTTATCGTCCATATGGAATTATTTTTCCTCTTATATCCGTCATTCCAATACTCTTCCGACCTTCAAATCCCGTCTATTCAAACACTTCCTGTCTATCCAATTTTCAAATGACCTCTAGTGATTTGTAAATTTCAATAAAAATCGGCAGAGAGAAACGATTATTTATCACATTTTATTTTGTATATTAAAGATTTATGAATTTTATTTTATGTATGTTCATAAGCATAATTTATTTTTCACTGTATATATGAACATATTTCTATTTTTTTATTCTTGTCTAATTTGTTTTTCTAAATTATGGTAATAAGCTACCTATGAATTTATAACTATTATTCATTTTCTTTGTCATTTCTGCTGCTTTTTATTTATTTTTTGTTTTTACTCTTAGACTCTGAAGCTCTAATTTAATTTGTCTCTAACATTATTCTGAAGGGACTTGTCCCAGAATAAACAAAGAATTCGTTATTATTATTAATAACACTATTTATACAGCATTCAAGAAATAATAATTATGATACTTGGTGAGTACACATAAGGCTAAAAGTGACAAGAAATGGCTTTACGAACGACGAAACGACGCAAACGAAGCAATGCTAAGCTTCGACTTACGAAATAAATCTCATTCTACACGGCTGTTTGGACTTAATGAGTCGAGCCTTGAGGCTCAATTAAACCATCATGCGCTCCCTTAGCACAACCCTTATAATCATCCTATTTCCTCCATTAAATCATCTTCATAATTCTCTTTATGTCTAAAATAAAATTATCCATGTATACTTTAGTGAGAGGTACCATGCTAACAACTGGTTCGTGTCAGAAAACTAGAAAAAACGAGGGTGATCTATAAGCAATGATTTGCTGTTTTCCGACTGCTTCGATAGTCCCACCTTAAGAGCTTAATTTGTCTTGAAATATAAAATAATGAACGCCTGTCTAATGATCCGATGCTTCTAATTGCTATGGGAGTTTATAAGCAACAGCAGAAGTCCAGAATATAAATTTCTCGGTTTCTTCTCAAAAGCATCTCATTTTCAAAAAAAAGGATAACTCAAGCAATCTATGAATTAGGGGAGATCAAAACGTCCGATTTCTCCACAATGCTATTGTATTTTCTGAATCGGTCAAACAAGAACGTAACATACGCTGTTGGGCTCTATCGGTAATGGCTTTTCAATAGTCAAAAGTTCAACTTCATACCATTACACCTCTAGGAAACTTTGCTTCCATTATCAAATTTGATAATATACACTCATATATTATTGGTCCGCTTCCCACCTTAAGATTCTGAATATATTTCTGCCGTGGTGACTACCAACACATTCTTTAAACTTTGGATCAGCCTTTCGTACCATCCCTAAAAACTTCGAAAGAAAGAGAATTCGGGAGTGAACTCTTCAGGAAGCTGACGTTTTTAAGAACTTTACGTTATAGAACGGGGGGAGGGTTGCCTATCATCCGCAGGTAAATGGCTGTATTGAGAAAAGAAGTTGGAATTGAACGCTGAAAATGGCACACTTCAGTTCTTATACGCTTCAGAAAGAAAAAAAACAGGAAATTTTTTTCTATGCATAATCCATTCTGTTTCATAATTTCGAGGAAGCATATATTTTTGCACATTATTTTAATATATTGGTCAATAACTATATAAATGTTACATATTATAACGCCATTATTGATCATAATAGTAGTATAATTATAAAGGATTTATAATGGAGAAGTAGGTTGGAGGTGCGGTCATCAAGAAATAGCCCACAAACAAGGAACAATCATTATATTCATGTACGGGCATCAGGGCGTACATTGTATGTCTCCATCAGGGCGACTAGCTGAAAATATGTCCAAACAGTTTATAAAGAAGTTAGTCAGCGAAAAACGATGGAACCCCGATCCTCTTCATTTGAAATTGAAATTGATTCAATTGTTGAATTCAATTATAAGTAAGTAATGTTTTTTTATATAACTGTCTATAGTCCATGTGAATTTTAGCAAAGTTTTTTTTTTAATTTATTTATTAATTTAAAATAAATATGTAATATGTCAAACTCATGGGAAATCATTGTTAATGCTATCAGAACCCCTGTATTCCATGTGTACACAATAAATAAAATGGCATCCACTTGTGAATAGCAATGCAGGTCTCCAAGAGATCCCGGCGACACTCTCTCTATTACTCTGCAGCGTCTCCGGTATTGAAACCTAGTGGATGCTATGTGATGACTCTAGAGGCTTATAGTAAATTTACACCACAAATATATTGGACTGTCCGAAAAATGCAGGATTTTTTGTATCATTGTTTAAGTTTATTTTATGAATTAAAGGGCATCCCTTGATAACGATTTTCCGTGAGCTCTAGTTGAGGAGTATCCCAGAACAACTGTTACAGAGTCTATTTGTGAGAAATTTCAGGGAAACTTCAGGAAACAGGGATATCAGGCTAAAGATAGCTTTATCCATCTGCCACGACTACAATGATGAAAATGCGACCCATCGTCCCTTGTGGAAGGACTTCCTCTTTTGATGACAATGTTCTGCTGGCTTTGCTGAAATAAAAGCCTGGAATAACTGTTCCAGAACTTGCAGGGAAACTCAACCTTTGAAAATAGAGGGTCGATGACCACCTCAAGATGATTATAAAGGTAAAAAAAGCATGAATATGAGGCTGAAAAAAAAACAGCATTATGAATTTTGTGCTACATTTCTTTGCCGAAACAAAAACAACCTTTTCTGTACAGGATTGTTATTTGGAGATTGGCAATAATGACATTTTTTTCAATCGGAAGGGATCTATTTTGTTGCTTGACAACGCCCAGCCACGTATATCATGTGTGACGTCACAAAAACTGCTGGAGCTTGGATATGAAACTCTGCCACATCCGTCCTACTCCAAGAACCTCTAGGCTAGATATTGTCATATTTTAGACAGACGGACCAAAAGAAACATCTACAGGTCTGTTATAAGACATATCTGAATATACGGAATTGAGCTATGGGCTCTACTAAACCATCGAATTCCTCTTACATCCACTTCTTACAATCCAAAATCCTACGCAAAATCCTCAACGCTGCTTAATTGTCTAGAAAGAAATGCTTTATTTATTTGGCAATGCTGCCCAAATACATCGGGTTGCTTAAATAAAACAGCATACTACATCAATCCCTTGGACATATTTCACATAAATTTTCAATTTTTTTTTTCTATTCTAATACAAATTTATACTATTCACAATTTTTCTCTTTTAGTTATTTACATTATTTTATTTTATTTCTCTCTATAACCATATTTGAAATTTAGAGCTCGGTAGCGCACATTACATAATCGAAATATAAATAAATTTGCTATTTAATTGCCATACAGGTGATGGTGGATAATCCCTAAGGATTCCAAAATCACGTTTTCTGCTAACACCGCCATATCTTTGACATCGATACCCAGGTCTTCCAAAATGCTCCTTGTTCTTCCAGGGATCGCTCCGCGAGACAAAACAAAAATTTAGAAGATAAAGGGAATTAGAGTTTTTTCTTTTTTTTTGATTTTATCAATTTTAGAGATGGGAAATTCTATCCGAGGGATTACCAACACGTTGATAGACATGTACTGATAGTAGTAGAGGCTATTTGTATTAAATAAAACATTAGCAAATCTTTATTTTTAATTTTTAAACCAAAACCCTGAATTATTTTTTGGACAATCCAATAGTAAAGCTAAATCGTAAATATATATGAATATATTGAAGTTCCACTCACCTTCACATTGGAGACCTTGCTTTATGAGACCATAGAGGAGGGAACCGCAATGGTCGCAGAAAGTGAACCTCTTGTAGCTATGCATCACGAACCGATGGGGAACATTGACGTTGAACCTCTGGGCTTGGACCGCCTGGCTTGACTAAAATATGATTAAGATATTTTAAAATGACACTCAAAAACCAACTGCTTCACATTAATTAAA
This sequence comes from Piezodorus guildinii, assembly GCA_023052935.1. Lineage (NCBI taxonomy): Eukaryota > Metazoa > Arthropoda > Insecta > Hemiptera > Pentatomidae > Piezodorus > Piezodorus guildinii. Next base: position 43,282,481 of record CM041295.1, read on the forward strand.
AATATAGGCTAAATACCTCGTCCTTCATTCCGGGGCATTTGGTGACGACGGAGAGGTGACATCGTTTGTGAACCACACATGTGCAAACTGAAAAAAAAAAAAAAATACAAACTGAATATAGTTTGTCCCGAATAAACAGTAATGCAAGGTCTAAGTTTGTACTTTTTCTAATCAGGCTTCTGATTCAATTTACTAGTAATGAATCAATTTATTCCAGTTGGTAAATAAAATTGAGTCGTTGATTTCTAAAACGTACTATATCCACTTTAGACAATTGTACTGAAAACGCGAAAATCTGTCATTTATTTATTCTTGGACCAATTTACTTGATTATTTTATTTATTTATTAAAATTGATTTTTTTCAAGGTTAACAAAATATTTTTTGAAATTATTGCCCTTTTTCTATGACTTTTTAATAATATAAAATGAATATAATCCTTTTAGGAATGAAACATGGATATATTACATTTTGGAGAGAATTAATAGAGTATAGAACTTTTTGGAGGAAAATAACGGGCGATAATAGTAGGTAACAGTCACAATTGCCTTTCTCACACAACCTTACAGATAACTAAGGTCTTTATTATGTCAATCACGAAGCTACATATATTTCCTTATTCTACCTCTGAGAAATATCTTTTCTTCTTGGTTAACGATTTATTATTAATAACTACGTATAAACAATATTTTACTGTAGTTACTGATAAATAAATAACTTTTAGGTTTTTATTTTAATCTTTTTATTTTTTTTCAATTTTTTTTATTAGGTTAGATCATGGGCGGTTTCTTTCTCATATTTAGCAAAGTCAGGGAATCCTAATTCCAACCATTTTCTGAATCAAATACCATTATTCTACTAACTACTTGAACAAATCCGATACCTAGGACCCCATCTTGACAAACGTTTTACATGGAATCCTTATACTCGACAAACGTTCAAAACTTCCAATTTATCACAAAAAGCTCTTTATGTTACCATCATCAGATGCATTTGGACATATTTAATCGAGGTTTGGGACTCTACTAAACTATTTAATTCCTCTCGCATTCAATCCTTAAATCCAAAATCCTAAATGCTCCTTATTTCGTTACGAATAAAATCATCCATAATGACCTAAATATCCCATTTTTCGCCTGAACTATCCCACAACAGAAATGCCTCTTTCTATTCAAAACTTCCGACACACACGAATCCTCTTGTACGCAACTTATTATTCCCATCAATTCCTTACAATCCTCCGAGGCGATTAAAAAGACGATGGCCTCGAGACCTACTAAATTAAATTTACATTGAAGTGCTACCACTAGGTAGTTCTTCACAAGACCGATAATTGTAAATTAGCCCATTTACTTATTGTATTTATTGTAAGTACAGTTGTAAATATCAATAAAATGTTTAAAAATATAAATTGTCAAACTCATCTTATATATAAATGACACCAAATGGAACTCAGCCTATTAGGATGATTATTACCAAACATAATACATAATATTAACAACTTTTTGACTATCAAAACCTTCATCACGCGATATTAGTAAACACACCTGGAATATTAAATGGCCGGCAATCGACGATATTTTCCTCTATAGTGGGGACAAATCAATAAATTATAATCATTTAGTATATAACGTCCAAGTTGACTCATTTTTACTGGAGGTATTCTGACCTTATTATTACTTCCACTTACTTGTAGATGAAATATATAATAAGCGGAAGTACTGCGATCGAGAAAACTTTCGAATTCCAGTTTTTGATTAGAATATTGTTGTAATGGAATACGCGTTTTAGGATCCCCTGTGTATGTGTGTGGTAAGTCGAGCTCTAAAACGATTAATTGTATAATATAGAAATTTAATAACTTTGACGATATATGCCTGAAATGTTGATGTTCAACTTTTTCAATAAAAATCAAGAAACACGCTTATACCATGGATTTTATTTTTTTTTTTTTTTTTTTTTTTTTTTTACGTAATAATATTAATGTAAATGTATAACATATCGAAAAAAATTTATCTTACATATATAAAAAGTTGTATAAGGTAATAAAGACTATCATTGACTATTGATAAGTGGACAAAACTTTATTGTTGTAAATAATAACTCATATTGTTAGATTATTTGATCTGTAACACGTTTCCTTCAAAACAGAATGTAATTTTTTGTCCTTTTTTAAGCTATAACTTTTTTTTTTAAGTTTTTAAATTGATTTTAACAAAGGAGGGCGGTGAACGTCGTGTGTTCAGATTTTTATGTTTTATGTTTGGCATGCTGAATATTATGTAACTGTTCGACATTATGAATATTACGCACAGATTACATGAGTTCGTACACAAGGTTGATTTTTAAGCCCCATAAAACAATTGTTGGAGAACTTACATGTTGTAGAAAATCGTTATATTTGGGCTCATTGGTCTTCATTAAACAATTCGTTTTAAAAAAGTGGTAAATCCTAATACTCCTCTCGAATCGAATTTAACACTGAGCTCCATGCCGATTGAGGAAGTCCGCTACATGTTAGGAAAAATCACGATTTAGTGCCCAAATTCTATAACTCTTGATCTAATTAAGATAAATTAAAAATATTTTTATCATTTATGAGTATTTGATGTCCTTAATCAGTGTGAGTAAAATAATTACTCCTATTATATCTTTAAATATTTTTTAAAGTTGCTGATTTAATTTAATTGTATGTTACTAACTTAGGCTGAACCAGGTATAAATAATTCCATAAAAAACTTCATTCCCACTTCATCCCACTAGTTTCTATTCATTCTATTCGATTCCTGATAATCCCCCGAGGCGTCTGATAATAAGATGGCGCCGAGACCTTCTAGTTTAGAATACTGCCAATGTGTAGCGTCTGTACATGTATCGTATTTCATGTCAGTTTACTATGTCCATAACCTTCACGTGATATATATAATACAATTGTTAATATCAATAAATATGTTCATAAAAAAAAAATGTAATTTATTCGATTTAGTTTTTTTGTATTTGACCGGTTTATTTTATATAGGCGTATTCAAATCGAAAGTAATGACCTACTATTCGCTTCTATAAATATTTCTGCGTTGATAATTGCCTTATTCAGAAATTAATTACGTAGACAGATTTTATAATGAATTATTGTTTACAAGTAAAAAATCGACAAATTTAGCATTGCAAAATTATATATTTTCGATAATTATCCTGTGAATAATTTTTTTTTTTTTGTATTCCAATGGAACAAAGAAAATACAAATTATAAAATATGAGGCATATTTTAGGATTTTGCCAAAATTAATGTTAAAAAATATCTTTAAAGTCAAATTTTTAAATCGATATAACACTTATCGGTCGTATTTAATCAATCAAATTGTATGATGGTATTTGATTTAAGGTCAAAATCAAGTAAATTTTAAATGAATTTTCTGTAACTTCTCAAAACAGTGTAAATGTTTTAGTTCAATATCATGTTATACGCTGTCATCTGCCAGTGGCTAACGCGGCCTTAACGGAAAGTCCTGTCAGCTACCGATGGTTGACGTCGTTGAATATTTGAAGACTACATTCTCATCTTAATTTTATGTTTGCTTCCATATTCTATTACTGTCATCATATTATTGTACCTAACTTATTATTCATTTTCTAATTGCATTGGTTGTCATCTTGTTTCTCTAAGCTCTGATGAAGGCCCCCAATAATTAATACTTGCTAATGTGTGTTTTTTTTTATTACCGTACCTCCAACCATCTTCCTCATCTATATGATGAAGACTTCCTTCAAGACAAAAGACTAACTTGGAACCCGCATACTAGACTTAAACGACAAGAACTTAATCGACGATTTGGCAAATTATACAGACTACTGAACAAAAATTAACTATCTATCGAAAATAACTACTAATATACAAGACGTACAGCCAAATTTTATAACATCAAATGCATTCAATCATTCCAATCCAAAATCCTCCGAACAATAGTTAATGCTCCTTATTATGTCACCAACCATACCATACACCAAGACATAAATATTCCATCGAAATCATCTAAATTCCATCAGAACCTTATCCATCACCCCAATCTGCTAGCTCAATCCCTATCCAGGTCCACACACCCTTAACATCCCCCTAGAAGGTTGAAACGGCAGTGGCCTCGGGACCTCTTGTAAACATGTATATTGGAGTTCTAGCATTGGGTAGATTCTCCACTCACGTGTTGTATTCTTAAGGATTTTATACAGGTATCAGTGAATTTTATACATATTTTTATTGATTCTTTATTGTATTATTATTTTATAAATTTATTATTTTGTATATATTGTGTGAATGTAGTATGAATGTTGTACTTGATCACTATAAAGTCCTAATTAGGACAGATTGTAATACTACTCAATAAAAATTGTTTCTGAGAAAATATAATAAAGAAGTTTGTTGGGGGTGCTGTCATCAAGAAATAACAAACTATTTAGTAACAATTATTGTATTTGTGTACCAACGTTTCGGCCTTCATTGTGAGCCTTCATCAGACGACTTCAAGAATGTATTTCAATATAGGTATTTATACTGCAGGGGTTTTGGGTACTGAAGCGGTAGCGGGTACTATATTATTCTAGGAACCCGCTACCGCTAAACGCTCTCTTGCACTTCTTTAAGTCAAACTTCTCAAACAAATTTAATAAAGCATTTAGTTAATGAACCGTTTTCCAATACCCGTCTAGGAAATTGATTATACGAAAATTTTGTTTCGTAACTTCTCCACAAAAATCATCATTACTTATACTTCTCAGGTTTTGGTTCTTTTCAAGAAGAGCAGTAAAGGATATATTGACAATCGAAAGAATGATTCCGTCCGGGAATATGGGACCTGTAACGAAGGAACATGGAAGTAGGGGAAAGAAGAAAAAGTAGCTCTAAAACTTTTATAATGAAATATAAGTTAGGGTTATAAAACTTTCTCTGCTGGACATGTGTGTAGCCCAAATGAAGTAGCCATAGATCACGAGGAAAATTCGGTAAAACTTGAAGCAAAAGTGGAATGAAAATGTTCAATAAAAAAATCTGGTGCGCGCAATACACGACTTTTACTTAACTCAATTGTTAAAAATCAATTTAAGAACTTTTGGATAAAGTTGGGGTTGAAAAAACGTTAGAAATAACATTGAGTATCAGTACAAACGTGTGTTTTATTAAGTAATATATTATATTATTATCTACAACAATCAGTTTTAATCCAGTTTTTAAGTCTCTCCATTATTATTTACGTTGTGTATAATATCATTTTTTTCTAAATTTTAACTTTCCAATGGTATTTAAATTAGTTAATTACTATTTTCTCCTTTTAGTCGGATACCTAATTCGTTTAACTCGTATAGTTACCGTGTTTTAACAATTTTAACAAAATGATATGGATAATTAATTCAAATCTACAATAGGTGAAATATATTTGAGAGAGAAAAACTTTAAATACCGTCATTTAAGGCATGTCTGACTATTTCAATCAGAATTAGACCTTAGTCATATAAAGCCCATTTAATTTTACATCATAATAGAGTTTAGTTGATTGTTGGAAATATTAGGTTTTTATATACAACTTATCTTTTGAGATAGACTAATAACATACATACCATTTTGTGGTACTTGGTCATTTGTACTCAGGAGACCATAAAACATGCATGATGGAACCTCGAATTCGAAAATTTTCACAATCTCAATACTTTTCCTTACAATATATTTCATACACAGGTAAGTCAAAGTAAAAAGAGTGGTTAGAGTGGAATTGAGTGTTTTATTAAAGGAATAGTACCTGGCCCGAGCCAAAGCAGCAACATATGCCACGTTAAGTTCTTTATGGACGTGCTTACTTGTTACAAAGTAAGGAGAATTGAAGATTTTACGAAGGATTGTGAGTTGTAAGGAGCATACTTTAAAGTCTCTGATGTGGGTTTAATGAATTTGAGAGGCGTTAATTGTATCGTTTATAACTGATAATATATGAGTATCATCAGCATACATAGAATGGAAGGTGTTATAAATCGATAATATAAAGGTTTTAGTAGAGTTCTACATAAACGTTACATTCCCGGCAAATACATTTCATTCGTAAATATGTAATTTCAGTTTTGTACAACATTGTTTTTAGCAAAACTGCTCACATACCAATAGACATAAGGTATAAAAATAAGTATATTTTCTCGGAAAAAAGAAACTTCGAAATTTTCTACGATCAAATACTTTTCCTTACTTCTTCTTATTTATCATCCTCTCTGTGCCATTACTAGCGTAGATGGGCCTCGATCCAGCCTTACCAAGCTTAACGATCTCTGCAGAGCTGTTTTAGTTCTTGTAGTCTTTTCCCTCCAATCCTCTGGATGTATCGATCGAATAAAATAATAGGACTTCCGGTCTCTTGCCAGTGGGTCGAGCTTCCAACTCTTCCTTTGTTCGCGGTCCTCGCTCATTCGACAAACATGACCGCTTTAGCTGTCGCTTCTCGAGGGTGGTTTTCAGTGCAGGAATTTTCAGCTCCCCTTTAATTCTTTCATTTCTCACGCGTTCTCTTCTCGTTTTTCCTGCGACCCTACTGTAAATACCTCATTTGAGCTCCAGTAATTCGGCTTATTTGCTTGTCCAACATTACCCAGCTTTCGATCCCGTAGGTAAGAATGGGGAGGTATACCGATTTGTAAATGTGAAGCTTCGTCTCTAGCCCCACATTTCGATGGCCAACAATACTATTGCATATACTAAAAAAGATTAGGTTTCCTTCAGCAATTTTTGCTATTTCCCAATCCATTTTTCCCTGTCGATTTATATTGCTACCACTTCCAGATCATCCAACTACTTCGAGAACCTTCACGTTATAAATATTTCCTTACTATAAGTATTTCAAATATAGTTAAGTGATAGGTAAAAAAAAAAAAAAAAAGAGTAATATTTCCCGGCAAAATGTTAGTATATACAAAAATATTGTAGTTGTAACTCGTGGTTTAGAGAGAGTATTGGTTTGAAACCTTTATAGTCGGAGAGTCATGATAGCCAAAGTAAGGCTAGTTCTAGGAGAGCGTCGATTCTTATTTATTTCTTTATTAAGAAATATTACAATTTATTTCATAATGAACAGTAGTAATAGTGATGTGATACACATTCATACAATATATACAGAAAATAATAATAAAGTCAAATTACATAAAATCGGAAATAAATAAATTCAAATATATACCAAAAAATAACAATTAATTAAAACAAAAAAAACAACAAACAAATCAAAACAACAACCTTTAGTAGAGATAAATACATGTTGGGAAATATATAAACATCATACAAACAAATTTAACTATATACAAATGATTCGAATGATTAGATTACGTTTATAGTAAGTACGTCAACAATTGGAAAATTATTCGTGTTTTCATTTTTTTTTTTTTTAATTTTACAACTGTATATAATATAAATATACTTGTTATGAACTATAATAAAGTGCGTAAAAAGGATTGTGAAGAAACTACTCAGTGGTAGAACTTCAATGCTTATTTAGTAAGTAGATCCCAAGGCCATCTTTTTAATCGCCTGGGAGGGTTATCAGGAATATCTGAGATTGATGGATTGGGGATAAAAGGGTTTATGTGGGTTGGGAGTTTGGAACTGAAAGTGGTATATCTGTTACGTGAAAGGTCTGCAACAAATGGGATGTTAAGGTAGTTATGGATCATTTTATTTGTAACCAGGTAAGGAGCAGTTAGGATTTTGCGAAGGATTTTGGATTGTAAGAATCGGATGGAAGAGGAATTAGACGGTTTACTAGAGCCCCAAAGCTCGATTCCATATGTCCAGATGGGCACAATAATGGTAACATATATGAGATTTTTGTAATGGACTGGAAGTTTGTGAAAGTTGTGAAGTGAACGTTTGAACGTAAGTGTTTTAGTAGTCGGTATCTTCGAGCAGTTTCTTGTATGATAATCGTTGTAAAGCTAAACCAATGTAAAGATACGCTAAATAAAAAAAGTGATCAACAAGACCACTGGCTGCTCTAATTCGCGAGGAGTTGATAAACAAATAAGAAATATTTCTTTTCATTGAAATCAATAACAACATATAGGTAACTGCGTAAGTAAGTAAGCAACCCAAACTAAATTGATTGAATCTAATTTGATTGGACAAATCCAAGTTAAATAATACAGTGGAGTTTTATTTCTAAGAACACTGAAAAGAATTACGAATATCATATCAGAATCCTCGAGTAAATTAAAATATAAAACAATAAGCAGTTACTAACAGGATGAGTGAAATAAAATTGAACCAGATAAACAAAATCGAAGTAAAAAAAACAACTAAGATGTAATAAAGAAAAACATGGAATATCCTTGTTCCTTGAAATATCCATGTTCCATGGAATATCTATGTCAGCACATGAGAAACTGGAAGAAATTATAAACACAACTATAAAATCTTAAAAGAAAGTTTATAAAGACACATCAACAACACGTGCTATTAAAGTTTTCATGATAGAACTTGCAGGGGTGTTGCTTTACTTTATAAAAGTAGGGATAGCAATGTCTACGTCAAAACTGAAAACTGGAAAAACTCGAGAGATCAACAATACCACTCAGTATCATTGTACTTTATTGGAATTCTAAGAAATGGGGTGAACAGGGAACTGCTCATACAATTGCTAACTATTAGTTACCAAAAGGAAAATACAAGGAAACTGTCTTTCAATAATATAGTTTTTAAAAAGATTGTGACAGTTGTGCTCATGAGGCTAAACGCACACAGCTGGTCGGAGCAAAGAGATTGTTTGAAATAGATTTATCACTGTTTCAAACATCTATATTGTTTTGTTTTAAATTTTGTTCAAGCTGATTATTTATTTTCATTTCCACATACCTAAATATGGCTAATATAGTGAGGAAAAGTATTACGATTCTGAAAATATTCGAATTCCAGTTTTCAAAGGAAATACAAGATTTAGGGTCCCCTAAGTCGAAATATAAAGGCCTGTGTGGTAAGTCAAGCACGAAAACAACGAATCGTGTGCTTTTGAAACTTCATATTTGAGACCGCTGTACGCCCGAGATGTAACAGCAACTTTTTCACGGAAATCAGCTGACCGACAGTGCTAATTTATACTTTTTTTCACCTCAATCCCATTTTCTCAAAAACGGTTCAAACGATTTTGATTAAACCGGCTGTATCGATGTAAAATTTAATTGGCTTTAATACCATGTAGGTTTCATTCTGATTGAAGTAGCCTGACAGGGCTTGAATGCCGTTATTTTTTTCCTCTGAAGTTCGTTTAATTTTGTAGAATCGAAAAAAAAATTAACCATATCTCCTGGTTAGCTTTGATAAAAAATGAATAAATATATAAGTTGGACGAATTCGAAATCCAATTAGAGGAGAAAAAACGCTGCAAATTATTAAACAATGGTTTATTATTTCCAAATAACAATATTAGGGTATAACTTTTTATATGGATATTGATAGGCAATTAATTAATATGAAAAGCAATAATTCAAAGGATTATATCATATCACTACCGCTGATTTCAAAACAATATCTAACCTGGTTTTCAACCAATTTCAATGATTCTTTTTTAATTTGGTCCTAAATTTAATTCTCTTTAAAATGACACTAAAATCATTTTTGGTATTTATTAATTTATTGATAAGAAGAAACCATTCCCAGTAGGTTTGGTCACCGGGAAGTTAGACCATCACCTCCGTAAACCTGTAGGGATAATTTTTTGTAAATATCGTTATCAATTAAGGAACATTAATTATATAGTTTTTTTTCATTTATCAAGTATATACATTATTATTATTTTTCTCTTAGCATTATTTTTTCAATTATATTAGAACTTTTTATTAGATTATATTATAAATTATATTAATTATATTATAAATTATATTAGAACTAAAAAGTAAATATTATAATTTATAGGTTATCCTTACAATAAACGCTTTATTCATTCATTCATTAATAAGAACAAACAGATTTTTTTCATTCGTTATTCGGATTCTAATATTCTCATCAATACTATCCGTATTAATCACGGAATACGCTGAGGAAGTTATCGGATACTACCAACGTGGTTTTAGGCGGAATCGCTCGACTATTGATCAAATATTTTTCTTACGTCAAATATTAGAGAAGAAGCTGGAATACAACGGTGTAGTCCATCAACTCTATATCGATTTAAAAAAGGCTTATGATTCCATAGACCGTCAGAAGCTATATAACATCATGATTAAAAAGGGAATACCTAGAAAGTTAGTAAACCTAGTAGAGATGTGTTTGTCGGAAACATTCCATAAAGTTAGAATCGGTCATAATTACTCCGAGAAATTTAAGGTGTGATCGGGTTTGAAACAGGGTGACTCCCTTTCACCTGATTTATTTAATATAGCTTTAGAATATGTCATAGAAAAAGTGAAGTGTACCGAGAAAGGTTTAAATATGGGTGATAAGATTCCGGTTTTTGGGGTATGCCGATGATTTGGTACTGCTAGGTGAAGACGCGGAAACAATACAACTAAATACAAGTGTGTTGATATAAACCAGGTAAACAAATAGGTCTCGAATTATATACCGATAAGACGAAATATATGATTAGTAGCATAATTGGTGGCGATCTTGATGATATTAATATATCGAGGCATGCTTTTGAACACATTGAGAAAGTTCAATGATAACAAGAAAAAATGAAATCCAGGAAGAAATAAAGTCCCAGTTAAAGGTGGGAAATGCATATTATTATTCAGTTGCTAAATTACTTAGCTCGCGGCTTCTGTCTAAAAACTTAAAGGTTAGAATTTATAAAACTATTATTCTTCCAACGGTTCTTTACGAATGTGAAACGTGGCCGCTTACTTTGAAGGATGAACAACGGCTTAAGGTTTTCAAAAATAAGGTACTGCGTAAAATATTTGGTCCAAAGAGAGATGAGGCCAATGGGGAGTTTAGAAGTTTGCACAACGCGAAATTGCGGAGTTTGTACCCTGTGAATACTAATTGAGTTGATAGCATCGCGTAGACTCAAATGGGCGCGTAAAGTTGTTGGGCTCGATGAGGAACGGATTCCGAGAAAGTTGGTATTCGCTGAAGCGACTGGTAGGCGTCCGAAAGGTAGGCCGAAGCGTCGATGGAAGGATTGCATTAAAGTTGATCTCGGGGGCTTGGGTTGACCGGCGAACATTGGACGAGTCTGTGCAGGCGGAGTTTGGTGGTATCGGCATCGAACCTTAGGGTTCGGTAAGCCTATTATTATTCTGGATTCCACGCATCTTGAAATGTTTTTTTTTTTCAAATTTTGAGGGGACGTTATTTTATTTTAATTTTTGGTCGATCATTTAGGTTCATAATTGAAAATAATAAACCAAAAGCAAACATATTTTTCTTATACTGTTTTTAAACATAAGAACAGTAATTTAGATGTGTAATATACCGTTTGAAAGCTAAAGATTTTAGAAGAAATATTATCTTATGCCTAAAATTGTAAAAGGTAATGGAAAGTGATGAAAAGCGGATAAAACTAACTGATTGCTGTAGATAATACTATAATCAATAACACTGGTCTGCAACGAAATCCTCCTTTTAATAAAAATATATTGGCCCGTACCAGGTATCACACCTTCCATGAAAAACTCCACTCCCACTCTAATCCATTAGTTTCAATCCTTGCTTCCTCTTCCATTCCTGATAATCCTCCGAGGCGTCTGAAAAGAAGATGGCCTCGAGACCTTTTTGTTTAGACTCACTACCAAAGAGTGCTGTCAATGGGCAGTTTCTCTTCATGTTCATTCCATGTGTTATAACATTACAGCATATTTACTTGATGTATTTTTTGTACAGTTGTAAATTTCAATAAATAAAAAAAAAAAAAAAAAAAAATATGATTAATATGAAGAGCTTAATATGCTAAATCTTAATTTGTTTTCCATTTTTTTCAATCACAAATAGAAATTTTTTAAAGTATTTTTTTAAAAAGTATTTCTCATAATTACGCGTTAATTGTCTAACGTTGTTGCATTAACGCTGCTCTATTCAGTTCAGATCGTCTCAGTACTCACGAAAACTGGTCGCGCCAATAGAAAGAGAGAGAAAGATATCGGCTAACGGAAATATAAAGTTGTTATTGGAAAAAATTAAGTATTCACAGTATACGTGGAAGATTTGTGCTGATCTAAAAGTTGTGGAGGATATAACCTATTTTGTTCCTTTTTATGCTAATTGGACAGTCGTGCTAGAGAAAAGCATTACATAGTAAAAAATTGGCCACAAAGAAAGAGTTTGATCCCTCGAGTCAAGAATGTAAAAGAAGAACCTTTAGTTTCAAGTGATAAACTTTTCTACCACCTCTCTATATAAAGTTGGGCCTTATGAAAATTTTTGCTAAAGCCATGGACAAGGACGGTGGAGGTTTTCAATATCTCAAAACTAAATTTCGTCGAAACAGCGACGCGAAATTGAAAAAAGGAATCTTTGAGGGTTCCTAAAAACGAGAGCTCATGAAGACTCAAATTTTGAAGGTACATTGAATAAAGCTGAAAAGAGAGCATGGGCCGCTTTTGTAGAAGCACGAGTATGTCATTCTTCAACTTCTTTCTTCATACAAAGCCCTGAAATGCAATATGTCTCTAAAAATTCATTTCTTGGATCATTTCCAGCTAATCTTGGAGAAGTATCAGGTGAACACGGTGAAAGGTTTCATCTAGACATATTGCACATAGAAAAATGCTATAATGGAAAATGGTCAGAAGCGATGCTTGCCGATTTCTGTTGTTCGCTACGTCGCAAAACACCAATAGAAAATAATAAAAGAGAAGAAAACTACAAATAATTATTAACAACCAGCAATGAGTGTATTGTAGGTTTTGTAACATTTGTATCAGTTTGAACAATTATAATATATTTTTTCAGCAAAAAAGTGAGTTTCATTTAAAACCTCCATTGAAAAAAAAATATATGTGATACGGAAGATTTGATACTATATTTCTATTCAGAATTATCTGTTTTATCATTCGTTATGCATGAAATCAAGAGGAGGGAATTTTTTTTTTTTTATTTTGCAGACCAGTGTTATGTAATAAAACACATGTTCCCTTCGAAGCTAAATGTAATTAATTCTTTAACCTTTATTCAGTTCTGTCCGTATTTAAAAAGTATTAAATTTATTTTAAAAACGGAGGTAAGGGAAAGTCGTGTGTTATAACTGAGTATCAAATCCATCCTATCCTCTTACCAGATGTTCATTATCAACTCTGTCGTTTTTAATTGATTTTATTAATTGCTACGACCCTGGATATTGTGTAAGGACTCTTCTCTTGTTTCACAATTTTATCCTGAATAAAAGGCTGCTGTCTCTTCCTCTTAAAAGATGGAAAGAGATATCAGCTTGGATTTAATTATGAAAAGTTAAGTTTTTCGATCTTTTTCCGAGAAATTTCAAGCCCCTGTCTTACTGAAAATCACCGTTAGGTTTTGATTATTGAAAAATACGAGTACAATACTGCCTGGCTAATACATATTTAAAATAAGGCCTAAATAAGTTTATTTTATTATTTATTATTCTTAGCACAGATTATAAATTTTAGGGTACCGAAAAATGTGTGAAATAACAAAAACTCATACCTGATTATATTTTTTCTTAATGCACCCACAGAAAATATTGTACTTTATAAAACTTTATTTGATACATTCATTCTAGCTAATACTAATTCTTACGACATGTGTAAAATACACAAGACCTTAATAAGTATTGTTTATTTTTTTTTATTCTTTATTATTCTTAGCACATATTATAAATTTTAGGGTACCGAAAAATGTGTGAAATAACAAAAACTCATACCTGATATATTTTTTTCTTAATGCAATCACAGAAAATATTGTATTTTATAAAACTTTATTTGATACATTCATTCTAGCTAATACTAATTTTTTACGACATGTGTAAAATACACAAGACCTGAATAAGCATTGTTTATTTTTTTTTATCTTTATTATTCTTAGCACAGATTATAAATTTTAGGGTACCGAAAAATGTGTGAAATAATAAAAACTCATACCTGATATATTTTTTCTTAATGCAACCACAGAAAATATTGTACTTTATAAAACTTTATTTGATACATTCATTCAAGCTAATACTAATTCTTACGACATGTGTAAAATACACTAGACCTAAATAAGTATTGTTTATTTTTTTTTTATTCTTTATTATTCTTAGCACAGATTATAAATTTTAGGGTACCGAAAAATGTGTGAAATAACAAAAACTCATACCTGATATATTTTTTCTTAATGCAACCACAGAAAATATTGCATTTTATAAAACTTTATTTGATTCATTTATTCTGGCTAATACTAATTCTCGCGACATGTGTAAAATACACAATACCTACATAAGTATTGTTTTTTATTTCTTTATTCTTCATTATTATACATTTTAGGGTACAAAAAAAAGTATGAAAAACGTGTAAATAACAAACACTCATACCTGATATATTTTTTCTTAATGCAACCACAGAAAATATTGTACTTTATAAAACTTTATTTGATACATTCATTCAAGCTAATACTAATTCTTACGACATGTGTAAAATACACTAGACCTAAATAAGTATTGTTTATTTTTTTTTTTAATCTTTATTATTCTTAGCACAGATTATAAATTTTAGGGTACCGAAAAATGTGTGAAATAACAAAAACTCATACCTGATATATTTTTTCTTAATGCAACCACAGAAATATTGCATTTTATAAAACTTTATTTGATTCATTTATTCTGGCTAATACTAATTCTCGCGACATGTGTAAAATACACAATACCTACATAAGTATTGTTTTTTATTTCTTTATTCTTCATTATTATACATTTTAGGGTACAAAAAAAAGTATGAAAAACGTGTAAATAACAAACACTCATACCTGATATATTTTTTCTTAATACAACCACAGAAAATATTGTATTTTATAAAACTTTATTTGATACATTCATTCTGGCTAATACTAATTTTTGCGACATGTGTAAAATACACAAGACCTAAATAAGTATTGTTTATTTATTTATTTTATTTTTTATTCTTTATTATTCTAAGCACAGATTATAAATTTTAGGGCACCAAAAGAGTATGAAAAACGTGTAAATAAATAACACTCATACCTAATATATATTTTTTCTTAATGCAACCACAGAAAATACTGTATTTTATAAAACTTTATTTGATTCATTCATTCTGGCTAATATTAATTCTTGCAACATGTGTAAAATACACAATACCTAAATAAGTATTATTTATTTTTTTTATTCTTTATTATTCTCAGAAAATATTATAAATTTTATGGTACCAAAAAATGTACAAAAACAGTGAAATAACAAACACTCATACCTGATAAATTTTCTTTTCCGAAAATATTGTATGTTATAAAACTGTATTTCATTCACCAATATATGTTGATAAATTGATTCATCATGTCACAATCCAACTAATGATCATCATTGTTAATTATAACTGATGGGATAGCTAAAATGAATTATTGAATATTTCTCCGCCATTTTCGGCTACTTCAACACATACATGACAAACGGTCAGACCTTCCTCTTAACTACAAAAGGCTCATCTACATGACTATATAAAAACTATATGGAGTCATGGAATTGAACTATGTGGCTCTACTAAAACATCGAATTCCTCTCGCATCCAATCCTTACAATCCAAAATCTTCAACGCTCCTTACTTAGTCACGAATAAACTCATCCATAAAGACCTTAATGTGTTACTATTTTGGCCCGAATCAGGTATCAAGGCTTCCATGACAAACTCCATTCCCACTCTAACCCGCTAGTTTCTACTAGCATCCCTCTTCGATTCCTGATAAACCTCCAAGGTTTATTGTAATCTGAGTTCATTGAACAGCATACACCGTACCTTCACAAGTAAAAAATCCTTAATTATGTCGTCCTACAGAGGGGACGTAAAAAAGTTGGCCCGATCCTGTGCGATGTAAGGTACTCATTAAAGATTCCTATCCTAATAAAATCTGGATAGACAAAATCTAGGACTCCCATTGTAGAATTTTATTTGTGTTTTTCGACAGTTAGTGAGAGATTTGCTATATTATATTTTTTCTATGTTTGTAAGTCCTTTAGAATCCAGAGTTTACGAAAAATCGGATAATAGACTAAACTTGTATTTTGCAGACTACATGCTTTATTATTTTCACTTACCTATGTATGAAATATGTAAGGGATGTATATAAGAGAAAGTATTGCGATCCTGAAAATTTTAGAATTTGAGTTTTAACCGGAAATATACGTTTTAGGAGCTCGAAGAACCTAGCCGTGCGAAAAGGTGTGTGTAGTCTAGCACAAAACAAAAAGCCGTACTGAATTGCAAATTTATAAATAAAACGACTATACGAGATGTTACAACACCTTTTTGATTAAAATCAGCTGGCCGAAAGTACCAATTTATACCATTTTGCACATTTTAACGATTTTCTCTAAGACGGCTCTAACGATTTTGATTAAACTCGTTATATCAACGTAAAATTTAGTAAGCCCTGATATCTTGTATGTTCTATTCTGAATGAAATAGTGTATCAGGCCTTAAATGCTGAATTTTCGTCTTTCGCTAAATGAATAAACAAACAAAACTCCGAGGATTATGAAAAGAAGGCCATGAGATCTTCTGATTGAGAAGTCTTATTGGAGTATTGGCAATGGGTAGTATCTCTACGTGTATTTCACGTCATTGTATTATATTTCGATCACATTTACTAAATTAAATTTTTAATACAGTTGTAAAAATCAATAAATATGTAAATAAATATTAATCAATTAATATTTATAGGAACTTTATCAACCGTTAGACCCTATGTTTTAATTATTCTAGAAAATTATAAGAGACATAAACTTGAATTTTAGGCTGTCTCTTCTTTTCCTAAATTTATAATATAATATTATTCATTTTATTAAAGCAACTTAAATAAAACAAATGTTTTTATAGATAATTTAAGAGAATTATCCCAATGGAAAATATTCCGGAACGGAGGTAGATCGATGTACTAAATAATTACAGAAAGTAATAACTAGTAATTTAGAAGGGGTAGGTAATAAAGCTAATGGTTTCGGTCCGTCTGGTAAACAGTGGAAGATCACTTTTGAATCCACTTAGCCATTATGGTTTCTTCCCCGGCAAGGAAATATATAAAATTAGGTCCTTGAAATTATCATACTCTTAAAGGGATGAGTTCATTCTTGTGCCCTTCGAAAAGGTTAAACAATAAGTTTAAGACAGCTGAAACTCCCGAAGAATGTTAAACGTCTGAAATAATTACTTTATGAAACTCATTTGTATAATTCCATAAAAGAGTAAGAACGCGGCGAGGAATATCCAAGAAGGAAACTCTAACGAGACCCTCGAGTGTCATTTTGTGATGGCTACATGCAAAATAATGCCAAACGGCTTGGTAGAGATAATTCTCAGATTATTTTTTTAATTGAAAATAAATTTTATTCTAGGACGAATAGCCAATTAATAATAACAATCAGATTTGGTAACAACAACTATTTTTCATATATTTATTTATTTACAATTTTTTTTTGTATGTTCTCCAAATTGCTATTTGACATATGTAAAAAGGTTAAATCAAGGCATCTCAAGGTCACCTCCTCAAAAGTCGTTGGGGTGGGTTGTACGGGTTGAGGTTGGATTTAAGTGTTTGGTCCGATGGGTTCATGTTGTATGTCAGTCTGTCGTGAAATCTTTTATAATATTCTGTGGCTGTGTCGGAAACTGTGAGTATGTAATTCGTCGGTTACATAAAACGGTACATCCACAATTTTTCTCAAAATTTCGATTAAGAGACTAAATTATTTGTATGTTAGAGTGTTTGGCAGATCCCCATAGTTCTATCCCATATGTTCATAATGTTTTGATCAGTACTTTTGGTGTTCACGGATAATTTTGATGGCTTGTCAAGCAGACGGGATAATAGTCCCAATGTCTCATGTCAACTTTTTCAAACATCCCGCCATACACGAGGAAACCATAGTCAAACTTGAGAAAAATGAGAGAGGTGACTAGAAGCCGATGGGTTTTAGGAGGGGTAGAATCACGAAATCTTAGGAATTGTTTAAGGATAGCGATGGATTTCCGAACAATATGAGAAATATGGTCACTCTAGGATAGGATTTGATCAATTATGACTCCACGCTTTTTTACTGAAGTGTGGCAGGGGTAAAATAAAGGGTAATATGAAAGAGAATTCATAAGGTAATTGGAACCGATGTGCCTTGTTTTTTCCCAGAATTTAGTTTTAAATTATTAGCCGGATCCAATTATTCGAAGCTATCGATCGTTTATTCAAATTTAACATCCTGATGATCAAATATTTAATTTAAAAATTTATATTTAGTATGAAACGGAAGCTAAAAGGGTGCCTCGTGCTTTAATTATGTAAAAAAATCAAAATGCTTCACAAGTGATGTGCTCTATAAAGTTCCAAAACCTTAAAAGAAAATAAGTATCAAAATCGGTAAGGTAGACATTTCACTGAAAAATTAACAATGCTCTGGCCGACATAATGAAGTTGAGGTCGTAAATCAAAGAAATTCGTCATAGCTCAACTCATGAGTAGTTGAGTGCATCACATGTCTTGAAAAACACAAAACATTTTAGGTATACAAAAAAGGTTGAACAATGTGTTTCTCGTCAGCACAAGGAAATTCATTTGACATAACGTGTTATTCTCTGTGATTTGTCTGTCAGACGAAATGAAGGTAACTCTTTAAAATAGGTGATTACTTGCTATGAGAAATGGGCGGTTTACGATAATGTCGGGGGGAAAGATCATGAAGCATAGAAAATGAACAGGCACAAACAAAGCTGATGTTCTACAAGGAAAAGTTTTCCTATCAGTTTGGTGGGATGTAAAGAAAACCCTGTGAGATGCTAAACTGTTCCATACCGACAGTGCTAGTCCAGATACATCCTTGCCGAGTTTGGTTGGGATGTATCGCCACAAAAACCGTATACCCCAGACCTATATACTTCAAATAACCGCCTATTTCGCATAGAACAGAACTTATCGATCGGTTAACAATTATGTATGAGTAATAATATAAACATATAAGTCTGATTTTAAATAGCAAGACTGGATCTAATGTTGAAGTTAATCTTAAGATACGTTAATGCTTTATTGATTCTAGTTTTGGTTAATTATTCAAAGAAAAATACTTTAAATTTTGTCTTTCTGTCACTAAAATACGATAAATAAAGAGCTGATTGTTAAACACATACTTTAATTTATTTCCAATCGAAATAGAACCCATTGTTTGGTTTGACATTCTTAGTGCTCAACTTGCCCCATACCCTTGCTCAACTTACCTCACCTATGGGGTACATAGAGCAAACTTGACTGTAGCTCTTAAATTCTAAGAGATATATTACGAATCCATCAAGCCGCTTAAAAACTCATTGTTGAGGAGCTATATCCGTTCAAGTGAAAAATTGCTCAACTAGCCCCGCCCTAACCTTCCTTCGAGTTGGTCAGTCGCTTGAAAAGTACTGGTTCGAAAACTTAGGTTGCACATTAAATATGTTTACCATTATTTTTCTAATACTTTAATGACCGGAACCATTTCATCCTTTGAAGTACCTTTATTTTATTTTATCTTCCGATATAATTTACTGCCTCTCTTCTTTAATTTTCATTTTAAAATATGTAGGATTGAAGTCTACAAGAAAATTTGATAATTAACTAATGGAGAACGTATTATTAGAACTTCGAGTGACGAAAACGCATAAACTTAAGTGATTTTTAAATAAATAATTTATTTTTAATGGAATCTTAATCAGAAGTGAATGTTTGTACGGAAACTTACTAAAAATTGTATTAAGTTTTTTTAAGGAACAAAACAATTAGTAAAGATCTCTAACGCGCACAACCCACTTAATATATTAATTAAATCTACTCTTTTTTTTTAATCTTAGCCACAACACACGACTTTCCTTTGTAAAAATCAATTTTATGACAATTTTATTTATTTTTGGAAAAGTTTTAAATAGCATTGAGACGCTCGCCGTTTGTGGCTAATTTAACACTTACTAGTCAAACGGTCACACCTTCCTCTTAACTACAAAAGTCTCATCTACAGGTCTGTTATAAGATATATCTGAATATGCGGAATTGAGCTATGGGGCTCTACTAAACCATCGAATTCCTCTTGTATCCAATTCTTACAATCCAAAATCCTCAACGCTGCTTAATTGTCTAGAAAGAAATGCTTTATTTATTTGGCAATGCTGCCCAAATACATCGGGTTGCTTAAATAACACAGCATACTACATCAATCCCTTGGACATATTTCACATACATTCTCAATTTTTCTCTTTTAGCTATTTACATTATTTTATTTTATTTCTCTCTACCACTATATTGTAAATTTAGACCTTTGGGGCGCACATTACATAATCGAAATATAATCACATTCACCATTTGATTGCCATACAGGTGATGGTGGATGATCCCCAGGGAGTCCAAAATCACATTTTCTGCTAACACCGCTATATCTCTTATATCGACACCCAGGTCTTCCAAAAACCCCCTTGTGCTTCCAAGTATCGCTCCGCGAGACCCAAACCTTTGACCTCTAACGGAGAACTGTCTCTCACCAAATGTCTCGCGGCACTTTTCTTTTAGGAAAGGGATGCATTTCTCGTAGATGGCTCTCTCTCCCTTTCCACTCCACCTGCTTGATCTAGTTCATTAGTCTCATATCGAACGGTAGGGTCCAGGATCACTGCAGTAGTTCCGTTCTTTGGGAATGCAACGATGTCTGCGTACCTAACTGATCCGCCCGTATCAATGCAGTAGACCTCATCAAAACAGGTGCAATCTTTTTACCTGAGGAGCTTTGTTAATTCGTTCTTAACCCTGTGGTGCCGGCGCGTGATGAGTAGGGAGTTGTTAAACTCATCCATAAAGACCTTAATGTTCCCGATGTTTTTGTTTTTCTCTAAACTTGGCATCAATACTTCCTTAAAGAATTCCATTCCCACTCTAAAGGCTCATTTTTTCGATCATTCATCTCGTCGTTCCAGTCCATCGGTTGGAAGGAAGGAAAATATTTAGAGAAAAACCTTCAGTTTGGAACGACGAACTTAAGAACCCTTACAGCATCGTTCTTTTTCATCAGTCTTCTTTTTAGTCAGTTCATTGATTTTACTTTTAATAGTTAATTAGTATGTCTAGGTTGAGATTACTGTTGGATTCTAGAGAAGAAGGGAATACAATAAGTTTACTTCTTACTTTGATATAATTATATGTTCATAATTTACTTTATGAAGAGGCGAGCAGTTTCTAAATTTCTGACTTATCAATTATCATTAAAATAATTGGATTTTATGAAATATTAGTTTACTGTTTATGAATATATTTGTGATCTATCAATTTTTTTTTCTTTATTTTTTGAAATACACAACTGTATTGGTAATAATCTTTAAATTTCATTCATTAATTTGCATCTTGCTTATCAAAATCATGTTTTAATAAATGTTCGGAAATACGATAATTGAATATATTAATATTTAATTATTCCATAAAATTCAAAGAGTAAAATAATGGAAAAGAAAATATAAATTTTAAAAATTTATTTTCACATCTGCTATTCGCCCTTAGATATAATGTATACATTAATTCATTAAGTATCGAATGTTTATTTATTGATAATTCCAATTACGAATTTGGTACCGATTCACAGATATTATAATTACAATATTTAATCCAAGTAATATTATATTCTCGACTCTCAATGATGATAAGAAGGAATACATTTTATTAAACTGTTAGATTCCAGGTAAATTTATGGATGAAATTGGTTTTTATCAATTTATTTATTTCTTTTTAAATAAATTCATGGATATTCTATTAAAAGTAAGTTGATAAGAAAAAAAAACTGAAGCATTATAGAAGCTAAGCGTAGGAGAATTCTAAGAAATGAAGGACTGGAATAATGAGCTCTTACACAAGCAACTATAATTGAAAAACGTCAGTTTTTTTTCTGCCAAGAAGAAACCTTTTTCTCGGAGGTGTCATTTTCACACTTAGATCATTTTCGCCTTATATCACTATAGTAAAATTTACATATTATAGTCTTTTGTACAAGTCTGTCTGTCGTGGGAAGCCAAAAGGTTTTTCAGTTGTCAGTATTTTATCTTGTAGAACGATGTGTAAGTCACTTCTTACTTGGAGATATCAATTAATCCTTAATTTGTTCTCTGCCGTGTTGTGCCAAATATGTCTCCATTTCATCTAAATCCGTTGCTTGGCGACAGAAACAAAGTTGCCAACCGAAACCCCAATAAATGGAATGTCATCTGCTATCGCTTGTTTGGCTGCACCATCTGGGAATGCATTGCCAACTTTCCCGCAGTAGCTCGGTACCCAGAAGTTTTAACTCTTATACGATCGTTCTTGTCATCGGTTTTTGAACCGTTTTCAAACCTTCGTTCAAGAAAGATCGTTTAAGTGAGCCTTAACCCACTAGTTTCTACCTGTTAAATTCCGACTAAACTTTAAATTTATTTATTATAATTTAATCTTTGACTTTAAGTTTGTTTGAAACTGAAATTAAAACAATAAAATACATAATATTTAACATTAAATGTAGCTATACAACAGTCATAATTCATATAATTGTTTTTTTTTTTTTGTTTTTTAAAACATATGGTTAATAGCGTTCGTCTCTATACTCGACTCTCTCTCCTCGCCAGTCTTTTTTGCCCCAGCAATACCTCTTCTGCTATCTTTAATTAGTACACAGTGCAGTGTGTATAATTAATATTGAGACTAAAGCCAACCCAGCCTACACTATACATCGCCGAAGCGACCTTTTGGAAGTGCAGTGTGCGACCATCAACCAAGATTACCGACCGTCATCCCCGACCAGTATAGACATTTTTTTATTTTTTTTTTTCTCCGTTCCTCATTTTGTTCTAGTTGTTCTAATTATTAATTGTTTCCTTTAATTCAATATCATTTAGTTAAGGTTTGTTTTATTTTTTTTGGTTTATAAGTATATTTTTAAATGTTTATATTATTAAAAGTGTATAACAATAATTTCCATTTTCTTTCATTATTATTATTTTAATTATGCATTAATTAATAATTATAATGTATTATAGTTATTAATCCTTATGAATCAGCATCTATTCTAGGAAAGAAGAATAGTGGTTAATATTTTGACCAGTCTCCACTGACTAGATTGGTGAAGCGGCTAACTGAGAGGCGCTAGGATCTCCTGACATTGTGCCTCGGCATCCATTTCTGGATGCAGAGGTTCGATTCGGAGTTCCCAGGGGCAGTATGTAAATATTGTATATAGGTATGAATGTGGCCAAGATTGTAATTATTTTCTTTTTTTTTTTCATTTATTTTATTTTATTTTTATTTATTTTTTTCTTCTTTTGTTATTGAGGCATTTTACTTTTTAATTGTTTTACTTTGTACATATGGAATGAATGACTTCTTTTATCTCTAATACTTATTGCCCAAGATAGTGGCAGATTGTATTACTTCTCAATAAAGCAATATTACTACTAAAAAAAAAAAAAAATATTTTGACACCGCCCCTTCCCCTACACTACCTTACCATCCTCTTCGGTCCCTGATAATCCTCTGAGGCGTCTGAAAAGAAAATGGCCGCGGGACATTCGGATTTAGATTTCCTATTTGAGTACTGCCATTTGTTAGTGTTTTTACATGTATTTTATGTATTTGTGTTACATTTCTATCACACTTTCTATATGTATTTCTTAATACAGTTGTAAATATCAATAAATATGTAAATAAAACAAATTAAAAAATAACGAAACAATACAAATTCTTATGCATCACTTATGTTAATACCCTTTTTACCACTCTTCATTACTTTCTACATCTATAAAGTTTAGATAATTTTTTTCTAACATCAAACTTTAATCTTCCAACGGGGTATATTACACATATATCAATAAGCTTGAGATGAAAAAAAATGAAAATAGAAAATTATTTCTGTTGTTTTCTCTTTCAGTTGGTTTTTAAATCCTTTCATATTCACCCATTTTTAATTAATACTAACAAACAGCAATAGTTAATTATTATGAATCAACAAAATTAAGGATACTTTAGTGTTAGAAATTTTAAACATTCGGCATTTAATATCTGTCAGGGTATTTAAATGAGAATGAAACCTAACTAAAATCAAACCCCATTTAATTTTACTTTTACAAATCATTACAGTTTTTGATAAATCGCAAAAATGCCTAAAATGCTTAAAACTTTTCAAGTCAGTTGCTTTTAATTAAAAAAAAAGTTGCAGTACCATCTTAGGCGCATACTTGTCTTAAATATGAAATATCAATTTCATACTAGTTTCCATTTCCACCCACATCATTTTGAGGGACTTTGTCTATATGGACTCAGTAGATCCTGGGACTCGGAAAATGTGCATTTCCGTATAAAACAGCAATTGGAAATGTTTCACGATCGCTATACTTTATATTTCATATATAAGTAAGTATACATCTATACTTTTGTAGGTTTTCTAATAAAATTTTCTTTCCATCTCACACACGAAAAGGACTAATTTTACTATTTCAAAGGATATGCCCGATTTTCATATTTCAAGAACTGTTTTAATTTGGAATTAAAATGGAAGAGAACCCCCAAGTTTGATTCGATTCTCCTTTTAAAAGGATACGAATCGAAATAATTCACTGGTAAATAGGTTTTCCACACTAAAAAGGACATTTTTTAATATTGCAACTCCTTTTCCCATGCAATAATCGGTCCTGTTTTAATTATTTTTTTATTATTTTAAGTTAAAGTCCTCAAGGCAGTATCCTAGGACCCATCCTTTACACAGTTTGTACAGCTGATATCCCATCCCATCCTAACACTTTCCTTTCTACCTATGCTGATGATACATGTGTGTTATCAGTCAATGCTGATCCAACTATTGCCTCTCAAACTCTCCAATCCCACATCAGAGACCTTGAAGTATGGTGTTAGAACTGGAGAATTAAAATAAATGCCAAAATAGCCTTTAACCCTTCGTCGTAAACCAATGACATCCTGCCCTACTGTCTCCTTTAATAATACTCCTCTCGTCCCGTTTGAACAGATCCGATATCTAGGACTACACCTTGACAAACGCCTTACATGGAACCCTCATACAAGACTGAAACGACAAGCAAACTGCGCGACGTTTTCGACTACTTCAACACTTACTAGACAAACGTTCCAATCTTCCACTTAACTACAAAAGGCTAATCTACATGACTATCATACGGCCTATATGGACTTACGGAGTAGAGCTTTGGGGCTCTACTAAACCATCAAATTCTTATATCCCGTATCCAATCCCTACAATCCAAAATCCTTCGTAAAATCCTCACTGCTTCTTATTTTGTAACTAATAAACTGATCCACTAAGACCTTAATATTCCGTATGTTGCTGATTTGGCCCGATCTAGATACCATTCCTTTCATGACAAACTCCATTCCCACCCTATTCCTCTAGTTTCAATCCTTTCTTTCTCTTCAATTCCCGACAATCCTCCGAGGCGTCTGAAAAGGAGATGGCCCCGAGACCTTCTAGTTTAGAATATTACAGGAGTGCTACCATTGGGTAGTTCTTCTACAAGTCTCTTTCATGTCATTTTTCTAATATCATATTTACTTGATGTATTTTTTTTAGTACAGGTGTAAATTTCAATAAATTATGTTTAAAAAAAAAAGTTAAATTCGCCATTCTCGTTAAAAGGATTCTTAACAATTGTCATATATTGTAACTAGAATACTGTTCAAAATGGAAGAGAACCGCCAAGTTTGATTCATTTCTCCTTTTAAAAGGATACGAATCAAAATAATTCACAAGTAACTAGGTTTCCCACACTAAAAAGGACATTTATTAATCTCGCAACTCTTTTTCTGATGCAATAATCGGTCCGAAAACCTGTAGAAGTCTGTCTATATAAGGGAGGAAGGGTTTGTCATGCACGAAAAGGACTAAATTTACTATTTCAAAGGATATGCCCGATTCACATATTTCAAGAACTGTTTTAATTATTTTTTATTTTTAGTAAAATTCGCCATTCTCGTTAAAAGGATTTTAACAATTGAGACGTTGATTTCCAAAAGGTACTAAAGGACATTTTTTACGAAATTAATATTTTTACATATTTATATTCTCCTCATTTAGTTTTATCTGAAATCTTAAATTTGATTTTATTTAATGAACACTCATTACCTTTAATAACGTGATTTGAAATGTTATTAATTTCTTAAGATACTTATTACACATTTAGTTTCATTCCAAATCATAACAGAACATTTCATTTCATAACTTTAATATGGTTTTATTAATATAGTAAAGAAATAATTCTAGATTTTAATGCGAAAAGAATCAAATTAGCTGATTTAATAATAACGTAATGAGAGATTTTCGCGCTTCCTGTAAAATTCCCCAGAATGGATATAGTACCTTTTGGAAATCAACGTCTCAATTGTCATATATTGTAACTAGAATACGGTTCAAAATGGAAGAGAACCGCCAATTTGGATTCGATCCTCCTTTTAAAAGGATACGAATCAAAATAATCCACTGGTAACTAGGTCCTTTTTTTCTTCTTTTTTTTTCAGTGGACGCGACATTCTGTGCAGGCCCTGGACCTCACGGTGTAATCTCCTGGGAGATTACATTCGCGTTTCTCGATCCAATTTATAGTGTAGGGTCATCGCTCCCTAGGCCTAATTTTGTGAGTGGCCACCATTTGGCTGTCGCGTCTCACCGGGGGAGAGGCTGTGAGTGAATCCCCATTTAATTACATCCTTATAAAAGCCCCACCGGGGCTGGGATTCGAACTCACAACTATAGCATGAGGGGCTAGCGCGACTCAGCCACGGGCTCCCTCAAGGTAACTAGGTTTACCACACTAAAAAGGACATTTTTTAATCTCGCAACTCTTTTTCCGATGCAATAATCGGTCAGAAATAGCCTGTAGAAGTCTTAACTGTCTATATAAGGGAGGAAGGGTGGGTTACGCACGAAAAGGACTAAATTTACTATTTCAAAGGATATGCCCGATTCACATATTTCAAGAACTGTTTTAATTTTTTTTTTTATTCGAAATCAAGGTCGTTATACTACATAGTAAATTTAACGATTGTGGTAGGATTTATTTTAATCATTTATATTGATTTATGATGGACCGAACTGTCTTGTTTGATTGTTTAAAGAAGTAATCGGTTTTATGAGTTTCAGAAGGTACACAAAACGTCATTTCTTTTAAATGATCAAATCTAATTTATTGGGCGATACACCCGTTTTTATAGGCTTATCTAAATATTGTACAGATCAAAAACCACTATCTTTAAATTAAAACCTATTACCACAAAGCGTTATACCAAAACAACATTAAACATATTAAAATGCTGGCAATATGTCATTGAGTTATGTAGACCTTTCATCGGGTCTCAATAACATAAATTTGATAAAACCAATAACTTGATTTGTTTATAAAAACCTTTTAACGAATAACTATATTTATTTCACAACAGAACTTTTTTATAATAAAAATTTCAACAGCCGCTTTTATATACATTTTACTTTTTATCTGGCCATGTTATAAAATATAGACAAATAAATTTAGTGTAAATATGAAAAATGATTACTAGCAAAAATATGAAATGCATAAAATATGTGACTAACTGGCTAACGCAATTTATATTTATGCTTTGCATTCAGTCACAGCTCAGATCATAAATTTTTATTAAACAGACATGCCTGATTTTTTTCTTAACGCAACAACAGCAATCGTCACATTTTATACTTTCGTGAAAATTCATAAATTGATTCATTACTTCACAATGATTATACAAATTAGATTACATTGAAAGATTAAGTAAACTAAAATTAAAATTAAATTCTGGAAAAACAAATGTTGGTACAAATTAGACCTTCGTGATAAACGCTAAATGTTTTTAATAAAAAAAAAATATATATTTACCTTGACACTGATATCCTTGCTTGCCGAGACCCCTGTAAACAAAAAAAAAAGTATATATACTAATCAGAATGATAACCATTTTTTTAATTTTTTTTATTTCCATTTATTTTTCCTTCACTTACTCCTCTCTGTAAGTTCTACACTTGAAAATATTATGCATTTTTTAATTGCATTTAATCTTTAAATGTTACTAAAATATTATATTTTAGACATATGATAGTTTAATAGTTAAAACTATTCTATGCTAATTTGAATACCACTTGCTACACTGGATTTACTACACTGCCAACCATCAGTACTACTAAATGAAAATAATTCTGCTACCTAATGGATGAAGGTGATATTACAATAAAATAGTAATAAATGAAAAAATTGATAAATAAATAAGAGTAAAAACTGGGTTTTATGAAGGAAATAAAATAAGTAGATTATACAAGGAAAATAAATACGTAAGAATAAGCAGACACTGATAGTGTTCAAGTATAACAGAGAAGCTAAAGCTGTATAAAATATATTATTAAATCCATTACATGCAATGTTTCTTTAGTTAATTATGTAATCATTACAAATGTATCAAAAGATAAAATAATCAATGAAATTAATAGTTTTTCTCGTATATACCCGAAAGGTTTCACAAGACATACAAAAAAAAAATTAAAATGTAAAAATTTTAAATTAAAAACGCTGCAAGTTATTGTTTCCAAATAACTATACTAAGGTATACCTGTTTATATAGCTGTTTAAAGGCAATTAACTAATATGAAAAGGAATCAATAATTCAAAAGAAAATGATCAATCACCACTGCTAATTTCAAAACCTATTTTAATAAATCTTTTTGATTTTGGTGTAAAATTTAATTCTAAAATCGTAATTGGTAGTATTTATTTTTTTATCCTCAAAAATAACTGAGAGTGAGTAACTAACTGATTCGCCGCACAGTGGGCAATATGACCGATTGAGGTGGACAAAATTCTGAAACTTGTCCATATTTAACATTTGGGGTCCCAGAATACGGGAAAAAATATTTTTTTTTTAAATTATTAAAACTAATTAATTTTTGACACCATCGGTGAACGCACTGTGGTCAAACATCAAATTTATTTGCTAAAATCAATAAAAGTTTCCTATATTTTACGTTTGAAGTCCCAGAATACGGGAAAAATAATACAAAAAATTTAATTATGGTTCGGAGTTGCTAAAACCTGCTAATAAATGTGTTTTATATCATTTATAAAATTCTCGAAATTATAGATTGTAAAACTTTTGATTCGGAGTGTTGTGTCTGAAAAAAATTACGTATCACCCAAAACGCAAAAAACCGCAAAAGTTCTTTGTAATATCTAAATACTAGAAGGATTGGTGAAACAAATCCTTGGGGTAACTTGGTGGTTATATAGTTTTTCGTTATTGAATAGGGGCATACATTTACTAATTGCTTAATTAACTCTACAGATGAGACTGCAATGTATATTCAATAACGAGTTTGGAAATATAAAGTCTTACCTCTCTCAGAAATGTCCATTGTTAAAAAAAAAGCAAAAAGACTTTGCTTTAAATACACCTTGAACACAATAAATGGCCATCGAATGAAGATAATCCCACTGCCGGTTATTAGGCACTTGTGTGAACAGGAATCATTCATTCATTTACTATTTATTGGTAAACACGGTATGGCGGGAAATATTAGTATTAAGGGTCTTGCCAACTACTAATAACAAGGTGAAGCACTGGAAAATTCCAAACTTTTGTCCACCTAAATTGGTGATTTGGCCCACTGTGCGCCGTGTCCTGATTCTAAAAATCAATACAACTTTTTCTCTAACTTAAAAAAATAACTGAGTTATAGGCTTATTTAAGGGTTATTTTTTTTCCTTTTCTTTTCTTTTTTTTTTTTAATTATTAACGGTTTCTAGATTAAAAACCTCTAATAAATTTTGGTATTTTGGTAAAGTATTTTGGGGAGGTAATTTTTTTTCCGACAACAAAGGTTCATTATTAAGAATAATAAGCCAAAATTGATGCAGTTTATTTGGTAGAGCCTAACACTTAAGGCCTTGTTTATACTAGAAACATATATAATATATAGAAGATGAATATATACTAAATCGCTTCTCCAATGTACATTTTTATTTATCAATATTAAATTTTACAGCAGTTTAATTGAAAGTACCTACCAAACATAAATATAATATGGTGCAAAAAACTATTTCTACTTATTTTATCCGACCTACATTTTTACCTATTTTTTTAAACTATGTTGTGCGTAATATAAATAATATTATAAATTAAAATAAAGAATATTAGACAATATAGTGACTGAAACGCACCAAAGAAGTACATTCAGGCCTAACTTGAAAATTAAATTGAATTCTTAGACTCGCTATTAAAAATGGTATAACTAACCCATATAGAGTAATGTTACAAAAAATCTATCATTAAATATATGGCTATAAATTCTAGTTCGAACAAGGCAAGAAATGTTTTAGTGTGTGTATATTTAAGTTCAAAAATGTAAATAGCAGCATGAACTTAGAAGAGAAAAGTTTAAAATTTTAATTTTTATTTTTATTTTAATACCAGACGTGTACCTCCCAAGGGAGAGGCTTATTGTTCTATTAAAGACGAAATAAAGCTATTATTATATATGTTATATATAGAAGATGAATATATAATAAATCGCTTCTCCAGTGTACATTTTTATTTATGAATATTAAATTTTACAGCAGTTTAATTGGAAGTACCTACCAAACATGAATATAATATGGTGCAAAAAACTATTTCTATTTATCCGACCTACATTTTTACCTATTTTTTTAAACTATGTTGTGCGTAATATAAATAATATTATAAATCAAAATAAAGAATATTAGACAATATAGTGACTGAAACGCATCAAAGAAGTACATTCAGGCCTGACTTGAATATTAAATTGAATTCTTAGATTTGCTATTAAAAATGGTATAACTAACCCACACAGAGACAAGCTTCCATTTTACTAGGTATATAATATAATAGTATATATATAGGTATGTAATTTGATATCTATAATCGGCCGTATGAAGCAAATATTTCTCGCAAGCCCTAGAACGCAGGTAAAGAAAAATCGATAAAAAATATTTTTTGGAAGGTACCCTACCAAATTTGAAATGTAGAGAGGCTCTTAGACTTGAAATGTGATGCTCTAAAACATTTATTCTATTTTTTTTTTTTTTTTTTATTTGGATAGTTTTTTTAACGTTACAGCTGTCTCTTACTGACCAAATTGGGTTTTTGCAACAAAATTGGAAAAATTTCTGACGAACGATTGCGGCAATATCACTGAACCAAATTCAATAACTATGGTGACTTTTGTAAAGGAAATGTCACGTTCGTTCATTTTGAAAAAAAACAAAACTATTTGTGTAGAAAGCACCGTTTTCGAGTTATAGGTGAAAAAATGAAAAAAAGTGCGAAAAATTCGAGGTTTCGGCTCCAAATAGTTAAGCTCACCACCTCCGATGGTGCAAACTTAGATTACTTTTAGTTAGGAAAATAAGAGGTATTAAAACGATTTCCAGCTTTGTCCGAATTAATTCCCACAAATATCCGTATTTTAATGAGCTAAACCAGTCGCTTAGAATAAGGTTGGATTTTTAGCTATAAAAAAGGTTTGTTAGTATTAAGATTCCTTTGCTAACCATCATGAGTTTAACAAACATTGTATACCAAACCTAAAATTCTTTTTAAATTTTTTTTTTTTGGATGCTTTATGAAAATAATTATCGATCATTATGATATCACAAGCTATACCCTTTAACAGACACCTATCGCTATAAGTATAAACAAGGTCAAACAGTGCGATCCAATAATAAAATTAAAAAATATTTTTTATATTAAAATCATATTCCCAGAATATTTAAAACGTGTAATAAAATGGAATTTGTTAATTGCCCTTTATAAAATATATTATTAAATTAAACTTCATTAAATTAAATATATATGAGAACTTCTTGGAAAATGTCAACAAAGTATAACGTTTATTATTTCCAACAACTTTTAATCAGAAATTATAAAAGTAAAAAATAAACATATTTTTTATCATTTTGGGCTACACAATACATTTACAAAATATATTAGCTATACAAAATAATTTTATCCATTGCAATTTTCATTGTACCTATATGATTTTTGGTCATTTTCATAAATTATTGTGAGGATTGGAGGATAAAAATAAATTCTAATAAATCCCACCAAATAACTCTCACCCTGCCTCGTAAACCGAAGACCTTCTGTCCTGTAGTATCTTTCAATAACACTCCGCTTGTCCCAGTCGAACAGATCCGATATCTAGGACTTCATATGGACAAACGTCTTACTTGGAATCCTCACACAAGACTGAAACGACAAGAACTTTCCTGACGTTTTCGACTACTTCAACATTTGCTGGAAAAACGCTCAAATTTTCCGCTTAACTACAAAAGAATCATGTACATGACTATCATAAGGCCGATGTGAAATTAGGTAGTCGAGCTTTGGGGTTCTACTAAACCATCAAATTCTTCCCGTCTCCGATCCTTAAAATAAAAAATCCTTCGAAAAATCCTTAATGCTCCTTATTTTGTCACAAATCAACTCATACATAAAGACCTAAATGTTCTATATGTTGCTGACTTGGCCCGAACCAGGTACCACTCCTTTTATGACAAACTCCATTCTCACTCGAATCCACTAGTTTCAAACCTTGCTACCTCTACAATCCCTCATAATCCTCCGAGGCGTCTGAAAAGAAGATGGCTCCGAGACCTTCTGGTTTAACATAGTTTATGGAGATCTGCCAATGGGGAATATCTTTGCATGTGATTCATGACAGTATAATCTTTTATCACATTTACTGAATGTATTTTATTATACAGTTGTAAATTTCAATAAATATATTAAACAAAAAAAACTTATTGTGAAATTCTGTTAATATTTGTGTATATTCTTGCATATTAATGACCTTTAAGAATATAGTTCGATAAAATAACAACCGAATCCTAGAGGAAGAGCTAGTTGAAATCTGGTTATAAACCAAGGAAAAACGAAAATTATTTGGATTAGAAAAAAAAACTTAAGAATAAAGAGAGTGACGAGGACTAACAACTTCATGTAAGTGCAAGTGGAATATCTCAGAAACTGAGAGACTCGTAACTGTAGGGAAACTAGTGTAACCCACTAGGTAAATACACTGGCGATTCTAGATTTTAAGTTATAGGGTAGAGTCATCACTCCCTACACCTATTTTTGTGAGTGGCCACCATTTAGCTGACGAGCCTCACATACCCCGGGGAGAGGCTGAGAGTGAATTCCAAATTAATGATATGTTTGAAAAATCCTGGAATTCGAACTCACAATCTTTTGGTGTTGTAGACTAGCGTATTAGCAAAACACCCACCAACTCCTCTAAGGAAAACTATTCACTGTCTTTAATATGAGATCCTAATCAAAAAGACACCAACATTTATTTTAATTAATTAACATTCCTCCAAATACTGATATTCTCGTCCAAATCATGAGTTAAACCTCAAACTAAAAACGATCGCAAGGTATGAGGTATCTTCAGTGGAAGGATAAAATCTGGAACAGCGTGCTATTAGTTTACACAGAAAGTAATGCAAGATTCAGTTTTTCTATAAATACCTCTCTATATAATATAAAAGTTTACGTTTACTGGACTATTCATTTGAAATAATGTCAACACTTATCCAACCTCCTCCAAAAGAAAATGTTTGTTCACCCCTCTCAACCTTTCACTACTTGGAAATGATCCGGCCTTTACTAAGACCTCAGAGCGTATATGTTCAAACGGCCGGAACGAGGAGTAAATGGCCAGGAACAGGTACGAAGTATAGGGCAAGGGCAGTATTGCACCGTTCAAGGGTCGTTCAAACATTTCAAGAAGTAGACTTTAGTCTGGACGACCAAGAATGTGGTGGAAGGACTACTTCCCTTGATAAGGATCTTCAACGAGCTTTGGTGAAAGAAAATGCTAGATCGACTGTTCGAGAACCTACAGAGAAACGTGATGTGAGCAACTGTCGACTATAACCGAGCGATTGGAAAGATAAAAACCTTACGCATTAAATGACCGCCAAAATAACACCGCTTTGTAAAGTGTATGCCCCACTCATTTATTTACAGAAAAATAACAATGCATTTTTGCTCTAACCAGAACTCTCCGGACTTCTCGCCAAGTGAAGTCCGTTTTTTAAGACACTTTGACCTCTTACTACCAAAAATATTGATAAAAGAGCCTTAAATAATGAGTTTTATGAATTTATAATTTCTTAGAATTCCAAATTCTATTCATAGGGTATGGAAAAGCAGCGAATACGTTGGCAGAAATGTTTTGAAAGTAATGGAGACTATTCTGATAAAATATTGTTTTATTACTATATTTTTTTCTTTTAAAACATTAACCTGATTTTTTTTTCCTGACAACCCATATCAGACCAAATGGCAGTAACACTGGTAGGAATTGTTATGGAAGTGCACAGGCTGAGATGATTTGGCCACCTGAAGCGAATGCCAGACTAGGATACGAAGGAAGAGTAGAAGAGACCGAGGGAGACCAAAACACACTTGGGAGGACAGCTTTAAAGAAATCAGTTCATAAAAGTAGGGAGCAGCGTTTCCTAGTGAATAGAGCATTAGGTTACTGTTCTCCGGGTCTCAGGTTCGAGTCCCGCCTGAGGCAAAATTATTTATTCTGTTATTTCAGCAGTGGAGCGACCCTGGGGTATGGAGATCCTCTTGGGGTATACCCAGCCTCTATAAAGTAGGTACCCAAAATTGGGGGAAAACCCTGGTGGTTGAGTGTGATTTAGGTCTAATCAACTCCTTGCACGGTCTTACGGCAAGTATTGAACCCGAACCCTTCATAGGTTGCAGAGGTAGAGGGTTTAAGTTTCCTAAAAGCGGAACTTTTGACGTTGTTCTGCTGTAGAGAAGGCCTGAGTGTGATGTTGCAGAATAATATTGTTTGTTTTGTGATCCCGACAATTCATTTATGGATTTATGGATATTACCTATGGATCATGAAAATTTTGTGCTTTCAGAGGGGGCTGTATTTTCCTAGGTATTTTGAAAATATAAGAGACAGATGGACAATATTTGAATTTAATGCATTTTAACAAAATGCGGTAACAGACATTTGACAATATAAAATAAAGCCAGTGTGGCGGTCGGACTACTTAACTCATCTAGAGTTTTATTTCTTACTTGTTGCTGGTTGTTTCCCTTGCACTTATCCTTTATGTTCAGCTTCTCTTGATTTTATTTTATTTTTTTGTGGAGGGGGGGGGGGGCTCGGCCGGTGAGAGAGGGAAATTTCAAGTAAAGAAAGAAAAGGTTAAGTGGAGTGCATTGAAGTTTTAGACCATTGCATCATGAGTAAAAGAAATCACCAAGGAGACAGAGCAGAGGGGATGGTGAGCCAGGAACCAGCTACAACTATTATATCCAGCAACAAGTAAAAAATAACATTCAAGCCACAAGCCGCCACACTTCCTTTATTTCTCTATTGTTAAATTCCTATTGTTTTCTATTGTTATGCATTCATAAAAGTTCAAATATTGTCAATCTGGCCAATTATATTTTTAATATACCTATAAAAATACAGTTCACTCTCACAAAATTAAAAAATTTCCATTATCCATCGGTTCATCTCATCATTAAAAAAAAAAAATGAATTTGCGGGATCACAAAACATTGTTAGCTAAGTAATAAATAACCATGATGATATTCTAAATGATATCCATCAGTATTTGTATTTTTTTATTTATTTACCGTCACTTTATGCTACTGTGGCTAATCGGACGATGCTACAGTGGGAGTCCTAAATTTTGCCTATCCAGGTTTTATTAGGATAGGGAACTTTAACGAGTACCTGGCATCGCACAGGCTAGGTACCACATTTTAACGTCCTCTCCGAAGGACGGCATAACTAAGGATTTTGAACTCCCATTAAAACATCCTAGGACCACCTGCGGGTTTGAACCCGGGACCTTTGGCATAGGAGGCTATGCTAGCCACCCTGCTACAGGTATTTGTAGTTTATGCATTAAACAGATTAAAAATTCAGTTGCAGCAGAAAGTTTTTGTACATTATTTTAAAACTTTCATATGCTATATTTGTTTAAATTAAGTAATCCTAAAGTCATATTAGATTAGACCATTGAGTCCAAAATACGCATTTTCATATTGGAATGTTTTTGTATTTGTGCCACGATTATCTCGCATGCCCATCCTCCAGGATTTTTGTTGGAGTTTTATCGCCGGAAAGCTCTTGAACCATGAAAATATGGCCCCCTGCTTTTCTATAGAGGGTAAGCCAAAACGTTTTCCAAAGCCATCCATCTTCATAAACCTCTTTCTTTACAAGATGCAAATAAATTTCTAAGAATAGTCAGACATTAATTTTGTGACGGAGATAATATTTTATTTGCAGCATAATGTTATAATAAAAACAGCATAAATGTTATATATGTCTATATAAGTGTTTACCACGGAGTACTGCGTACGAACAAAAAAACTTTAGCTGTTGGTGCTGCACATCAAAAGAAACAAGAAAAGTATGTTATTATTATTATTTTTTTTTTTTTGTAGAAATCATTGAATAACTATTTAGTGAAATCTAATTTAAGCTGTCACTCGCTTTCATAAAGAATTAAAGTGGCTTTATCCTGCCTACCGCTGCACAGTGGTTCCAAATGAACTTTTTCGGGACAAAAGTCAGCACTCACTACTCGTTCTATTGGGTTGTTTCACATGAATTGTCCATTTTTATAGTTTCTGAAATACATAAAGGATTTTGCAGGTCTCTGTTGTTTTCTTCCAAATGTTTACATATTTAAAGTAAACAGTTACTAATCCTCTACCTTTGTATTATAAACATTAGCTTCCCAATAAATTACCCACTTTTTAGTATACCTCCAAATATGGACATGGAAACACGCGATTTCCGAGTAATATTTTTGTACGGGTTCAAACTCGGCCATTCAGCAGCTGAGGCCTCTAGAAATAGTTGCAAGTTGTTTGGGGAAGGAGTGTTAATGAACGGACCATTCGCCGATGGTTTGCTAAGTTTTCAGCTGGGGATACCGACTTGGACAACTTGCCCCGAGGAAGACCTCCGCCCATAATAGACAACGATGTCCTCAAACATACAGTAGAAGGAAACCCCTACCAAACAGTTAAAGGACTCTCAGAACAACTAAATGCAAGTGCATCTACCGTTTCCAGACATTTAAAGTGTATTGGGAAAGTAAAAAAGTTCGATACATGGGTACCACATGATCTCACTGAGCGGCAGCAAGACCCCATGTTTCAAAACATACCGTGCAAAAATTGAAAGAACTTGGCTACGAAGTTCTTCCGCACACACTATATTCTCCCGACTTGTCTCCAACAGATTACCACCTGTTCCGGAATTTAGACAACTTCGTCAAAGGAAAACTTTTTGAAAATGATGATGATGTGAAAAGTGCGTTTTCAGATTTTGTTTCACTTCAGAGCTCAGAGTTTTTCAGTTGGGGATAAAAAAGTTGGTGTCACGTTGGGAAAAATGTGTAGAAAAATAAGGTAAATACTTCGAATAAAATTATTTGTTTTCATATCGTATTTTTAATAAAACTTCTTTACCTTGAAAACGGACATTTCATGTGACACAACCCAATACGATATTTATGATATATCAGCCATTTTATCGTTCATTTTGTTCCTTAGTGAATTCCCTTTTAATGGTTTGATTGGCATTTTTAACTTATTTTTATGTCATTAAAGTATATAGATTTTATTGATATTTTTAGAGAAATGTCTCTGTAACTAATTATTCATACATATATCTACATTTACTTCATTTAACTTTGTTTTAGATTGCTATTAGATAAGTTGAATAAAACTTTGGGTTTCATATAACGACTTGGTGATGATCTCAATACATACACAACATAATGAAGTGAAATTTGATTTCGAAATTTGAGTTTTGATTTTTTTACGGACAAAATTTCAAAACCATAAATAGATTTCTACGCTTTTAGTTGGCTATTCAGATTACCTTGATGAAAAGATCAGAAAAAAATTGACATACGAAGTTATTTTGATGCCTAACTTAATTTTTCCAAATGATAAACCGTAATGAAGTACTGTCCCAAAGCGTGATACAATTATAAATGTGTTTGTGTTTTTTTTTTTTTTTTCTTAAATTCAATATATCAAATATACCCTATTTATATTGTAATGTATAGAATTTAAATGATAATTACAATGATGATTATATTTAATTGAAATTCTAGTTTATTTATTTATCAGCCCTAGACCCTTCACTGGTTAAAGAGGACAATTTGTTTTTTTTAAATAATTAACAACCGCTTTATATAAAATTAATCTTATATTAAAGTTGTTAAATGGATGTTATGCTTTAGTATTTATTTTATAGTTAAGGTTGTTAGCGTAAAAATATATTTTTAGAATAATTAACTTTCAAAATAATATTTCGGAGTTTAAAACGTCCAGTGAGGGCTATCATTATAATACTTACTAGACAATATTATCGATTAATAAATTGCATTATTATTATTTTATTCATTTTTTTCCTTTCCCCTTAAAAAAAAAAAAAAAATCTAATCCAGATGATTTCTTTTGCCGAACGCCTCACATAGAACCACTAAGCAAGATTAAAACCGCTGATCGATAGTGTCTACTTCAACATATCGTAGATAAACCAGATATCTACTATTTAAAAAATCAGCTCCACCATCTAAATTTGGGACCTTTTGAAAATGTATCATTGAACTATGATGTTCATAAAAGATTTATTTTCTCTGCTGCCCATCCCAACAGTCCAAAATCCTTACTAAACCCACCAAAGGTCCTTATTGTGTCAGATATAGAATAATCCACAAAGACTTTAATATCCCGTATGCTACAGACATAGCCCAAAATAGATACGTACCATCGTTCTATTGTCGACTCCTTTTCCCCTAAACCCATCAAACCCATAATCTTGGTTCCCAATCAATTTTTCCTCGGCTTCTCCAAATAAGTCATCCCTTTGGCCTTCCTAACATAGAACATACGTAGAACCGCTACAATAGATAAGTCTACCAGAATTACGTCATAAGTTGTTATTATTGCTCTTGATGTCAATTTTAATCAAAAAATTTCTAATTCAAAGAAGCTCCTAAATAAAAATATAGGAGTATATTTAAGAATTTATAATTGCTGAAATACTGCCTGCCTGGTTGTCCTTCTAAGGCTTTTTATATCAATTAATTCCAATTATCATTACTTTAAGATACAAGTTGTACCTCGCTTCAGGACAGTACTTCATCATGGTTTATCATTTGGAAAAATTAAGTTAGACATCAAAATAATTTTGTATGTAAATTTTTTTTCTGATATTTTCATTGAAGGAATCTCTATAGCCAACTATGCGTTTTCCTCTACCAAAAGCGTAGAAATCAATTTATTAGTTTTAAAATTTTGTCCGTAAAAACATATATTCACAAAAATGAAATTTCGAAAGCAATTTTCACTTCATTATGTTGTGTATGTATTGAGATCATCACCAAGTCGTTATATGAAACCCAAAGTTTTCTTCAACTTATCTAATAGCAAATTAAAATAAAGTTAAATGAAAGAAATCTAGATACATATTAGAACAATAAGTTAAAGAGATATTTCTCTGAAATAATCAATAAAATCTATATATTTTTATAACATAAAAAATAGTTTAAAATTGTCAATCAAACCATTGAGAGGTAATTTACTAAGAAACAAAAAGACGTTAAAATGGCTGATATATCATAAACAGAGCGAGTAGTGCTGACGTTTGTCCCGAAAAAGTGCGTTTGGAACCACTATGCGGCGGTAGAAAGGATAAAGCCATTTTTTAACTCTTCTAAGAATCGAGTGGCAGCTTAAATTAGAGTTAAGTAAAAATTTTCAATGATTGCTTCCTTAAAAAAATAATAAAAAAATGTATATACCTATATAAACACTTTTCTTGTTTCTTTTGATGTGCAGAATCAACAGCTAAAGTTTTCTTATTCGTACGCAGTACTCCGTGGAAGACACTTTTACCTTTTAGATAAACTTTTTGGCAATACATATTATACTATTTTATATTTCAATGTACAATCTGTTATTCTTAAGGGACCCAGTTTCATAATATATATATTTTTTTCTATTCTATTCTATACTTATAGTCCGTGAGCCAGCAACGGAAAATATAACCAATTTTACCAAACATTTTAGTATGTTTTATGCAGGTGTCATGATAAAGCAAAAAAAAAAGCCAACTCAAAACGGGTAGATTACAAAATGGCGGCCATTCAAAAAGGGACCAAAAAGAAATCAACCTCATAATACTAGGTTCCGATAGAAGACGCTTCCGACGCACACGAAATCCCGATGACTTTTCCTCGTTCAAAATCTTGAGAAACCTTACCCAATCGTCTTTACGTCGTGCTAAAGCACTGTTCTTTCACTCTTCATTATCGCAAGCTCCGGATCACAAATCTCGATGGAAAATCATCAAAAATCATTCCATTGTGAAGTCAAAGGTATGTATGTACCTCTTACCCTGTATCCCCTGACCAATTAAACTCCTACTTTGCCAATCCTACCCAAACTTCTTTTTCTTACTGCATTCCAAAAACATCTTTCGACCCCGAAAAATTCTTTTTCACGAATATATATACCCGGAAGATCTGTTCAACTCCGTCCTTAAATCCAGAACGACAGACCATGGTCCAGATCAAATTCCTGTGAAATTGATTAAACTTTGCCTACCTATCATATTCCCAATTCTCTTGCATATCTATAATTACTCTCTACAGAATTCTACCTTTCCAACAGCGTGGAAAAAAGCTATAATTCGTCCACTCAGCAAAGTTTCAGTTCCCACAAAAGTTTCTGATTTCCGACCGATTTCCATCCTCTCCAATCTCTCAAAGCCGTTAGAAAGAATCGTCCATTCACAGCTTAACACCTACCTAGAGCAAAAATCACTTATCAATCCCCTCCAATCTGGTTTCCGAACCCACTTCTCAACACAATCCGCCTTATTGAAAATTACTCAAGACATCCAATCTTCCATAGATAAACGTAAAATCACAATCCTTGTACTCTTCGACTTTTCCAAAGCTTTCGACATGGTGAATCATAATATCTTACTCTCAAAACTCGAAAAGCTATCCGTATCAAACAGTGTCTTAAAGTGGTTCCAATCCTACCTATCCCATCGTACCCAATCAGTTGTTATCCCTGATAAACCCAGTTCCTCTTCACTTTTACTAAACCGCGGTGTTCCACAAGGATCTTCGCTCTCACCAACCCTGTTCTCTTTATATATAAATGATCTACCTGATTCTATTCATCATTCACAATATCATTTATATGCCGATGATCTTCAGATCTACCTTTCCTTTTATCCCAGCGAGATGTTTGAAGCGATCCGTCAGATTCAAGAAGACATAGATAATATCAACGTATGGGCATTAAAGAATGATTTAAGATTAAATGTTGATAAGACCAAAGGCATAATCATAGGTTCTAAACATCTCGTTAATACCCTCCCTTATTATCCCTTACTGTACCTTAACGGACTACCTATCCATTTCCATAATACCGTTAGAAATCTTGGTGTCGTCTTCGACCAAAACCTTTCATGGACTAACCATGTTTCCAATATAATTCGCAATTCAATCGCTTCTCTTAAACTCTTATCAAGATTGCGTGATGCACTACCGTTTAAAGTTCGTCGGCTCCTTGTTTCTTCTCTCGTCTTCCCCCACTTTGACTATGGCTGCCTAGTTTTTTGGTGGATTGTCTGGTGGACTTGAGATGAGATTGGAAAGGCTAATGAAATGTTTTATTAGATTCATCTTCGGAGTCCCCAGACGCACCAGCGTCGCCGACAAGTATGCCGAGTTGAAGTGGCTCAATCCAGTTTCTCGCCGACAGTATTTCCTGGGAGTATTCCTATTCCGCACTTTTAAAACCCAAAGTCCATCCTACATTCTTGACCTACTCATCCCTTGCTCATCAGTACATTCGTTTAACACAAGATCCCAACACACTAACCTCTATCTGCCCTCTCATCGAACATCATTCTTCAAAAAATCTTTTAGTTTGCGTGCCACCTCTCTTTGGAATTCCATACCTACCTCTATACGCAAAGCTTCTTCCTTAACCTCGTTTAAAAACAAATTATTCCATCATCTCCTCAGAAATCAGTCTTCCGAATAATTGTATAAAAAAATTAAGAATAATAGTCATATTTCAAGTTAACAAAAACTTTTTTTTTGTCTACGATTTTACGATATTAGTGTGAGGTTCAATCATAGTATCTCTGTATACACATGCTTTCAGTATTATATAGTCATAAATGAATCTTCTATTGTCCTTGTATTTACTACACTATAAATAAAGCAAGTAGTAGTCATATGTCGTTCAAGCAACAGTATTTACTGTGTTTATATATAATATAAGTATAACCTTAAGTTCGTTTTTGTAATGTTTTTATTTTTAAGCCAGACATAATACTCACTCTTGTACTTTTTTTGTTATTCTTAGGGGACAGAAGTCCCAGAATAAAATTTCTTTTTCTTTCTTCTTTCTTTCTTTCTAGGTAAAATTAGGAATCAAATGACACTAGTCTGCCCCCTAAAAGTGGGTGGGAAGCCTCGGCAGACGCGTTTCAAAATTCGATTTTTAGGGACAAATTCTGACCCATGTAACCATTGCACTGACATTATGTCGATGAGTTTTAGTCCTACGAATTTCTATTACTACTCAAATTAAAGGCTAATTTTATGCCTTGTAAAGTATTTTATAACCATTATACTGTTAGGAACAGCCGAATCCATTATATCAAATAAATTAATGACAAAAATAAGAAGTTTCTCGATTTTCGTTATTTTGTAAGAACCATATCTCTATAACTATTAGTCATACAGACGTCTTTCACAACTCAAATTAAAGGTGATTTAGTTTTCTATATTAATTGTTACAACAGTTATTCCCACAATATGAGCTTTTTCCATTATAGTAACCATAATAATGTCAGAAAAGAGTGATATCTTGTTTTCCGCCAATTTATTTTTTTTTTATTTATTTATTTTTTTTTTTTGCGATACCTCTATATCGTTAAATATTGAACATACAAACCACTTACATAAAAGCTTATAAAATACTAGATGATTTACTTTTTAACGATTATCTTCAAGGACATGCTATTTCCATGATAGTAACCATAATTATGATATAGTGATATTTCGTGATATTTAATTTTTGAATGGCCGCTATTTTGTAATCCACCCGTTTTGAATTGGCAGACGTTTACTTTTTGCTTTACCATAATTAATTATTCAGCTGACCATAATTAATTATTCTTACATATATCTATATTATTACTATTTTAATTTTTTTTTTAATTGTTTCGTGAAAAGTTTGGGTTTTATAATACGACTAGGTGGTTTTAAAAAATAAATCATAAAAATTGTAATTTGTTTAAATATCTCAATAAATACACATCATGAAATATGCGAATTGCTTTCAAACTTTTAGTTTGATTTCTCTGTATTACTGGAAAAATTATTAAACAAAAGAAAAAACGTAAATTGATTTTTATGCTTTAAATAAAGCGTAGCTTATAGTTGGCTGTAGAGATTTTTTCAACCGAAAGACCAGACAAAAAAAATCTTATAGAAAATTAGATTATAGTCTAACATAATGAATGTTTTAAAATGCGAAAACTTAATGAAGTACTGTCCCGAAACAAGATAAAATTACAAATTTATAGATAATTCCATTGTAAGAGAATTAACCAAGAAACAAAGTGAAGTTGAAATGGTGATATATCATTGTGTTAGACGTTTTACTATCTTTAACACCTACACATTGAAAACATTGTAATCGGTTCAAACTTCCTGCCATCCGGTTCCTTGCAGATCTTAACTTCAATATATATATATATATATATATATATATATATATATATATATAGAGAGAGAGAGAGAGAGAGAGAGAGAGAGAGATATGTTCTTATGAATTTGGTAGGGACACTATCTGGATGTCACGGTTTGGAGTGTATTCGAATAAGATATAGTTACACGGAAGCTGTTAGAGTTAAACGAGATAAAATTAATGTTAACTATAAAGTGTTAATGTTAATGTTAATGTTTAATAATTAATGTTAACAATAATGTTTAAATGACCTTTCCGTTTATGTTCAGAAGAATACAGAAGAGTAACTGGCACGAACCTGATTGAGTCCCCATCTTTCTTCTTCACTATTCTCGGGT
The DNA here is from genome assembly GCA_023052935.1 of Piezodorus guildinii. NCBI lineage: Eukaryota > Metazoa > Arthropoda > Insecta > Hemiptera > Pentatomidae > Piezodorus > Piezodorus guildinii. The sequence goes on from CM041295.1 coordinate 43,326,847, forward strand.
ATAAGTATTCAATTTTCTGAACATCAATAATATGGGTATTTATATAACAAGCAGAAAAAATAGTAAGGATGACTTCATGACCTTGGAATTCGGAGATATGTTTATTCAAAATATATTGATCTACCTCTATTTTAAGATCGTATCAACAAAAACATTCACTGATTCGTTTTTAAAAAAGGATTTTTTATTTTAGACTTCTTGTTTTCATCTTTTCAAGGAAAAACTACTTTAATACACTTTCATCATCCTCCAATGTAGAGCGATTAAAAGATAAAAAGTTGAACTCCTGTTGAGGGAAGGGAGTGTGAGAGAGAGTTTACTGAATTTACCTTGGAAGTACTGTTTTTTCAGCTCTTCTGTGATTAGTGATTGACCAAAACGCTTAGCCAACCCTTTTTTTTATTTCTTTTTTTTTCGGAGAGTATTACATTTTAACTAACTTATTTTAATATGAATGTTTGATTAATATTATTTTGGATTGGGAAATGATATATCAACATCAGGAAAGTGAAATATATATGCTCTGTGGTTTATAAAAAAAAAACCTGTACCACTACAACCCATGAAGAGTTTTGAGCTCAGTAAAGGTAGAGACTCGTACTGTTTCTAGGCCAACGGCCGTGCAATGAGGTGATTCGACCGAGATCACGTCAAGCCGTCAGGTTTTTTCCCCATTTTTTGGGTACCCACTTGATTGAGGCTGGGTGTGCCCCAGGAGGGTCTTCATACCCATACGCTAGGTTCGCCCGCCGGCTGAAATAACAGAATAAATAATATTCCGTCACAGCCGGGATTCGAACCCAGAACCTGGAGCACAGTAGACTAGCGCTCTACCCACTAGGCCACGCCTATCCCTATGTGGTAAATAACGTGTGGCATTTTCTCGGTGTATTGTAAAAAGTAAATATGTGATTCATGAGACTTGAGAAAATCCTGAAGATTGAGAGGAAAATTCTGATGAGGATTCACGGAAAAAAAAAAACGCATGAACAACGAATGAACAATTTGAGATTAAACTGAAAAGAATTTTGGAAAGTTTGCAGTTACAAAAGTATTGGAGATATTAAAACAAATATATGATAAACTAGGCACACTAAAAATCATTGATAAAGACTTCTTGGGTTGAGAGCTTTTTAGGAGAAAACTAAAAGAGGTTGTGGGTACTTGTGGGGAAGGGGAAGATACGAGGAAAAAAATGGACTAAGAAAAAGTGACAGAAACCGTTCGGGAGGATGGAAGAATATTGCTGTTGAGGGGAGGCGGAAGGTGTGAAGAGGAATTAGTATTGATATTCGAGTGGTCCTTGTTGGTCGACACGTGACAAAAAAAAAACAAGGAGGGATTGGTAGGGTAAGGTCTATCGGGCTTGATAAACCCAACCACTATAGCGTGGGTACCTGATCCTTTGAGAAAACTTGAAGCAACTCAAATTATAGCAAAACAAAATGGCTGTCGGATACGCTCAGACTCTATAAAATCCCTCAAACACCACCTAATTCAAAACCTTAATTCCCTCAAATTTAGGCTCAAATTAGGATTGAGTAAAGGAGATAGTGTACTGTGATTGATTGGTTAGAGAGGGATAGGGATAATGAAGGAGGAGCCTAACTATCACGTGACTAGAAAGGGGTTCGAATTGATAGTTAAAGATAGGCCGACATAACACCACATTAAAAAAAAATTGAGCCGTGATTTCATATACTCCAGTTTTGTTGGGAAAGTAGAGATATTTGAAAAACGTATAAAATATATATTTTTTTAAAGGAAGACAGAGAGTCATTATCCATTGATTCTAAAAATCTACTTTTCAAGATCCAATTTAGAAATAAACATTATTCCTGAATAATATCTTTAGCTTATTGGGATTTGCAAAACAAGAGGGGCCTGCTACTAGTTTTTTGATTCATTGTATTTTGATTACCTTAGAGGGTACACATACGATCGTTCTTGAACGTCTCGGTTTAGCACGATGGTCGATGAAAAGAACGAACGTGTATCAAAACCGATGTATTGTAAAGAGGGCCCAGCAATCCATCTGAGACAGAAAAATAACCAAGGGTTTGTATATTAGGGCGCGTTTATACTGTACGCTTTTCGGGGCTGAAATGCTAGCAGAGTCCCATAATTCTATGCTTAAGGATCCCCGTGAAAGTGCGCATCATTCCAATCAGTCTTGTTTTTTTCTCGTAGTTCTTACACTTTATCCATTTTGTTTTAAGAATTCTCCAGTATATTTACTCATTTACTTACTTTTAAATAAGATCTTCTTCTTCTCGGCAGTTCCGAGAGCCTAGAAAGGCTCTTGCATCTTCTGCAACAGTATCCATCCACATCACTCTAGGTCTTCCCACCCTTCTTGTCCCATTTATTTCTCCAACGAGAGCCCTTTTTGGTACTAGCGTTTCATTCATTCTTGCAAACTTGCCTCCCATCTTAGCTTTCCCAGCTTGGCTACCTTAACTGCATCCGGACTGATGTAAAGGTTATACAGCTCATGGTTACTTCGCCTTTTCCACATTTCACCTACCTTTATGGGTCCTAGTTGATGCCTTGATTAAAGAAATTTTAATTTCCCCATCTATAGAAAAACTTTATATCAATCTATTTTACTTATAAATCTCTTAGGATTGAATACCCTAAATTATAGTTAACACCGTATCAAAACCCTTCGCGTGGTTTAGAAGGCCGTTTCTTTCAAGAGCTACTTCACTGTGACACTTTTAGACGTATTACTGATAATTAAGCTATAATTATAGGCTAAGGTAAAAAATAAAAGCCTAAAGCCCATTTAGCACAATTGATATTCATATATTATTCTTTTAACCAAACAACTCTAATTCTCTTTGTGTGGGATCGCGGAATTCACATCATGGTACCTTCCTTTTGGTAAAGAGTTTATACCGAGTCTGACACCCCGGGCTACTTTACAAACTCCTTTAATTTATTTCCACACGAAATTCCTTATTATCCGCTCCTACCTCAGGGAGATGATACACAAAGTTAATCATAATTCTACCTTCCCATTCCTCTTTACTAAAGTTTCTCAAGTTCTCATGAACCACCGGTTAGTACAAATGATATCCCAACGCCTGTGCCGTAAATAAATTCATCTCATACCATAACTTTTTCTTAACGCTTCATATACCTTTAAAGACTTATTAAAAACTTTAAAATTTCACTAAATACCATTAAAAACATTTTTCTCATGTTGATATTTTATGACCAACGACAAGGATGTGATAAGATTTTTAACTTTAGCTCCATCGCCAGGTTTTTCCTGTTATTATTTACCAACATCAACCAAACATTAGTCGGTGGCCTACCCACTGAGCTATCCCTATCATAATCAGGTTCGAGTGTATTCCTTACTAAAATATGCAGATCCCAGCATAACTTAAGTTTCACTTACACGATCGTTTTTGTTAAGGACGGTTCGACGCGTCGTTCAAAACCGATAGTTATAGAATGAGATTGACTTATCAATAAAACATTGTAATATTTAATAACTTACTTTGTCATTACCTAAGACTGTCACCCATAACCCTAACCAGCTACCTAGAAAGGACTAAGGACCAATTACCGACAAAGGACACATACCTGTACTTACACACAGTACCCACCACCTGCAAGCACTTGCTTTGACCGCCCATGCCGCCTTCTCGTCCTCCCTTACAATCCCTTGCTATATATACCCTTGGATCTTCAAGACTCACTACTCTAGTTGTAACATTACTTGTGTCACACTCATAGAAGGAGACCTCGGAATGTACACTTGTAGTCACCCAAACTCCTCAGTACAGTATATTTTATTCAGAATATGTATTTTGTTCTCATAATAAAAGTAATAACTAAATATCTTTACTGTGTGTGATTCATTAACTGATGAAAAGAAAATTCGTGTAAGGGTCAAAACCGACAGCATTGATGAACATTTTCGGCCTTTCGACCTGGCCGAGACCACAAAAAAAACAGAGTGGTAACTTTTAACCGATGCTTAATCCTCTGTAAGAGACTCAATATCAGTCTAATGGGTATATTTGATTACTACTTAAATGAGTAGATGTAATGAAGTATGAGTTGACTCGGGTTGAGATCATAAAAGATCAGCAAATAGTGAGAATAAAACCCTACTTAATAGCCAACGTTTTGACCCAAGTTGCAGATCTTCGTCAGGGCTAAAAAATAACAAGATACAGTATAGGTGTTCGATCAGTTAATGACTGAAAAAGATTAGCAATTTATTTATCGAACACCTACACTGTACCTTATTATTTTTTAGCCCTGATGAAGACTTGCAAAGTGAGTCTAAACGTTGGTTAAAATTGGACTGCCTAGGTAACATCCACCATTACATGCATGGTATCCGATAGGGGCATGTATACATGTATATATTTTTAGTATATAAAGATTAATGTGCAAATATTTTATTGTTTTTATTTTAAGAGATTTTTTATATGTACAAAAAAAAAAAGAAAATATAAAACTAAATTGGGAAAAAAAAGAAGAAATAATTTAGTAATAAAAAAAAAAGTTATTTTATTAATCTTTCTTCTTTCAGTGGCGCGACAGGCCGTGTAAGGCCCTGGGCCTCGCGGTGTAAACTCCTGCGAGTTTACACTCACGTTTCGTGATGCTGTTTTTAGTGTAGGGTCATCACTCCCTACGACTAATTTTGTGATTGGCCACCCTTTGGCTGACGGGTCTCACATACCCGGGGGAGAGGTTGTGAGTAAATCCCCATTTTTTTACATCCTTATAAAAGCCCCGCCGGGACTGGGATTCGAACTCAGAACCTGTAGCTTGAGAGACTAGCGCGCTAGCCACTCAGCTACGGGCTCCCCCGTATTAATTTATTATTATTATTTTATTAATACTATTCTTAATATTGTAATTATTTTAAACAAATATTTCTGATGAAGTTGTAGCATGCTGTGTAGCGAACAACCCAATATAGTTGTGCAGCACTAATTTATTAATAAAGTATTTTCTCTCATTTTTTTCACCATTCTCGATTCTTTTATGACCGCCACCCAAATCATCTGATCCTTCATATTTAACACCCGGTCAAATATTAAATAATAATATAATATATATATATATATATATATATATATATATATATATATATATATATATATATATATATATAAATATATATATATCATTTTATTTTTATTTTACTCCTATTGAATGAACGGATCCGGTACCTGGGACTCCATCTTGACGAATTTCTTCCCTGGATTCCTCACACTATACACTGAAATGGCAAGAAATAGCACGCATATATCGATTACTACCACTATATTTACTTGACCAACACTCAAAACTTCCCATAAACTACAATAAACCAATTTATATCATCTTCATTAGGCCTATATGGACATATAGGATTGAACTATAGGGACCACAAGTCGTCCGAGGACAAAATACAGGAGGTCCGGGAGAGTTAATTAGAAAATTATTTTAAATTACCTTGAAGAAATATATTTGAGTAGCTTTGGCTTGTAACAAAGATCGCTAATGCATCGCATAGACACACTAAATCGCGCGTGGTAGCTGATAGTAAATAGGTATCAATGTAGTACTTCTAAATTTTAATAATTTACAGTGTAAAACGTTTGAAGGATCGTAGTCGGTTCTTAGAGCCTGCTTCTAGCATATTTTATATTCTGGGACTTGTAGAATCTCAGCTTAGCTTAATATTAGATTTTCTCTCTTGAGTGCCGGTGTTACTTTTTTTTTCTAATTTTTATTTTCACAAGAATTTCCAATTGGCCACAAGCCTCTGCATTCATACATTTGGTATTGCACCAATTACATGTAGAATGTACAAGGAGGTTTTATGGTAATAATAGCCTATGTTAATTTTGAACAGAAGGAAAAATATATTTAAAAATAAAAAATATTTAAGGTGAATGCAAAAAAAAATATTATTTAATATATAAGCATGTAATTGGCATAAAAAAATAGCAAACTGGTGGTGTATATATACTAAACGAATACATTTTTATAATAAACAATTAATGAAGTAATTTGCGATTTGTATGCTTGTGTATGTAACACGTTTTAGTGTACTCTTGTCGTAGTTATTTTTCGAATGATGGGACTGTCGCAATGGGAAGCAAGGGAAAAAATTTGTGTCAACGAGTAAGTATATTTTTTGATGGATAGAAGTAGTAATTCAGATGAAATACGAGTTTTCTTATGTTTTGAACTACCTCCATTTTCCAGTATTTGGAATCAGAAGTTTAACTCCAGACTGGGGCAGAATAGATCAGTATAGGACGGATGACAGTTTTTTATAATATTGTTTTTCGGCAAAAGTAATGTTACTTAATATATTACTGAAATACTTTTTTATATATATATATATATATAGTTAGTGTGTGTGTGTGTGTGTGTGTGTGTGTTCTGGCTATTGTACTGAATAGATGGAAGGGTCAGCGAGAATTTTTTGTTATAACCATTGCACTAAACCATCAAATTCCTTCTGCATCCAATCCTTGAAATTGAAAATCTTCCAAATGCCTAATCCCTTTCTTCGTCACCAATGAAACCACCCATAAAGACCTTATTAACCCATTAGTCGCAGGCTTAGTCCAAATAGATACTTTCTTTATTTACAAACTATCAGACCAATTATCGAACTTACTCTTTCGTAACATCTCATCCCCATCTATTACTGATAATCCACCGAGGCGGCTAAAAAGACGATGGCCTTGAGACCTGCTCACTTTAATAAACATCGAAGTGTTTCTTCACACGTCTTTATCAAGCCCATAATCAAATCATAATTATTCATATTTACTTCTTAAATGATATAGGAAAGCAAATGCTCTGGAAACCGTGGAAGCCTCAACGGAAGGGATCCTCAAGGTTACCCATATAGACGTAATGATGATAAAGTCCTTTCAATTTGTTTAAGGGAAATGAAATTATTAATGTCATTTAGATTCCTTATTGAGTTTGATGGGAAAAAACCCGAAATATTCCATCAGGATATTTTATTATTATTTACACGGAAAACTTTGAAAAGATTTTCGAATTAGATATTCAATCCGAGAATGCGGGTAAAAGAAGGATCCTAATCTGGGACAGAGGACCTGGTTTAGAATATTGATGTATTAGTTAAAAATTGTTAAGGTATTTCAATTAAGGAGGAGAGAGTATTCGGACTAAAGATCCAGAAAACCTTTGCTTGGTTATTCAACAGGGTTCCAAACTGAATGAAATGCGTTCAAAAGAAATGGCTACCTAGTAAAATTTAAGTCGAAATATCGGTAAGTGTGCAACGCTGATAAATGTGCAACAACAGTGATAACCTAAGCCTTACTTCCAAACAAATAAAAAAAACATACAGAGGTTGTCAAAAATATTCGGAATTCCCTATCATCGTGTAATTTACTTGCTTTTAACTTTTTTTTCCCAGTTTTAAAGAGTCATTACCCAATTTATAATGCTAGCAAAAGGTATACAATAAAGCTATAACTAACAATCATTTTATACTGTGGTATCCATGGGAATGAAGTAGCCGACAAGCTTGCAAAAGAAGGTGCAGCTTCGGAACAGTTGGACAATCGAATTTCCTATCGTAGAGCTAGGGATAAAGTTAAGAGGGCATATCATGCTCTACTAACGGACTCCCAAAGGCTCAGTTCGATCAACAAGCACTGGGCCAAACTCCTTATAGAAGAAGAACGGATACCATTAGATTTGAAGAGAAAAGATGCTGTTGCATAGTTCCGAATGATTACTGGCCATGACTACCTCGCAAAACACTTGCCATCGGATCGGAGTGGTAGGGTCTCAACTTTTCTGCCTTTGTCATGAAAATAGTGAAATGGACGCAGCGCATCTAGAAGTATGCCCCCAAATACAAAAAATAAGAGGTGAAACCCATCCAGAACGGAGTGGTACTGGGCTGCCAGATCCGTTATGGCGGAAGTCGAAAAGGGAAGGCATAATTAAAAAAGACAAAAAAAACAAAAAAAACAATTAGTTTATTTTTAACGTTTTAAACGTTCCTTTACGAAAAGATTAAAAATAGAAGTGTCAAAAGTATTCGGAATTAGGTGATATCCAATTAATGCATTGATCATATATAAACATCCAGTAGGTAAACATTTTAGTTTAGTTATAATTATATACTTTAGCCAATCGGAATCGATCTAATTAATTAATAGTGTCCCACGCAAGCACTTACTGTTCCTTGAGGAAATTTTCATTTTGAATATAGTATTTCTTGATTTTACTTTTTAGTGGGGCTCAAAAACGGTTGAGTAAATTTTAAAAAAATAACGGATGAAGGATTTCGAGAACTTTTGGAATATTGCAGCAACTTAATCTGAACAGATGACGGATATATTTCCTGACACATAGTCGCGCTAATGTTCAACATTTAATTTATTCGTCATTTTTCTTCTCCTTTTGATTCTGAATTTTCATAGTGAAGAAAAATTTTTTTTTTTTTTTTAGAACACAGTAAACTACTGAAACAATTTATGTGCATCCAGAAGTTCGGAAAATATCAGAAATAAGCAAAGATTTACTCATTTGAGGAATTATTTTCTTAATAGATTAATAATTAGTTTTGCATTTTTAATATTCAATTTTTTTTCCTCGTACAAGACTTAAACGACAAGAAACTGCTCGCATATACCATTTAATACAACACTCACTTGATAAACTATCAAAAGTCCCTGTTCACTACAGAAAAATTATTTAAATAACCATTCTTAGACCTATTTGATCTTATGGCATTAAGCTATCGGCTCTACTAAACCATAAAATTCCTCCCGCATCCAATCCTTGCAATCCATAATCCTAAAATAAATTCTAAATCCTCCTTGTTTTGTTACTAATAAAATCCCCCATAAAGACCTGAATATCCCACTTGTTGCAGACAGCCCAATCGATACACCTCCATTCATTCCGAACTCCCAGCCCACACAAACCCGCCTGTCCACTAACTCTCGTCTCCTCTTCCTGACGTCCGTTGAAAATACGGTGGCCTCGAGACCTGCTAATAAAATAAACATTACAGTGTTACCTAAAAGTATGATTGAAGTGTTACCACTAGGTAGCTTCGACACAAGACTATTTCATGCCTATATTGGTAATTTTGTCCCTTTTAATTGTTGTATATATTGTATATACAGTTGTAAAAATCAATAAAAATATATTTTTAAAAACAAAAACAATTTACGGTTCTTTTTTGCTTTTATATTTTATTGTGTTATACTCCACACACACAGCCATCGACATATTCTAATATTTTTTTTTAACAATTTAACCATTTCTCTTAAAAAAAACATTCAAATCGTTAAGTTTTTACCTCAACGCCTTAATTCAAAAACGTTTCTTTCCAAAGTTGGGTACCAGTTACATGAGGAAGAAGAATTGTTTATAAGATAAAATCATGTCGAAGATTAGTGTGAATACGAACATTTTAAACCATTAAACAACAGTATATTACGAATTCCGAATACTTTTGACTCTGTATGATCTTGTAATTTTACATTATTTATCAAATATTTTTAAAAATAAGATACTATTCGATTATCTGGTTAGTGATTTTGCTTTATGGGAGTTTCTTTTAATGATTTATTAGTTTTAAAAAAAATTATATAAATCAACAATTGTGAAAAATACTTATTAAATGTAAAGAATGGAATCCTCATACTAGACTGAAACGACAGGAAACTGCTCGTAGATACAGATCACTACAACTCTTACTCGACAAACGCTCAAAACTTCCTAATTACTACAAAAAACTCATTTACATAACAATTATCAGGCATATTTGGACCTACGGCATTGGGCTATGGGGGTCTACTAAACCATCGAATTCCTCTCGCATCCAATCCTTGCAGTCCAAAATCCTTCGAAAAATCCTCAATGCTCCACTTTTTTACCAATAAAATTATCCATAAAGACCTAAATATCCCATTTATTAAAGGCTTGGCCCGTTACAGATATACCTCTTTTCATTCCAAACTCCCTGCCCACTTAAACCCGCTTATTCGTGACCTCTCCTCTATATCTATTCCCAACAACCCACCGAGTCGCCTAAAAAGATGATGGCCAAGAGACCTCCTACCATAAATTAGACATTGGAGTGCTACCAATGGGTAGTTTCTTCACAGGACTACCATGTGTTCTAATCACATATCAAGCTTATTTACTTGTGTTGATTTAATACAGTTGTAAATTTCTTAAAATACAAATAAAAAAACGTGTAAAGAAATACGAATCCCAAATACTTTTGACACTCACTGTATATTTAAATTAGTCTGTAATAAAAAATACTTTGTTGTTGGTTGTTCACGTGTTCTTAATTGAAATCTTTACTATTAAAAATATTTTAAGTTTAAAATATACGACAGCAGATCCACATTTCTTTGCTAATATGATCAAGACATTGTCTCTTCAAGCTTGGCTTTACTAAAATTTAAATATGGACAATAAGATCATCATAATTACCGATTTGTTTAATAGAAAAATTAGCAGGTCCCTTTAGATGAAGTAATGTACAAAATTTTGCATTCAAACCCTGTTAGACCACTTCATTCAGAATGAAACCTACGTGATTTAAAGCCCCCTAATTTCATATCGATTTAAAGATTTGACTCAAAAACGTAGGAGAAATTTTCGAGAAAAATGTGAAAAGATGGAAAATGCATAGTAGAAAGTGGCTCTTCTAGTTTTTCGATTTTTCTGAAATCTTTGCTGTGAAATCTCAGGCGTAGAAATATACGTGACTAAAATATGAAATTTCACTATAATACAAGTTATCCTTTTTTAGCTAAAATTGCTTCACATACAGACCTTTTTGCAGTAGAATAGAATAGAATAGAATTTTTTTTATTCTGGAACAGGGTCCCTGTAGATTAATTGATATGTACAATCAAGATATACAATATGTCTGACCACAGACCAAAGGATTATAATTAATTCTTATTCACACTATTGTTTTATTACTATAATATTGTATTATTATTATATAAATATTGTATTATTATTATATAAATTTATTGTTTTGTATATATCGTGTGAATGTTGTACTTTATCAATATTAAAAATCTGGTGCGGGCAACACACGACTTTTACTTACCTCGATTTTTAAAATCAATGAAAGAATTTTCAAATACAGTTTGAGATAAAAATACGTGAAACTATTAAGGAATTAATCAAATTGAATTTATATAGAAACATGTGTTTTATTAAAAAATCTATTATATTATTATCTAAAATAATCAGTTAGTTTTATCTTCTTTTCATCACTCTCTATTAACTTCTAAAAGCTTGTGTATGAGATGATATTTTTTCTAAAAGCTTTAGCTTTCCATTGGTATATCATACATGTATATTACTGCTCTCAAGTTCAAAAACGAAAAATTTCATTAAAAAAATATTTTTTCTGTTTTCTCCTTTAGTTGGGTATCGAATTTATTCAATTTATATATTTACCTGTTTTTCATCAGCGTTAACAAGATAATTTAGTTATTATTATTGAATCTAAAAAATTAAAGGTACTTTAGGGGAAGAAAATTTAAAATATCGGCATTTAAGCCCTGTCAGACCATTTTCATCCAAATAAAACCTACATGATATTAAAACACATTAAATTTTACATCGCTATAGCGAGTTTAATCAAAATCGTCGGAACCGTTTTTGAGAAAATCGAAAAAAGGTGCAAAATGCATGGTATAAAGTGCCTCTTCTGGTAAGCTCATTTTGATGAAAAAAGTTTTGTCACGTCTCGGGCGTATAGTTGTCTTAAATATGAAATTTCAGTTTCATAGGACTTACCGTTACCACACACACACAGAAACACACACAGATCTTTTTAAAAAAAAGTGTATTTCCATTGAAAACTGGAATTCAAAAATTTTCACGATCGCAATACTTTCCTTACTATATATAGTAAGTGAAAGTAAAAATGTCCTAAATTGGACTGATTGTAATATAACTCAATAAAGAATTGTTTCTGAAATTCTTATTCACAATGATAAAAGAAGATAAGAACGGATAAAAGTGTACAGTACTAAGCCATTTGAACCCAGAAGATCCTAAAACGTATATTTCCGTCAAAAACCAGAATCCGAAAAGAAATTCAAGATAGCGATAATTTCCCTTACTATCTATTTCATATATAGGTAAGTGAAATTAAAAATTAAGATGCTAGTTTAATGAAGGCTGTTGGACCCCTCTGCCGCAGATACGGTCGAGAGTCAGAAACCCCTGCTCATGTGTTGGGTAAATATCCACATAACATGCTTCTCGTTAGAACATAACATCCACCGGCAGAAGTAGCAGAACTTCACAAATGTTTTCAAGAAGTTTTTTCCCTTGATACAGATGGGTCAACAATATTTGTGGACATCTTGGCCTTTAGTTCCACAAAAAATGAAGCACTGATTGTAAATCCCACCATCAGATATGAAACAAATGACCAGGAACGCAAAAAGATTCAAGAGGAGAAAAAAAACATTTATACGAAATGTATTCCATACCTGAAAGAAATATTCCTTGAAGAGTTCGGCAAGAGAGAATTTGTAGTGGTAGGACTTTGGTTCGGAAGCAGGGGGACCATCCCACTAGATTATTTTTGGTGAATTATGGATTCGAAAGAAATCAGTTATTGCAAACATAGCGGATACATAATCCTGGACTCACTGGAAATCCTGCATCACCACATATATAGAGGATAGGCTGGATTTACATATGCCCATGATCAAATTAGAAATCAGTAAAGCCTATATATTTCTATTTGGCAGTTTCTCCTCTATTTGTTTTTCTTTGAAATTGTCTTCAGGATTGATCCGGTATGTTGTGTATTCATAGCAACTCAGCGGAGTTGAGCAGCAGATCCAAATTGGAATTTCTTCTTCTAGTTAAATTCACTTACTAAATAAGATGCGTTTTAAAAAATAAAAGTAAAACACTATGTTTTACGAACTTCTACTTTACGAAACTCGCCCCCTCAGTATACAGTAATCCGTATTTCTACCAGGTTCTACAATAAAAGCTTAAACTTATCTATGTCTAATCAAACTACTTTCTATAATTCGTGATACAAAGACTGATTTGAATTGTATTCAGTCTGTAAATACTCTTGTCAACCAAAGTTTTCTACAAAATGTCAGCAAAATAACTAAAGTATACCACACTTCTGCAGCTACAACTTTCAAAGTTAAAGATATCTCGGTCAACTTACTGAATCCCGACACTGCTCCTTGCGACAGCATCCGACTACGTATCTAGAACTGACAAAACATCAGAAAAAAGGAAATTTATTAATTCTACAATATTCGCTTTTGACAATCTGTACTCAACTCAAAAATTAAAATTCCATCTCACTTGAGTACTTGTCCAAGGAGGACTTGGTGATGGAGCGTGTTAAGGGTTCACCTCAGCAATATCAAATCAAGGGCGGTGGAGATTAGAATACGACCTAACAAGTCGCTATGAATTTATGTCGTAGCGTAATTGGAAAATGAATACCGATCTTCTCATGCTAAAATGGGTCCAGATGAAGAGATTATGAGAGTGACGCAAAGTGGAGGGAAATCAGGAATTAGTGATCAAAAGTCTATAACTCTTGATCTGATTAAAGTAAAATAAAAATTTGTTTTTCATTTATGAGTATGGAATGTCCTTTATTGGTGTGTGTCCGTGCTTGTATGTGTGTATATATATATTGGAGATTGATAAATGTGAATATTATATTTTTTTACGAATAGGAATTCCATCCATTTTGTAGTTTTTGAAATAATAATTAGAGAGACTAAAATTGATTCAATTAAGCTTTATTTTGCCTTTTATTACAGCTCATGTATTTTATAAACCTTGAAACAACTGTAGAAATATTGAACACAAATTGTTCATATAATAATTAAAATAAAAAATAATAATTCATTATGAATAAAATAATTAGAACTTTCTCATGTCTTTTTATTTATTTATACATAAATAAAACTTTAATGACGATACGAGGTATTTTTTTTTGCCTCATCTTCAGATTATCAAAAAAAATTTCCATTTTGCGATAAATATTAGTCACATATATTATGATCTCTTTACTAATGTACTAATGTAATCGTTTATATAAAAATAATTTCGTCATTGATTGTTAAAAAACTTTTATTTCACATAAACTAAATTTGTTTCAACATTTGTACTATTATTTAAACGCAAGTATTAAGCAGACTGACAGTTTTATTGGATAATCTGAAGATGAGGCAAAAAAATACTTCGAAATGTCATTAGAGTTATATTCATGTATAAATAAATAAAAATATAATAAAAAGGGAAGACAAAGTTCTAATTCTTTTATTCATAATAATATATACTCTTCTATACTAGTAATTGGCATTAAAATAATAATTAATAAAATTGTAAATGTTTGGTTTTAGTTTTACTTTAATTTTGTAAAGGTTATGTGGTATTATATACCATGATACAATTTGATTGATCAAATGCGATCAGATCTGACGCCATATATCTTAACATTAATTTAGAAACAATCCTAAAAAAATTCCCATATTTTATAATTTTCCTTTTCTTTGTTCCATAGGAATAAAATAAATAACTATAATAATTCGCGGTATAAATATCGAAAATATATTATTTTGTCGATTTTTTACTCTTAAACAATAATTCTTTATAAATCCTGGACACGTCATAAATTCCTGAATGAGGCAATCATAACCCAGATACCTCTATAGAAGCGGATGATTGGTCATTTCTTCCGATTTGATTGCTGCTATATAGAATAAATTGGTCAAATACAAAAAAAATGTTTTAAATCAGTAACTGTGAAAAATAATTTAAAAGTGTAAAGGGATTAATAATTCACACTCACTAATAAAGGACATCCCGTACTCATAAATGAAAAAAGAATTTTTAATTTATCTTAATTAGATCAAGAGTTACAGAACAGAAGCTACCTTGTGTTTTTTTTGTTCGGATATAAATGCATTCTTATTACACCTTGATTAGATTAGTAGATTTGGGGAATGAGTCTCAGCCATGATTCATTAGCTTAAAACGCGGAAATAACTTCTCAGTAACCCATTTCTCAAGAATCCCTATAGCATAAAACCAAATTTCTCCTACGGTTATAAAGTGAAATCAACAGGACGGTGATTCAGTGAACAAAAATGCAAACCACACAAAGCTGTGTTTTGCCCTACCTTTTATAAGGAACCATCGGGATAATAATAGTCACTAAAACTCTTATCTTTAAATTTCTTGATAGAAGCCACGAGCCTAGTAATAATACAATAAAATAATAACACGCGTTTCCAGTCTTTATTCCCGACTTTATTAATTCCTGGATTTTGTTTCTTCTAGTTTTCATAGTTACTTATTTTGATTTGATTTTATGTAATTTGACTTTCCTTTTGTTTATATTGTAAATATTGTATGAATGAGATCCTGTAGCACTATTATTATTGTCTATTATGACAAATTGTAATATATACGAATAAAAAAAAAAAAAAAAAAAAAAAAAAAGTTTTCATAGAACCTAAATACTTCAAACGTATATCAATATCACCAAGATCGTCACCGTTGCTTCTATTAATCATACATTTCATCTGATCCGTGTTTATTTCTATAACTTTACTTGTTATCATTACCGTATTTAATTGTATAGTTTCCGCTGTTTCGCCTAGCAGTACCAAATCATAAGCGCACCCTAGAACAGGAATTTTATCACTTCTTGTGGTACAGTGGTGAATCATCTGATTTTCATCCGTGTAAATATCTTTATATAAATTCGTCTGATCGAGTATTTTATTAGATTGTTTCGCTAATTTTTAAGGACATTTATGGCACGTCAAGGCAGTTATGCCAATGTTTGAAATGTATTATTCTTGCTATTTTATTAGTAACCATTGGCGCTTGAGCGGTGTCTCTCAGGCTATTGTGCAACAATCGAGCGTTAATGGTGTTTATTTAGATTTTCCCTAACGAATATCGCTTCACGATTCTTCCCCCTAATTATTCGTTAGTAATTTTATGATTGAGGGCTATAAATATTTCTTATCTTTAAATAAAATAAAAATGAAAAAAAATCTTGACAAGTCAGACTTTGTCTTAAACGTTAGGTATTTTTTTTTTCTTTAGAACAAACTTATAGATATTTACTATTGTATTAAAAATACATGAAATAAATCTAATAGATATATAATACAATAGCATGAAATACATTTAGAGGAACTGCCTATTGGCAGTACTCTAATAGGAATTCTAAATCAGAAGGTTCCGAGTATTTCTCCTCAGACTCTTTGGAAGATTATCAGGAATCGATGAGAATGCTAAAATAGAAACAAGTGGGTTAGAGTGGGAATAGAGTTTAACTGGAAGGATTGATACCTCGTTCGGGCTAAAACAGTAACATAGGAAAATTAAGGTCTTTGTGGATGAGTTGCGCTATCGATCAACTCCAGCTTAAGATTTGTAACCGTCTGGCCACGTTCGTTTCCGTTATTTGTTGCTTGTGATAACTATATACTTCAATCGAGATATCACAATTCGGGAAGACATTTATTTTATTATCTGGTTCATAATTTGGCATCTAAAAACTTATTATAGTACTTTAAGTAACATTGTTTTGTTTTATACAAACAAAAAATTTAACTTCTGACCCTATAACAACTTGCTCAGTTCATATGGAAAAATTTGAGCCAATTACTTTAATAAAAATCTGGTGCGCGCAACACACGACTTTCACATACCTCCGTTGGTAAAATCAATTTTAAAATACATTTAGAGATAAAAATAAGTTGTTAAATGATTTATTAAATTGAATTTCAATAGAAAGATGTATTTCATTAAATAATCTATTATATTATTATCTACATCAATCAGTTTGTTTTATCGGCTTTTCATCAATCCTCGTCAGCTTTTACAATTTTGTGTATAATCTAATTAAATGGTATGATTAATTTTAGGAAACCTAAGGTCTTGGTGGATGAGTTTATAAGATACTAAGCAAGGAACGTTAAGGATTTTACGAAGGTTAATGGACTGTAAGGATTGGATACGAGAGGAATTCTGTGGTTTAGGAGAGCCAAATAGCTCAATCCCGTAAGTCCAAATTGGTCTTATAATAATCATGTAGATGAGCCTTTTGTAGTCAAGAAGGTTTGACCGTTTATCATGTAACTGTTGAATGAGTCGAAAACGGCGAGCAGTTTCTAGTCGTTTTAGTCTTGTACGATTCCAAGTATAAACGTTTATCAAGTAGGATTCCTCCTAGGTATCTGATCTGTTCAACAGGAGCTAGGTGAGTGTTATTAAAGGATACTATAGGGTAGGGAGTCATAGGTTTACGACGAAGGGTAAAATTCATTGCATGGGAATTGTTGGATTTATTTTTATTCCCAGTTCTGACACCATACGTATAGGTCTTTGATGTAGGCTTGAAGGGTATATGAGGATATAAATGGATCATTATGAACTGATAACACTCAGGTTTCATCAGCATAGGTATAAAGGAAAGTGTTAGGAAGGGTAGGGATATCAACTGTATGGACTGTGTAAGGAATGTTTCTCAGAATACTGCCTTGAGGAACACCAGCGTTATGTTTGAAGAGAGATTAAGATGTGAACGATGTGAATGAACTATTGGGATTTATTTTGAAGGATCTTTCGAGAGGAAGGATGTAGGATGGAGGAATTCACGGAGTTCAACAATAGTCTTGGGTGTCAAAGGCAACGTTCAAAGTCATTTTTTTGGTTTCGGCGTGTCTTCGATATTTTCACCAACGTTTCACCTGACGTCTTACCGGCTTTTTCAGAGCTGTGAGTAATAAACGTTAACTAAAGTAAGCCGAATAAAGTTTGTGTAGCATCTACGAAAATAAAGTTTTGACAGCGACTGTGGGCACGTGAATTATAATATCAAATATGTCTTGGAATTCTAAAAATTGGAATCGTCCATTGTGGTCGTCCCTTCCTTACTGTCTCGTTCTTCTCTTCTCTTTTTTCTCCTCCTTCTCTTCATTATCTTTTGGGAGAATTATGCTTTCAACTTTATATTAAGCTTTTACTGAGTTTTCTCATATTTTTCCTTGGCAACTCGGAGGGTGAGAAAGGGGGAGGAATGCTTCAGCCACCATTTAATATGAGCCATTCTAATGACACCCGAGATTTCTCCAGAAATTCGCCACCTGGCGGTTGCAAACATATATTTTATCACTGCTGTATGTACATTACAATTGAGCATCCATGACTTAGTGCAGTGGTTCCGCACAAGTGGTTAAATTATTTTTAATGGCTTAATGAAAAGTAACTTCAGCTAATAAAGGCATCATTCACGCATTTTACAGACTCATTAAATTGTGCGAGAGAACTGATGGTAAATAGTTAGCTATATTGTATTTATAAATTTAAGTAATCTATTAAATGATTTTTTGGGGTTTTTTTTAGCGCAAATACCATCTTAAATAATCTTTAACAATTTATTTCAATCGGAGTCACTAGATCGTTAGTACTTTTTTCCAATAAGAGAAGGTTTCTGTTAGATTTGAAATAGGTACTATGTATACCTAGGATTTTTTTTTTCCACTTTGTTTATTCCACATTTGTTTAACATACGTGTAAAAATGTTTTTGTTTTTATAAAAGTTTGTGAATAAAAATTAATTTTATTACTCTTTAGGCCAGACATGTATATTGAAGTGTATATTTACTGTACAAAGTTGTTATTCTTAAAGAAGATGTTCCAAGAATAAAGTTGTAATTATTATTATATCCATTTTAAGAAGTATTCAGTTATAATTTATTTATTCAATTATTTATTGGTTATTTTAGCATTGCGAATCACTGAACACGATGAGGAAATCATCGGAGACCGCCAATGTGGTTTTAGGCGGAATCGCTCAACTATTGATCGACTATTTTCCTTACGTCAAATAGTAGACAAAAAGTTGGAATAAAACGGTGTACTCCATCAACTTTAAAGCTGTATAATAATATCATGATTGAGCATGGAATATCTAGAAAGTTAGTAAACCTTACGTAGAGATGTGATTTTCGGAAACATTCCATAAAGTTAGATCGGTCATAATTACTCCGAGAGATTTGAGGTGCGATCGGGTTTGAAACAGACTCCCTTTTGACTCCCTTTCACCTGTTTCACTTAATATAGCATTAGAATATGTCAGTTTTGAATATTACTGACAGTTTTGAACGCTTGTCAAGTGTTGTAGTAAGTGGTATCAACGAGCAGCGTGAGAATAGATAACTTCCTAAAGTTCCAATAGTCGATATTACTTTATAATTCGATCTCATTTAGTCATTTCATCTTATAGGAAAATAGTACTTAATATGTACTTTTGGAGCAGTTTTAATGAGCTTAGCAGAAGAAAAACTTATAATTGGCATAGAAATAAAGATGGATCATTTGGCTGCTAATAACATAACATCAACACTGTTTCTTAAGTTGTTAACAACACTGTTCTTGTCTTCGGTACCTCGAGACGGTCACATGTATCCCATCTCTAAGATGAGTCAAATTGGCTATTTCTATAGATTCGAAGGGATTATTTCCTTGGTTCCTTTCTCTGTCAAATTATCCGCTACCACCGCCCCTCTTACGTCTATAGTCTCCTGGAATTTAAGTCCACAATCCATACTCAGGAAACCAGATCCCGTCTTTCCGACCTCTGTGCGCCTTCCCACAGAATCGAAAAATATAAATGTTCCTTCTTAGCCCTGTTCACTTTTTTCTGGAATACTCTCCCATCAAACATCCGTCATGCTCCTTCCCAATCATTCAAATCTCTCCTTTGTCAACACCTTCTTGCCTCCTAACCAGATGTTAACTAATTTGATTATAGCGATTAAAGTGAGGTGAAAGATGTATACACTTCATGACATAAGTAAAGTTGATTTTCATATCGGTTTCATTTTAATTTTTAATTAGTCTATTGTTTTTTTATTTGTTTATTCTGTATTGCATTTAGATATTATTGTACTATTTTTATTTTTTTTCTCTTTTTTTGATTTAAAATAATTTTATATATTTATTGTAATTACTAATATTATTAGTTTTGTTGTTGTTTTTTGTGCGTGTGCGTGTTCTTGGGCCAGTTATAATCCTATTTTTTCTTGTACATTTGTGTTATTCTTAAGGGACCTTGTCCAAGAATATAGTTATTTTTTCATTCATTCATACATTCATCAAGATTAAATTAGGAACTGCCATCTTTGACCCTGATGAAGGCTGACTATGTAGGCTGAAACGTCGACACACAAATAATATAAGTTTGTCTTATTGCTATGTTTTTTTGGTGACCGCACTCCTAACCAACATCTCCGTCACATAATAATAATTGTAAAATAAGATTAAAACAACTGACTGCGCTGATTAAACCCAGTTACGGGGGTGAATTTTAGAACTATTGTATCCAAGAATCGAAACAATTTGAAAGGACCATTGATAGATATAATTTGCCGAAAAAACTAGACCTATTTAAGCCATGCTTCTGGTTTACTCAGACAAAGTTGGAAATGATTTTAATTACCATTCTGGGCATCCTAAATAAACAGTATAATTTTCTGAACTTCGGTGAGCCGTAAAACGAGAAATGTCTTCAGTTCCGGGCTGGTAACATAAGCAAAAGTTGTTTTGCATTGAATTCCACGTTTATATAACTTTTTCTCATTACAATGCATAGGTACACGCGAAAATAACTAAAGGTTGATTTTTCTCTATGTGGCTATTTTGTAATCTCGTCACGCCTGACCTCAAAATCAATAATTTTAGTCTAGCGAATTGAATTTTAAAACATTTTGATCATCCAATTTTGTTGTCATGATTGCATTAAGAAGCTGAGTTGGTCAGAATATGGTTATTTTTATATTCATTTTTATTAACATTGATATGTGGGATCCTGCAAAAAACATTAAACGTGTCTAAAAACCAAAGATTTATTTAAAATAAAACCCGAAATGTATGAAGTAAGGGTTGCTATAAAATGCTTCCATATTTCAATATTTTTAAGTTCTCGGGAAGGAAATTTAGGTGCGTAAGTCATGATATTTTTTAAGCCCAAGGCATTACATTTTACTTCGAAGAATAATTAATTAAAGGGTTTTGGAAAACAATTAAGCCATAATAAGAGAAAACACTTTCATTTTTTATGTATAAAACTTAGCTTCAATCTATAAAAAAAAAAAAAAAAAAAAAAAAAAAAAAAAAAAAAAAAAAAAAAATTGTACCTCTACAAGCCATAAAGGGTCTCGGGTTCAGTACATAAAGAGATTTGTATTGTTTCACGACGGGCAACAGCCGAGTAATGTGATTGAGCCACAATTACGATCGACCACCAGGTTTTTTCCTATTTTGGGTACCCACATTAAAGAGGCTGATAGATTACTGAGAGGATTTTTTTTTTTTTTATAACATACTGAGTGAAGAGAGATTCCAGGATAGTTGTTACAATCCTTCCTCTACCCTTTTTTGTGAATTGGAATAAGTATTGATTCTTTCCATTATTCGGCTATATTTTTATTTCCCCAGATATTTTTAACTATGAAATGTATTTAAGAACCCCTGCTTCCCCAGATGGCTTGATCGATTCTGTCGGAATATTATTTCCCGCTTCTTTATAAAGTCTTATTTTTTCCAGCGCCAGTTCGACTTCCTCTTGACTCGGATCCTCTGTTCACGGCCCATTTATAATGTGGTCTGTTGTTTATCATGCAATATTTAATCAGTACAATTTATTTATCTGTGTATGGTTTATTATAAGGATTTTGTAACATGATAATACTCGGGAAAACAGGTATTTAAAAAAACCTGTACCTCACAGCCCATGAAGGGCCTTGGGCTCAGTACATACAGAGATTCGTTCTGTTTCTAGGCCAACGGCCAAACAATGAGGTGATTAGGCCTTGATCACGTTCAGTCTCAAGCATTTGCCCCATTTTGGGTACCCACATTATAGATACTGGGTGTGTCCCAGTGGGTCTCTATAACGCAGGGTCGCTCCACGGCTGAAATAACTTTCATTCAGCCGGGGTTCAAAACTTGGACCCGAAGAACTGTAACCCAATGCTCCATCCATTAGACCACGACGCTCCAATCCAATTAATACTTTAGGAAATTCAGGAAATATAGTCTCTATATATATCTTATAGAGACAACCCAGAAAGTTCAATATGACGTAGATCAAATTTGTCAATGGGCAAATAAAAACAAGTTACAGCTCAATGCAGGTAAATCCAAAGCAATCCTCATTGGTTCCAAACCAATCTTGAATTCGCTTCCATACTATCCGTTACTCTTTCTCAATAAAGTCCCTATGCAATTCCAAAAAAAAAAACTGTTAAAAACCTAGGAGTCACTTTTAATCAACACCTGTCCTGGAATAATGTATTTGAAATATCCCGAAAATCCATTTCCATCCTTAAAGAGCTCTATAGATTCCGTGAACCCTTACCTTTAAAAACCCGTCTACTTGTTTCCTCTGTTATCTTCCCCAATTTTGACTACTGTTGCCAGGTTTATGGAGTCTAATGAATTGTTTTATAAGATTTATTTTTTGAGCCCATAGACGTGACCATATTTCTGGGTTCTGAGTTAAAGTGGCTTTATCCTTATGTTCGACGGCAATATTTCCATGGTTCTTACCTATTCCAAACCTTAAAAAATAGAAAACCTTCTTATATAACTGAGCTCCTTACCCTCTTCTCTGACATCCATACGTTAAACACTAGAATCCAATCAACCAATATTTATACCCCATCACATAGAACTGCATCCTTTCTCGTTCGATCTTCATTATTTTGGAGTTCCTTGCCTATCTCTATCCGTTAAACCGTCTCTCATTCTTCATTCAAACATCAACTCTTCCATTACCTACTTAAATCTCAATCTTCCGTTCCATTGTAAGTACAGATATCTTTAGTATAAATATGTGTTTATATAAGTGCGTGCTCAAAGTGTATATAAGTATGCAAAGATATGTAGATGTATTAAATTTGTTGTTTTTTATTTAAAAGTAACTGGACCATAGGCGATTTCCTGTTTTCATTGTTCTTGTTCTAAGGAGACTTGGTCCCAGAATAAAGATTTTAAAAAATAAAAATAAAATATCAATTAAATAAATGTATTTGTCTAAGGTGTAGATTCTTTTAGGTGAAGGTCAAATTTTTTATAAATAAAATTGGAGGCTGATATGTATTTGTTTATTGACGTTAAGGAGATACGTTTCTTTGATTTTTCCCAGCTCTTCGTATTGGAAAATGTCCGAACCAGTATCTTCATTTTTATGTTAATTAATAACATGTTTTATTTAATTTCTCACTTAAAATCTATTTTATTTTTCAGGTTTTTTTTAAAGGGATTTCAGGCCAAAATTGCCATTAATCGCGATTGTCATGTAATCGTTAAAACACCTCAACTTATATAAAGTCTGAGGCTGGTGGCCGCTTTTAAAATTTTGTAAAATAAAAATGTTACGAAATAAAAAAAAAAAAAGCTTGACCGAATTTACTGAAGGATATTATACGGGAAGGAATGACTTGAAAATTTTTAAATTAAGCAAGATGGAATCCAGTTAGCAGAAAATTCTGGAATCCTGCTGGAGTCCTTCACCATGAAATACCTATAACGAAACACGTTTTTATTAAGCGCCAATCCATTATTAACAGGACCGAGGTCGCAACGATAAATAAGTCACATTCTTTTAAAGTTTAGAATTTGGCCTTATTTCCATAGAGAGTAGATTACAGTCTCCAACATTTTTCAACCTGGGGGTATTCATAGGTTTTTATCAGGCGGCGGAAACCACAAGTTATTTCACGTATTTTTAATTTTATGAAAATGGGGTGGACATTTTTGATAATATTTAAAATAACAAGAAAACTTTAATAAAATTTAAAATTATAGGAAATGATACTGAGTGTAAAGTGTTACCGACATAGTCATTCAATTTTGGATGTATCTAAAAAATCTGGTGCTGGCACACACGAATTTCACTTACCTTGGTTGTTAAAATCAATTCAAGAATAATTAAATAAAATTAGAGCTGAAGAAAGTTTGAAGAATCATACTCAGTTGGAAACAGGTGTATTAAATGTTTTTTTTTCTCGAAAATTCTTAGCTTTCCAATGGTATATAATACATCTATATGACTATTCTTGTGTTCAGAAAAAAAAAAATACCTAAACATATTTTTTTTCTGTTTTCTCCTTTAGTTGGTAATCAAATTTGTTCAAATTGTATATTGTGCCGTTTTTTTATCAATGCTAATATGATATGATTAATTTTTTGGAATCTACAAAATTGAAGGTACTTTAAAAACAAGAAAATAAAAAAAATCGAGGTTTAGGTCGTGTGTTACCGACACAGTCATTCAACTTCGGATGCAACTAAACAATCTGGTGTTAGCACACATGACTTTCACTAACCTAAAAAAACAATTTAGCATTAAAATTAATTTTGATGAAAATATTGGAATAACATCTCGAGCGTATAGTTGTCTTAAATATGAAATACAGGAGTTTTGCAGGGACTTGGTCATTTGGACAAAGGGGACCCAAAACGTGTATATCCAGTGAAAAATAGAATTCGAAAATTTTCGCGATCGCAATTCTTTATCTTGTAATAAATTTCATAAATAGGTAAGACAAAGTAAAGACGTAAATGATTTTTGACTTTTTGATTTCAAACTTTTAGATCTTAACGGATTTTTACGGAAATGAAGAATTTGTAATCAGCTGTCGGCTTAAACAAGTTTGATACGATATTTTGTTAAAACTTTGGTTGATTTTCTAATCGTATCAAGTGCTCGACTTGAGTCATAATTTCCTAAAATTACATTGAATTTATAAGTTAATTAACACTGCAATTATAAGCAATTTATACGATGTTGTTCGGGATCCCGTTTCAAAGTCACAACTCCTAAACTTTCGATCAGCTACATCCTGGCTATTAATGATCAGAGGTTGAAGGCGATAGATTACGTAGCACAATTTTTGTTTGATTAACATATAACAT
The DNA here is from genome assembly GCA_023052935.1 of Piezodorus guildinii. Classification (NCBI taxonomy): domain Eukaryota; kingdom Metazoa; phylum Arthropoda; class Insecta; order Hemiptera; family Pentatomidae; genus Piezodorus; species Piezodorus guildinii. The sequence continues at coordinate 43,351,867 of CM041295.1, forward strand.
ATGATTATTTATTGAATTTGTGCGTAGCCCCTGTTTCGCTTGAATGCAATTTAAATGTTTTTTTTATGTTTAAAAATGCACTGAATAACCTATTTAGATTTTCCCCCATAAACCAAGAATCCACAAAATATCTTTATATATAGATGGAGAAGAGAAAACTCTGGTGTGCACAACACACGACTTTCACTTACCTCCGATGTTAAAATCAATTTAAATATTTTTCTAGAATTTTTAATTACACTTAGAGATAAAAATGAACTGTTAAAGAATTTCAATAAAAACTTGTTTTATTAAATAAAATATTACCCTATTATCTATGACAATTAGTTAATTATATCGGCTTTTTATCACTCTTCATTAACTTTTATAATGTTGTGTATAAGATAATAATTTTGATAAAATCTTTAGATTTCCAACGGTATATTATACGCCTAAATTACTGGTTTTACGTTCATAAACACCAAAATTGTTATAAAAAAATATTTTTGGTGTTTTCTCTTTCAGTTGGATATCGTATTAGTTCAAATTATATATTTATCCGTTTTTTTTATCACTACTAAATAGGTTGTTAACTTCATTTATTTGTATTTATTTTGTCTACAAATTTTTTTATTGTATACGTTTATTTATTTTTATTTTATTTTATGTAATTTGACTTGTCTTTTGTTTATATTGTAAATATTGTATGAATGAGATCCTGTAGCACTATTATTATTGTCTATTATGACAAATTGTAATATATACCAATAAAAAAAACTAAAAAAAAAAACAAAAACAAAAACTAAATAGATGACATAGTTATTTTTATAGATTCTACAAAATGAAAGGTACTTTAGAGAAAAAAAAATTAAATTATCGGCATTTAAGCCCTGTCAGACTATTTCAATCGGAATGAGACCTACATGATATTAAAGCCCATTAAATTTTATATCGATATACGGAATTTAATCAAAATCGTTAAAGCCGTTTTTGAGAAAATCGTTAAAAGGTGCTAAATGCATTGTATAAAGTGGCTCTTCTTGTAAGCTGAGTTTGATGAAAAAGTTGCTGTAACATCTCGGGCGAATTGTTGCCTTAAATATGAAATTTAAGTATTGTAAGAATTTTCGTTTTCGTGCTAGACTTACCACACACACAGACATTTTTTCGGGACTTGGTCAGCAGGACTCAGTTGACCCTAAAACGTGTGTTTCCAGTGAAAACAGGATTTCGAAAATTTTTACGATCACAATACTTTCCCTTACCATTTATTTCATTCAAAGCCAAAATAGAGTTAAGAGCAGTAATATTCAATGCTAATTTTCATGAATAATCTTTATCTGATTTAAAAGAATAAAATGGGTAAAATAAAAGAACAACAAAATTATTCCTTCTTAAATCAGCGATGTTCAGCTGTGTATGGAAATATATATATACATATATATATATATATATATATATATATATATATATATATATATATATATATATATATATATATATATATATATATATATATATATATATATATATATATATATATATATATATATATATATATATATATATATATATATATATATATATATATATATATATATATATAATATATATATATATATATATATATATATATATATATATATATATATATATATATATATATATATATATATATATATATATATATATATATATATATATATATAAACAGAAACAAAAACTGTTCTTATTTTATTCGGCTAATTATTATTTTATTTTTCAAATGAACTATTTAAAATACAAATAAAAACTTAAGTTTAGTTTCAAGTGAAACATCTGTTTTTCAAGAAATAATCTTTCAAGTAGAAATAATTAATGTCAGTTTATGTATTTATGACAATTTTCCATTTATCAGGTTGTTTCACATGAAATGTCCGTTTTTATAGTTTCTGAAATACATAAAGGATTTTGCACGTCTCTGTTGTTTTCTTCCGAATGTTTACATCTTTAAAGTAAACAGTTACTAATCCTCTACCTTTGTATTATAAACATTAGCTTCCCAATCAATTACCCACTTTTTAGTATACCTAAAAATATGAACATGGAAACGCGCGATTTTCGAGTAATATTTTTGTACGAGTTTAAAATCGGCCATTCAGCAGCTGAGGCCGCTAGAAATATTTGCAAGGCGTTTGGGAAAGGGAGTGTTAATGAACGGACCATTCGCCGTTGGTTTGTTAAGTTTTCAGCCCAAACCCCAAGTAAGACCTCCGTCCGTAATAGACAACGATGTCCTCAAACATACAGTAGAAGGAAACCCCTACCAAACCGTTAAAGGACTCTCAGCACAACTAAATGCAAGTGTATCTACCGTTTCCAGACATTTAAAGTGTATTGGGAAAGTAAAAAAGCTCGATGCATGGGTACCTCATGATCTCACTGAGTGGCAGCAAGACCCCATGTTTCAAAACATACCGTGCAAAAATTTAAAGAACTGTGCTACGAAGTTCATCCGCACCCAACATATTCTCCCGAATTGTCTCCAACAGATTACCATCTGTTCAGGAATTTAGACAACTTCGTCAAAGGAAAACTTTTTGAAAATGATGATCAAGTGAAAAGTGTGTTTTCAGATTTTGTTTCACTTCAAAGCTCAGAGTTTTTCAGTTCGGGGATAAAAAAGTTGGTGTCACGTTGGGAAAAATGTGTAGAAAAAGAAGGTAAATACTTCGAATAAAATTATCTTGTTTTTATATCGTATTTTTAATAAAAATCCTTTACGTTGAAAACGGACATTTCATGTGACACAACCCCATACTTTGACATCTTACGATTTGGTACGTTACGTTGTTTCTAAAATCTTTTATACTTAATTAGTATGATAGTTTACGATTGCGGCACTAAATCCCTTAACCTCCTTCTTTACAAACATACAAAACATATGTTTATAACTTTCTGGACTTATAACGACATTCTGTTAGCATGTACAACTTATTATATTGCTTATTAACTTTTCTGAAACCTTGCGCTATCCAACGGTATATTATACGTCTTTATTATTACTCATATTTCAGGAGAGATTTTTAGATGCCTTGATTATAGAAAATTTAATTTACCATCTAAAGAAAAAGTTAATTGCAATGTATTTTACTTATAAACCTTCAGGAAAGAATGCTCTATATGACAGTGAAAGCCGTATCGAAATCTGCCCCGTGGTTTAGAAGGAGTTCGCGGAAACCGAGAATGGCGTTATCGATTTACATATATAGAGAGAGCAGACGAAAATGATATTATTTCGAAAATATTGGAAACTAAATGCCAACTTCGGGTAGGATATCTCATTAGGCGTTGATTGTCGAGTTCAGCCGTAGTGTATTAGCAGTGGTATTCATCAAAAGAGTATACATTAATCAAGCTCTGGAATGGTTATTATTCAAGCGAGGCAGTGGCGGTCGACAGTGTCAATGAGTCACCTTGGAAACCTCGAGTTAAACGCTGGAGGTTTGAATCCTGTCTGAGTGAGGATCAAATTTATTTCGAGACGGACTCTCGCTATGGATCTCGTCTTCCCTGCTCGAAAACGTTGATAACCGGTCTTTTATGCCTTATTGATAGTTGGTAAGGAATTTATTTTTAAATAAATAAAATTATTCCTTCTTATTTAAGGTAGTTTTCGTTAGATATTACTGGCGCACACCCAGCGCGCTGATATTTTCAAAATAACAGGAAATTATAACTTTTTTTTTTAATTATGGAACAACTCTATTAAAATACAACACGTAAATATAAAATATGATAAATTACATGAAAAAACAAAAAATAACTGCCTATTGACAGCACTGTAATAGGTAATCAAACGAAGGTCTCGAGGCCATCTTCTTTTCAGACGCCTCGGATGATTAACGGGAATTGAAGAAGAAGCGGGGATGGAAACTAGTGGATTAGAGTAAGAGTGGTGTTTGTCATGGAAGGAACGGTACCTGGTTTGGGCCAAATCAGCAACATATGTAACATTAAGCTCTTTATGGATGCATGGAGGATTTTACGAAGGATATCTTAATAATTAATATAAAGCGGAGTAGAGAATTAATTTGGGTTCACAACTTATAGGGATTCGTAATGTTTCACGCCCAACGGCCGTGCAATGAGGTGATTAGGTCTAGATTACGCTCAGCCGCCAGGTTTTTCCCCAAGTTTTGGGTACCCACCTTACACGTGAGGTTGGGTAAGCCCCAGGAGAGTCTCAATAACCCATCGCTCAACGACTTAAAAACAGAATAAATAATTCTGCCTCAGCCGAGATTCGAACTGGGACCTGAAGCAGTAGACTAGTGCTATATCCACTAGACCACGCCGCTCCCTAATTTGATATTTATTTTTTATTTATTTATAGTAATTTACAACTGTATTAAAGAACACAATAAGTAAATATGAGGAATGGAAAAAAAAAAGTCATGAAAATGTCTTGAAAAAGAACTACCCAGTGGTTCACTAACTATTTAAACTCAGTAGGTCCCGAGGCCACCTTCTTTTCAGTCGCCTTAGAGGGTTATCAGGGATATCTAAGGAAGATAAATTACGGACAAGTGGGTTTGTATGGACAGGGAGTTTAAAATGAAATAGGAGTATCTATCACGGGCTATGTCTGCAACAAATGGGGATGTTAAGGTCATTATGAATGAGTTGATTTGTAACAAAATAAGGGACATTCAGGATTTTGCGAAGGATTTTGGATTGTAAGGACTGGATGCGGGAGGAATTAGATGGTTTCGTAGAGCCCCAAAGCTCGATTCCATATGTCCAAATAGGTCTGATAATAGTGATGTAAATGAGTCTTTTGTAATATACTGGAAGTTTTAAACGTTTGTCCAGTAAGTGTTGTAGTAATCGATATGTTCGAGCAGTTTCTTGTCGTTTCAGTGTGGTTTGAGAATTATATTTATTTTGGAAAAAGGGAATCGTATTGTTTCAGGGCTAAAGTTCGCGCAAGGCGGAGATCACAATCAACTACCATGTTTTTCCCCCAAATTTAAACGACTTTATAGAGGTTGGGTGTGCCCTAGGTGGGTAGATCTCCCGACCCTAGATTCGCCTCACAGTTGTCTAGTACTCTATCTACTATGTACTAGTCCATGCACTCCCTATAATAATAATGCCTATCATTTAAAGAAGTTTTAAATTAAGTTTTTCATTGATATATTATTCAATTAAAAATAAACATTGAGGATTTTACGTTTTTATTTTTTGCCTGAACTGACCAACCCCCATGAGCATGAAATTTAAAATATTTGACTATTTCATCAAGATTTATTCAATTCTAAACCACGATTTCGTTTTTAAATTGTGTGGAGTTTCAATGCTAATCTAACAAACTATGACTTTTAATCCGGATGAAAACAAAGTTATCGACCTCTTGGTGTTGTTTGATGGTGCCTTGGATGTGAACGACCTTATAAAGGATCTGAATGCACTATCGATCAACTCCAGCTTATGATTTGTAGTCGTCTGGTCACGTTCAGTTTGTTTTGTAATTTGTGCTTGCGATAACTATATAATCGAGGAATCACATTACGAGAAGGAATTTTTTTTATTATCTGGTTCATAATTTGGCATCTAAAAACTTACGGTAGTGCTTTAAGCAAAATTGTTTTGTTTTATGTAAACAAAAAATTTAACTTATGATCCTATAATAACAACTTGATCTGCTCATGTGAACAAAATGTGAGCCAATTACTTTAATGAAAATCTGGTGCGCGCAACAAACGACTTTCATATACCTACGTTGTTAAAATAAATCTAAAAAAAAATTAAATACATTTAGAGATTAAAATTAATTGTCAAAGAATTAATTAAATTGAATTTTTATGGAAACGTGTGTTATATTAAATAATCTATTATATTATTATCTACATCAATCATCAGTTCGTTTTATCGGCTTTTCATCAATCGCCGTCAACTTATACAATTTTTTGTACAAGATATTTTTTCAAAAATCTTTAGCTTTCCAGCGGTATATTACACATTCATATTACTGTTTTTATGTTCAAAAACACAAATGATTTTCACATTTTAGCCAACTTGTACAACATTTTTTTTTGTCTGCCACCTCAAACTGGTCGGAATCGAAATGGCGGCCATCCAAAACGGTCCAAATCCAGGAATTGAAGTCATTCTAACATTATAATTATAAACCAAGAATTCTACGAAAACACTCATTATAAAATAAATTAATGGATATTAAATAAGCTTCCATTCGAGAGCTTGATAGATGTCCAATAGGTGTCGAGATATCTTTGTTCATATAATACATTGAGTTTTAACGTTATGAAGGTAAATATTGTAGAAACCAAGCATTGTACGAAAATACTCATTATGATATAGATTAATGGACATTGAATAAGCTTTAATTTCAGACCTGATAGACGTCTGTAGGTCGTATAGGTACCGAGATATCTTTTTCCATATAATACTTTGTGTCTTAAACAGAGGAATTGATCGACTTCTAAGTGTTCAGCCCGAAATCATAGAAACTGCCAATTTTACCAAACTACTCATAATAATAAAAATCGACAAGCGTCTATTACACATCTATATTACTGTTTTTATGTTCAAAAACACAAAATGATTTTCACATTTTAGCCAACATGTACATTTTTTTTGTCTGCCACCTCAAACTGGTCGGAATAAAAAATGGCTGCCATCCGAAACGGTCCAAATACAGGAATTAACGTCATTCTCAGTTTGCTCTGAGTAATCCTAGAGAGAGGACAGCTCCGCTCCGAGGGATTAGCAGTACTTTGTCAGATAAGAACCTTACTTTATATTTACTTTTACTTTTCTTTGTTACTAACTAAAAATTTCACTCCACATATTGGCTCTGTTTGATTATATATTACTTAATTAAACGGAAATTATTCGATAAGTTGAATAATTGACAATAACCAGTAGTAAGGTCCCACTATGGGGCCCGATAGTGATGGGGGGGACAAACCACCTCCTATTACAGCTACCAACGAATTTAATCATAATAACTCTTTAATTTTTCAAAATATAAAATATTTACATTATTTCAAAGGACCATACATAGTGATTGTTGAAAAAAAAGACGACACTAATCCAATTTTTTTCCATGATATGAAATTAGGGAAATTCTTAGGCTTAAGTAACACTCAGGTAAACAGTGTCAAAAGAAAAAACAAAAATCAAATTGAAATCGACTTTCGAACGTATGACATCGCCAACCGGTTCCTAGAAAATCCTTTTATCACTAGCAATAACCTCAAAGCATTTATACCTTTACAATACGTATTAAAGTTCGGAATAATAAGAGATGTTCACACTTCTATAACCGAAGATGAAATTTTAAAAAATCTTAATTCGAATGAAAAAGTTTTAAAGGTTAGACGATTTAATAGAACTATAAAAAATGATTCCGGGGAAATAAATAAGATGCCAACCGGAACCATTCAAATTACTTTTCACTCCCAGAAACTTCCTGACAGCGTTGCTTTATATTTAGCTCTTCGAAAAGTCGTGCCTTATATTTCTAAACCGAGATTCTGTGAAAAGTGTCTCCGTTATGGACACCTCAAGGAAAAATGCCGAGGTAAACAAAGGTGTCAAAATTGTGGCGATTACGAGCACACTAATAGTGACTGCACCAACCAAATAAAATGTGTTCATTGTAAATTATCCCATAAAACAAATGACATAAATTGTTCAGAAAAGAATAGGCAAGAAAAAATTAAACAAATAATGGCGGAAAAACCATTAAGCTATAAACAGGCCTCTGAACTCTTCCCTACTTATACAAACAATCGATTTTCTCTTTTAGATTTTCCTGAAATCGATGATAATACAAACGAATTCAATATCTTGAATTATAGAAATCCCAGGAAAAAGTTCTATCAAGCCAGGCCACAAACGCACAATGAGAAAAAAACGAAAAACCGAATTTACAAACGACACATTTCACTCTACGGACTTACAACACGAGAATAATCAAACTAAAAAAGCTTACATACATGAAAATCCTCACAAATCGACAAGCGACTCTAAATATGTGAATATGTTAAATGCGCTTATTAACAAAATTAAGTCAATAGATAATGAAAAAGATACGGTGAATATCATTGGTCAAACTTTTTACAATTTCGTTCATGAAAACCAAGAAATCATTTCCAATATTACTATAAACAATAAACCTGAAAATAATAACATGGCCACGGATTAATCTAATACAATACTTTTTGGAATTTATCTTTCTATTATATTATATTATTTTTATATTTACTTTCTATTATCTTTCTAGTATTTATATTATATTTATATTTACTTTCTATTATTAATCTCATTTTTCTATTCAATGGATCTAAATAATTTACATTGTTTTAATCTTAAAATCTTACAACATAATTGTCGTAGCGTAAATAATAAATTTCAAGAACTCATTAACCAATTAAACGTTCACAAAGTACATGTAGCTTTACTTCAAGAAACCTGGTTTAATCGAAATAGAGAATATAAGGCCAAAAATTATTATATATTACAAAAAAATAGGAGAGATCGATATGGTGGCGTTGGAATATTTCTTCACAGTAATTTTAAATTTGAAAAAGTTGAACTTCGAAATATCGGTCCAATCGAAGCGCTAGGCATTAAAATTACGAATATAAAACCACAATTAATTTTAATTTCGGTTTATATCTCTCCTAGCAGCAAGCCTAGTTCCTCAAATTTTAAAAATTTATTCTCTATTTCTGAAAGTTTTCCGGAATGCGGCATTATCATTGGAGGAGATTTTAATGCTCACTCGTCATACTTTGGGGTTAATGAAACGGATTCACAAAGAGGAGATGTTATGATTCATGAATTGCTACAGTCTTCCTTCCTACTATTGAACGAACCTGACGTTTCGACGAGAATCACCACACCAAGAGTAAAACCATCTATACTAGACCTCACCTTCTCAACACCTGATATAGGTCATAAATTATCATGGATCGTATCTTCCGAAAACCTTGGCAGTGACCATTTTCAAATCATAATAGAATTGAGTGATGCTATCATTGACCGAAGGAAATTTTACGCTAGAAGAAATTTTAAGAAAATGGATAAAGATCTCTATATAGCTACCTTAAACCAATTATGGGGTAACAACCGCGAAAAAAATCTTTCAGTTACCAGTATATGCAATCTACTTAACCAAGCTGGAGAATCTGCTATCCCACGAACAAAGAATCTCTATAAACCGAATTTTCATCCAAAAAGTTGGTGGAATAACGCGTTAAGCATCGCTAACAATGAAAAATTACGAGCCATAAAGGATTATAAACACAATATGACCGTCGAAAACTACAATCTAATGCGGAAAAAAATAAATAAAATGAAAACTCTAATTAAGAAAGCAAAAAAAGAATCGTGGAAAAAGTACGTTGAAACCATAAATCCCCAGCATATTAGCAACATGTGGAACAAAGTAACAGCATTAAAAGGAAAATCAGCCAAAAAAGAAAACGTAGTATCCTCAAAGTTAGAAACTGCTGTAATGTTCCTCCAACAGTTCTGCAACATATTTGAACCAAGACATAGAGTTTCTTTTGAACAACCCATCTCATGTAGCAACAATGATCCTCTGACTATGCCTCTACAATTGACTGAACTAGAAGCAGTATTGAAAGGGAAGAAAGGTACTGCCCCAGGTGTAGACGAAATCAACTATACCATGATTCAGCTCCTACCACCGCTCTGGAAAGACCAATTAATAAAGACTTTAAACCAAGTATGGTACAAGTCCCAAGTCCCGAATGAATGGAGAATAATTCAGATTGTACCAATTTCTAAACCAGGTAAGGATCCTTCCCTCATATCATCTTACAGACCCATAGCACTAATACCTTGTCTAGCCAAAGTTTTCAACCTGATAGTCAAACACAGGTTAGAATGGTTTCTAGAACAAAAAGAAATACTTAGCCCATACTGTTTTGGTTTTCGCAAAAATAGATCCACTACTGACTCAATTTGGTACTTAACAAACAACATCTACAAAGCCTTCATCCAAAAAAAGATTCTACTTGCAGTAACAATAGACGTAGAAAGAGCATACGACAATGTCAAACCGGCAATACTCATAGACAAATTGAAAGAACATGGTGTTACATCACTCATAACCAACTGGATATCTAGTTACCTTTCAGTGCGCACCTACCTGATTCAAACCGATGAAGGCCCAGTGACATTTGATTCATATAATGGTTTACCCCAAGGAGACGTCCTCAGTCCCATACTATTTAATTTATACACTGAGCACATCACTAATAACCCACCAGATGACTGCGAAATCATACAATTTGCAGACGATTTCCTTATTTTCGCCATAGTAGAAACCCCAGAGAAAGGAATACAGCTACTAAAAAGTGCTTATGAAAGCTTAATGGAAGGGTTCAAAAAAATCGGATTAGAAATCAATCCTAGAAAAAGCAAATTGATACCATTTACAAGAAAACGAAAATTCGACTTAACAAGCTTTAACATCATCACTCCTAACTATAACCTCGTTGCGCAAGAACAAATAAAATTCCTGGGAATGACTTTTGATCGTAAGCTTCATTTCAAAACGCACTTGACGAATATAAAGAATCAAGCTCAAAAAAATGTCGATTTATTAAAACTCTTAGCAGGGGTTTACTGGGGTTCCCACCCCCATAATATGCTCATGCTTTATAAATCTATTGTCCGATCCATTTTTGACTACTGCTGCTTGATTTACAACGAAACGAAATCTCCTCTTATTAAAAAATTAAATACTGTTCAGAATTGTGCAATAAAAATATGCATTGGGGCATTTAAAACTACTCCGTTAAATGCACTGCTGAATGAAGCAGGAGAGATGCCGCTACCCTTGAGGAGAGCCTGGCTTACCAAGAAGTACATCATAAAAAGTTTTTCCGATCAAAGGCACCCAGTAAGAAAAGCAATAACCTCTAATAACATTTATTGCCCCCACATGAAAAGTCTGATTACAGAAATGCAACACCTACTTCAGGCAACAAAGCAGCTAAACGTCCCTTAGATTGCAATACGCCGCTTCCGATTAAAATGCTGCAAATCAATAGCAATCCTAAATTACCTACCACACACGGAAGGAAATCGTCATATAACCCAACCGTATTGAAACAATTGGCTTTAAACACAATAGTACACGATTACCCAAACCATGTTCATATCTTCACGGATGCCTCCAAATCCTCCCACCAAACTGCAATAGCTGTTATTGATACAGTCAAGGATTACACAATTTCGGTTGCTCTACCTTCGAAATTCAGTATTCTTAGTGCTGAACTGTATGCCATTCTCAAAGCAGTTTGTTACAGTCAACGTGAATACTCTAACACCAATATAGTCATATTCACAGACTCGGCATCCTCGTGCAAACTATTGGAAAATGTTTATAAAAACAAATTAACAACCTATATAGCTCTAGACATTATCCGGAATATACAAACCGGCAGCAACAGTTATAGCTTCCAATGGATACCAAGTCATATAGGACTGTCAGGAAATGAAGCGGCAGATAGAGCCGCCGGGGAAAAACAAATTACGATAGAAAATGCCAAAGTACCTCTCCAAGACCTTTTAAAATGTCTACAGAAAGAAGCAGTCCAGGAATGGCAGGAGAAATATGACTGGGAGTCACAATTTAAAGGCAAAGATTACTATCAAACCCAGCCAACCATTAGCCTTATACCATGGTTCTCCAATAACCGACAACTTGATAGAAAAGAAATTTCACAATTAGTAAGACTACGGACTAACCATGGCTGCACAAAAAAATTTCTCAGTTTGATGAAAATAGAAAAAGATGGCAATTGCCTAACATGCAAAGTCCCTGAAGACCCGCGCCATATTCTATTTCAATGCAAAAAATATAGAAAGCAAAGGGAAGTAGTGGTTCCCCCAGAAACAGAAGCAATGTTTTTACATAAGTTGGACAAAGAAAAGTTCATGATCATCAAGAAATTTTTCATTAACGCTCAATGTAAAATCTAAAAAAAAAATAAATAAAAAAAAAAAATTAAAATTAAAAAAAAAAATAAAAATGAGGCACTTCACAGAGCTTAATTTAATTTTAATATTATTTCATTTCTTCTAGTTATTTTGAGTCACCTTCCTGTCTCATTTACATAATCTTATTTTATACTCTATTTAATTAATTTATTGATCTTTTTCTATTATACTTGGTTCCGTAACCTATGTTTCTATTAAATTATAGCAAACAAGTACTGACCATATAGGATTTGGATTCAAGTCTTGACGGTCATTTGGAAAAAAAAAAAAAAAAAAAAAAAAAACGTCATTCTAACATTATAATTATAAACCAAGCATTGTACGAAAACACTTATTATAAAATAAATTAATGGACATTAAATAAGCTTTGATTCGAGAGCTTGATAGACGTCTATAGGTCTAATAGGTGTCGAGATTTCTTTGTCCATATAATACATTAAGTTTTAACGTTATGAAGGTAAATATTGTAGAAACCAAGCATTTTACGAAAATACTCATTATGATATAGATTAATGGACATTGAATAAGCTTTAATTTCAGACCTGATAGACGACTGATCGTCTTATAGGTACCAAGATATCTTTTTCCATATAACTCTTTGTGTCTTAAACAGAGGAATTGATCGACTTCTAAGTGTTCAGCCCGATATCATAGAAACTGCCAATTTTACCAACCTACTTATAATAATAAAAATCGACAAGCGTCTAATAAGCTTTAATATGAGAGGTGACAGGCAGCTGTAGGTCTTATAGGTACCGAGATATCTTTGTCCTTGTAATACATTGGGTCCTAAATACCGGAATTGACCTCATTTAAACATTATGAAGGTAAATCTTACAGAAACCACGCATTATACGAAAATACTCATTATAATATACATTTAATGAAACGGAATAACTAGATTGTTTAAAGGGGATTAATGCGTTATTGGTTTTCAATTTCAGTCCAAACCTTGGAACTCCAAAAGACAAACCTCCATATTTGAACAAGGATAGGGGTTTTATCATAGAGGTTGATTTAGCCCTATCATTTTCAAAGGTATCGCTAGTTCAATAGTTCAGAAAATCAATATTTTATCAGTATTAAAAGAAACTATTACGCTGATTACGTCAATAGAAAATGGGCATTATGAAGGTTCTGAGAATTAATGTAATATTCCAAGCCCATGTATTTCTAATTTAATACTAATATTAACAGATATCGGCATGCATTTGCAATCGTCCAACTTTAATTAACTTTGCCGCTTAACATTTGATTTTCATGGCATTTTTATCATTAAATATCTGACAGTGATATCTTTACTAAATATCTCTATCTGTTTGTGAATTCGAAACCGTGGAAAAAAAAATTAATTAGAAAATTCGCTGCTGAAAACATGTATTGGGAAAACCTTTTGCGATATATTCCTTTAAATATTTACTGGATTTTTTTCGTTTTGAAATTCTTAGGAAAACAAATCTGGTGGGCGCGCGCAACATACGACTTTCACTTACCTCCGTTGTTAAAATCTATTTATGGATTTTTAAATACAATTAGAGATAAAAAAAGGTTAAAGAATTTATTACAATAAGTTTCAATAGAAACATGTGTTTTATTAAATAATTTATTATATTATCACTTACAGTAATAAGTTATCCGGTTTTCATATTCTCCGTTAACTTTTACAACTTCGTGTATAAGATAATATATTTTTTTTCTAAACCTTTTACTTACCAACGGTATATTATACATCTATATCACTGTTTTTATGTTCAAAAAAACAAATATAGCCTAAAAAAAATATTTTCGCTCTTTTCTCTTTTAGATGGGTATCGACTTCGTTCGACTGATATTGGGTTGTTTCACATGAAATGTACGTTTTTGTAGTTTCTGAAATACATAATGGATTTTGCACGTCTCTGTTGTTTTCTTCCGAATGCTTACATATTTAAAGTAAACAGTTACTAATCCTCTACCTTTCTATTATAAACATTAGCTTCCCAATCAATTACCCACTTTTTAGTATACCTCCAAATATGAACATGGAAACGCGCGATTTTCGAGTAATATTTTTGTACGAGTTTAAACTCGGCCATTCAGCAGCTGAGGCCGCTAGAAATATTTGCAAGGCGTTTGGGAAAGGGAGTGTTAATGAACGGACCATTCGCTGTTGGTTTGCTAAGTTTTCAGCTGGGGATACCGACTTGGAAAACTTGCCCCGAGGAAGAACTCCATCCGTAATAGACAACGATGTCCTCAAACATACAGTAGAAGGATACCCCTACCAAAAAGTTAAAGGACTTAAAGTGTATTGGGAAAGTAAAAAAGCTCCATACATGGGTACCTCATGATCTCACTGAGCGGCAGCAAGAACCCATGTTTCAAAACATACCGTGCAAAAATTGAAAGAACTGGGCTACGACGTTCTTCCGCACCCACCATATTCTCCCGACTTGTCTCCAACAGATTACCACCTGTTCAGGAATTTAGATTTGCGTTTTCAGATTTTGTTTCACTTCAAAGCTCAGAGTTTTTCAGTTCGGGGATAAATAAGTTGGTGTCACGTAGGGAAAAATGTCTAGAAAAAGAAGGTGAATACTTCGAATAAAATTATCTTGTTTTCATATCGTATTTTTAATAAAAATCCTTTATCTTGAAAACGGACATTTCATGTGACACAGTCCAATACATTTACCTGTTTTTAATCAATCAATGCTAAGAAAATGATATGGATAAGTTTTTCGAATCTACAAAATTAAAGGAACTTTACAAGAATAAAATTTAAAATATCGGCATATAAGCAATGTTAGACTATTTCAATCATAATGAACCTATATGATATTAATCCTCATAAATTATACATCAAAATAGCGAGTTTAATCAAAATCTTTCGAGTCGTTTTTGATAAAATTAAAAAAAGGTGGAATATATATGGAATAAAGTGGTTCTTCGGGTTTGACGGTTTCGATGAAGAAGTTTCTGTAACATCTCAGGCATATAAGCCTGAAAAATAAATTTCAGTTCTATATAACTTATTTTTGTGCTAGACTAACCACACACACAGACCTTTTTGTGGGACTCGAAAATTTTCACGATCGCAATACTTCCCCTTACTATATATTTCATGTATAGGTTAATGCAAATAAAAAGGACTATGTTCTTAAGATCAAAAGTTTTACAGCAAGTAGATTAATGACTAAGCTGCTTGAGAAAAAAATAATTAAAGCTGGGTCTCTTTTCCTAACTCTAAAAGTCACGTTTTTTATTAATTTTAGAGATTTTTTTAAAACCACCTTCTTCAATATTCGGGTAGTGTATTGTGAGGACTGAAAACGTAAAGCACACGCTTATTATTAGTTTTTGTTTTGATTTTATAGCTCCAAAGTTACTAGAGACAGAGAGGTTGCTTTAAATGACCCGCGAAGCTGACTTAAATGTCTGACTTTAACTGAAATTATTAGTCAGATTCTTTTTTACTTTCGCTTACCTATATATGAAATATATAGTAAGGGAAAGTATTGCGATCTTGAAAATTTTTGAATTCCAGTTTTCAACGGAAATACACGTTTTGGGTCGCTTTATTCCAAATAATCAAGTCATTCAAAAACCTCTGTATTTCATATTTAAGACAACTATAAGCTCGAAATGTTACTCCAATATTTTCATCAAAACCAATCAACCAGAAGAGCTACTTTATACCTAGCATTTTGCACATTTTTACGATTTTCTCAAAAACAGCTCTAATTATTTTGATTAAAATAAAAATTAAATGGACTTTAAAACAATGTAGGTTTCATTCTGGTTAAAATATTCTTTCAGAGCTTAAATGCCGATAGTTTAAATTTTCTACTCTAAAGTATCTTCAATTTCGTGGATTTGAAAAAATTAACCATTTCATGTCGTTAACATTGATGAGAAACGGCTAAATATACAAC
Source organism: Piezodorus guildinii (assembly GCA_023052935.1). Classification (NCBI taxonomy): domain Eukaryota; kingdom Metazoa; phylum Arthropoda; class Insecta; order Hemiptera; family Pentatomidae; genus Piezodorus; species Piezodorus guildinii. The sequence continues at coordinate 43,367,808 of CM041295.1, forward strand.
TTGAACGAATTTAATAACCAACTGAAAGAGAAAAGTGCAAAAGTATTTTTTAATGTAATTTTTGTTTTGTTTTTAAGATAAGAACCATAAAATATATGTATAATATACCGTTGGAAAGCTAAAAATTTTAGAAAAAATATTATCTTATACGCACAATTTTAAAATATAATGGAGAGTAATGAAAAGCAGATAAAACTGATTATTTTAGATAATAATAACCGCCGTCCTATCATCCAGTTCCAAACCTGAAATAGCACCCTTGAACCTTGAGAGACACCTTTTCCTTATCGAACACTGGTGTAATAATTGGCGTGTAAAGGTGAACGAAGTCAAGTGTAAACACATAACCTTTACTCTTAGACGAAAATCCTGTCCGCCAATTTATTTCAACTCATTACCAATTCCTCTCTCAGATACAGTCCGGTATCTTGGCTTACTATTAGACAAAATATTGACATGGAACCCACATACAAGAATTAAAAGACAAGAACTCAACCGACGATTCGGACAGTTATACCGACTACTCAACAGAAAATCTGAACTTACAGTTGACAACAAATTATTAATCTACAAGACAATACTGAAGCCTATCTGGACCTACGGACTTGAACTGTGGGGGACAGCTAAACGTTCTAGCATCAAACGCATTCAATCCAAAGTCCTCCGTACAATAGTAAATGCTCCTTATTATGTCTCCAACTATACCTTGCACCACGACCTTAATGTTCCATTTATTTCAGACCTTATTCCATCCAAATTTTCCAAATTCCACCAGAACCTCATTCATCACCCTAATCCTCTAGCTCGATCCCTATCCAGCTCTACTCATCCATACAACCCACCTAGAAGTTTGAAACGGCAGTGGCCCCGCGACCTTTTGTAAATATATTGGAGTTCTAGCACTGGCTATATTCTCCACTCAATGTGATGTATGTATGAGTGTGTGTATGTGTACATAGGTATGAGTGAATTCTTGACTTTAATGGATTGATTCATTATTGTATATATATTTTATTGTAATTTTATGCCGTGTAAATATTGTATGAATGTAGTATGTATTATATCATTCACCATTACTTTTGATGTCCAAATTGGGACAGATTGTAATTTTACTCAATAAAATTGTTGTTGTAATAAAAAAAAAAAAATATAATATAATAGATTATTTAATGAAACACATGTTTCTATCCAAAATAAATTTAATTAAAATTATTTAAACTTATTTATTCATCTCTTTCACTTACCAATATATTTCATCTATAACTGCATTAAAAATTCTTTAATTGATTTTAATAACGGAGGTAAGTTAAAGTCGTGTGTTGCGCGCACCAGATTTTTCCCCACTGTTTGTTATTTAGAAGAAAAAAAATAGAGAATGGTAAAATCGTCATGAAAATCAAAAATTTTGAGCGGCATGGTCTGGACGATATCTGGAGGATTGAAATATAGTGATTCCAGTTTCCATTACCTGATAGCTAGAGACATAAGAAAAAAATATTCTTAATACATACCAAATGAAGGCTACGAATACTGGTTGCGATGATGATGTCGGTGATGATGCGATAATAAACTAAAGTAGGGTATTGAGTTTCTTAATGTAATCTAAAAACATAACTGACCAAGCTAAGCTTGTTTTATAAAAAAATACTTATATAGTAAATTTAATCATCAATTTGTTGATCCCCAAAAGGTACTAAAGGACATTTTTTACGAAATTATTATTTTGACAAATTTGTATTCTGATGGTTTAGTTTTATCTAGATCCGTCATCAGATTTTATCTAAAAAAAAATAAAAATCCTTTAAAACCGTATTTAAAAATTGCATTTCATTTCATTCTAAAAGTTACTAAAAACATTTTCTACCAAAACGTACTTTACTGTTAACAGATAACCTTTTCTTCCAAACTATATTTCCTATAATACAGCAGACGCACCCAACTCCATTATATATTACCATTAATTTATTGTTTTCATTTTTTAATGTTTTACTTAGCACGTATTGAATCACCGCTATTATTATGATTTATGTTTTAATGTTTATATTTTAACATAATAATGAGTTTTGAGGTAGTTTTTAACAACTTAGGTGCTATATCAAAAAGTACTATATCCATATTATATTGTTTAAAAGTCATCGGATATGTACAATGGTTTGGAAAAATAAGTTAGTAATACGCTTAAAAATAAACTTTAGATTTAAAAAGAAGAATAACTTAATAAAAAAAGAATCAGGTAAATTAAAATTGTCAAAAGTGGAAATAGTACCTAACTTTCCAATTGAGACGTTCATTCCCAAAAAAATGTACTAAAGGACATTTTTTACGAAATTTATATTTTGACATATTTGCATTCTCGTCATTTAATTTTATCTGAGCTCTCAAGTCCTTTAAGAACGCGATTTAGAAATTAAATTGCTCTCTAAAGGTACTGATCACGTATTTAATTTGGTTCCAAACCATACGAAAACATTTCATTACATAACATTAATGTATTGTTCTAAATATTGTAAAAAAAAAAATCTAGATTTCAATACGAAAAGAATCAAATAAACTGATTTAATGATAAATGAGAGATTTTCGACCTCCTTGTAAAATTTCCTAGAATGTTTGTACATAATAACTTTTAGAAATCAACGTTTCAATTGATTGTATACGAATAGATAATATCATTTTTTTTTTTTTTCCCCTAAGAGTAATATCGAAACTTTTAACAATCGAACTTGAAAACCGCAACGATTTTTTTTAATTAAAAAAAAAGGTGAAATAAAGTAGTGTTCATAGCTCAATAACTTCAAAATATTAAAACTCAATGTTAAATATACGCGAAGTCAAATAAATCTCAGCGTGATTTTTATTTTTCATTTCTTTTTAAACTTAGTATATATTTTGCAATATACGTACATATTGCATAAATGTGATATTACTGTCTTGAATTGAGAGAAATTGTAATATTACCAAATAAAGTTGTTTGAATTGAAATAAAAAAAAAAAATCTCGACATGGTTCAAGTTCGCACCCCCTTTTCTCTTCTCCCCAATAAGGAAAATTCCTAGCGTGTTACATTTTTCAAGTTTCAAACAATTCCAAGTTATTTTTAATATCCTTTGGTCCTTATAAAAAATTCTAATAAATTTAATAAAATGTAATCAATACAACAGTGTCATTTTTTAAGAGCTAAGAAAAAAAAATCACACTTAAAATTTAAGAGATAAAATATATTTGTAAAATGATATATATTAATAATACTAACTTTAGGATATTTTACAGCAACTCTAGCAGATAAATCTCAAGAGAAAATAATTTGCAGTTCCTCAACCTTCAGCATGCCATTTAATCCATGCATTTATAAAAAAAAAAAAAAAAAGCTATCACTCAAATTTAAAATGCAACTTCAACATTTTCATTTTAGTGATTTATGATTTAGTAAAGCACAGTGTCACTATTTACATCATTGGATGCAGAAACATAATGAATTTTCCAAAAGGAATGATTGCAATAATTAGTTATAGTATTATATAGATTTACAAAATAGCTGAAATATCTATTTTTACAAAACATATTATAGATCTGAAGAAAAGAAAAAAAATAATCTTAGAGCAAAAGTGACAAAGCTATATCTGCTGCTTCGGCCAGTGTAGTGGAAGTTACGTGAAAAACTTTTGATGATCACTAACTTTAACATAACCTAAAAGTGTTTCCATTTTAAACTCGTCAAAATGCACAACTTATAATCTAAATATTTTTTAAATAAATAAACTTCAATTGAAAACCATTTCCTCAATTATTTATATAAGTAATTTTATATAATTACGTTTTAAATACGTAAAAATAGAAAATAAATAGATCCTATATGGATCTATTTAAAAAAAAAAAATAGATATCCAGTCTCTAAAATTATTCAAATTTGAATGAAACTGAAAAAAAATTTACGACAATTCCAAGTAGTCAAAATAAAAATGTTTTGGTAATCAAATAAAAATAAATGCAAAGATATGGGAAAGGTATTTCTTCTTATTTTTTTCTAATGAATTTAACATAATTGAATTTTAAAACAACTGTCTTAATTAACAATAAATATTATTAAAAATTAATTACTTATCTATTGTAACCCTAATCATAGCTATCTTACCTTCAAAAGTATGCTATCCACACTTAAAAAATTAAAATATGAAATACAAAATTAAAGAATACCACTATTACAATAGTTTGAAACTAATTATCCTTACCTTAACAGCAGCAAACATTTTATTACCAACAAAAAAAGGACTGATATAATTATTTAAATTAAAATATGTTTTTTTTTTTTAATATTTATACTAAATCAGAGAAACATCTTGAACTCCTTTGGACAATTAGGTTGAAGCAGTAATTTAAGCAATTAAATGTGAAATTAACTTTAAGCACACATAATATTGAAGGTGGTTACATAAGAACCAAAGCAATCATTCACTAATGAAATAATTGAGCAAAAAAAATGAATAAAATTAAAAAAAAAATTAATGGATAAAATAGATAATTTTATAATTAAGGATTGTAATAAAAGAAACATAAAGGTAGGATAAAAAAAACAAAAACAAAAAGTAACTAAACAGTAAAAAAATTTATTAAAAGTAAAACACAACTCATATTGTCTTTTAGTAAATACAAAAACTAAATGGTAAAAAAAAAAAATTCAAAAATAAAAAATATAGAAAAATACAGCTTAGATTTAAAAAAATAAAATAAATTAATTAACACTGAAAATATATCACAGTCATGGGTAACTACACATCAAACAAACAAAGTCATAACAGTAAACAATCTGCAAAGAACATCAATTACTAATAATTACACATTAAACTATGTTTTATTAAAAATATTATTTCATGAAAAACGAATCATGTATTGAGAAAAAAAAAAATCAGTAAACAACTACTTATCATAACACTTTCCAAATTAATTATAAAAAACATAAAATATTGGGCTTGAAAAATCTATAATTAATTCTTTAGATGACACAGCTAAAACTTTTGCTTTACGTCAATTATGGAAAGAATGAGTTCGCAGATTTAAATAAATCATAATAAATATACTTCATAAAATTTTTATATTATTATATGACAAGTATTAATTTAATTTACTAATAAAATTCAAATTACCAGCTTTAACTGCTTAGAAAAGAAATGGATTCTTTTGAAGACATAAATAACTTTCACAACACTGGCTGAAAAGCAGTTCATAGCTAAGGAGAAAACTATTATTTTTTTCTTTAATTAGCACTTGATAATTTGTTGTTTTTTTTTTTTGTTTTGTTTTTTAATAGTTCCTTTTGTAAAATATATTGTGATACTCAAAATATTTAATTGGGGCATATTCATACAAATTTATATATATATTTTTGTTAACTAAATGATTAATTGCAAATATTGTTAATAATATCTCCACACACAAAACACAGTTTAAAAATAGCCATTTTAACAAATGCAAGATTTCTAGATTAATTCAAAGATTCTCAAAAATTAAGAAGAAATGACAGGATTAAATATTTAGCATAATCAAGTATTTAATCAGTAAATTACAGAACTTTGTTTATTTATTTCTACTTTTTTGGTTAAATTTGCATGCATAATAAGTAAACTAATATTTAAATTAAATTATATTTAAAATACGTTCGTTGCAAAAAATATATAAAGAAAATCTCATTTTCCTCAACTATTTTTCCCATATTCAAGTGCTAATTAAAAACAAATTATGGATAGCAACATGGCAAATTAAATGAAAAAAAAAAGACTTTGTGAGCTTAATTCAGAAATCAATTAGTTTAAGCTAACAATAAATCCTCTAACCAAATTAAAAAAGTGATTTCGTGCAAAAAGAAAAGTAGACACAAATTAAAATATATTTACTTTACTTCACCTATTTGTGTGTGTGTGAGTGTGTGTGTATATGTTTGTATATAGATTTGTATAATGTATACACACTTATGTAAAAAGAAATGTCATATATGCAATCACCAATAAAAATAAATAATAAAATGAAAAAAAGAATAGAATAAAAAATAATAAACCAATATAATTGGATTTTAGGAATATAAATAAGAAATAATATAGAATAAAAAGATAAGAAATTATAGATTTTTCAAGCCGATTCATTTTCTAGTAGGAAAAGGTTATGTAAAGCAGAATGGTGGTTAGTGCTAAAAGTTCTGATATGTTCCACACCATATTTATTAAATTAATTTTTTTTTATGACGGTACCAATTTTTTATATTAAGTAAGACTAACCATATGAACTCTCGGCAATGAGAACAGAATGTTGGCTGTCGAAGGAATGTAGCCATGAATTTGTGTCCATTTACTTGATGTACCCGACGTCGCATAGCACCTCTCCGTCGATTGAACCCTTGGCGCTCCTTGAATTCGCGAACCTTTGGTGTAGTGTGCTCTATAACAAAATTGTTTGTAATGAAATGATAAAATTTCATTACAGATTTAATCGATTTACTGTTTATTTAGTAAACACAACAAAAAACACAAACATCTGTTTTTTTAATTATTGGAACAAAATACATATGCAAGGGTGAATCAAGTGTAAATGAGAATTCAGTTCTTTTTTTATTATTACGAAATACCACAAAAAATTAATAGTTTTAGATCCAAAATTTATACTACCAAGAAAATTATTTTAAAAGATAAGTGACTAGAGAATTTTTTTTTTCACTTTAAAATACAAATTATAAATTTGAAAATAGCATGAACTAACTGCACACTAAGACGTTCATTTTATCAAAAGTCTTGATAAAGCTCAAATACGTGAAAACCACGGAGCAAGTGCCAGGCCTTAGAACCAGCTCCATTTTAAGCTGCCATTTAATGTCTCAGATTTTTCTGGAGCATTATGAAACTTTCGTTAATGTACTCTTCTTTGCCACTATATATGTTAGCAATATAAAAATAAATAAGCATGTCGGGATTTAATCCGACAAAATTATTCTTTGTTATTGCCTAATAAACTTTTTATATTCTTCACTCTGGTAACCCTAAGTTAAACAAAAAAGTGGCCAGTAGTACTAGACATTTAGTATTTTTCTAGTCATAAATAAAGACAAGAAGAATGCCATAATATTCACTCTTGAACCTTTTAGGAAATTTTTTGTATCAGCAAAACTAGTTTTAAATAATATTGGTTTGTCCGGAAAGTTCGTAGAGAAATTTGGACAAAAATTAAAATTAATGAACAGATTAAAATTTACTTAATAGTTACCACCGTTAGCGATTACCCTTTCCCAACGGCTTGGAAGGTCCATTATCCCTTTTTTCCAAAAATCACTCTCCTTACTCCAGAAGAACAATTAAAGGTCCGTTTTGACGTCATCTTCTGAAAAGTAGGATTTCCCTAGTAGACAATTTTCGAGGGAACGGAAAAGATGGAAATCCAAAGGAGCAATGTCAGGAGAGTAGGTCGGGTGAGGTAAAACCTCCTATCTGAAGCTTAATAACTTTAGCCGAGTCCTTAAAGATACAAGAGGCCAAGCGTTGTGACGGTGGAATAGCACTCCTTTACGATTTGCAAACTCTGGTCGTTTCTCTTTAATTGCTGCGTTCAATCGATCTTACTTGGAGCATTATAAGTCCGTATTTATAGTTAGGTTTTGTAGAAGGAGCTCAAAATGTATGGGTCCCTTCCAATCCCACCAAATACAGAGCATCACCATTCTTGGATGCAAGCCAAGCAGCGTCATTCCAGGCAATCCCCAAGATTTTTTCGGCTGATATTGATGTAGAGAATCTATATTTTTTTTCAGCAGCCAATCACAACATGAAATCCTTTCAATAAGGTTCCTTTCACTGAGCTCATGGGGAACCCAAACCTCGTAACGACAGACGTACGTACCCGCCTTCTTTAGATGATCAAAAACGGTCGCAGGCTCTTTACTCCGCAGCTATCTCACGGACAGTAATTCGTGGTTGTTTGCGATGACGGTCATAATATCTTCGATGTCAAGAGTTGAACTCCGGCCAGGGTTGGTCTTCCAAACTGAAATCTCCTATTCTAAACCGCTGCCATACACGACACGAATCTTTCTTGCAGTTTGGGATGCGTTATCCTTTCTTTTCTTTTTTTAAATAGCGGCATAATATGCCGAAAATGTACTGAATCGTCACTCATGTTGGTTTGCAAGAAACTACACTACTGAGCTTTAATAAAGACGAATTCAGTGTGTAAACATAGTTAAATCCATGAGGAATAAAGGCATATAAATAAACATTAGCTTTGTGTTTCATTTTAGTAGAAAAAATAAAAGATAATTTTGATTTTAAAAATCTCTACGAACTTTTCGGACTTCCCAATATATATCCTGAGTACTTCTTCACATATCTCCTTGGGGTTATTAATATATATTTAAACTACTTAAGCTAGCGATTAATAAAAATCACTCTTTCCTTGAACTCCACGACAATTCTCATTTAAATTAAACACCCTTGTAATCATAATAAGTTACATTTAGTGTTACAAATTAATTAATAAAACATTCTGTGTAGTCAAATTGAAAAAAAAAAACATTTATCCACATACATGCGTTTCAATAAAAAGTATCAACATACAACTTCCATGCTATGCTTTGAAATTTGGAGTCAAATGCATCACCACCAATTATAAGGTATATTTTAACTATTCACTGCACAAAAACATACCATGGATAGATAAATTATCCTTTAAAATAGTATGTGTACATCATTCTGTACATGGGTGGATCAAAACATTGTCTTAGGGAAGGGTGTAAAAAAAAAATAATAATAATAAATAAAAAAATAAGACTTTTAATAACGCTCTGCGTTTGATTTAACTTTCTAATCTTTTGCAGCTGACAGCAATGGATATATGAATTTTACTGCTTTATGTGGAATCCAAATGATCTTAACAAATGTAAGTAAAAAAATAAGTTGATTAAAAAAAATTGTCTTGGGTCAACGTTAATTAGATACTTTTCTTCAAATGTAAAATTATAGTATTTAACAAATCACAATGCTAAAATGCACAAAAGACAATAAAAAAACGTATGGAAGAAAGGAATCATTGAACAAACAATCTAAATAAAACAGGGGAGGATCCATTATTGCACATCTATCAGGTTGCATATAAAAAATAAAATAAGAATAATTATTACATACATTTTCACGATGAGCTGCTAAAACTGGATTTGTTAATTTATTTGAGTTATCGATTCAAAAGTTTATAAATAAAATATATGATTTATTTTTAAATCATGTAAAGTGAATGTTAAGGAAAACTCCTCCATTCAGTCAGTCAGTACGAGAGAAGTTTAGCTAACTATTAATGAGTAAGTTGATGTTACTCTTTAAAATAAAGAGCTTCTATAAAACAAAAAGTTCCTCAATCAAACATTTAAAAACATTTCTAATAATATAATACTTCTATTACCTTGGCTGGTCCATTTTAAATCGATTCGTACGTGCAATCTTCCTTGAGGTTCCAAATCAACCTTAAAGTAAAAAAATAAAATAAAGCATTATCAAATAAAAGTTCAATTACATAAATACATCATTATTTACAATCAAGATTAATAAAGAAAACTATAAACTATTAAAAATTTCAAATATTTAAAAATATTACATGGGACTAATGGCAAAGAAGCAAGTGATTTCCATATTAAATAAAATGAAATTGTTAATTTAAGATAATAATTGTGAATAGTGACGAAAAAGGAGGTTTGATGATATTTTTTAATCCACCATACAAACCTAATCATAGCCCCCTTATGAGTTTTGCCCCCATACCTACATCTTGATTCATCGCTCAATCGTTCATGTCTTTCAATATTTAACCCCCAAAATTGTCCAACTCCAATTCATTCATCACAAAGCAACAAAATCTATTACATTCGCCTCATTAACCCAATATAAGATCTCTATTTCCCTGTCTACTTATAGTTCTTCAGCTAAATATCCCATGTCATGCGTCGTTTTTAAAAAATCTAAGTTGCTGTTCTTCTTTAATATATGTGGAAATAATCGGGAGTCAGTCTTTTGTTAAATATTTTAATTTTGCCGACGTTTCGGCTCAAGCTTGTGGGCCATCATTAGGGCATTACTGAGCCATGTCCAAGTCTTAAACTGTTTATGATGGTCTTTATGCTGTTAACTGTTGAGTTTATGCTTGGACATCGCTCAGTAATGCCCTGATGATGGCTCACAAGCTTGAGCCGAAACGTTGACAAAATTAAAATATTTAACAAAAGACTGACTCCCGATTATTTCCACCTAAAATAGTTTCTACAGTCGACTATTAATCCTCAATATTGTTCTTCTTTAAATACATCACAGTTCATATTCACAAAGAGCAATCTTAATCTTTTGAACATTACTTTTGTGTTTCAATACGGTAATAAAAGAAGAAATAATCAAATGCTAACAAAATAACGAACGTTTATCGGTTTTGAATAATTATAATGATTTTTTTTTTCTTATACTGCAAACTTCAGAAACTCGAACACCTTTTCCTATTCTAAAGCATTTTCCCTTAAATCTATAACAACGAAGACATCGCCTGTTAAACAATTCACCACTTATTATGTTCAATCTATATCGATTTCGTGGCCTTGCTACCGTCCATTAGCGTTATATTCATCTAAATAGTTAATGTACTTGCACACAACAAAGCCCCGTTCTACAGCATAACCAAGCGCAATGATTTGGACCCTCATAGCGGAACTGTTCCAGTAAAATAGCCTCACCGATGAGCCATAGAGTGAAGAATGAAATAATATTAAAGGGATCGATATAATTTTTTTTTTAATTTCTGAACTAGACTCAAATATATACATTTCGTTTAAGTGTATTTGAACAAGATTAAAAAAAATATTAAATGAAATGAAAAAAAAAAATGTATTCTGGGATCAAGCAGAATAATGAACAATGAACAAAAGAAATCCTTATGGTCTGGTTACTTAAAAATAAAGAAAAAAAAAAAAAGAAATATATATATATATATATATAGTATTAGTATATATATATAACAAAAAAAAATATAAAAATATACATATAAAAGATCAAATATTCATTATATCTATAAATCTTTGCAAATTCATACTATAGACACCTAAATTTTACAAAAGAACGAAAGATTGAGATACGAGTAGGTGGTGGAAGAGTTGATGTGAAAGGAAGAAACAAAAGTAGCATTACGAATAGAGATGGGCAGCGAATTCCAGAAGGATGAGGAACCAACGAGAAACGATTTGTGAAAGGATGCAGTTTTATGTGATGGGGTATAAATATTGATTGATTGGGTTCTAGTATTTAACGAATGGATATCAGAACGGAAGGTAGGTTTTCTATATTTTAATGTTTGGAATAGGTAAGAACTAAGGAAATATTGCGGTCGAACAGAAGGATAAAGCCATTGTAAGTTAGTATAATAGCCAGAAATAGGTCACGTCTACGGGCTCCGAAAATAAATCTTATAAAACAGTTCATAAGACGTTTTAATTTTATTTCCAGTTCTTCAGTTAGTCCCTCCATACACCAGGCAACCGTAGTCAAAGTTTGGGAAGATAACAGAGGAAAAAACTAGCTGACGGGTTTTTAAAAATAAGGATTCATGGAATTTATTGAGCTATTTGATTAGGAAAATGGATTTTCGGGATATTTCAGATACATGATTATTCCAGCATAGGTTTTGATTAAAGGTATCTCCAAGTTTTTTAACAGTTTTCTGGAACGGGATAGGAACTTTATTGAGAAAGAGCAACGGGTAGTATGGAAGGGAATTCAAGGTTGGTTAGGGAATAATTATTAAGTATTCTTCCTTTTCCTTTATTTTTTAAATTTTATTTTATTATTTATTTGATTTTATTTTTTTAAATTTAGCATAAGAATATGTCATAGAAAAGGAGACGCGTAACGAGAAATGTGCAAATTTGAGAGGTAAAATTCCAATTCTAATTTTAACCGATGATTCGGTACTGCTGGGCGAAGACGCGGAAACATTACGAATAAATACTATTACGTTAAAGAAAACTAGCAAAGGGATATGGCTTGAAAGTGATACAGATTAGACGGAATATATGATTAGTTGTCGAAACGGTAACGATCTTGGTAATATTGATATATCAGGATGTAAGTTTGAACACAGAGAAATGGCTTCTATGATAACAAGAAAAAACGAAATACAAGAAGAAATAAAGTCGCGGTTAAAGGCGGGAAATGCGTATTAAATTACGTAGTTCGTAGCTTCTTTCAAGAAACATGAAGGTTAGAATTCATAAAACTATCATAATCCCCACGGTTTTATACTGATGTGAAACATGGCCGCTAACTTTAACACGTTCACGCCGGCGCGGGAAAGAGGTGGCCCGCACTAGTAGTCCGTCTTATCGGGCGGCGCATGACACCGGTATTTATTTCCATATCCATCTTATATATTTTTTACAAGGGCAAAAACCAAAAAAAAAAAAACTATTAAAAAAAATTAATGTGCGATATTTATTTGGCCGTTTTAAAAAGAAGTTTTTAATATATTTTTTTACTTTAAGACATCACAACGTTTCAGCCTCTACTCTAAGGCTATTTTGAAGCATCTGTAAACAATTATTATTATTTTATTTTTTTTATGGCATTTATACACTTTTCATATCACCTACAGGACGAGCGAAAAATGTTAAGCGAGTGAATACATTTTTTTTTTTTTTTTTTTTGTCTTTTTGAATAAATAGATTTTTTTCCGTTTTAGAGTAATTGATGCAATATATTATGATTCTTTTAAAAACATATCCTTTTAAAATTATAATTTGACACTGCTAATAATTAAGACCGACACTGTTTATGAAGCGGTGAAAGAATTATATATATATATATATTAATATGCATGGTAGGTAAGGCATTTTTTTAAATAATTAATTTAAATGTTGACATTAGATGTAAAAAGTGTATAAATGCCATAAAAACAATTTTAATTGTTTACAAATGCTTGAAAATGGCCCTGGAGGCTGGAACGTTGTGATGTCTAAAAGTAAAAAAATATATAAAAAACTTCATTTGTAAAACGGCCAAATAAATATCGCACAAATATTGAACCAAAAGAAAACTCAGGGCATGATGAGGAAAAAATTTAACTGCCTTTTCAGTTATACTTACTGGCAGAAATTTGATGGCAGAGGTTAAAATGGAAAAAACGCACTACTAGACTACTACTACTAGAATATGAGCAAACGTACAACTAGTATACAGGTCTGAACAGGCAATAATCGATTTTTTTTTTATTTCTATATTATTGAATTATACAATTGTATATAAAAAGTAAAAGATGAATTATAATAAAGGGCGCGAAAAGATGAAAAAACTACCCAGTGGTAGAACTTCGATGTTTATTTCAGTAAGTAGATCCCGAGGACATCTTCTTTTCAATCGCCTCGGAGGGTTGTCAGGAATAAGTGAGGTTGATAGGTTGCGGACAAGAGTTTATTTGGGTTGGTAGTTTGAAATTTAAAGTGGTATATTTGATACTGAGCCGAATGGTAGGCATGTGAGAGGTAGGCCGAGGCGTCGGTGGGAGGATTGTGTTAACTCTGAACCTTGGAGTTCGTTGAGCCTACTACTATTAAATATTCTACAAGACCAGGCGGTCAATAGAATTGTAGCCTTCCTGAAATCGACTTTGGCTATTCGAATACAGCTATGCTCTCCAACTTCTTTTTTTATATTTACCGGAGAGAGAATATTTGGCTAACAGTTGATCGATTCCGCTTGAGCACACATTTATAGTCCCAGACAATTTCCTGGGCATATTCTGTGATTCCACTGGGTTTTTTATATTAGCGTCAATACTAGAAAACGTTGAAAAGACTTTTTTATTTTCATTTTATAATCATGAATGTTTTTACTAAAATAGTATTTTAGAAACGCCTGTTTACAGACTGAGAGCATCATCATTCTCTATAATTCTACTTTTTCTCGTTAAACTGAATTATTCAATGAATGGTTTATCTTTTCACTTTGAACGCGGTTAAAGCATTCTATAAACCTAGTGTTTCGATGCCGACTGCTCTTTAAATTTATTTATATATAATATTTGTTTAACAAATACTAAGTCCAAGTGTGCATTGTGTAGTTTTACTTTCCGTAAAATATTAGGGACATTAAACACAACCAAGCCGGGCCCGACTTATAAATGAAATGAAAAATAATTTTATGCTGGGACGAGAAGTCCTCTATGAATAACAAGAAAAGTACAATATAAATAATAATTTATTTAGACTTTAGTTTATTTATTTTATGACAAGGAATAGGTATCATTTACAGCTTAAGATATAACATATGTTGAGAAGATAGATTGCTTAGGAGATGAAGAAATCGTTGATTTTTACAAGTTGATAATGATAAGGCTTTACGAATGGATACAGGCTTGAAATTCCAAAATAGGGTAGCACGAATAACAAATGATTTTTGAAGGAGGCAGATATGTGGAAAGGTACATATAAGTTAATACGTTGGGATCTTGTGTTTACTGAATGGACAGAGAAACAAGTGGTTTTTATTTTTTGAAAAATCGGAAGAGACACACCAAGTGGGTACCCAAATTGGGCTTGGACAGAGGATCCGACAGACAGGGCTTGGACAGAGAATCCGAGTAAAGAGGAAGTCGAACTAGCGATAGAAAAAATAAGACTTTGTAAAGCAGCGGGAAATAACATTCCGAGAGAATCGATCAAGCCGTCCGGAGAAGCAGGGGGTTCGGTTCTTAAATACATTTTATAGTTAAAAAGATCACGGAAAATAAAAATATACCCGAATAATACCGAATCAATACTTATTCCAATTCAAAAAAAAGGTCGAGGGCGGATTACAACAACTATCCAGGAATCTCTCTTCACCCAGTTTTTTATACAAAAAATCCTCTCGTCAATCCTAACTAGTCGAATCAAAGAATACGCTGAAGAGATTAACGGGGCTTACCAATCTGGATTTACGCGGAATGCTACTATTGATCAAAAATATTCATCACGTCAAATATTGGAGAAAAAATTGGAATACAAATGTGTAGTACATCAGCTTTATATTGATTTCAAAAAAGGGTATGACTCCATAGACCGTCAAAAGATTTATAACATTGAGAAAGGCATAACATGGGAGTTAGTAAACCTGACATCAATGTGCATTAATCAATGTGCAAGAATTACAGAAACCACGCATTATACGAAAATACTTATTCAATGTCCATTAATGTTGGTATATTACAATGAGCATTATAGTATCATGGGTGGTTTCTGTGATATTTACCTTCATTAAAAGTCGATCAATTCCTCTGTTTAAGACACAATGTATTACATGTACAAAGATGTCTCGGTACCTATAAGACCTACAGCCGCCAGTCACCTCTCATATTAAAGCTTATTACACGCTTGTTAAATTTTATTATTATGAGAAGTTAGGTAAAATTGGCAGTTTATATAATATCGGGCTGAACACTGTTAAAAGTCGAACAATCCCTCTGTTTAAGACACAAAGTATTATACAGACAATGATACCTCGGTACTTATATGACCTACAGACGTCTATCAGGTCTGAAATTAAAGCTTATTCAATGTCCATTAATTTATATTATTTTGAGTATTTTCGTATAATGCTTGGTTTCTGTAATATTTACCTTCATAACGTTAAAATTAGATCAATTTTCGTAGTTAGAACACAATGTATTAGGTGGATAAAGATATCTCGATACCTTTTAAGACCTACAGACGTCTAGGAACTGTCGAATCGAAGCTTATTCAATGTCCGTCAATTTATTTTATACAATGCTTGGTTTATGTAATATGTACCTTTATAATGTTAAAATGAGGTAAATTCCTGGATTAGGACCGTTTTGGATGGCCGCCATTTTTTATTCCAACCAGTTTGAGGTGACAGACAAAAAAAATGTAAAAATTACATTGAAAATTGTCTTCTTCTAATACGCATTTTTCGGCCCCAGCTCCTGGACTATATGTCCGATACATTCAATAAACTGAGAATCAGCAATAATTATTCGGATAGGCTTGAGGTGTGTTCCGATCTAGTGACATCCTTTCACCTGTTTTATTTAATTTATTACTCGATTATGTCACTGATAGGGTCATGTGTATCGACAAATGTTTAAATCTTAATGGTGAATTTCTGGTTTTAGGTACGCCGAAAATTTGGTAATGTTGGGTGATCACCCGGAAACTATATTGATGTATTAGAACATGTGGATAATTTTTTGTATTTAGGATCTTTGGTAACTAGAAAAAACGAAATTCAGGTGGAAATAAAGTGATAATTAAAGGCAGGAAACGCGTGTTATTATTAAGCAGCTAACTACTTGGTCGAGGCTTCTGTTGAAAAACATAAAGATTACAATCTACAATTATTCTCTTACAATACTATTAATATGTTAATATTATTCATTTTAAATTTACTATACCATGTCAGTGGCAATAGGGATAACTATAGTTATTCTATACGCTATAGTTTTTAAACATAATATTTACCTATCCTTGAGCTCATTTTGTACATATAATAATTACAACAGACTTAAATATATCTTTTTTTGCTTAACCCTAGACTGGGCGCCCTTATTTCAATTACGTATCAATTACGGATTCACTTTGTCAACCACTACAATTTTCTTTAGCTTACGAGTATATACCCACTTTTAATCTAAACTATTAAATTTTTATTATGAAGTTAGGGGTACTATGACATAATAATGCAATAAATATTCATCTAAATCCAATTTAAAAATTACAATATTTTTTTAAAATCACAATACAAAAATTAACAAAAATCGCGTATAGAAGATTAATAATTACAATGTATGTATGTGTATATATATATATATTTGATCTACTATTTCATCATATTCATGAAATGTCCGTTTTTCTGAAATACGCAAAGGATTTTGCAGGTCTCTGTTGTTTTCTTCCGAATGTTTTACATATTTAAAGTAAAAAGTTACTAATCCTCTACCTTTGTATTATAAATATTAGCTTCCCAATCAATTACCCACTTCTTAGTAAACCTCCAAATATGAACATGAAAACACCCGATTTTTGAGTAATATTTTTGTACGAGTTTAAACTCGGCTGAGGCCGCTAGAAATATTTGCAAGGCGTTTGGGGAAGGGAGTGTTAATGAACGGACCATTCGCCGTTGGTTTGCTAAGTTTTCAGCTGGGGATACCGACTTGGAAAACTTGCCCTGAGGAAGACAACAAATAGACAACGATGTCCTCAAACATACAGTAGAAGGAAACCCCTACCAAACAGTTAAAGGACTATCAGCACAACTAAATGCAAGTTCATCTACTATTTCCAGAAATTTAAAGTGTATTGGGAAAGTAAAAAAGCTCGATATATGGGTACCTCATGATCTCACTGAGCGGCAGCAAGACCCCATGTTTCAAAACATACCGTGCAAAAATTGAAAGAATTGAGCTACGAAGTTCTTCTGCACCCACCATTTTCTCCCGACTTGTCTCCAACAGATTACCACATGTTCAGGAATTTAGACAACTTTGTCAAAGGAAAACTTTTTGAAAATGATGATCAAATGATAAGTGCGTTTTCAGATTTTTTTTTTCGCTTCAAAGCTCAGAGTTTTTCAGTTTGGGGATAAAAAAGTTGGTGTCACGTTGGGAAAAATGTGTAGAAAAAGAAGGTAAATACTTGTTTTCATATCGTATTTTTAATAAAAATCCTTTACCTTGAAAACGGACATTTCATGTGACAACCCAATAGCACTTTTTGCTTTCCTGGTAATATTTTAAAAATATTCTTTGATTTAGTCTGAGAAGAGCTATTGGTGAAATCCGTCGTTGCCTATATGGTGTCATCCTTTATATAGAAAAAATAGGTTTTCTGAAAATTTCTTTTTCAGAATCTATTTCTAGTCCGGTATCACTGTTATGTTTCTGGTCAGAATAATCGAAGATTTTGTCTTCAGAGCCGGAAGAACCATATTCAGTTGATATGCCAGCCAGCACAAGCTGTAGCTTCTTTTTCCTCGTCAGATTGCTCCTCAAGTTCTTGTAAAATTCTAGGTATGTCTTCAGTTTTAATAAACTGTGATATAGAACAATATTATCCTATTTTGAGAAGATAATCGTAAATTATAATTAGTGAGAAACAGAAACTTAATTACTTTTTTTCGGCTAATCTGATGCACTGCAGCCTTATTAGGCTTATTGTGCGCCGTCCAATCTACTGTTAATACAGGGCTAGTGCCTTGGTGAATCTGACTAACCTGTAGGGGTTAATCTGTTCACACAACTTGGGATCAGCGATACGGTAGACGCCAAAGTGGTAAAACCGTATCCTGGCAATCTCTGGACAGCTGCATATCACATGAAATGCAGTTTCATCATCCTTCTTGCAGAATCTGCAAGTCGGTAAGGCCACCAAACACATATTATGGAGATCCAAACTAAATTACTTACATAAGCGGGCGCGTGGATGACTTCGTCTGCCAAAGCTTGGTTTCAAAGACTAATTTATTAATACCCTCATACCGATTACTACAACACTTACTAGACAAACGTTCAAAACTTCCAGTATATTACAAAATACTCATTTACATCACTATTATCAGACCTATTTGGACATATTGAATCGAACTTTGGGGCTCTAATAAACCATCTAATTCCTCCCGGATCCAATCCTTACAATCCAAAATCTAGAATGCCCCTTAATTTGCCACAAATAAACTCCTCCATAATGACTGACCTAAACATCATTTGTTGCAGACATAGCCCGTGATAGATACTCCTATTTCCATTCTAAACTCCCTGCCCATGCAAACCCACTTGTCCGTAATTTATCTTCCTCAGATATCCCTGATAACCCCCCTAAGGCGATTGAAAAAAATATGGCCTCGGGACCTACTACCTTGAAATAGTTAGTGAAGTGCT
The DNA here is from genome assembly GCA_023052935.1 of Piezodorus guildinii. Classification (NCBI taxonomy): domain Eukaryota; kingdom Metazoa; phylum Arthropoda; class Insecta; order Hemiptera; family Pentatomidae; genus Piezodorus; species Piezodorus guildinii. The sequence goes on from CM041295.1 coordinate 43,386,732, forward strand.
ACCGCTGGCTAGTTCTTTCTCAAGACTTTTTCATGACTTTTCTTCATACTGCATATTTACTCATTATGTTGTTTATTACAGTTGTAAATTACAATAAATAAATTTTTAAAAAATAAATTATAATATCCCAAGTGTTCACTCTATTAAAATCAAAACTGTACGAAAGTAAAAGTCAGGATGTGGGAAAGGTAATAGCGACAAGAAGCGCCTGTTTAGAGTTAGTGGAAACTGGAGATGAAATTAGTCGGCTGGTTGACAAAAGCAAGCAACGCGCCCGGTCTAACGTTAATAACCCTTTTCTAGGTCCAAATTGCATTACGGTACCTAGTACAAAACGAACAATTACAGTGATACTTCTGCCAAACTAATTTAACCTTTCACAGGCTCATAGTCAATTAAAACTTTATGAGTAATTACTTTCATTACAGGACAGTTAAAAAAGGAACTTTAAAAAAGTAACGTTTTCCTGATGGGGTTATGTACTAGTTCGTTACTTCTAACCTATGTCTGTCCGACTTTTCTAGGTGAGCTAGATGCACCGTTAATTTTTTCTTTTGAAAGCCTGCGGACTTAGTTTATCCGACCAATCCGGTTCTATACGTAGTGTAAAACGTGGTCGCTTACTTTGAAGGATGATCAACGCCTCAAGGTTTTACGTAAAATATTTCGTCAAAAAAGGGATAAGGCCACTGAAAAATTTAGATGGCAACACAACGCGAAATTACAGAGCTTGTACCCTTCTAGTATAAATGAAGTAGTCCTGCGACGTACAGAGAAAAATATGACCGATTTAGGTGGACAAAATTCTGAAACTTGTCCAGATTTCACCTTTGGTGTCCGAGATTACAGAAAAAAATATTTTTTTAAAAATATAAAAAAATTATAAAAAATAATTAATTTTTTGACACGATTGGTTAGTGCACAATAGACAAAAAATTAAATTTATTTCCTAAAATCTAAAACTTCACTACATTTTACGTTTGAAAAAAAATACAAAAAATTTAATTATGGCTCGTAGTGGCTTAAACCAGCTAATAAATGTATTTTGAACCATTTATAGAACTCTTCAACAAATAGATTGTAAAACTTTTGATTCGGGGTGTTGTGTCAGAAAAAAATTATGTATCACCCAGAACGCAAAAATTCTTCGTAATATTTAAAGACTAGAAGGATTGATCAAACAAATCCTTGGGGCAACTTGGGGGTTATATAGTTCCTAGTTATTGAATAGGAGCATACATTAACAAATTGCTAACTCTACAGGTAGATTGCAATGTACATTCAATAAAGAGTGTGGAAATATAATGTCTCTCCTGTCTAAGCAATGTCCATTACTAAATAAAAGCAAAAAGACTTTCCGCTACACATCTTGGACATAATAAATGACCATCGAATAAAGATAATCCCATTCCGGGTTATATTAGGCTCTTGTATGGACAGGAATGATTCACTCATTTACTATTTATTTGTAAACACGGTGTGGCGAGAAATATTAATATTAAGCGTTTTACCAACTAATAATAATGTTCAAGCACTCAAAAATTCCAAACTTTTGGCATGACTTTTTTCCACCTAAATTGTTAATGTTGCCATGTGTGCGGTGGCTCAAATGGGCCTGCAATGTTGTTGAAGAACGAATCCCTGAGAATTTAATACGCGCTTAACGGATACGGACTGGGCAAGAGGAAGGCCAAAATGTAGGCGGGAGGATTGTTTTAAGTCGGATTTCGGAGGCTTGGGCTTGGTCGTTAGTCATTGATTGAACTGTGTAGGCAAGGAATGGTGGTATCGACATATAACGTTGAGGTTAACTAAGCCTATATTTATTATTATTATAAACAATAAAAGTAATGGAATACCCCATATTTGAGAAGAAAAAACAGTAGAAATAAAAAATAAAAAAAATTGGTGCGCACAAAACACGCTTTCATTAACCTCAGTTGTTAAAATTAATTTAAATACACATAGAGATGAAAATAGATCAAAGAACTAATTAATCAAATAAAAAATACATTTTTATTCTGGGATCAAGTCCCTTTAGAATAACGAACGATGAATAAAAATAAATCCTTATGGTCTGGTTGGTTAAATAAAATATTTATAAAATATATATATATAAAAGCAAAAAATATGTACGAGTATACATATAATCAAATATTCATTATATCTATAAATCTTTGCAAATATATACTATATATATATCTATATTTTATATTGGAACGGATGATTGAGATGCGAGTAGGTAGTGGAAGAGTTGATGTTTGAAGGAAGAGAGAGAGGTGGCTTTACGAATAGAGATTGGCAGCGAATTCCAGAAGGATGAGGAACGAACGAGAAACGATTTGTGAAAAGATGCAGTTTTATGTGATGGGGTATAAATATTGATTGATTGGGTTCCAGTATTTAACCAATGGATATCAGAGCGGAGGGTGAAGAGCTCAGTTATGAAGGAAGGTTTTCTATTTTTTAATGTTTAGAATAAATCAAAAAATCACTTAGTTTTATCGGCTTTTCATCCCTCACCATTAACTGTTAGAATTTTGTGTATAAGATAATATTTTATTCTGAAATCAGTAGCTTTCCAACGGTATATTATACACCTATATTACTATTCTTGTGTTCAAAAACACTAAAATTGCATTAAAAAATATGTTTGCCCTTTTCTCCTTAGGTTTTTTATCAAATTTGCTTAACTTGCATATTTGGCTGTTATTTATCGATGCAAATGATTTGCCTATTTTTTTTTAAATCTACAAAATTAAAGGTACTTTAGAATATGGGAATTTAAGCTCTGTAAGACTAATTCAATCAGCATGAAACCTACATCAAATTAATGCCTATTAAAGTTTACATCTATATAGCGAGTTTAATCAGAATCGTTAGAGCCCTTTTTGAGTAAACCGCAAAAATGTCCCAAATGCAGAGTATATGTTACCAACTTTAAGGTAATTTTAACATAATCAAGAGTTGAAGGAGGACCCGAACGCTTAGCGTCTTCCTAGTCAAAATTTCCAGTTTTGAACTGAGCAAACCACTTACGGAGGATGCCTTTCCCTTCATTAAATGACGTTATAAATCATTATAATTTTTGTAAGATATATTTTTGGCCATTTCTAAAAGAAGTTTATTAGTTTTATTTTCGTATTTCACAACGTTTTGGCCTCTAGGGCCATTTTGAAGTATCAATCACTCATATTTCTCCATATATAACCTTTCACTGCTTCATCAGCAGTGTCATGCATAGAAGATGCAAAGATAAGACGACACTGCTGATGAAGCGGTGTAAAATTATATATAGAGAAATATTCAAGATGGATATTTGAAAATGTCCCTAGATGCCAAAACGTTCGGAATTTCGAAAATAAAATAAATCAACTTCATTTGGAAACAGCCTAAAATATATCTCACGAAAATGAATTGTTTTATCTTCCATTTTTAGCAAGAAAAATACCACTTAAAGATGAGGAATCTGAAGATGAGAAAACAGACCGAATAAACATGATTTTATAAGCACAGAGATGATTAAAATAAAATATTGAAAAACGATACGAACTTATTTTACAATTGTTATGTATAAATTAAGGATACTGAGGGGTGTAGATACATCATTGGATAATTATTATATTAATTAAATAACTATTAATAATCCTTTGTCGGCGAAAGTTCAAAAGGCGTTTAAGGCGGCGATACACGGTGAGAATTAGGGTATGTGTAGGTGAGGTGAAAGCAAGTATTGTATGTGTTCACGAAAGTAGTAGGAGAGGGGGAAGGCTTATTTTTTAAAAATAAATTTGGATAATGACATCAAATATTAATATTAGAAAAATCCTATAATTTCATCAAATTTTTTTTTTTTTTTGAAAGATACTAAAACTGAATAATAAAGTTATATCAAAACAAACAAGTGTAATATACACATCATGAAAACATCTTTTTTAAAGTATAAACTTGATTTTAAGAAATTAAACATTATTTATCATCACGAAACGTGAGTGTAATCTCCCAAGAGATTACACCATGAGGCCCAGGGCCTACAAGGCCTGTCGCGCCACTGGAAGAAAGAAACATTATTTATAATATGAGGTAAAAAAATAAATGATGAAGTAATATAGAAAATTCGGTAATTGAATATTTATTATAATATGTTGAAATTGTGTGATATCCACTTTCACCTACGAACCACGAATTTCACCTCACCTATATATACCCTAATTCTCACCGTGTATCGCCGCCTTTACCTACCTACTTTGGTTTCCCCATGGGACACCCCCTTTCCCCCACCCCGCGGTACCAAGGACCCCTGGTAGTTTCCCCCAGCGGCAGCCGACAAGAATATTAAGTGTGGTCAAAAGATAAAAATAATATCACAAAGGCTTACAACCCCTTATTTATTTAAAAAATATTTTAGAATATAAAGAGGTATGTAGGTCCTGCTTGAAAGATATAAATGCATTTAATAATTCATAAGGAGGTGGGAAAAATATCTGAATACGACCTTTGTTCGAAAAAAATGAGATCGGAAACATAATACGAATGCCAAAACACGGTCACGTGCCGAAGGGGAGTACGAACTTTTGAAAGCCACTCACGAATGTCGATGAATGAACACGTATGTGTAAATGAGACATACAACAGTGCGAGTAAAAGGTGAAAGTGGATATCGATTATTAATAAATTAAAATATAAATGAAAAATACATAATTAGATTCAGAATTCAGTACAGAGTAATTTAAGAAATAAATTAAATAAATGTAAATATAATATAAATATATATATATAATATATATATATATATATATATATATATATAATATATATATATATATATATATATCACCAACTTGTAAGAAAACCAACATAACTCAAAACAAAAAAAAATCTTTTCAGAAAATAAAACTTTAAATTAAATTTCAATTGTTTATTACAGGTTACCTTAAAATTTTATTAAAAATTTACTGAACCCACTTCCAAAATAACTGCAAGTATGTAACTTGTATGAGGTATTTGTTTTATTATTATTAAAACACAATTTTACGCTTACATCTATCTTTAACTTGTAACAGTTTTGTCAAATTTCCTTTTGACGAAAAGGATGATTTTTACTATTTCAATGTAATGCCCGATTTTATTATTTTAACGTTTTTTTTTTTTTTTGGTAAGTTCAAGACGCCATTATCCTTGAAAGGATTATAAATAATAGACATACCTGGTAACTAGAATACGATATAAAACGGAAGAAAACCAACATTTTCGATTCGATTCCATTTTAAAATAGGCATTAAAATATTATCAGAGGTAACTAGAATACCATACTAAAAAGGGCACTTTACAACATTCCAAACTCTTTTCCCGACTCACGAATCGGAACGAAAAAGCACAAAGCTAACTGTCTACATAACGGAGGGAGAGTGGTTTACGCACGAAAAGGGCCATTTTTACAAGTGAAAAGGAAATGACCGATTTTAATAAGTTGAGTGGTACAAAAGCCCGTCCAAAAGCCTGTTGAAAAAATATAAAACATAATATTTACATATATATTCAACTCCGTTTAAGTAAAAACATGTAAAAGCGATAAAAAAAAAAAAAAAAAAAAAAAAAAAAAAATATATATATATATATCCTACAAGGACTGTAGCGCCCAACAGTGAGTGAGTGATATATAAATTTCTCTCTGACTGGGAAAGGATAAAATTACTTTAATTAATAATTAAATTCAATAAATGATTATTCGAAAAGATGAGAGAAAAAAGTGGTTTCAAATTTGATTTTTTAAATTTTTTACTTTCACTTACCTATATGCGCCGATGATCTACAAATTTATAAAATCTGTCAATGGGCAAATAGAAAACAAGTTACAGCTCAATGCAGGTAAAACTAAAGCAATTCTCTTTTAATTTTTTTAACTCTTGTGGTTCCTCCATTGTTGTGACGCCCGCTCAATCGCCCTGAAGAAAGCCTAAATTTAGGACGAAACGTCGGCACTAGTAAATTAAATTTATATTTAATTGTGTGTTCTATTGACTTCACCCTGAACCAACTTCTCCCACATAAAGCAGTTCTCATTGGCTCCAAACCAACCTTGAATCCCTTCCATACTACTGTTGCTCTTTCTCAATAAGGTCCCTATCCAATTCCAAAAAAAAATGTAAATAACTTTGGAGTAACCTTTAACCAAACCTATCCTGGAATAATCATGTATCTTAAATATCCTGAAAATCCATTTCCATACTAAACAGCTCTATAGATTCCGTGAATTCTTACCTTTAAATACCCGTCAGCTACATATATCCTGTTATTATCCACAACGATTGCCTGATGTATGGAGGGCTTACCGATGAACTGGAAATAAAATTGAAAAGGTGTAATGAATTTTTTCACAAAATTTATTTTTGGCGCCCGCAGACGTGGCCATATCACTGTCTATTATACCGAGTTGAAGCGGCTTTATCCTTCTGTTCGACGGCAATATTTCCATGGTGCTTACCTATTCCAAACCATAAAAAATAGAAAACCTTCCTATAGAACTGAACTCTTCACCTTTCGCTCTGACATCCATTCGTTGAACACTAGAACCCAATCAATCAATATTTGTACTCCATTATATACAACTGCGTCATTTCGCAAACCCTTTCTCGTTCGTTCTTTATTATTTTGTAATTCCCTACCTATCCGTAAAACCGTCTCTCTCTCATCTTTCAAACATCAACTCTTCCAATACCTACTTGAATCTTAATCTTCCATTGTAAATATAGGTATTTCTAGTATAAATATGTGTATATATAAGCCCGTGCTCATCTTGTGTATAAGTATGCAAAGACTGATAGATGTATTGAATTGTTAATGCATTTTATGTAACTAGACCATTAACATTTTTTTATTTTTCATCGTTTTTGTTCTAAGGTGACTTGGTCCCAGAATAAAGATTTTTTTTCATTTCATTTATAAGAAATATATAGTAAGGGAAAGCGATCATAAAAATTTCCTCATAGCAGGTTTCAACGGAAATGCATGTTTAGTGTCCATTGAGTCCAAATAACAAAGTCCCGCGAAAACGTCTCTGAGTAGTGTGTGTTTAAGCTTTATTTAAAAGTTCTTAAATTGATTTTAACAACAGAGGTAAGGGAAAGTCGTGAGTTGCACGTACCAGATTTGTCAAGCACGTACTTAATTTTCAAATTTAATAGAATATAGTGCTCGTCGTTTTAGGCTACTTCAACACTACTAGACAAACGGTCAAACCTTCCTCTCAACTACAAAAGGCTCAACTACATGACTATTATAAGACAAATCTGGACTTACGGAGTAACGGACTTTGTGGCTCTACTAAACCATCAACTTCTTCCCGCATCCAATCCTTACAATCCAAAATCCTTCGTAAAATCCTCAACGCTCCTTACTTCGTCACGAATATACTTATCCTTAATGTTCCCTATGTTACTGATTTGGCTCGGGCCAGGTATCAATCCTTTCATGACTAACTCCATTCTCACTCTAACCCACTAGTTTCAATACTTTCTTCCTCTTCAATTCCTGATAATCCTCCGAGGCGCCTGAAGGTCCCGGGACCTTCTAGTGTAGAATATTTTTAGAGTGCTTCCAATGGGAAGCTTCTCTACATGTAAGCCGTCATTGTATTATATAACTATAATGTACTATTTATCTTGATGTATTTTTTTTTTTTTTTTTTTTTTTGTTAACACAATTGTAAATATCAATAAAATTTCTAAAAAATAAAAATAAAATAGAATATGGACAGTGTTTGAGGGGAAAAAAACTTAATTTTCAAACCACTTTACGTCGTCCCTAATGATTATCAACCTTATTGCCCTCCCAACCCCTCAACGAAAATCCATCGTAAGCCCTTGTTCGGTAAACCAATTAATAGACAAAGAGCAAGTATTTCATATGACAGGGAGGTAAAATAAAAGAAGAAGTGAATAGATGACTTACTTTCAATGGTAAAACGTCATTAGTAAAAATAAAGGAATTATGAAATCAAGGAGGTCATTAAGGACATGGTAGAAAGGTCAAGGGCGGCGCTATTTTTTTAACCGTGAGTCCAGAAATTTATTTTATTTTTTTATTTTTTTTATTTTCTTGTTTCTGATTACATAAAGTGAGAGAAAAGGAGTAAGATTAGTTAAATGAAAGAAGTAAGACTCTTCACCCAATAAAGAATGTCCATACATTACTTTGGTGAATGGGGGTCACCTATGGTGTAGTGGCAAACATGACAGCCTTCAATGACCAAAGGTTCAAACCTGGCAGATGGCCCTAGCAATTTTTTAAAGTAGTAAAAAACCATTGGTTATGACGTCCTACGGCAGAGAATCAAAATGGTGACCCCGAACCTGTACGATGTCAGGTAAAAGATCCCTATTTTAATTAAATCTGGATAGGCAAAATTTGGGACTCTAACATCGTCATAAAGTTGCGTTGAATGAATAAAAAGAAAAAACTTCTATAAATGTCATTAACAGAGAGATAAATATACTTATTGGTGAATTTTTACAGCTCCACCATTTTTGTGAAACTTATTTTAGACAATGAAAAAAAAAAAAAAACTTCTGACTAAATTCACAAATTGTTATTTTTTCATATCTATAATAACAATATATTTTTTTTTACATAAAAACAAAAATTTCACGTAAACACTGAATGAATTATTTCAGACTGCATGATTCTTACATAAAATAAAACAGTTTAAAAAATTCCGTGCAATCCTTTACATTATTTGTTATTGGTAAATACAGTCTAAAAGTTTTCATGGATTTAACGGAAGAGTTGAAGACATTGTTGCGAATAGGTTGAACGCGAAGTGGAAGAGTTTGGAATACCGTTTCAAACACACACATTTTAATATACGTAATTTTTTGCAAATGTTATTTCGATTTAGATTATGTATGTTTTTTAGAGAACCAACTTTCACATGTTCTAATACATAATCAAATAGTAATACACGAATAAAATTTTCAAAGGTCATAATATATTTACCAGGATTATTTTCATGAGAGTAGCCACGATTTTCTTTGTTTTTAGTATGGGGGGGGGTTGAAATCTTGGAGGAGGAGGGGGTCAAGAGGATCAAACATATAAGTGTTTGAAAAAATCACTGTGTAAATACACATTTGAAAATTGAGTAAGTGATTCGAAGTGAAAACACTCAAAATCAAACCTTTTAATCCCCCCCCCCTCTCTGTCTAAGCCCATGATTATTTTCGATGATGTAATATATACTTCAACAGTTAAAACGCTTAAAGGATAAGACTTAATTTTTGTATCATCAAAATGAAAACCACTTTCAAGAAAATCTTGAAGAAAAAAAAAAAAAAGGAGGTAAAATCCGATTATATTAAGTGGCACTTCCGGTAAGTCGATATTAGCGAAAAGGCCTTAACGAACCAGGTATACCCAGAGCTTACGCAGAGGGGAAGTTAGGGGGCGGGCCGCGAACCATCCCTAAAAATTATTAAGGAAAATAAATATTTCTTATGTTACTGTAAATAAATAGAAATAAAACAAGGTATTAGTACAAGAGGAAGTGGCAGGGATTTAATGGATTGGGCACTAGCCAGGGTCCCGGGTTCATACCCCGGCTGTGGCAGAACAATTTATTATAAAACCGTCATGAATATGTTATAATTTGAATTAATAAAAAAAAATTATTACCCTGTTTTTCAGCCACGAGGCGACCCTGGGGAAGGGTGACCTCAGATTCACCAGCCTATGTAAAACGGGTACCCCAAGATTGAGGCAAAACCTGGCGGCTGAGCGTGACCTTTGTCGCTGTCCAAGAAACAGTTCATATCTCTCTCTGTATCAGTGGCTCCCAACAAAACATTTTCGCGGTGCCCTTCATACAATCATTTCAATGCTAAGGACCCCCAAATCCCAAATATTGGGTATATATTTAGATTTTTTTTTTTAGATTTTTATATTTGGTGGACTACACCGTAATCAGAAGAAAAAAGAATCAGGCTCTAATAGTGTACTTTAATCTGCGAAAATATGAATAACTAAAATATAACGTTGAACCTGGCAGATGGTCCTAGAATTTTATTAATGGAGTAAAAAATCCTTTGTATAACGTCCTTCAGAAGAAACGTAAAATGGTTGTCCAGAGCCTGTGCTAAGTCAGGTACTCGTTGAGGATACCCATCCCAATTAAACCTAGATTGGCAAACTTTAGGGCTTAATATCGTCTGATAGGCACAGTAGCATATAACAACTTTCAATGAATACAAATAACCTAATTTTAAATTTTATGCAAGAAGGTATTTATTTAAATACTCATAAAGAAATAATATATTGTCCATTATCTTCTGTGATACATCATACATCTTCTGATCTTTAAGCACATTATTTTCGAAATGTTAGACTATGACCAATATTCAGGTTGACGTTAAACAGTAGCAATAAACACAAGCAATTATATTACATAGTATATTAAATTTGTCCTTAAATTAAATTTGTAGAGCGAGTGGTTTTTATTAAAAGACAAGGCTTCACAAATATTTTACGTTAAGGTAGTTCAAAATTATTCCCCAATACATCTCGCGGACCCCCAGGGGGTTGGGAATCACAGCTTTATATGAACTGAACCAAGAAAGACCCTTCATGGGTTGTAAAGGTAGAATTATTTTATTTTTTGGAATAAATTTTTAGTTAATGACAATGTTTACTCTCAAGCATACATTTGATTCACATATTTTTAAACAACTTGCCCTCCCACCCCAAACGATTTCCAACCCACTTAGTCTGCTTTCGTCTATGCTCAAGCATACAGCTACGTTCAACTTATCAGTTTCAAACAAACTTTTCGTTTTTGAGCTAGGCTGTTAATAATAATAACAATAGGCTTACCAAACCCGAAGGTTCGATGCTGATACCACCAAACTCCGCCTGCACAGACTCGTCCAATTATCACCGTTCAAGCCCAAGCCCCCGAGATCAGCCTTAACGCAATCCTCCTATCGACCCTTCGGCCTACTTCTCGGACGCCTACCAGTTGGATCAGCGAATACCAACTTTCTCAGAATCCGTTCCTCGCCGAGCCCAACAACTTTACTCGCCCATTTCAGAATCCGCGATGCTATCAACTCAATTATATTCACAGGGTACAAGCTCCGCAATTCCGCGTTGTGCAACCTTCTAAACTCCCCAGTGGCCTCATCTCTCTTTGGACCAAATATTTTTCCCAGTACCTTATTTTCGAAAACCTTAAGCCGTTGTTCATCCTTCATAACAAGCGGCCATGTTTCACATCCGTAAAGAACCGTCGGAAGAATAATAGTTTTATAAATGCTAATCTTCAAGTTTTTAGACAGAAGTGGCGAGCTAAGTAATTTAGCAACTGAATAATAACACGCATTTCCAAACCTTTAACCAGGACTTTATTTCTTCCTGGATTTCATTTTTTTCTTATTATCATTGAACCTAAATACTTGAATTTCTTTACGCGTTCCCTAATATATCAATATCACCAAGATCACAACCGTTTCTGCTTCTAATCATATATTTCTTCGTCTTATCGGCTAGGCCGTTTATACGTATCGAAAACTAAGATTTGATATTTTTCACGATGGAAAGATTAATTTTTTTTATATGAAAAATCTTAAACTGGATTATGCCATTTTATTTTACTTACAATAGCTTTAATACAGACGATTTGGGTATTGTATCTACTACGACGTAGAGCTACATCTGAACACGCAGTATGCCTCCTGTTTCGCCTGTAGGATTTTCCTTGACTTTTCCGACTATGGAGGGATTTCCCTCCGAAATGTCGAATTTGAAATTCCTATCCACAGCCAAAAACAGTAGGTTCACAGTTTAAAATCGAAAAATATTAGCGACTACTAATTTGGCTTAAGGAGGAAGAGATCTGCCAAAGATCAAAAATGTACAGGTACTAGAGAAGACGAACTGAACCTGGACTTCTTTATAGATTTTTACAAAACCATTATTCGTCCGGCGATCACGTATGGTAGAGAAACATAGACTAAAACGAGTGTTTACTGAGTGTAAAAAAAATTATTCTCTTCGGCTCTCCGAAAAAATATTATTATGAAAAGCTAAATTACTCGTATCACTATTCCTTCAGTTTTACATTCCAGTTGATGTACTCAAAGAATTGATGGAAAGGTCTGCTATTTGAGATTTAACAACCCTACAAATTTTAATTCAGTCTGAGAAAACTCAAAAGTATTGAAGTACATTTTTGAGAAAACAGAGATACACTTCCACACAGTGCACTAATTTTTCCTTATAGGATTATTTATAATATTAAAAAAATTTATAAAATAAAATATTATTTTTTTACTTTCACATACCTATATATGAAATATATCGTAATGGAAAGTATTGCGATCATGAGTTTTCAACAGAAATACACGTTTCTGAGTCCAAAAAGATGTGTGGTAAGTCCAGCGCGAATACGATAAGTCCTATGAAACAGAAATTTCATATTTAAGACAACTTACGCCTTTGATGTTACAGAAACTTTTCCATCAAAATCAGCAAACCAGAAGAGCCACTTTATACCATGCATTATGCACCTTTTTACGATTTTCTCAAAAACGGCTTATCGATTTTGATTAAACTCGCTACATCGATGATAATTGGATGGGCCTTAATATCATGTAGGTTTCGGTTTCATTCTGATTGAAATAGTCTGACAGGGCGTAAATGCCGATGTTTTAAATTTTACTACCGCTAAAGTTCCTTCAATTTTGTAGATTCTATACAAATAACCATATCATCTTGTATTCATTGATAAAAAAAAGGTTGTTTTTTTTTTAATTTTTACATAACAGTAATATACATGTCTAATGAACCGTTGGGAAGCTTAAGATTTTAGAAAAAATATTATCTTATGCACAAGCAGGTAAAAGTTAATAAAGAGCAATTAGAGTAAGTCGATAAAACTAACTGATTGTTTTAAATAATAATATAATCGATTTTTTAATAAAACATGTGTTTCTATAGAAATTCAATTTAAATAATTCCTTATTAATTCCACTCATTTTCATCTCCAATTGTATTTGAAAATTCTTTAATCGATTTTAACAACGGAGGTAAGTGAAAGTCGTGTGTTTCCTGCACCAGATTTTTTTGAAATATTTTTTGTTTATTTTTTAGAAAAAAAAATTCAAAAACATGCGACAAAGCCAATGAGGAGAAAAAATTATAAACACTTTTTAAACCAATTCATCTAAATATTTAGATCTTTATCTTCTGACGATTTTTAACGTACATGGTTAGCTCTAGCGAAAATCCTGCGTACGCTCTCGCCCAGACAAATAGCTATGTACAACATTTTAATTCAGTTTGAAACAAATTTTTGTTTTTGTCCTAGACTATTTATATAAATACGAAAGTTAAGCACAAATCATGGACATTTCTATTGAAAACTAAGATTAGATATCTTTTCACGACGCCAAAACTAATTATTTGTATTTGAAAATTTATGAATGAAAAATCTTTGAACGTACTATGGCATTTTACCCATACCTTCTCTTACTATAACTTATAAAGACGATTTATTAAATATTAAGGATGAGATGAAAGAACTGCTAAGCAACTTTGATAGTTGCTTCTTGACCCTTGCCTGGAAGACCTGCAGAGTTGGTTAATAAATAGTTGTTCCATATTTTCTAATCTGTTTGGCCGACACTCGAACCATCTTATTCTTCATATATTGATTACAGTGGGAGTCCTAAATTTTGCCGACCCAGTTTAGATAACAATAGGGATATTTTACGAGTTACTGACATCGCCGAAGGACAGCACAATATTACTATAATTAAAAAATCCTAGTGTCAACTGCCAGGTTTGAACCCGCGAACTTGGGCAGAGAAAGCTGTTATGCTAGCCACTACACCAGAGGTGACCCCATCCCCTAGCTTTTAAAATATGCTTCAAGTAATAAGCATCATGTCTCGAAATATGGCTCAATCCTGTTTCCCGGCGAAAGTATTTCTTGGGAGTTTTTCTATTCCGTACTTTCAATACCAAAAATCCATCCTACATTCTTGACCTACTCATCCCTTGTTCATCGGTACATTCGCTTAATACAAGATCCCAGTCCACTAACCTATATATTTCTCTTCATCAAACATCATCCTTTAAAAAAGCATTTAGTTTGCGTGCCACATCGTTCTGGAATTCCATACCTACCTCTATACGCAAAGCACCTTCTTTAACCTCATTTAAAAGCAAACTGTTCCTTCATCTCCTCAACCATCCATCTAAAGATTGATTGTAACCAAAACGCTAGAATAGTGGTCATGTCACATTCTAAAATGAGGACCACAACAAATAAGTAAACAATGTTTTAGATATATATTCACCTTTCTCTTCCTTTCTTCTGTTTTTCTCGGTGACCTTATTATACCATAAGAAGCACAATAGTAATATATCTTCAGATACACATTAATGATTATATAATTATAAACATATATGCATACTAAGTAGTTATTTATTTAACTTTATTTATTCTTATTTTTAAATAATATTATATCTTAAGTTTGTATTTCTTTTATGTTTTTGTTTCTGTGCCAGACACAAGCCAAAGTTTTGTACCTTTCTGTTATTCTTAGGGGACTGAAGGTCCCAGAATAAAATTTACTTTCTTTCTTTCTATTTAATTTTCTCTACATTTCTACTTCGATAAACTTACATTTTGCTTGCTTATTTAAATAGAATAATTTTATATATATATATATATATATATATATATATATATATATATATATATATATATATATATAGTATACGTATGTTTTAAATCGTGCCCATAGAAACACGTGATTTCCAAACTTTTTTTTTTGTTATGAGTAAAAACTCGGTCATTTCGCTGCCCAGGCAGCAAGGAGTATTAATCATGAGTTTGGTGAAGGAATTTCTAACGAAAGAACATCAGAATTTGGTATACAAAATTTTCTTCAGGAGATAAGACGATAGAAAATCTACCCTGTAGACGGCCTCAAACATCTATGTAGAGCGAAGATCTTAAAAAAAACTGTGGAATAAGACCCTCATAAAACAGCCAGAGAACTTGCGTCAGAGCTAGGCACAAGTAATATAACACTTTCCAGGCATTTCAATTGATCGGAATGGCAAAAAAGCTCGATTCTTGGATTCCAGCTTAACGGACGTCAGGAGTCTCCGCTTGCTCGTTACAGAAACAAACTATTTCTCGGGCGAATAATAACTTCTGACGAAAAATTATGGTAAAGAGGAAAGGAACTATTCTCCTTCGTGATGACACCCAACACCATGTTCCAATACAGACAGTGAATAAATTAAAGGATTAGGACTGTGAAGTCCTACCAAACCCCCTATATTTCCCTGTTCATCCTCTACAGACCACCACTTTTTTAGTTTTCCGGTGTTTGGCCAACTTTTTGGGAGGAAAATTGTTTACGAGTGATTCAGGCCAGTTGTTCCCAATAGGGTCATTCCATGCGAATTCATCCAGAAATTTCAGTCAGATTTTCATGAAATTTGGCACGATGTGTCCTTTCATGTAGTTAGGATATTATAAAAAAAATTGGTATTCTGTCATCCAAACTTTGGCGTTTCTATAACCTCTAAAGGAACTGGCTCACTCAAAGAAATTAAATTGTACTATCGTTATTTTTCAACCAGACAGCATGAAAATTAAAATCATGTGAAGGGAACTATGGTTATTTCGGCAATAAATAAAACAATAATCCATGATGCTCCAAAAATTATGAAAAAACTATCATGTATAAAAATATAAAAGTGTAAAGCAAAACGAATAGTTTAAAAAAAAATTAATTATGAACCAAAGGCGGAACGTCAATTTAAAAAATATTTTTTTTATAAATACGTACCATCATATTAGCTGCCATGCGCAACAATAAAACTGATGTTATTTTACCTGCTTATTATAAAGAAAAATATTTTTTTTCAATGAACAAAAATTTTACTTAAACTATGGACATTTAAGGAAATAAATAATATGAGCCAAATGTAATTTAAGCTAAAAAATGAAATTTTCCCAGTACTTAATATCATACTGGCTACAATATATATATATAAAAATAATGAGATTTTGCCTGCTTAAAACTCTAAAAAAATATGATTTTTTACGTTACATTTACCAAAATGTAGAAATATATTTTTTTAGAGTATTAAGCAGACAAAATCTCATTATTTTCATTATTATATATTGCAGCCAGTATGATCTTAAATACTGAGAAAAAATCATTTTTTTGCTTAAATAATGACATTTGGCTCATGTTAATTATTTCCTTAAATGACCATACTTTATGTGAAACTTTTTTTCATTGAAAACAAATATTTTTCATTATTTAGCAGGTAAAATCCCATCAGTTTTATTATTGCGCATGGCAGCTAATATGATGGTACGTATTTATAAAAAAAATATTTTTTTAATTGACGTTCCGCCTTCGGTTCATAATTTTTTTTTTGTTAACTATTCGTTTTGCTTTGCACTTTTTATATTTGTATACATGACATTTTTTCATAATTATTGGAGCATCATGGATTAATTATTTATTTATTCCCGAAATAACCATAGTTTCCTTCATAAGATCTGAATTTTTCGTGCTGTTTGATTGAAAAATAACGATAGTAAAATTTTATTTCTTTAAGTAAACCAGCTTCTCTGGGAGCGCCGAGATTATGAAAACGCCAAAGTTCGGGTGGCTCTAAATTGAAAACTAGTTAAGATAGAATACTTAACACATTTATAACATCCTAACTACATGAAAGGATACATCGTGCTAAATTTCATGAAAATCGATATCCTAAAATTTCTGGGTGAATTCGCATGGAATGGCCCAACCAAAACATTTCGCGGACCCCTTTATCCAGATATTTCCATGACAAGGACCCCCTAAATGAACCTGGCAGGTGGCTTAAGGATTTTTTAAAGGGAGTGAAAAATCTTTCGTTATCCCCTCCCTCATAGGGAACGTAAAATAGTGGTCCAGAGCCTGTGCTAAATCCAGTACTCCTTAAAGATCCCCTCCGTGATAAAATCTGGATAGTTAAAATTTAGGACTTCCAGCATATTATCACCCAATTAGCCACGGTAGAGTAAAAATGAGGTAAAGTGGACAAATATGAGCTAAAATTCCAAACATATATAAGATAGGTAGTTATTCAAATAATCATAAAGAAATTGAATCTTTTTCGTTATCCCCTCCGATATATTTTCGAAAAGTTAGAAAATGACGAATGTTAAGGTTGTGATTGTGGAGTAGCAGTCACGTATCAGTGATCACTAGCAATTTTATCATTCACAATTTTAAATTTTTTTGTGTAGAGCGTGTGATTCTAATAAAAAGCCAAGGCTTCACACATATTTTACTTTAAGTTAAATTAAAATTATTTCTCAAGACCTTAAAATTATTTTAAACTATCGCGGACTCCCTGATATCGTCTGCGGACCACCAGTTGGGAATCACTGATTTAGACAGTTAAAATGCGTTTTCTGAATTTCTTTTAACATGTGACTGAATGTTATGGGTGGCTGTTATGCCTTCTATGCCAAAAGTCACGGGTTCAAACCCGTAGGTGGTCCTAGGATTTTTTAATGGGTAAATACTTTGAATAAAAAAGAAGTTAGATTTTATACCATTTTTTTTATTTACATTCTGATTCTAAAAACGGTCATTTCATGTGTTACAACCCAATAAGCCTGGTCCGGGATATTGCCAAAGAAGGTAAAAATTTAATAAATAATTAATCTCGACCTTTACCCTTTGGTAAGAACGATTTCGCTATCAGACTCTAATATAAGAATTTAAAGACGTTCTTAAAACATTAAGATTTTTTTAAATTTACTAACCTTTCCGATAAAGAAGAGGTAAAAATCTACTGCAACATAGGAACTTTAGTATAATTATCAGAGAATATGAAGTTGAGCTTGACTAGATGCTCCCTTATACAGGAAGGTACTAAGGGAACGTACTTTATTATTTATAGATATGGCAGTGGAGCAGGAATGCTAACCACATCACCTCTATATAACCATGCAACTGTACTGCCTTATCAAATATTAAGCTCGACGTTCAACACTCATCACGAATTTTAGTAATATATACCTCACTCAGTCTTGTATGAGCTGAATTTTAATGTTTTCTATCAGCTAATCTCTTATTAAAGTAGTTATTGGTTGAAAAATTGAAGTGCCACTAGAGGTAAAATGTTAAAGAAAAATCTCTGAAAATACTTAAAAATTGATTTTAACCACGGGGGTAAGTGAAAGTCGTGTGTTGCGCGCACCCCCGCACGAAAAAGGTAAACGCATAATTACATCGAGTTTTGATAGAAACGTGTATTTTATTAAATCTCCATTACATTTTACAACTTTGTGTATAACATAATATTTTATCTAAGATCTTTAGCTTTAGAAATTATACGTCTATATTACTATCTTATGTTTAAAAAAAAAAAAAAAAATTACATTCAAGCATATTTATGCTCTTGTCTCCTTCACTGAGTACTGAATTCGTTCAACTTATATAATTACTCGTGTTTTATCAATGCTAACAAGATGTTGTAGTCAATTTTTTCGAAGCTACAAAATTAAATGTACCTTGAAGGTAGAAATTTTAAAATATCGCCATTTAAGCCCTGCCAGACTATCAAATTGAAACCTAAATTATATTAAAAAAAAAAAAACCTGTACCACTACAACCCATGAAGGGTCTTGGGCTCAGTACATATAGAGATTCGTACTGTCTCTAGGCCAATGGCAGTGCAATGAGGTGATTAGGCCTTAATCACTCTCAGTCGCCAGGTTTTTCCCCAAAATGGTTCCCCAAAAAATAGCAGAATAAAACAGCCGGGATTCGAACCCAGGACACGGAGAACAGTAGACTAGTACTATATTCACTAGATCACGCCGCTCCCTGAAATTATATTAAAATCCATTAAATTTCACATCGATATAGGGAGTTTAATCAAAATCGTTAAAGCCTTTTTCGAGAATATCGTAAAAAAAGTGCAAAATGGATGGTATAAAGTAGCACTTCCAGTCAGCATATTTTGGTAAAAACGTTGCTGTAACATTTCAGGCGTATTGTCTCTGGCGCGACAGGCCGTGTAGGCCCTTGGCTACGTGGTGTAATCTTCTGGGAGAATATATGCACGTTTCTCGATGAAGTTTTATAGGGTATGGTCATCACTCCCTTCGCCTATTTGTGCGAGTGGCCACCAGTAGGCTGACGGGTCTCACATACCCGGGGGAGGGGCTGTGAGTGAATCTTCATTTTATTATATGCTAATAAAAGTCCCGCTGGGACTGAGATTCGAACTTACAACTTTTGGCGTGAGAGACTAGCGAGCTAGCCACTCAGCTATAGGCTCCCCTTTCAGGCATATAAACTTTTAAAATATGAATTTTCAGTTTAAACAACTTATCATCGGCTAACCACAAAGACCTTTTTGCGGGACTTGGTCATTTGGACTCAGGGGACCCTAAAACGTGTATGAAAACTGCAATTCCGAAATTTTCACGATCGCAATACTTTCCTATACCATATATAGGTAGGTGGAAGTAAAAATAACATACATTTAATAATAATAGTAAATCATTGATTGATCTTCAAACCAATATTCTGATAGGTTGAAGACATGTTTAATCGTAGTATAGTGGTAGGTATTGATTCAGACATGGCAGTATGACTGTTAATGTAAAATTCATTGGAAAATAATTTTTGAGCAGTTATACATTTTAAGGTTTTCCAGTCAGTAAGAAATGAGTAAGTCAAGTATAAAAATCAAAATGCTTGCAAACTTCTGCCCCAGAACAAATAAAACGCACCAACCTGGCCATAAATGCATCATCGATTCCGAACTTAGTGAATCTATTAGCACACAAAGTATGTGAAAGTTATGAAGAGTATTCGAGAACACATCATGTGCCTTGTAAGAGGCTTCTTCAATAAATATTTATCCATAGATCATTAGCTATCTCAGAACTAATTTAACTATTTTTTAAATAAAATTAATAATTTATTTATTCATTTTGATAAATATACATGAATGTTAAACAGAGCATTATAATAATGAACCATTGTCATCACATGCATAGAATAAAAGATAAGTTATAGATTCCAAATAATGTATCACACATAATACAAAATCCATGATAAAATAAAAATCTGGAACTATGTACTTCAGTTATTTTTACTGACAAATTTTGCCCCTAGTATAAGACTGAGAATCATGTTAAAAGATCATGTACCTAATGAAAATTGACATAGTATATAGCAAGCACCTTCAACCTTTGTAAAGAAAATTTATCAATCGGCAAAATAAACAACTTAAATATACATTACCACAATAAAATCTTCATTTAAATCAATAAAATAATTCACAGTCATAAATGAACACAAAATCTACGACATTTAGCCTTTAGCCTCCATGAATTTTTATAAAAATAATTGTCATAAAGAGGCACAGGGATCTGCTAGTATCATGTCTTACCCTCCAAACCAGGAAAAAGACCTTTTTGAGAAGCTCACAGGCTGCGTTGAGCATTTTTTTATTTTTAACTGTTGTTAAATACTTGCTTACCTATTTATATAATGAATATGAACATTAAACATTGCCTATTAACCATAGATAGTAATATTGAAAAATAAAACAATTTAAAAAATCATATTATTTAATTACTGGTGGCATTAATAAAATATACAACAAATAAGAAACTAAACTTTCAGCTATTTTCAAAAATTTAAGGCATAAGCTGAGGGTTTATTCTTAACATGTACTCCAAAATAAATATAACATGTATATACATAGAAAAATATATTTGTTTCCAAGCAACATAAGACTTTTAAAATTATTTAATTAGCACAGGTACTAGTAACTCTGATGTACTGTGCTATGAAGATTATCTTCAAACATCCAATTTAAAAATAGTTTAAATATTTTGAAAACGTGAAGTTCAGAAATAACAATTAATAAAATAGAGTTGTGAATAAAATTTCTTTATAAGTACTGAAAATAATACAATAACACCACCATTTCTTTTATAGAAAAAAAATGTAAGATAAAAACAGTTACCAATAAAAGACTAGATGATATAATTACCTCTATGCTTTTCATTTACAAAATTTTTTAAAATTAAAAAGTCAGTTAAACTGGATGGATCTAATATTAACAAAATCCTTAGAATGGAAGAATATGTCATAAAAATTGAAAAGCAATAAATAGTACATTAAAAAAATAAAAGAACACCTCATAAATAATAACTTTAACACATTAATTGTAGTAGATTAGTTAATTGTGAATAATTAATCGTGTTAACCAAATAAAAGATTATGAGATTATGATGTTAATGAAAGTTTCAGAAAACATTAAAGATTTTTTAAAATAAACACCATAAAAGTTAAAGATAGTAATATTAACCAAAATTCATGGAAATACAACTTCTGTAGCTTGCAATATTTAAAGTTGTGGAAACAATTTTATACAAATACGCTACATAATCTTGACATTTTTTTAAATCTTTAAGACTCACACAAGAATTATACTAACCAAAATAACACGTACATCAGAAATTACAGTCAGGTGTATAATTTTAACTACAGTGACAAGTAAAATGAAAAGATAAGCGAAATCGTTAAGGTATTTGTACCCAAATCCCTTAAAACCATCATTACATTTAAACGGAAATACTCCAATAAACACTTATATATAGCCAATAAAACATAAAATTAAATGAAACAATGAATGAAACGTTCCATTAATGTACATAAAAAAGAAACTTGGTGATTAACGTAGGGCGATTTAAGGTTATGTATA
Source organism: Piezodorus guildinii (assembly GCA_023052935.1). NCBI lineage: Eukaryota > Metazoa > Arthropoda > Insecta > Hemiptera > Pentatomidae > Piezodorus > Piezodorus guildinii. The sequence continues at coordinate 43,408,545 of CM041295.1, forward strand.
TGATGAAGATAGGATAAAATGATAGGGCTTATATTAACATTTACTCAAGAAATGGTTTACAAACTCTGACTGGTTTTTCAAGTTTCATGACATATAGATTCCGCACACATGAAATTAACTACGGCAATTTAGAGTCACAAATGAATCACAATCATAGGTATAATACTTAACAATCATAGAAAATAATTCTTACCCAAAAATCAGTAGAATCTTTATCTCTTTGCAGAAGTTCTTGAAAAGGTATGCAGCAATTGGCAACAAAGTCATCAGGAGGAATGGCAGTTTTATGAAATACTGTCAAACCTAAGTTATCAGCATATTGGACATCATGCACAAAACATTCATTCCAAACAGGATCAAATGTTTTAGCCTTAGTGGAAGACCTGTCCAAATGATTTTCATCAACATCTATAGAGACATAGGGATCTATCAATTGGTCTTCAAGTTTACCAAAAGTCATCATGTTATGCCTCTTTTGAAAATCTGTGGGTCTTAACCCACAAGCTTCGCATATCTTCACACGTACAGTTCCACTGAACATTTGTGATAAGACTATAGTAAACACTTAACTGGAGAGGCAATATTTCACTTGATGCTGCAGCTGACATGCCCCATATGGGGGCTATTTGAAATTTTCAAACGAAAACACCACATTATCACAATCTCAGTGAGCCGATGAAGATAAAAATTTAAAATATGATTACCAATCCCACAATGCTTTTCGGTGCGAATTGATAACTACAAACATGGTAGTGATATAAGAAATATATCAACCAGCAGATAAGTAGTCGTAACTCTTCAGCTGAGCTCCGTATGAAACGAGAGCTGAGTACAGACTGCTACAGAGCACACTTTATAACTGTTTTTAACTCCCTCCGGGACTCGATTGAGCTCTGTGATCGATACAGTCATCTGATGACGAAACAGCTGATGGCTGGAAGAGAACTACTAACCTCCTGTGCTGGAATCTGGCGTCAGGCGCCGTAACTAATCCCACGCCGATTCAGAACTTCATAATTTCAAATTTTACTTATTTAATACAATTTTGAGTTAATATATATGAAATTTCAAATTCAAAATGATATTATATTAGATGAATCCATTAATTCGTTCGGTTTTTGAAGGTTGGAATAAAATAATAAATTAAAAAAAAAAAAAAATTAAACTAAGAATAAATGTCTCCGTCGATTTTATTAACGACTAGTCATTTTAGAATTGTTTTTGAAAAATTTCATTACCCCACTCTCGAAAAACATCTGGTGATTAGAAGCTAAAAACTTATCAAGATGTGTTTTCAAATCTCTCTTATCAATGAACGATTTTCCATTCAGGAAATTTTGGGGGGACCGGAATAAGTGTTAGATAGATAGATAGATAGATAGAAAATAATTTTTATTCTGGGACTGGGTCCCTTTAGAATAACAGCTTTGTACAGTTTAAATATACAATATATCTGGCCAACAGACAAGATGAACATGATTAACTACTATTTACAATAATTGATGAATTTGTATACAACACAAAATAAATAAAATAAAAACAATCTTCAGAAGCTAATTTATGTTAGAAAATAATGAGAAATATATGAGTTGATAACAGAATCCAAATTAAAAAAGAAACAAAAACAAAAATTAAATAAAACAAAAATAATTAGTAACATTGTACTAATACTTAGTATTCTTAAAATAACATTAACTCTGAAATAATAAAGGATCTATATTAGACCAAGAATTAATGAAAGATAATACAATTAAAACATAAATAAAAATAAAAAATACAAATATAAGAAATGAAATCTTCTAGTAACAAAAATAACGATATAAAAAACTTAACAAATACTGTAAAGATTGAACCAAATGAAAAAAATTATATAAAAATATATTTCATATTTAAAATATATGTCAGTCAGCGTCATTTTGGGATGTTAGAAGGTGCTGGAAAAGAAGGAATTTAAATGTAGAAAGGGAATGAGCATGGCGGATGTTTGATGGAAGGGAATTCCAGAAACTAGTAGAACGGGCCAGAAAGGAGCATTCGTATTTTTTTGTTCTGTGGGAAGTGATACAAAGGTTGGAAAAACGGGATCTTGTCTCTAGTGGGTGAATTGAGGGTTTGAACTGTAGGAGATTGTAGATATATGGAGGGTGTTGTGAATTAATGGTTTGGTATAGGAAAGATCCAAGGAAATATTGCCTACGGGTAAGAGGAAAGAGCCATTTTGATTCGGTATAAAGTTAGTTGGATAGTGCGATGTGCGGAGAATAGAGGTTTAATAAAACATCTTAACCAAGTTCCATTAAATTTTGCGGAGTGATAATTTCGGAGAGTTTTTGGCGTTGCCACAGTGGAATAAATCTTAGCGATTGACTTGTTCTGGTTGTTTCTGTTCTAATGACGGGTACAATTTCGTTAAGGGTTCCAGTAGATCTTCGGATTAGTCGTTTTCCTAATGGAAGCAAGTGGTAAAACACCACGCAGAGATAATCAAAAAATGTTTTTCGGAAGGAGACCGGCCTTCGGGGTGGCATTAGGTGGCTCTTCAGCAGTTTCACCCGAACGTCTGTGCTCTGCATTGTCGTTGATAATCCACTTTTCGTCAAACGCCTGTTTTAGATTAAGATGTGGGTCCCTTCTGAACCGTTTGAGAAAAGAGTTGCAGATTAATATTCGGTTGGCCAGGTTTGCCTCAGTCAGTTTGTTTAGCACCTGAGCATTGCAGAGGGACTTTTGGCTTTAAATGCCTTTAAACGGTTCTAAAATTTATTTCCAGTGTCTCCACAATTTATCTAACTTTTATCACCCGGTCTTGCTCGATTTGAGCCTTGATATAACTCATATCAAACTCGGTGGGCCGACTGATGCGGAGGGCGTCTTCGAGAGTCGTATCTCAAAGAATATTTGAACAGAACGTTATGTTAAGGCATCGTCCGTATTCCTTACATACCTTTCGGTGGGCTGCCACAAGATCACAGGTCTTTTTTTAAATAAAAAAGAAAAATAAGTCGAAAATGCACTAGATACATGGAGAAAAAAATTGACAGATTCACTATGCTGCAGCACAACCGAATCTAATCCAAATAAAACCAAACATAACAGTTTCGAAGTGCGGATTTTGATCTTTATGATTACTACCATTATTTTCAGATAATGCAAAGAGAAGATCAAACATTTGAAAGCAATTAGCACCACTAACAAAAACTGAACGATCTTGGATCTAACCAATAGTTCATCATTAATAGAAACTAATATAAAAATACTTTGATTTCAAGAAGATCCTCAAATAAAATGTCCCATAAGCCACGCGTTATCAGTGGTTTTTGGAAATGAGTCTTACTTACGGCACATTAGCATGCGATGCAAGATCATGTTAACTATCCAATCATGCAAACTAAACTGATTTGAGTTCGATAGTGATATCGGTACCTCCGTCATTATTTCTGCTTTAATTAGATCATTTCTGTCAATTACGCTCGCTCAAAAGTTACCCAAACTCTCATTTCTTTTTTTTAATTTAAATTATTAATGATGAGCTGTCAAGTTCAGCTTGCTCAAAAGATAAGCTAATCTGTAATGTATCCTTTGCAGATAAAAGTCGGGCCCTCACCGTAATCTAAATTATTACTGTCACAGAAACATAATGAAATAAGACTTCTTAATTAGATTTATTTGTTCGATAATAGTACCCTGAACAACTGCTTCTATTATGCAGCTATACTTCGATCATTATAAATCGGCTTCAATAAAATGTAGATTTTATCCTCATTTATTTGTCAGGCAGAGCTTCAATCCCAATTTTCAAAATTTCTTCCTCTAAACTACCTTTAATTTTTTTTATATGAAATAATTTACAATTTCTTGTTGTAAAGAGTAATAAAAAGTGGATAAACATGAAATATTAAACAATATAATAATCATTTGAAGGAGAAAAAATCAGAAATATTTTTTCAGGGTAACTTTTTTTTACCGATAAGAATAGTATATAGACGCATGATATAATATTGGAAAGCTAAAGATTTTAGAAAAAGTTATTATTTAACATTTAAATTTGTAGAGATAATGGAGATTGAAAAAAAAAAGTAATACATTTAAGCGATTGTTCCAGGTAATAATTTATAGTACTTAATTTTAAATAAATGTTTCCATCATTTATAATATATATATGCTTCCATTTCTTTTATACTTTCACTTACACATATATAAGGTATATAGTACGAATTGAGAAAATTTCCTAATTCATGTTTTCAACACGTTTCTCCTGAAAACAAATGACCAAATCCGACTTTTCGTGGGATGTGTATGTTTGTGTGTGTATGTGGTAACTCTAGCTAAAAAAAAAAGTCGTAAATGACTGAAATTTCATATTTAAGACAATCATATAGCTAGGATGTTATAGCAATTTTTCCACCAATATTAGTTGAACTAGTTGTGCAAGTTTATACCACTCTTTTTACATTTTTTTTTTTCTAACACCATTCAAATTTCTAAGGATTCTATTTTCATGTAGGTTTATTCTGATCGAAATAGTCAAACAGGACTAAAATGCGAAATTTTCGAAATTTCTTCCTTCTTCGGGTTTAACAGAAACTATTTGCATTTATTTTTTTTCAAATTGAACCATTAAGTATTCAACAAAATAATGTAATAGATCTAAAATGTGTCCCTCATCGCTTACCTTTTTTCAGAGCTAAGCCAGGACATACGCAGTTAATTGAGACGTAGATTTCCAAAAACTACTAAAGGACATTTTTTTCAAAGTTTATATTGAGACATATTTGTATTCTAATGGTTTAATTTTATCTAAAACCGTCGTCAAATTTTATTTAAAAAACATAAAAATCCTTTAAAAATTGCATTTCATTCCAAAAGGTACTAAATCCAAATTTCATTTCATTCCATAAGGTACTAAATCCACATTTCATTTCATTCCAAAAGGTACAAAATCCACATTTCATTTCATTCCAAAAGGTACTAAAAACTTTTCCTTCCAAAACGTACTATATCCTATGTAAACAGATATAACCTATATTTGTAAAGGTACTATATTCCCTACTATACCGCAGAAGCACCTATCCCCGTAGTATATCACCATTAATTTATTGTTTTCTCAATTTTGTGCATTTTTATTGGTTTATTTAGCACGTCTTGAATCACCACTATTATTTAGATCATTGGTTTTAACCTAATAATCAGTTTTTAGGCTATTTGAAACAACTTAGTTGCGTTGGTTTTGTTCTTGTAGGTTGTCAATTAAATTAAGTTTTTTCATAGTATTTCTTATTGCAGTAACATAAATATGGTTTAAATTTTTTCAGAAACTCACATTTCAATAGAATAATGGTGTTTGATACGGCAAATAGTTGGAATTAGCATTCCACGAACTTTCTAAATATGTGAAGAAAATCCGTGCCTGATCTAACTTAGTAGTCGATTTTTTTATGTAAAATAAAAGCTTAAAAGTTATTATTTATCATTATCTATGGTTAAATGTTGTTTACACGAAGTAAATAATATAGATTAATTTGCTAAATTCATACAAATATTAAATACTAGTTCAAAACAAACTTCATGATTACATACTTTCCTATTATAGTGACATAAACAGATAAATTGTCCTTTGAATATTCACTTTCTTTATGAATAATAGATAATCAATGTAATTAAGCAACAAAGAAAGATATTTTTCAGAGAGAGAATAAGGAAATATACATAATTTAGTAATTAACAATACAAAGACGTTAGTTATCGGTAATGTATCAGGAAGGTTATAGTGGCTGTTACCAACTTATCGCGCATTATATTCTTCCAAAAAGTACTACATCCCTTTTAATCCTTTCCAAAATGTACTATACCCATATTATATTGTTTAAAAGTCATGGGAAAAGTGCAATAATTTGGAAACACACTTAAAAATCAACTTTAGATTTTAATAAAAAAAGAATCAAGTAAATTGGTCCATTAATAAATAAATGAAAGATTTATGCTGTAAAATTGTCTAAAGTGGATATAGTACCTTTTCGAAATCAACGTCTCATTTTTTTCTGATTGGAAGCTGCTGGAACAGAAAAAGCGCACATCGGCATGACTGGTTGTTTCTCCAAAAAAATATAAATGATGAAGGAACAGACCTATAGATTACGACTTAATTTTTTTGCTATCTTAACCATACATTATTTGACTCCAAGTACATCGATTTTCGAGGTCATTAAAACTGGATTGTTTTGGAGTTTCAATCTTAAAAAGAAGATTGAATCAATTCTTTATTCCAAAAGAAAAAAAATAAAGATCTTTGGTTTGGTCATCGTGAGACCCTACCATTATTTCCCTTAATTTACATGATATAATAAAAAAAAAGCATTTGTATATCGAATATTAAAAAACTATTTTAACCATTTTTAGGAAGGATGGCCGAGATATTTTTATGCGATACTTTAAAACAAACGGTTACTTGAAAAACAGAAATTCATTATGATTACTAGTGATCCTTGAAACCATTACCTGAAAAACTAGAAGCTAGTTGATGATTGGTCCTGATAAAAGCCCCCAAAACAAATGTTTGCCACAACATTTGTTTTGGGGGCTTTTATTGATAGAATTAAAACTGAAAAATAAGAAACCTTGGCTTGTTATAGGTATCAATATTCTAGTAAATAAATCTGTTAGTTAATGTGGATAAAACATGGAAAAGTGTATAACATCAACATTAATTCCCACCAAACTTCCAAAGAAACATTAATTTAAAAAAAATAATTTTGGTGATTATTTCAAATGGAATAAATATTATTATTGTAAACATCATTTTCAACAGAAGTGGAAGTTGTAGTTGAGAAGTTGTAACAGACGTGTTGCAGAGTAATGAATGATCAACTTTTGTTTAGGAATATTGGATACAACTCTATTTTACCCCGCAGACCAAGTCCGTTCTGAGTTGGATTACTCTCGTTGTATCAATTTACGTGTCTAGTTTTTATTATAATAAAAGAAACATAAATACATAAAAATGCATATTTAAAAACCTTATGAAGCACGAATTACTGCATACGCTTTCTAACTATTCAAAATGGTACACGTTTTCACTCCCCTCTCTGATTACCAAGCTTAATGGACTTAGATAATCGTATATAATACCTCTGGACTCTTTATTTTCATATAATAACTAAATTACAGACTCCACGCGGCTTGATTTTTTTTCCATAGCTGGTATTTTACAGTTTTCTTGCTGCAAACTACACCAAGTTGCCCGAATTATGAAAAAATATATTAAAACAACGGTTAAATTTAATTTTTCTATATGTCATTTACTTCCGCCTGCTACAACTTTATTTTATTGATTATTTAGCAGTACATACTTTAATTATGTTCCATTAAATTCTGAGTCCATACACAGTTTACAGAATTCTCTATAAACCACCTTACGCATATGAAGTGACAATGATTGAATGTGTTATATATGAGAGAAGTTGGTTCGGGGTACAGTCAATTTAACACACAATTAAGCGTAAACTTAATTTATTGGTGCCGACGTTTCGGCCTAAATTATAGGCCTTCTTCAGGGTGGTGTTGTGAGCTGAGAAGGCGTCAGTCAACAACCATTGTTGGTAATATATAATTTAGGCCGAAACGTCGGCACCAATAAATTAAGTTTACGCTTAATTGTGTGTTAAATTGACTGCACCCTGAACCAACTTCTCTCACACCTTACGCATAGTTTTCGTCGCATAATGTGGTTATCCTTGATAACCGGTTAGATTCATTGCTTAGCATCAAATAACGTTCAGGATTTTCAACAGTAAGCTACAATCATTATGACATGCAATTTAGTAAGTAAGTAATTTTTGAAAAGTTTCCTTATGATTATGGATTATGATCCATTACTTTTATTGACTTTGTTATTATATTGAAAGATCTGGCTTGATTTATGAAAATGAAAAATAAGTTTTATTCTGGGACATTAACCCACATGGACTAACTATCAATGGACATCTTAAGTCTCTTTATTCTACCTCCATTTAAGGGAATAATTTAGTATATAACAATTTAAATTATTTATAAATGCTATGATATATCTAAAAATAAAATTAAAGAATAGATATCTATATACATTTCAATAAATTTATACTTATAAATCAATGAGGAGACATAAATGAAGTTTGAAAGAGGCAAGGAAGGAAGCTCGACGAACAAAAGTAGGTAAGGAATTCCAAAACAAGGTAGGGCAGGGATTATAAAGGATTTCATATATTTTTGTGAAAAGGAATATAAAAATCAGTAGATTAAGATCTTGTTTTTATAATTTGGCTGGGTTGAAAGCTGTATGAGCAGGTCAAGTGTTTAGTAAGGCGTTACGTATTGGATTAAAAATACGTCAAGTAAGAAAGAAGAAAAGAAAATTAACTTTATTTTATATTAACCGCCGATGAACTAAATACCTATTTTACTATTCTTCCTTCTCACACTTCTGTAAATAATACTCTACCCACCTCACTTTCTAGAATTCAATTTAATCCTGAAAATTTTTATTTTTTGCATTACACTCCTGATGATCTACTCTCCTCTGTCCTTAAATCTAGGATCAATGACCACGGCTCAGATCTTATACCGGTAAAACTGATTAAACTTTGCCTCCCAGCTATTCTCCCAATTCTTTTACACATTTACAATTTTTTCCTCCAATACTCCATATTTCCGTCAGCTTGGAAAAAGGTAGTTGTACGTCCTCTCAACAAAGTTTCAGCTCCAGCCAACGTTTCTAATTTCAGACCTATTTTCATCCATTCAAACCCATCTAAATCGTTAAAAAGATTTGTTCAAAACCAGCTTTCCGCATACCTAGAACAAAACTCTCTCCTAAACCCTTTTCAATCAGGTTTTCGTTCTGAATATTCCACCCAATCAGCCTTACTAAGAATCACACAGGATATACAACAAGAAATAACAATCCTAATTCTATTAGATTTTTCTAAACCTTTTGATTTATAGCATTGATCCAATAGCACCATGAAATGGTTTCACCCCTTCTTATTCCATCGTTCACAGATAGTAGTAATCCTTGGCAAATGCCCTTTATCTCCTCTCTTTCTCTTACGTGGTGTTCCTCAAGCTTCTTCAATTTCACCAACTCTTTTTTCGATTTATATATATGATTTACCATATTCCATCCACCATTCTCGATACCATCTTTACGGCGATGATCTACAAATATACTTTTATTTCCACCCTTCTAATCTTATAGAAGAATCCCATGAAGTACAGTATGATATAGATCAAACCTGTCAATGGGCAAAAAAAACAAGCTGCACCTTTATACAGGTAAAACTAAAGCAATCCTCTTCGATTCCATACCAACCTTGAACTCCCTTCCATACTACGCGTTACTTTTCCTCAATAAATTCCCTATTCCATTTCAAAAAACCGTTGAAAACCTCGGACTCACCTTTACCAAAACCTATCTTGGATTAACCATGTATCTGAAATTTCCCGAAAATCCATGTTCATGCTTAAACAGCTTTATAGATTCCGTGAATCCTTACCTTCAAAAACCCGTCAGCTACTAGTTTCCTCTGTTACCTTACCCTACTTTGACTGCGGTTGCCTGGTGTATGTATGGAGGACTTACGGATGAACTGGAAATAAAATTAAAACGTCTAATGAATTATTTTATGATTTATTTTTTGGCCATATCTATGGCTATTATACCGAGTTGAAGCGGCTTTTCGACGGCAATATTTCCATGGTGCTTTCCTATTCCAAACCATAAAAAATAGAAAACCTTCCTATAGAACTGAACTCTTCACCTTTCGCTCTGACATCCATTCGTTGAACACTAGAAACCAATCAATCAATATTTATACTCCATTACATAGAACTGCGTCCTTTCGCAAACCCTTTCTCGTTCGCTATTTATTATTTTGTAATTCCCTACCTATCCGTAAAACCGTCTCTCTCTTATCTTTCAAACATCAACTCTTCCATTACCTACTCGTATCACAATCTACCGTTCCATTGAAAAATACAGTATACATATATGTAAATATATGTGTGTGTATAAAGTTGCAAAGATTTATAGATATAGTTGCTCTTTTATTATTTTTTTAAAGTAACCAGACCATTAAGATTTATTTTTGTTCATTGTCTTTATTCTAAGGGGATTTGATCCCAGAATAATTTTTTATTTCATATCATTTATTTACTAATTGACAATATATTTACAAATCCTTACGATCAGCAAAATGTCTTGTTTTTTGGTAATTATAATTCATTAGCTTCAATGTCTAATATGTGATAAACTTAAATTGAGTTTATAGTAACATTGTAGGAAAAATTATACATAAAACAAACTAACTTAATTTAACAATACATGTTTTGTTCCTTTATGAGTGTACCGTTAGAGAGCAATTTTTTTATAATTACCGATTTCATTTATTAATGGATTTTTGGAGACTGTAAGAACTGAAGTAAGAAGCTGTTTGAGTTTGGACAAATTGTTTAACTGTAGGAAGCTGCAAGTCTTGGAGCATAGATGATATTTTAGTGTAGCGGGGGTAATTATTAATTATCCGCATTGGTAGTTTTCGAGTTCTTTCAGGTTTTTGGTAATCAGTCATGCAGGTTGAGCTCCAGAATAGCGAGGCGTATGTAATTAATGGGCGGATAACTGATTTATATATTATTAATTTGGCATGAGGACTCAAAAGGGATTTTCTGTAGAAGTAAGGAAACATTTTTAGTTTTAGTTTTTTTTTTTTCCTTTATCAATATTTCTATTGATATGACGTGTGAATATAAGAGATTTGTCTAAAGTTAGGCCTAGGTACTGTACGGATTTGGACCATGGGATGGGAACTGAATTTATCTTGATTTTGTTGTTTATTTATGGGCGACGTTTAGTGAACAGAATAGCTTCAGATTTGGTGGGATTAATTTTCAATTACCATTTTAAGCAATATTTATTAACATTTTTAAATTATTGTTGTAGGCGATTTACTATTGTATCAATGCGATATGAAGAAGTATGCAATGCCGTGTCATCGGCGTATAAGGACCTCATCACACATGGATCCTTACGCACGAAAAGGACTAATTTTACTCTTTCCAATGACATGCAAGATTTTCATATTTTAAGACAGTTTTTATATATATATATATATATATTTTTTTTTTTTTTTTTTTAAGTTAAAGTCGCCATTCTCGTTTAAATGATTCTTAGCAATTGACACATATTGTTACAAGGATACGATTCAAAATGGAAGAGAACCACCATTTTTGACTCGATTCTCCTTTTAAAAGGATACGAATCGAAATATTTCACTGGCAATTAGGATTACCACACTAAAAAAGACACTTTTTAATTAATAAACTTTGTTCTCGATGCAAGAATCGGTCCGAAATAGAATAACTCTACCTGGGGGATATAAGGGTGGGAGGGTGGTTTACGCACGAAAAGGACTAATTTTACTCTTTCCAAAGATATGCCCGATTTTCATATTTTAAGGACGGTTATAATTATTTTTTTTATTCTAAGTTAAAGTCGCCATTCAATTGATATTTATTGTAAATAGGATACAATAATATTATAGACTAATTTGGTTTTTATTACGTTAAGAATACCTTTTTAATCTATTTGTTATGTACATTAGGGTTATGAGTCGATAGGGTAAATTATTATGGCAATATAAGTGGTAATACTGTTGTGGAATGGAAAACGATATCGATAATTTTATTTGATTATAAAAATCTATTAGAGTAATATAAATTTCTTTCGAATCATTCATGGTCGGATTTATGTTGGTTCCGGAATCTAGCTCTTTCCTGAACTATCGTCTTTGAGCGAGAATTTGAGTATTTTTGAAATTGTAGGAAAGGAAGATTGGATACAAAAAAATCACGGGATTGTGGTCCGAAATTAAACATAGTAGAGCGATAAGAGGTGGTAAATTGTAAATATATTTTGTAAGAGCCAAATCGATAATACTAGGTTTGTAGTTACGTTGAGTCGGTACATGCGTAGGCTCAGACTGTGTGTATTTAGCATTTAGATCGCCAAAAATGATCACTTGTTTATTTAAATTGAATGGTTTAGTGTGGTATCTGTAATATTTATTTAATTTGGTGAGATATATACAGATATTACAGTGGTTTATTCATTGTTAATAATTGTATTAATCACAACGGCTTCGGTGAGCGTTAAGTCGGGAACTTGTATAAAATGATGCTGCTGAAATGACCCGCTCTGCTACCATCTTGTCTATAAATGTCATATTCCGGAAATGAGAAACGATCAGTTTCAGAAAGACGTGTTTCACAAACAGAGACTAAATGGCGTCAAGTAAGTATTCTCTTCGGAAATTAGGATAATGCCACCCCTAATCGCAATACCAAACTGAGATGTCTGGGGAGACCGTAAATGAATCGTATTAAACAATACATTAACCTTTTCAGAGTCATCTGGTTCTTCACAGAGTCCTTCACGTACTTAACATCCGTGATCAAAGTGGAGGATGCTAGGAGATGACGAGAACTTTTAGGAAATGAGTCACGGAATCGTGGAGCTGTTTCAGGATAGAGATGGATTTTCTGGTATTTTTTTTTATAATGGAGTTCTAGACCTGAAGAGGAGTTTTATTTATGTATACTAAATAGTATAGATGGGCTGGATCCAATAAGAATTCCCTTCGTGTTAGCTAGATTCAGACTCAGCTTATTTTCCGTAGCTCAGCGATTAATGATGTCAATATTTTCTTGAAGCTTATAGGAAGTCTGGAGTACATCAGAAAGTTGGAAGAATGTGCACAGATAATTGCATATAGACCATTTATGCATTCAGTGAGAATCGTGTCAAAATAGCCACATTTTTGCAGTTGTATCATAGTAGACATAATACACCTACGAAGGAATATTGAACGGCTAAAAGCTCAGTTATAGCACGCATTCGGTGTTTTATCATAAAGATCTTTCTGTGCATCACGATTTTAAAGCTGGGAACAATCTTTTTTAGGATGGCACAATGAATGGCATGAAATTGGGAAGTTTAAATCTGTTTTTAGGCAGCTAGAATCACACATTTTTCTGTTTGATAGAAATTTAACAAGCCAGGTAAAACTAAGTTGCCATTAAATCCTATATAAAAACCTAATGGAGAATAAACAATTATATTTGTGCATTTTATTATAAGAGCCTTAATGATATGATAAATGAGCTACTTTGATAGTGTAGATAGAGGATAACTCTGAGATTCAATATATTTATTTCGAGACAACTGTCTCTTCGCCTATTGATATTGCTTTCCATTGCAAAACCTAAATGGAAAAAAATATATAATTCAGAGAGAAAGTTAATAGAATCTGGCTTGCGCGCCCAGTTAGATTATAACAATTAGATAACTTATAATCTGTTCTGAAGCATTTTCTACAACAAAAGGGTTATAGTCATAGATGCTTAGGTTCAAGATAGCTAACGAATGTAACATATAAGAAAACGTCCCTAGCAATATAATGAAGGCTAAAAGATCTAATTACCTCCAGTTTCTTTGTAGAAGCTTATGTTTAATAAAGGGCAGTGCTCCATTATAAATCGTCATTCGGACTGTAATAACGTTGATGAAAAATGTTTGTTTTTAGAGTCAAAACAAAACCATTGTCAGAAAGTTGCGAGCGAAACGTAAAGGTGTTCATTTAAAAATGACTTAATGATTTTTTAACTTTTAAAATGTATATACATGAAAAATGAGACATTTAAGGTATAAAATTTCAAGCTATTATATTGGGGACATATAGATCAACGCCTCCGCCAATCTGGTTATGGCAGATAGAAGAACATTCATATAGGGAAACATAATAAGAAGGAATGACTTGAGCCGTACTTTATATATTTCTGTAAAATATTTCTGAAATCTGTCATAATGAGCAAATAAGAATCATGCGCTTAATTTACAACGGAGAGAGGGAGTTGAGTAAATTACCCACGGTGCCATAATTTAAGATACAAATACGAAAATAAAATATTTAAAAAAATAGAGCATGAAATGATAAGAGACTGTTAACCCCGTGGTTAAAACTACTTGACAAAACTTCCAGCTAACTACAAAAAACCTCGATGTTTCAGCATTGAACTTTTCCCATAAACCATTAATTTTTTGGTAAATTCAATCATTACGGACGAAAATCCTTCAAGAAACCACAATTCTCCTCATTGTGTCCCAAATAAGGATTGCAATCCTGAATAAAATCTAATACAATGATTCTTGCTGATAATATAACTAACTGAGATGGGAATTGTGATTACAATAATATTACATTATTTGAGAATCCTAACAAGCAAGTCTTATATTTATGATAGACACCATCATCATTTGATGAATTTGTCTAATGAATAGCATAATTATCACAATAATGAGCTTGTGTATTAAGTATAACTCTTTAAATCATTCTACGGACAATATTTGTTTTTCATATAGCCTGTGGCCGAAAAGGCCCTTCCAGCGGCTACAAATGTCAGCTTCATTTTCAGCAAATAATATTCAATACCAGACTGTTTTAATAGCCGTTAAAATTTTAATAGTTACCTAAACTACTAAATTTTTATTTTTTGCTCTACTTCTAATACTAGAGAGAAATTCCGATTTGGATTTGCTGCTCAACTTCGCTGAGATGCTATGCGTACACAGCATACCGCATCCATCCTGAAGACAATTTTTAAAGAACAAATAGAGGGAGATTCTGCCAAATAGAAATACTTGGACATATCGATGGGTCTCTTGGACAAATCGAGCCTAGCCTCAATATATATGGTGATGAAGAATTCCCAGTGAGTCCAGGATTATGGTCTCCGATATGTTTTAAAATAAAGTTTATTATATTTATCAAATTCCTATTATAGGTAAAAATATATTCGAATAACTAACTAACAGTTGAGCTTGGACTGAAAAGCAAAAATCATCCTGATTTTGTCGATCCGGATCAATGAAAATCCGACCGGATCAAGCCATGTTGAAAATGACGCCGGATTGCAATCCCTTGTCCCAAATAACGTTACTTGCAAAGGATTAATTTATTGGAAAGTCAGTCGGAGATAAAACTACATTCTTTAAATCCAAACTCCAAGGCTACAAAAATCACTTTTTTGGAACCATTGAATATGCCTTACGCATGTCGGATTAGTATTGTACACCAAATGCAGCAATTTACTGGATAAAGTCGTGAAAGAACTAAAGGTACATAACATATTTTGGTAATTACTGTAATGGAACCTGGAAAAAGTTTGAATAAAAACTCCAACAACGACCTGACATATTATTAAAGACATTTAAGTTCATTAAAATATAATACAATTAATGATTTCTTAAGATAATCATTTCGACTCTTATATTATCTAATATAAAATAACCGTATCTATCGAAATCCAATTTCATTTTTTTTAATTTAGCTAAAGATATTGCTAAATTGAAAATGACAGCTTACATTTGCCTATAAATTACATATCAAGAAAACCTATCAGGACCGACGGACTCGAACTCAGAGAATCAGATAAATTAAAAAAACTATCCATTCTTAAACCGAAAAATATTTAATGTTCCTTATAATATCATCAACGAAACCCTACACCATGACCTTAATATTCCATTTATTCTTGACCTGTTACGATCTAAACCCCACAAATTTCATCAGAATCTTGCGCAACACTAATACTTTAGAAGAATTCTTATCTAGAATACTTCTCAAAAGTTAAAACGGCAGTGGCTCAGATACCTTCATTAAATATTTCAATTGGAATTCTCGTAATGGCTTATCTATCTCTTTCTCTCTTCCTGAGTAAAAACTCCAACGACAAGCTTTCAGTGAGCCATCATCGAAATAAAACAGTGAATCTCTACTTGGTGCCACCAAGATTAAAACAACTAAAGTCTGATAATATCTCTAAAAAAATAGGGTGAAATAAGTTTTGTGCTAATGAAAGTCAAACCAATAGAGCAAGTCCTATGGAGGGCCAGGTCATATATTTAGAAGATCCTTCTACAGAAAATAAAGCTCTAAGAGCTCCAAGTAATCGAACTAGGATCAGTCATAATAAGGCTGAGCACTCTGATCTCTGTAACACCAATGATCTGTACCAATAACCTCGATATATTGGGTTGTGGTATTCCAAGGAAAGAAAAGAGTAGAGCTCAGCTCAAAGGTTGTAATCGATATATTCTGTCACCAACCAAGCTCTGTGTTGGGTTACCTGAAATATTTCCCTTTTTCTACCTAACATTCTTAATTATTCACACTATTTTCGAACAATCTACTTTATTTCGCTCAAGGCAACAAAACATATTGATTAAACTTTTGATGAAGGGAATTCTAATGACGAAACCATTCGTTGTTAATTTTCTTAAGGAGATACGGTTTTAGACAAAATGCCCTCCACATCAATCGAAAATAAATTAATGAACAGGAAAAAAAGAACTTCCAAGTCCAATGGGCTGGAAAGGTAGAAAGCTCAAGTCCTGCATCCTGCATGAAATGAATCAACTATGCAATTGACTTTAAATAAATTGAAACAGTTGGGCTATGAAGTTTTTCTATATTCTACATTTCAATTCCCTACAAATTACGATTTTTTCCGGAGTTAAGAAAACTTCCCGCAAGATAAATTATTTACAAATGATTCACATTAAAAATGTATTTTATGATTTTTCAACTTCTGACCCAAACTTTTTCAAATTTTAGATATAAAACTTGGTTAGTAGTAGCTAAAAATGGGCATTTCATGAGAAATTAACCATGGAAATGCTTTACATCGATGAATTGACAATTATTTAAATTCATGTCAATTAATTAAATAAAAATTACAAAATCTTTTAACATTGTCAGATTAATTTTGGTATACAATTATAAGTTAAGCTCATAAATTAACTAATTAAATTGTTTTAGTTAAATACTCACCATACACAAAAAATGCTTTACATCGATGAATTGATAATTATTTAAATTTATGTCAATTAATTAAATAGAAATAACAAAATCTTTTAACATTGTCAGATTCATTTAAGTATACAATTATAAGTTAAGCTCATAAATTAACTTATTAAATTGATTTAGTTAAATACTCACCAAAAATGCTTTACATCTATAAATTGACAATTATTTAAATTGATGTCCCTTAATTTCATAAAAATTAAAAAATCTTTTAACATTATCAGATAAATTTTAGGATACAAATATAAGTTAAGCTCATAAATTAAATTAACCTATTAAATTGTATTAGTTAAATACTCACCATACACAAAAAATGCTTTACATCTATAAATTGACAATTATTTAAATTTATGTCCCTTAATTTCATAAAAATTACAAAATCTTTTAACATTGTCAGATTCATTTAAGTATACAAATATAAGTTAAGCTCATAAATTAACTTATTTAATTGTATTAGTTAAATACTCACCATACACAACAAAATTGAACAGTAGTATTGTAACAGCCATTCAGTGAAATTCCAATTGATTTCTTATGGAAACAATAATACATGTACAAAGCATTAATAAACATAGATGTATTTCTTCTAAGAACATACATACATGATAGTCCTGTTAGATTAATGTATATAAAGCCATATAACCATTGAAATAAAAAACTATTAAACACCAAAACTTAAATATAATATAAATACATATAAAGGCACAAGAGGTTCTTAAGTATACATTATACCATAAAAATATAACAATATTGGATTCACTTTCTATCACATATGAAACTATATTTATTTCATACAATTATCTAACTAATATTTCTATACATAGAAAGACACTCTTATAATTTAATTACTATAAATCAGTCATCGATTAAAAATATAATAATGAGTGTTCTTAAGACAATATGTGATTAACTGTTGGAAAGGCATTGTAAAACCAACTCGTAAAAAAAATTTAATATTATTTGTAATAATAAATGGTCTTGAAGTCACTCAGCAGATCAGTGTAAGATTTCCATAAAGAAATAAGGTACGTAGGTAAGTATACATAGCTTGAATATGTAATGAGTCCAATAATACATACAAGAAGCCCATCTATTATTAAACTAAGGAAAACTTCATTAATGTATAATGGAATTAGATGTAAATACTCACATGAATAAAAATTTAAGTAAAAATAGTTGAAAAATAATATAAAATAACTGATAATGTGAAGCCATATTTTTGTACCAATTTCTTAAAATCAAAAAAATATGCTAAATTAAATCAAATATATAAACCATCAAAAAGGAAAATATTACTTTAGTCTTGATATTATAAACATTTGATGGTTTTATTTTATTAAAAAACGCAGCAGATTTCTTTGGAATATGCCTTCCATTCAATTTCATTTTTACTAATGATTGATAGTCAAAAAGAAGTAGCGGTTTTTATCACTCACTAAGAGGGTGAGGGTCAAGAGCAGCAAAATGAAATACATCAATTTAAATCAACGAATTCTCTTTCCCATATTTTCGTCATCTTCAGGAATTCCATACTATAGAATTTACTATTTCATCATGTAATGCAACTCTACTGTACATGTTTTCAATGTTTATTTTCTCTACTCCAATAATGTCTAAGCTAACTTTAATATACTTGTCCAGTTTTCTACAAATGTCCAATTATGGGATATTTTTTTCTATTTTACTTTCAAAACTTCTTGAAACTCTTATATTTTCCATAGTATTTAGGGCTATGTCATTCATTTGTTCAACTCATTTTATTTTATTTTTTTTGTTTTGTTTCATTAATTAATCATCTGATTAAAAAAATTATTCAGGTATATTAAAGGCACTTCCGATTATGAAAAACATTATAAAATCTGGATCAAATAAACAGAAGTGGATAATATAATACAGCTTCTTACATTGAAAATATTATTTGATGCACCATCTAATGTGGAAAAACGAATTAGTTGCCAATAAGTAGATAATTATTTGTTTGGAAATCTATTGATCGTTGATGAATATCACTGCTTCTTAATATTCATTCCAAGGATGTCATTAATATCAACACTGTACACAGTTCTTAATATGGTGCAGATAAATTGTTCAATTTTTAACACAGATATACCCTAAGATAAGAGCATTTATTTGCACCTATAGTTTCAATGTCCCAGATTATTGACATCAATAAGCAAATAGGTGTCACCATAATGATACTTACGATTAAAAGGTGTCAAGGTAATGACATTTTTATCCTGGGGAGATGAATGACCCAAAATTATGTACTGTTTTAGTCCTAAATACATGTGTCTACAAAATTACTATAAGTATTGTCCACATTTTCAGAACTATACAGGTAATCATGATGTGGGGAGAGTTTATAATTGGGTGCAAAAATAATGTTTTTCACCTTTAATAATAAATATACAAAAACATATATAAATAATAATGCATCATATCTAATATGTGATTGTTAAATCTTACAATTTTTCAGGGGTATTTCAATAGATCTTAGGGGTTTAAAGAGGAGCAATATCACTCATGGACACTCAAATTATGCTACTTAATACTCTTTCATATACACCTCACTGGATTCTGTTTAGCCAAACAATACAATCTGGTGAGCTTGCAACTAATCCCAAAGGAGGGTGATGCAAACGATAGATGGTCCTAGAAGGGCTACCTGGCAGTAAACAGGGTATAATTCTGTCAGGGGAGGTGTGAAAGATCAATAGACCACATTCAGATTCCACTCCTCTTAATAAAAACCATGCCTACAATAGGCTAACAGCGACACTCACAGGCACAACAAGGATAACTGTCTATGCTCATGAAGGGTTTAGCAAAAATTGGTAAAGGCAATAGCCCTAAGAACCTCTATTCCTGACAAACATAAGAACTCCAGTGTACCAGTTAACAGACTGAGATCGTAAAGGTGAGTATGAAGTGATTTCCTAACATCACAGCAAAATATATCAAATTTCAATAGAAACTACATTACAGATTTCTTTGAGGATAACCTAAATATTAGGCAATTTACTCTACCCCACACAAGGTCCACAAAATTACTCTTGCCTGGACAGCACGATACAATTAAGCATTTTACATAGGGCAGAGATGTCAGAAGATATTATATTAAAGTTGAGGTTATAAGTGAACAAAATATATTAAGTCAGTATATAAGTATACAAAATAAGAATTTGTGAAGATATGTTATATACATTGAGAAGAAATATCATAAAGAACGTAAACAGGATAATATCAAATGTGCCTAAAACAAAGAAAGTAGATATGGACAGACAAAAAGGTAGTATTATACTGACAAGGAAATGAAATTAAAACAGAAAAAGGATGCTTCAAAAGAACCATTCAGAATGATAGCCTGAAAGTCTATATATCCAAATAGAAAGAAATGTTAGAACCAAAAATAAAAATACAGAAGACGAAAAATAGGGAGAAAAAATGTTTTTAATTATTAATGATATTAAGCAATAACATGTCCAAGGAAATACTTAAGATGATTGAGGAGGCAAACCATTGCTATTTGGGCTTCAGGAGACAAATCAGTTATGATAGATTTGCATCTACTCACTAGACAAACTAAGCCAAGATTGTACTAAATGCTGATAGGATAATATGTGATTGGCGATAAGTGGATATAATTAGTTAACCATTCAGAATTACTAGATGTAATTAGTCCGGGTGGCAGTCAGTGAATGAAATGATTAAGTAGTTTCAACCATTTATTTTCTGCCAATGTTTCGACTCCCATTGTTGGTCATCATTAGGGCTAAAAAGATACAAAAGAGATACATTTAAAATAAGATTAAATATACTAGTTTAAAAACTATTGAGCTGGAGAATGTCAACATTAAAACATAAAAGGAACTAAATGTGTAAGGAAATCAATTAATTAAATTACAATGACTAAGGTATAATAATGAGAGGGCTATACAGAGCAGATTATGACTAAAGATAATGTACAAAGATATAAAAAATTACATAAAATAAGAAACATTGAAATATGAAGTAGAGTGGAGATACGTACTGTATTGTATTGTACTTTCCTATCTACCTACCTACATTCCATTTTACCAAATTGTACCTAGTTTCCATTCACCTACAATATGGTACGTAACTCCACTCTACTCCATATTTCAATCTTTCTTATTTCATGTAATTTTTTATATCTTTGTACATTATCTGCTCTGTATAGCATTATTATACCTTAGTCATTGTAATTGAATCAATCAATTTCTTTATACATCTAATTCCTTTTATGTTTTAATATTTATATTCTCTAGCTCAATAGTTTTTAAAATAGTATATTTAATCTTACTGTAAACGTATCTCTTTTGTATCTTTTTAGCCCTCATGATGACCCACAATGGGAATCAAAACGTTGGCAGAAAATAAATGGTTGAAACTACTTAATTGTTTCATTCACTGAACGCCACCCAGACTAATACCTTCTAGTGATTCGAGAATAATTTTGTTTTTATATTCTTGTTTAACAATGCCTAGTGTTTATATTTTCTATAGGTGTATCAGAAAAAATTTTTATGGTGAAGATCCGCTTGTCCTAATCTCTATCTATAGGGTCTATAGATGATATGTTTTCTAATTCTCTTTTTCCATTAAATTTTTCTATTATTTAAGTAGAGATCATGCTGTTGCCATAATAGTGTTCTCTAGCACCAGTCTAGCTAACTAAAACAACTTGAATTCTATTATACTCGATCCTCCGAAAGATAATGCAGGATTTTGGTCTAAAAAGAAAATAAGAAAAATTTAAAATTGTTTTAAGGGGGCGGCATGGTCTAGTGGATAGAGCACTAGTCTACTATTATCCATGTCTGGGGTTCAAATTCTGGCTATAACAGAATATCATGTATTCTGTTAATTCAGCTGGGGGACAACCCTATGGTATGGCATCTTTAAAGTTGGTACCCATATTGGGGAAAAAACCTGGCAGCTGAGCGTGATCAAGGCCTAATCACCTCATTGCATGGCCATTGGCCTAGAAATAGTACCAATCTCTATATGTACTGAGCCCAAGACCCTTCATGGGTTGCAGAGGTACAGGTTTTTATTTTATTTTTCTGTTTTATTCAATCACATTAGTTACACAACATGTTGACAACTATTCCATTCCCTCAAAATAGGATTTTCCATCTTTAGAATTGATAAACTCCAAAAATGTGTTTTCTAATTCTCATTTTCCATTAATTTTTTTATTATGTAAGTAGAGGTCCAGGGGTCTAAAAAAAAATGATATTCCATAGGCAAGAAGTCCGGAGAGCAGGGTGGATATGGCAGAATATCATATCCAAGCTACCACTTTTTGTGACATCACACGAGAGAAATATGACCGGGCATTGTCATGCAACAAAATGGGCCCTTCAGATTGGCCAAAGATGGCTTCATCATTGCTAATTTCTGATTTAGTGCATTAATTTTGATACAATATGGGTCAGGATTTATGGTTTCTCGAGGATTTAAGAAGCTGTAGTGTATCAAACAAAAGGGTAACCATCACCTTTTTTTTTTTTTTATGAGTTTGTAACTTTGGAAAATAAGCTGCTTCTCCTTTATCAAGCCACTATCCAGAACACCAATTCTTATCATAATGTATCCACTTTTCATCACAGGTAACAATCCTGGACAAGTGTTGAAAATAATACAAATGAATAATCCAGTGAGCGAAAACAGTATGTCATATAGAGGATTTTAAGAAAACTCAATTCTGCATTATTATTCAGACGACCCAATTAAATCCATTTGGATGATTACAATACTGCTTTAATTAAATCAGAGCTGTCCATTTCTACTGTTCAAAAGAATAGCAAATTACCAACAGGTTATTTTCAACAAAATTCAGGACCTGACATTTAAATTCCTTTTCTTAGATAAATATAGAATCTTAATAATTAGTCCTTGTTCACTTCATTTCAATAGTAATAGTTCCCTTATTAGCCGTAATTTAAAGAATGATCAACTTCAAAGTTGTTTAACATTTAAGCAATACACAACAGAAATGGAACAAAATATTGTTACCTTAAATCACCTTAAAAATAGCTAGTATAGCACCAACAGCCGATCTCCAGACACTACAAATAATGTCCACTGCAAGATAGGTAGTACCATCATTATTTACATATTTAAAGTTTTAGGTACTCCTCACATTCTTATAATATGCTACATATCCATCAAATAAGTTTTTTTTACCAGCAGGATATATAAATAATTCTTTACTATATTTAACTATTCCTGTTTTTTATTTTATCTTCATTTAATTATATAATAAATACATACTAGAGGAAAGTATTGATAGGTCTGTGTGAGTGAGAATGTGGTAACTCTAGCTCATAACATAATTTCTTATGAAAAAGGACAAAGAAAATAAACTGAAATCTTCATATTAATAAATTTGACAAACACCCAATTATGTCAATCATAGCACCTAAAATAGCACAAGAAAATTCTTAAACAATTTTCAATGAATCAATGGCTGTCAAAAGAAAATCTAATAATTTCTCATTAGTATATTGATTAATTAAAGATTAAATAAAACTACATTAAATTCATTCAATAGATCCAAATAAATCAAATTTTTCAGTACCTATTCCAATAATTTTATCAGAACTAACAGAAAGGCAACATGAATATCAAAGTTCCCTATTTCTTCCAGCAAGAAACAACATATATGAGAGCGATAAATATATTCTTCCTGTATGAGAACAACAAAGAGTAAATCAGTCCACCAAAACCTTGAATATATCAATTTCCAAAAAAAAAAAAAAAAAAGGATACGTAATAGAAACTTTTCCCAAGGTTCGAACATACAAATGTTTGTGATTAATTCATATTGCAAATACCAATACATAAAATAATCCTTTAATAACTTTAACATTGTAAAAAACGACGGTTAGACAGCCCATAAAACATGACAACTGCAACTCATCCAAACCTCACACTTTGCTTTAGATAACAATGTATTCGACTGTTTCGTTCACGACTTACTTAAGACATAGAAGTTAGTCACAAAAGAAAAATGAACTCTACCGATGGCTCAGTAAAATTAGATATTTTATTTTTAAAATGTCAGCTATTTTACTTTTGCACATTGTCAAGTGCATAGTAAATTTATCAAATCCAAGTTATCCTTATTTAAAGACTTGTGCGTACAATACAAGTTTCAACTTGTTTTTTGTTAGAGCTGAATACCTCGTTCAAATAGTTTTATTCAATTCTTAGATTCTTAAATTTTTCCAGAATAATGATTTTAAGCTTTTTTTTCTGAACTTAACACAAAACCAGCTACAGAACTTTCAAAATAGTTTTTTTTTCTATCTCACAACATGCATACTTTTTTTTTTTTTTTTCCAAAACACACATGTTTGAACTATGTATGTACCTCACAATATAAAAACAAAAACAAAAAAAAATCAAAATCTTTTGTGTGGCTGTTTTTGGTACAATTTGACTGACCTACGAGAGTTGCTATGAAGATGATTTCCACGGCACTATAGTTGTTTTGAATAGGTTTATCAATATATTTTTGACCAATGAGAGTGTGACCTAAAAATAAAAATTAGCAGGTACATTGAAACTAGTCTTAATTTCTATATAAGCGTTATATTAATCTCCAATTGGCCAAGTCAAACTTGATTTGAGTTTTAATTTTGTAGGAATTTACATTTAATCTATTTTATTATTATAATTGTGATTTACAACAGCATTAATTATACTACAAGTAAATATATACAAGATAAAATGACTTGAAACATACGTTTAAAAAAATACCCAATGGTGATACTTCATTTACAAAAATGAATAACAGACTTGTTTTATTTGTTTTTTTGGGTCATTAACCAGCAGGACATATATTTTCCTTCGTTTAATTGACTCCCAACTTGTTAGGATGTGGTCTTCCATGCATGGCTCTTAAAATATGAAATGAAATGAAATGAAAAAATAATTTTTATTCTGGGACAGCTAGTCCCCTAAGAATAATATAAATGTACATTAAAGTATTAATCTTCTGGCTATTACGTCTACAAAATATACATCATACAACAAATTATACTGCATATTATGAATAAAGAAAAATAAAATAAAAAAGATGCATACATACACTTAAACACACGCATATTTATGTAAAAGGTAATATTGCAACCTTATAATTGATAAAAGAAATAAAATGAACTGAAACATTGAATAATAAAAAAATAATAAAATAAATAAACAGTGTAAATAGTCAAAACTTATAAAGTCGCGGTAGACTGATATTCAAGGAGATGGATAAATAGTTTATGCTTGAAGGAAGTTAAGGATTGGGATGTACGAATAGGCATGGGTAAGGAATTCCAAAATGAAGTAGCACGAATAACGAAAGATCTCTTGAAGGAAGTAGTTCTGTAGGAGGGAATGAACAGGTTCAGGGACTGGGATCTTGTGTTGATAGAATGGACAGAGGAGAGTGGAGTGAACATGTTATAGATATAGAGGGGTTTTTTGGTTCTGAAGGATTTATAAAGATGGGTTCCTAGGAAGTATTGCCGTCGGAATTTCGGATAAAGCCACTTCAACTCGGCATACCAGGTGGAGACCTGAGAGCGCCTGGGAATTCCGAAGATGAATCTAACGAAGCAGTTCATTGGTCTCTTCAGTCTCATCTCAAGCGTCTCTGACAGTCCGCCAAACACCAGGCAGCCATAATCAAAGTGGGGGAAGATAAGAGAGGAAACTAGGAGCTGGCGGGTTTTAAGAGGTATTTGATCACGGAATCTGAGGAACTGTTTGAGAATGGCTATGGATTTTCTGGAAATTTGAGAGATATGATTATTTCAGGATAGGTTTTGGTCAAGGAATATACCTAGGTTTTTAACAGATGTGTGGAAGATGATGGGTCTATGGTTGAGGTAGAGTAGTGGGTGACAGGTTAGGGAGTTGAGGAGATGTTTGGAACCAATGAGGATGGCTTTGGTTTTGTCAACATTAAGCTTTAGACCATTATTGATGGCCCATAAATTGATGCTGTCAATGTCTTCATGTAATTTTTGGACCATCTCAGGCATTTCAGAGGGATGGAAGGAAAGGTAAATTTGGAGGTCATCAGCATACAGGTGATATTTAGAGTTATGTATGGAATTAGGGAGATCATTGACATAGATGGAGAACAGGATAGGTGAAAATGCTGACCCCTGAGGAACTCCATGAGTTAACGGAATAGGCGAGGAAGGAGGTTTATTTGGGATTATCACATATTGGGATTGATAAGATAAGAAGGAAATAAACCAGTTTATTACATTTTCGGATACTGGAAGGTTTCTGATTTTGGAGAGAAGGATTTCATGGTTCACCATATCGAAAGCTTTTGAAAAATCGAAGAGGACAAGGATTGATATTTTCTGTTTGTCTATAGAGGATTGAAGGTCTTGGGTTATTTTCAACAGAGCAGATTGTGTGGAATATTGGGATCTAAAGCCAGACTGGAAGGGAACAAGTAGGGATTTTTGTTCAAGAAAATTATTAAATTGGGAGTGGACTATTCTTTCGAGAGGTTTAGAAAGGTTGGATAGGATCGATATGGGTCTGAAGTCCGATGCTGAGGAAGGGATAGGAACTTTGTTTAAAGGACGTACTATAGCTTTCTTCCAGGCAATAGGGAAAATCGATCGTTGGAGGGAAAATTTATAAATATGTAAGAGAGCTGGAAAGATGGCTGGGAGGCACAATTTTATAATTTTGACAGGAATTTGGTCAGGGCCGTAATCATTGGTTCTGGATTTAAGAATAGAAGATAGTAGATCATCGGGTGAAATGTTTTGGAAATAAAAGTTTTCAGGGTCAAAGATGCGTTGAGGGAAGCAGGATTGAGGTGGGTGAGGCATAATGATGGGATCAGCGAAATGCTTGTTCAGTTTGTCAGGAGTTACAGGGTAGATGGAGCTGGATTTTGAATTGATGACGGATACTTTTTTGAGGATTTTCCATTTAGATTTGGAATCAGGAGCTTGTGAAAGAGAATCGTGGAAATATTTAGCTTTAGCACGGCGTAAGGAAGATTGGGTGAGGTTTCGAAGGGATTTGAAGGTAGAAAAATCATTGGTTCTTCTAGTGCGTTTGAATCTTCTTCTGGCTGCATCTCTCTCTCTCATCAATTCTCTTATCTCTTGATTAATCCATGGTGCGGGAAGACGCTTGAAAGTGGATGTTTTGAGTGGAGCATGGTTTTCAAGGAAAATAGAGAGATTGGAAGATAGACATTCTACCATTTCGTCGATGGATGAGGAAGAGTAGATAGGTTCCAAGGATTGGTATAACGGATCAAGGTATGGGTTTATCTTTCTGGAGTTAAGGAATCAAGATCACGCCAGGTGGCTGTCTTGGGGATTATTTGCGGAGTTGGAATGTTATAGAAGATATTTATAAGGTCGTGGTGTGAAAGAAAAGGGAGAGGTAACTGTGATGAAGAGGCTAATTTATGGGAAGAATCAATAATGAAGAGGTCCAGCCATGTGCTGGAGAATCGTGTATGATGGGTGGGTTGAAAAGGAACAATAAATAGGTCTAAGGAATAAAGGAGGTTTGTTAGGTATGATTTATCGGGAGAATCAGATAGGAGATTGGTATTGAGGCCCCCGGTTATTATTACATGATTATACATTGGTAAGTAGGTATAACAGGGAGGATTCGAAGGTGGTATCAAATCGGATTTGTGGAGGACGATAAATAACGATATATAGGAGAGTGAAGGAATCTTGAAAAATTTCCAGGAAAAAGTATTCGATATGAGGAGTGTCCGGAGATGGGGATTTTATAAGGGTTTTTACCCTCAAACTATCATGAACGAAAACACAGACGCCTCCACCAATTCTGTCTTCCCGATCATGACGAACGAGGGTATAGTTGGGAATGGATACAGAGGAGGTGGGGATAAAAGGTTTCAACCAGGTTTCAGATACGGCAATAATGTGATAGAAATTATGAAGGAAATAGTCGAGAAATTCGTCAAAGTGCGCCTGAAGGGATTGAGAGTTAACGTGACATGATAGAAGGATATTAGACATTTAAAGGAAAAATAGGGTTTGTATTATTGAAGATGTGGGAAGCAAAGGAACAATAGTAATAATAATATGAGATAAGCGGTAGAATGCTTTCTTGGAGATACCTAGTAGTATTACATAGAACAATAAAAATATATTTATAAAGAAATAAAATATTTACTATTAGAAATAAAAGAAAATAAATAAATAAATGAAATAAACTTCCCAAAATAAATAAATAAGATAAACTCAAGTTATAACTAACTAACTTATAACTGTTAACATATAAATAAATAAAATAAACTTCCTTGTTAAAATATGAGAGAAAAAAAAATTCATCTAAGCAATATGCAATATTTTTAAATAAAAAAGAAAAAAAAAAGAATGCATAAAAGGGAACGGTTACTTCATTTCATAGGAATATTTCTAAATCGTCTGATTTGTTAACGACTATTATTGGCTGGCCATCATCTCGACGACAACGAACTTTGCCCCCTGAGAACCACACATAATTTATCTTGGCAGCGGTCTTCTTCTGCCTCGCCAACCAGTATAGATGGCGATTCGTTGTGGACATCTCCGCGATGTAAATCTGGTCATCGCTATCCCAGCCGAGGTGCCTAGTGGTGAAGTCCCTTTTAACTTTTCGAAGGCAAATCACCTCGTCCCGAATTGTCTGGCGAACGAAGCGCGCGACAATCGACGGTGGTCGGGGATCCTCTCCTCTATTCCTTTTTCTCTCCACCTTATCCAGGTCCTCGGGCGAGATTCGTACGCCCAGAGCGGCTCCGATAGCGCAAACAACTCCCTCAGGGGATTCCCCGGATTTTATCGGGATCCCTCTGATTTCAATGGAGTGAGAGAGATGAGCTTGCTCTGCCTGATTAAGCCGAACCTCCATTGTTTTTATTTGGTTCTTTAAACTAATATTTTCATTTAACAGCTTTTCTATTAGTTCATCTTGCTTCTTTGCTCGATCTTCCATTATCTTTAATCTTCCGTGAATTTCAAAACTAATATCAGCCTGTTTGTTCATATTTTCCTTTATTTCCTTCATGTCGTCAAGGAAATCAAAGAAAGATGGGTGGAGTAATTTATAGACCTATTAGACTGCAATAAAATATTAACGAAAAATTCTAATGAAATTTAAGGGGAAATGAACTTCATGGAAGAATATTATATGAAAAAAGGATATAGCCAATGCAATATAATCTCTAAAACTAGGAAAAGCAAGTGGTATAGATAGGATAACACCAGAAATGATTATAAACAGTAAATAGTTCAATCTTTGTATCTTCCAGGAAGAACTCGAGGCAATCAACGTTGAAAAAAGAGAAAACCGAATTGGATGGGTC
Organism: Piezodorus guildinii; assembly: GCA_023052935.1. Lineage (NCBI taxonomy): Eukaryota > Metazoa > Arthropoda > Insecta > Hemiptera > Pentatomidae > Piezodorus > Piezodorus guildinii. The sequence goes on from CM041295.1 coordinate 43,437,885, forward strand.
GTCAGACTACGAGAAGAAAAGATCAAGTAGGTGAAGCATTTCAAATATTTAGGTGAGCACCTAAATAAGCAGGGCTGGGTGGAAGAAGACAAAATAAATAATTAAGTCTACAGGAAGGTGCCTTGAATATCTCAAGAGAGGATTTATAGGTAAAAGAGAGGTCTCCAAGAGTAACAAAATAATAATATAGATGGCAACAATCCTACCAACACTGGCATACCTGGGCCCTCACTACTAAGTATAAAAGCCAACTCCAGACTATGAAGGGTAAGGCGAAGCAGGATAAAATTATAAATGTCACAATAATTAATAGCCTTGATGTAAAATCGGTCGAGGGTCTTATTGACGAAAAGAAACTGAGATGTTTCAGCAATTTTTCGAGAATGTCAGAGGATAAAATGTCAAGAATGAGGTGGTAATAGAAGGAAGATATCAAACAGGAGAAGGAAAATTGATTGGAGATCATTGAGAGAACTGATACAAGAAAGTGATGCCTGGATCAGGCTCTACACACGACTCCTCCACACTGGTGGAGAGGAAGGATAAAGGAATATAGAAAGAAGAAATATCAAAATGGTTATTTAAAGAAATACAAATAATGGATAAATTTTATTATTATTTATACATACATAACTTATGAATGGTACATACATTATATGAACATATGAATTATACATACATATGAATATAAAAATTGTATTTATAGTAAATATACATTTCATATGTACAATATGCGACTAGCAAAAATTATATTGTTGCTATAGAAATAATCTCAATCCTTCATTTGTAATAATTCTCAAATAATAAAATATTTCATGTTAACTTCAGTACATAAGATATAAAAAATTATGAAAGAAGGGATCAAAGAAATTGATATGTAATTATTAATGAACAAACAACATAATTGATACGACAAATAGTTATGAAATTTCTAAAGAACCATGAAAACTTCAAGCAATCATACATATATATATATATATATTTTTTTTTATGGTTTAAGAAGATAATATTTTTCATTTGTTCACAAATTCAAAAATAACAAGTTTATACACCAATACCTTCTCTTAAACTGTCCACTTCATCTTGAAGAGTTTCAAATGTTATTAGCTGAAGTAACTGAAACAAAATTATGAAAAAACAAATAATAAAGTAAAATTGCAGGATTACACCTAAAAAAAAAAAAAAAAATAGAAATAATGTTGATTTTCTGCCATGTACCAAAATGGCTCATACCTCCACCTCAGAGTTATGAGATCCAATGGGATTATTGTTTGTTTATTCATTTAAATCAACATCGAACCTTCGGGTTCGGTAAGCCTATTATTATTATTCATTTATAGCCTCTTTTATGCTACTGTGGCTAATTGGACAATACTATAGTGGGAGTCCTAAATTTTGTCTTTCCAGGTTTCATTCGGATAGGGATCTTAAACAAGCACCTGACATTGCATAGATTCGGGACCACTATTTTACTTCCTCTCAGAAAGACCAAATAACCAAGGATTTTTTACTCCCATTAAAAAATCCCAGGGTCGCCTTCGGGCTGAAATAATAGAATAATTAATATTCGGGATTTTAACCCAGGACCTGGAGAACAGTGGACTGGTGCTCTATCCACTAGACCACACCGGTTTCTTCATATGATCAGCTATTAACAATATAATATTAAAAATCAGCCTAGGACCAAAAAGTTCTGCTTAACAACTGGAAATATAATTAAAAAAATATTTATTGAACTTAATCAAAATCTGTTACATAAATTATAGAAAAGACATAAATAAAAATAATATTTTATTATTAGAAATGTCTACCAAAATGTAGAAAAAGACTGGTTGGCTTTAATCGTTAATAAAAAGCTCTTGTCTCTTTTTTCATGCTTAGTTCCAGAATACAGGTCATTAATGAAATAATGTTATTTCAAAACCAAGCATTCAACACATTAAAAGGTATTTATATCTCTATGAATTTTTTAAAGAGGTATTCCATCCTCCATGTATTTGGAGTAATAATGGACCAAGAACAGGTAATATTAGATGACGTTCTTCAACAGAAAATGTTATTATTCGGTTCTTCCTCATAGCTCAGAAAGAAACATGATTTATTTATAAATTTAATTAATTAATTTTTTACAAAATTCTTTAAATTTTCAATTAATTTTTAACATAGGCAGATTACTCTGTCAAATTCCTTATCTCTATGGTCTTTCATTAATGTGTAGATAGAATTCAAAACATTAAAGAAGGCATTTATAAAATTGAACATTTACGTTGAGTATGGCAAGCGATTTATTATGTCCACATCCCAACCAATTCATCTACTTGGAAACTGCTATCAATAAGCTCTCTTTTGATTTGTTGATATTTAGCAAATTTTTCTCATGTAACTTCAAGACCATCATAACAGAGACAATATGAAAAAACACCAAATTCGGATATTCAGAACAAACAAAAAATTAAAATTAGTCAGGTTTTGTTCATCTATATCAGTATTGCCTCCACAACTGCAGGCAGGGTTGACAAAAAAATACAAAACTTACATGAATTACAAATTAAACTGTGAATAGAACAAAACAATCTGCAGAAAAGTTAAACAATTTCGACACACTTAGTTGGTCGTTTTCTTAAAATAATTTATTTAAACTCAAATGTAATAGGGTTTATACCTTCAAAAAAAAAAAAAGATTTTAGAAAACTATCATGTAAGTCTTTTAATGTCAACAACTACTCAATTTTCTTATATTCACCAAATACCAAACAATTAAAAAAAAAAAAAAATTACCAAACTTGACCTTTTAAGTAATTGAGACGTTGATTTCTAAAAGGTACTAACGGCCACTTTTTACGAAATTGATAGTTTGACATATTTTTATTCTGGTTATTTAGTTTTATCTAAATCTTATATTTGAATTTATCTAATGAACACTCAAGTCCTTTAAAAACACGATTTAGAAATGCAATTATTTTCTAAAGGTACTAATTACACACTTAGTTTTGTTCCTAATCATACCAAAACATTTCATTCCATTACTTTAAAATAGTGTTATTAATATATTAAAAAAATAATTTTAGATTTAAATGCAAAAAGAATCGATAAGTTGGTTTAATAATATAGTAATGGTAGATTTTCGCACTTCCTGTAAAATTTCCTAGAATGGATATATTTGGAAATCAATGTCTCAATTGTGACTTAAGTTTTACAAAAACATGAGTTTGTAATGAAGAGTGTGACCAATGTAAAGACATTCATATTTATGGTCTAAGATGAGAGTACTTATGGTCTACATGAACAAACATTTTCTTATTAAGGTGATGTTAGTTCATGGATTCAAAAATCAAAAAGGTATTGTTTAAAGCAAACAGGTAGTATATATAAGTAATGATATACATTCAGTAAATATATTTTCTTACCTTGGCACCTTCAATGATTCTTTTGGCATGTTTTATAGGAAGATAATAAACAGAATTGGCTAAAGTTTCTGGATCACTTTTTGCTATAATACTCAAATCTTTGAACCCAGCATTGTAAAGGAGTTTTGCTCTTCCCTAAAACATTAAAACTTGACAAGACATTTAAATAACAAAAAATAAAATAATAATAATGGAATATATAAATCAGAAATAAAATACGAGCATATATAGTTACAAAGTAGATGTAACATAAAATGTATAAATGAGAAAAATATTAAGTTCCATCCTGATAGGATGGTATAATAGAAAAACCTATAGAAGTTTATAAAGAAATAAAAGACATCCAGTACTCATTTATATGATAACTTTTCTTTTCAAACATTTCTGTAATTAAACCATAGGATTATAAATTACATTATTAAACAAGTCAACATAGAATTAGTTTCTAAACTCTTTTTTATCCACTGGAATAAAACTACAGCTCAAATATACTATTGGAAGAACCAACCCCTAATGTTTAATTGTTTTGTCTATTATCTTCTTTTTTTAATAATTTAGTCTGATACATAAATCATCTATTTACAAATATTTTTTGGAAACTTATAGTATCCACTTTTAGGATTTTACATTAGATTATAACCAATTTCCAGAAATACCAATAGTTGACTAAGAAGATTTATCTATTGTGGGTTAAGAAAGATTACTTCTGTTTTCACTGGATTTTAGAGAAATTTCAACTAAACAACCACTGAAAGATCCTGTCATAATCCTTATCTATCTCGATTTCTATAAATATTAATACAAAAGCAGCTTTTAATAGGTAATCAAATTATAACATGTACAAAACAATAAGCATTATACAGCAGTTTAATGTTTAAAATAAAAAAATCTTATAACATGTTCTAGATGCAAAACAAATTTATTTAGCTAAAATAAGAACAATTTACCTTATTTACAGCAGGTAATTCCAGAAGTGGCAACAACTCAGGAGAACAGCAGAAGCCAAGTTGTTGAGGAAAGTTCCCAAGTAAATTCACAAAACATTTCAATTCAACAATCACCTTAAAATTAAATATAACATTACTCATAAGTTCCAGCAGAGCTTAAAAATGTCACAAATCATCATCAAAGTATTGGGTTGTGTCACATGAAATGTCCGTTTTCAAGGTAAAGGATTTTTATTAAAAATATGATATGAAAACAAGATAATTTTATTCGAAGTATTTACCTCCTTTTTCTACACATTTTTCCCAACGTGATACCAACTTTTTTATCCCCCAACTGAAAAACTCTGAGCTTTGAAGTGAAACTAAATCTGAAAACGCACTTTTTACTTGATCATTATTTTCAAAAAGTTTTCTTTTGTCGAAGTTGTCTAAATTCCTGAACAGGTGGTAATCTGTTGGAGACAAGTCGGGAAAATATGGTGGGAGCAGAAGAACTTGTAGCCCAGTTCTTTCAATTTTTGCACGGTATGTTTTGAAACATGGGGTCTTGCTGCCGCTCAGTGAGATCATGAGGAACCCATGTATCGAGCTTTTTTACTTACTCAATACACTTTAAATGTCTGGAAATGGTAGATGCACTTGCATTTAGTTGTGCTGAGAATTCTTTAACTGTTTGGTAGGGGTTTCCTTCTACTGTATGTTTGAGGATATCGTTGATCTTCCTCGGGGCAAGTTTTCCAAGTCAGTATCCCCAGCTGAAAACTTAGCAAACATACGGCGAATGGTCCGTTCATTAACACTCCCTTCCCCAAACGCCTTGCAAATATTTCTAGCGGCCTCAGCTGCTGAATGGCCGAGTTTAAACTCGTACAAAAATATTACTCAAAAATCGCGTGTTTCCATGTTCATATTTGGAGGTATACTAAAAAGTGAGTAATTGATTGGGAAGCTAATGTTTATAATACAAAGGTAGAGGATTAGTAACTGTTTACTTTAAATATGTAAAAATTCGGAAGAAAACAACAGAGACCTGCAAAATCCTTTATGTATTTCAGAAACTATAAAAACGGGCATTTCATTTGAAACAACCCAATACAAGTAGTTAAACACAAGTAAATGTTTCTGCTGAAATCAAAAGCTATTACTGTTAAATATTTAGAATAACATTTTGGTCACTTTTTTTTTGTTTTTTTTTCGTTCTCCTGCCATCCATGGGTTCGTTCTCCAGTCCTTCATAGGGTTTCTTGGACCACTCCTCTTAAGAATTAATTACTTAAGAGTTTCAATAGAAACATGTGTATTATTAAATAATCCATAATATTATTATCTACCACAATCAGTTAGCTTTATCGGCTTTTGATCACTCTCTGTTAACTTTCAAAATTTTGTGTATAAAATAATATTTTTTAAAAAATCTTAAGCTTTCCAACGGTATATTACTTATGTTCTTATGTTCAAAAACACAAAAATTGCATGAAAAATATTTTTGCTCTTTTCTCCTTTCTTTGAATATCGAATTCGTTCAAATTATACATTTATCCGTTTTTTTATCAATGCTAACAAGATTATATGGTTAATTTATTCAAATCTTCAAAAGTAATGGTACTTTAGAGGAAGAAAATTCAAACTATCGGCATTTCAGCCTTGTAAGACTATTTCAATCAGAATGAAACCTACATCATAGGCCGTTTTTGAGAAAATCGAAAAAAGTTGCAAATTGCATGGTATAAAGTAGATAAAGTAGTTCTGGTCAGCCGATTTCAAAGAAAAAGTTGCTGTGACATCTCGGGCCTATAGTTGTCTTAAATATGAATTTTCAGTTTCATAGGACATTTCATTTTTGCACTAGACTTACCGCATGCACACACACCACACAACACACCACACATGCACACACGCACGCTCACATACACACACACATACAGACCTTTTTGTGAGACTTGGTTATTTGGACTTAGGGGACCCTAAAACGTGTATTTCCATTGAAAACTGGAATTCAAAAATTTTCACGATCGCAACACTTTCCCTTAATGAGTTATCAAGAGTCAACAGTAATAAATTTAGTGGGCATGGATACTAGGTTTTTCTGGATCTATTACTGTATATCAACAGTTTGTGATTGAAGTGTCTAGTATATTGACAGCTGTTGTTTGAAGAGATGTTTTAGAATAACTAAGTCATGCTATGACTTACATCCATGAGCAGTATGTAACAGAAGATTGATTCTAAATTGTAACAATACAATAAATAAATGATGTGGAGCTATCTAGTACCAGAATAAGAGACATTTTTATTTGGAACATCAATGATGTATTGCTTGCTACATATAAAAGATTAATTCTTCAATTGTTTTTCAAACCATTATGGGTACACATCCCCTCCACACACACCTTAGCCTCTCCTCACTGTCTTTGTCCCAGCAAGACCTCTTCTGTAATCTTGAATTAGTACTCAGTGCTTCCTGTCTGTTTCCTCTTAATAGTGAGACATTAAAAGCCAACCCAGCCAGGCCTGGCCTACAATATTGATCGCCACAGCAACTTTTTTTTGGAGTAGCAATTGAGCCACCAACTAGTTCTACCAACCATCATCTTGAATCAGTGTTGATATTTTTTTTTTCTTCTCTTTCTCATTTGTCTTAATTAATAATTTTTTTTAATCCAACATTATTTATTTAAAGTTTATTTGTTTGTAATTATACTGGTAAAAATTTTATGTTATGTTTATTTAATTGAAAGTGTATAACAATAATATCCACTTTTTTTAAATTATCATTCTGATTAAAAACAAAAAAATAAAATATTTTTTGATAACACTCCTTGCCCTACACCATTGATCTGCAAAACTCCTTTTCTTATGCTTAAGAAACCCAATCTTTCTTTAGGGGTATAGATCATAGCTTCAGAAAACAGTTCATTAACTGGTGATGTTTTAAAAGATTCTTAAAACACATTTTAATCACCAAATGTTGGATGACATTGAGACTATTTTGGAAAGAGATAATCTTCACTTGAATAATGACTCAGTAATCCAAAATGAGACAGTCAAGGAAGTAAATAATAAGAGCATTGATAACAAACTATCAAGTGTGCTATCAAATTCATTTAGCTGCCTAAAGACATTCTCAGATTTTCTTTTTACATTGAGTTTAGAACTCATTTAATGGTATATCACAAGAAAGATAGGTCCACAGCACGGAAAAGGAGATAACTATGAGTTAAATATATGTTTTAAGATGCTATAATTTTTTCTATTAAGAATATATTCATCATTTATTAATACATATTTTTATAAGAAAAGTACATAAATTAATTCAGAAAATTAGCAAAAACAAATAATCAGGTCAGAACACTTACTTCACAAAAACGGATAACAGAAGATGCAAATGAAGAACTTGTTGATAACAAATTATAAACAAATCCTCTAGAAAGCTTGTACTTTTTAGAAACATTCCAAACATTTTGTCCAGTCCATAATTCGTGTAAAATCAAACTAACAAAAAACCTTTTCAGAATTTTTTCTGGAAGAGCCTAAATTAAAAATATTCAAATGTATTAGGAACAATGGCAGTATAATTTTTTTTTTAAATTTATTATAGAGATATTTACAACTTTATTAACAAAAAAAAAAATACATCAAGTAAATGAGAACATTAAGATATGGAGATGATAGGCGTGAGAAGAAACTACCAAGTAGTAGCAATTCAAAATTTATTCAGATAAGTAGGTCTCGAGGTCATCGACTTTTAAGCTGCCTCCGATGATGATCAGGAATAGAGGGAGATGAGAGATTTTGGACAAATGGGTTTGGGTGGACTAGTAATTTGGAGTGAAAGTAAGTATATCTAATTCAGGTTAAGTCTGCAACTAATGGGATATTCCGTTCTTGATGGATTATTTTATTGGTGATAAAGTAAGGGGCTTTTAGGATCTTTTGGAGGGTTTTGGATAGCAAGGATTAGATGCAAGAGGAATTTGATGGCTAGGTGGATCCCCATAGTTCAATTCTATATGTCCAAATAGGCCTAAGTATGGTAATATAAATTAGTTTTTTGTAGTAGGTGGGAAGTTTTGAAAGTTTGTCAAGTAAAATGTTGTAATAAACGATATCTGCGAGCTGTTTCTTGTAGTTTCAGTCTAGTGTGAGGATTCCAAGTAAGTTGTCTGTCAAGATGCAGTCCAAGGTACCGGATCTGTTCAACTGAGATGAGTGGAATATTGCCAAAGGATATAGTGGGACAGGCAGACATAGGTTTGTGGCGAAGGGTGTGATTTAGGGTAAAGGTAATTTGATGGGATTTAGAAGAATTTATTTTGATCCTTCACTTTTGGTGGTCAGGAATAACGTGATTAATGTCAAGGATTGGGTATAGAAGTTTAAGGAGGAGTCTTTCCAGTATTTTGCCTGACAGGACGGTAGGAGAATGGGTTTTCTAGAGACTTTTCAGGTTTAGGAAACATTTTGATAATGGAAAATTTCCAAGGATAGGGAAAATAGGCAGAACGAAGGGTGGCATTATATATGTAGGTGAGTAAGAGTATGGCTTTTTTTAGGCAGCTGTTTCAGGATATAGATCGTGGTGATGAGATCGTGGCCAGGAGCTTTTTTGGAAGGTAATCTTTGAATGAAAGCCCAGTAAAATAAGGCTAAAATTGAAGTAATTTGGACAAAGCTGGAAATCATTTTAATACCTCTTAATGGTCCTAAATAAAAGAAATCTGAGTTTGCACCATCACAGGTTACGAGTTATAGGTGAAAAACTGAGAAAAGTGCAACAAATTTGAGGTTTTCCAGCTCCAAAAAGTAAAGCTCATCATCTGTGATGGTGAAAACTCAGATTACTTTTATTTAGGACCATTAAGAGGTATTAAAAAGATTTCCAGCTTTATCAGAATTACTTCCCATAAATATCTTTATTTTACTGGGCTATGATATTAATGATTTCGGATGGGTTAAAGTCCTTAGGAGGAAGGGACATTTGGAGAGGAACAGTAAGTTCTGCTTCCATATGTTCAGTATGGCTGGGATTAAGGATATCAGGATGCGGATTAAACATGTTCTCCAAAGATTTGGGATTTTTCTTCATCGTATCTCGACCAGGTCTGGGATTTAGTGAGAAGAGGATGATTAAAGATTTTAAATTTTAGTAGTACCTATGATAGTTTCTATCAACTTTGTATGTTTAGTTTTTAACGGAATGTTTAAGTCAAGTTTGTTCTCTAAATCATAACGAAAACTGTCCCAGTCAACAATCAAAAATTTAACCAGGTATTTCAAACAGGTTAAGGATGATACGGAACAAGTGGGGCTAAGAGTCCAAGATTTTTTTGACAGGAATATAAGAACAGGATGGCGCTCAAGGGAATAAAGGTTCTTGCAGGAAAGAAGGGCTCCAGAAAGGGTGTTGCGTGGTTTGAGGAAAGAAAACGTAAGCACCCGGAGCTCATGAGGAGCATAAGGGAGAAGAGAAGCTCTAAATTTGTGATATTCGCATGGTATTTAGGGCCTTTTCATGAAGAAAAATAAATAAAGGAATATAAACTACATGCACCAATGCAACATTAAACAAAAAATATACTTCTAGATCAGTCCATGTGAGGATAAATGCATGCATAATAGCTCAGTCCTCTAAATGTTTTTAAATGATTTAATTATTATTATTTTTTAGTATAAAAAATGACAAGCAAGCACATGCTTAGGCAATATTTAAATGTATTGACTAATATATAATAATTATAATTATATTATGACTAATATAATTATAAGAGACCAATGCCTACTGTCATCTCCTCGTGGTACCCTCCGAGGAGTCCGATGGGACTCAAAGACAACATAGGTGGGGGTTCGTCACTTTGGTAACGACCCTCTAAAGACACCCAAGCCAGGTGGAGGGTGCTCGAGCTGTAGCTGAATAGTAGGGGGTGTATAAAAATACACTGTCTTTAATCAACCCACTTGGGGCACCTGGTGTACCCCATTGTATCTTAATGCCCGCTGCAGGGAGAGGGGGTCGTACCTGCAGTGTATTTATCCCCATACTCGTGGGAACAATATGTCAGAACTTATAGGATTTGGTTTCAAATCTTGAAGGTCAATTGTATAATAAAAAAATATGTCAGAACTAAATACGACTTTTTCAGATAGCGAGGAGGTGGTTCGGACAGTGGAGCTGCTGGAGATGATTACCATAGAGGATTCTTCATCATCCTCGCTTGGCCGTGCAGGGACTCAAACGGACCCGTGGCCTGCTGGATTACATTAAGATGAAGAAGAAACTAGGAGTTCCTTAGTGACGCACCCAGATGAGGTAAGAGACCTTTCAGTAGCATTGGAGGGTGAGCGGGGCTTGAGTGGAACTACTGAAAGAACCCCCAAACCCCAGAAGATGAAGAAGCCCTCTGGTGCACAGAGGAGAAAATTTAAGAAAATGCGGGCTTAGACCAAGGATGATGTTAGGACTCTCAGAGAACCAAAATAAGGCGTCTCCTGTCGCTGGACTATCAAAACTCTTGGAGAACCAAAGTAAGGCAGCTCCTGGAATGAGCTCAGAGAAAAGACCAAGGACCTCACCTGGAACCTCTGCATCTATGGCACAGAGAGCCAGGAGTGTAGCTCCTAATGCTATTTCTTACGATCTAGCTGCCAGAGGGAGTAAGGTAGCAATCATCCCCACTCGATACCCAGCTGAACAGCTTACCTGGGAGCAGAGTAAGGAAGTTAAGAAGCAGCTGATCAGCTGGAGGAAGGTGGCACCCAAGCTGAGGTCAGTGGCTTTAACTATAAGATGGCATCCCTTATAGTTTGTGGCAATCAGGACACCAGAGACTGGTTGTCGGAAATCACCAAAAATCGTAAGATCAGTGGTGGCCTAGTGCTCCATACTGGTGTGATTGAGGAGCTCAATAAGCCTGTTAGTGTTGTTGTGAGGGTTCTTCCCTGGGGAGAGCAGCTACATAGTGCTCAATATGCATATCAGTCAGGAAAATCCTGTGAAACTGCTCAACATTTCTTAGTCTCCAGTATTGAAAAAACTCTGACTAACAGAGAAATTGTGGCAGGCATCTTTGTTGATATTGAGGGTGCCTTTGATCGAATTCCTTATGATACTATGGCAATAGCCATAGAAGGTAGAGGTATGGGACGACTGACCTCTGGATGGATTAATGCTATGCTGGAGGGAAGAATATTCGCATCTGAATTAGGACTCACCAAACTGTGGATGAGACCGAGAGGAGAATGTCCCTAAGGCGGTGCATTATCTCCACTTCTATGGTGCCTGGTTGTCGACAAAACCGAGCACTGCAGGTTTTTACGCACAGGGATTTATGCGGATGATATCGCTGTGCTAATTGGCAAGTTTCCGGATACAATCTCGGAATTGCTTAAAATGACCATGGGACCTCTGAGGCATTGGTGACGAATGGTCTTAGCATCAACCCTCAGAAAGTTAATCTTTGTATCCTCACAAACAGAAAAAATATAACAATTAGGCCACCCCGCCTTGGTGAGGTTGAGATTAATATCTGTAGTGAAGTTAAACACTTAGGAATTACTCTTGATAGTAAATCAAAATGGAACAGCCAAATTGATACATCTTACACCAAGGCACATAAGTGTCTATATGCATGCAAAGGGGATGTTGGAAGATCCTGGGGCCTTAAACCTAAGATGTTCCTTTGTTTGTTTGTTTATTTAACATCACTTTACGCTACTGTGGCTAATGGGACAATAATAACAGAAGGCTGTTATGCTTGCCATCCTGCTATAGGTGATCCCAGATGGTTCTTTGGATATATAAAACAGCAATAAGGCCCATGGTCTTATACGCTGCTGTTGTGTGGTGGCATAAGGCAATTACAAGAAAATTCATGCTTCTGCTTGGAAAGTTGCAAAGATTAGCATGCCTTATGATAACCAGAGCTATGAGTACTGCTCCGACTGTTGCAATGGAAGTTCTATTGAACCTAACACCATTTCACAAAGCAGCAGAAACTCGAGCACTTAGCACAGCCTATATGCTCTCTAAGTAAGGAACAATATCAAACTCTCTGGGCTACCAGAGACACGGTAACTTGTTCAGAAGGATAGATTCAGAGCTTGCTATGCACTCTGATCTTCAGATAACGAAATATACGGACACACTTTACTGTGTAGGGATTAATGTGACTGGCTCACAACAGACCGTGCAATGTAGTTAATTGTTATACAGATTGGATTCCTGACAGAATTAGGTTCAGGGGCAGGAATATGGAGAATGGATAAACCCAGGAAGGGGATATCCATCCCTCTAGGTAAACATACCTCAGTATTTCAGGCTGAAGTAATGGCGATAAATATCTGTACTCAAACCCTAATTTCAGAAGGGATGAGAGACTTATAACTATCCATACCAATGGTGGAGCTGCTATCGGAGCTTTGGGTAGCAACATCACTCGGTCCAAATTAGTGGACGAGTGTAAAATAAATCTCAATACACTCTCCCTGTTGAATAAGGTCCAAGTTCATTGGGTGTCTGGTCACTCACGCATTTTAGGCAATGAGAGAGCCGATAGCCTCACAAGGAGGGGTTCTGCTCAGTTACCCTCCACACCCGAACCTGTGTGAGGAATAAGCCTCATCTACGCAAAAGGTTTGATCAAGGTGGTTGCTATCAATAGATCCAGGCTATACTGTAAGGATACTGGAAAGCAGCATCTCTCTAAGATGTTTTTGGAGGGACCCTGCAAAGAGAGAAGTTGTACACTACTCTCAATGCACAGGATAACTCTGAGGAGGGTGACAGGACTATATACAAGAAACTGTCAGCTTAACAAGCATCTCCATAAATAACATGGGGTTGGTGGCCTCACTGACTTGCAGATTCTGCAAGAAGGAAGATAATACTGCCTATATATGTGATGATATAGGATACAGTTTCACGATTTTGGCAGCGACTGTATTTTAGATCCTAAGCTATGTGAACTGATTAACCCATACAGTTTGGTCAGATTCACCAAGGCAATAGGCCTGTATTAACCAGATAATGGTCGGTGCACAATAAGCCTGTTAAAAAAAAAAAGGCATTAATCAGACCTTTGTTGACATATGGCTTGGTAAAATGGGTATTATCACGTCAGATGAGCGAAGCCAACTGAATTTTGAAAGGAGGATTCTTCAGCATTTCTATGGACCAAGGAGAGTTGGCCAGACACATCTCAGGAAAGGCAATCTTGAAATATATAACCTCTTTGGTGAACCAGACATTGTGAAACATATAAAGCTGAAAAGATTGAACTGGACTGGCCATGTAGTCTGAATGCTGGAGGATGAGATCCCCACCAAAACACAGACAAATACCATTCATAGCACCAGATATGGGTGAAGACCTCATCTTGGATAGATCGCATGACAGGGGATGCATGGAGGATACTAGGAATGGAAAATTGGAGACCTGTAGCCCAACAACATGCGGAATGGAGGTTATTAGAGAGATCAAGGACCAGTACTGGTATGTTGAGCCACTGGAAGATGAAGGATATAATTATTCTGTATGACATTTTAAAAAAATTAACAAAATTTGTATTTTTTTTTTCCCTAATTACATAGTTAAAAGATTTACAGACGAATATGGTGCTTGAGACACCAAAAGTTATCTGAATCCTTTAATCAAGAAAAAATGAAATGAACTATTCAGGGTATACAACCTTATTAAAAACAAAAAAATGAAAAGCTTCTATTTCTTTTTTTTTTTTTTTTTTTTTATTTATTTGACAGTAAACCTGGCTTGAGGAGTCACAAAAAAATTCTATTCAGGGGTTCTAAAAAATTTAATTTAGAGGCCTGAAATAAAATGGTCCTAGATGACCAAGAGTATAATAAAATTTTAAATATTAATGAATACCTTAATGGAGCGCTGAGCCAAAATTCTATGGACTATAGCCTCATTGATTCCCACAGTTTTAGCTACTTGCATATTTTTGCTATTCATCTCACTAAACTGAAAAAACAAATGAAAAAAAAAGATAAAACAAGAGAAAAAACAAGAGAAAAAAAAGGAGGGATTTATTATTTAAATAAAGAATAACAATAACCAAATCAATTCTAGTTTTTGCCTTATCAGAAAAAAAATTGAAATGGCTGGAGATTTGTTGATAGTAGTTTACTAGTATTAACTTTGAAGAAAACAAATATTAAAAAAAAAAAAAAAAAAAAGAGAAAAAGAATAGACAAGCAGAGTAAGCACCACAAATAACCACATTATAATTTTCAATTTTTAAAAAGTAATGCTAAAGATTAAATAAACAGTTTACAATAAAATACTAAGTTTATTAGATTAGAAAAAAATTTATTTTCTTCAAGGCTTAATTCCCTCCATTTTTCATGACAAGGTATATGAAACATTACGAGACTTAATGGCAAGTTTCATCAAAATCATTGCATCCATTTTCTAGATATTGTAACAAGACAAGAGGATAAAATCATTCATTTTCAATCTATTATTCATTTTAAAGATATTGTAACAAAAAAAAAAAAAAAAGAGGATAAAATCGATTATATATGTTAATGAAAGAAAACAAAGCATAAAATGATGTATTTTCAAAGAATATTTATCAATAAAGTAACCCTTCTAAAGAATTATTAATATATTTGTTCCAAAGATTCAAACAAATTTTCTAATAAGAGTGGTGTGGTCCAGTGTATAAGGCACTGAACTAAGTTTTCTGAGTCCCGCCGGGCTCAAACAGGGCTGAGTCCCGATAATTATATCTTCTTATTCTCTAGCCATGGGGTGACCCTGAAGTAGGAAGATGGCTCAACAAGCTTCCATAAAGTGAATACCCAAAAATTGGGGATGGGCTTGATCTTGGGAATAATTTCAAAGAATATTTATTAATAAATCTAACCTTATGACCTTGAACAGATTTTTCAACTAAACTATAGAATGAGAACCTATCTGCTATTCCTCCTATAACAGCACCATAAGTGTAAAAAATAAATACTATTACAACTCTATTTGGACGGTACCATTCCAGTGATATATTTGTTTTTCTACAACAGTAACTATTACAGTGGAGTTATTAGTAAGAAAAAAAAGGCTTGATTGATCAATATACAGCTTTATTATTTCAAGTCACACAAAACTATTGCACCTAAAAAACTGGGTTTTTTTTTTTTTTGTTTTTGTGAAATCATCTCTAAAAGAACAAGGATCAAACTAAGTAAAAGTGAAAATGTGATTAGGGCCAGGGTCAACAGTGATAATGAATGTTTATACTGTTATAACTAATTAATTATACCCATACTTACAGAAGAAAACTATACCTATTGTGAGAAGTACATTCCACTCTTCCATCAGTTATATATAAACTGAATATCAGGAAAGCTAAGAAAATTTAATAATTTTATGATCTAACATAAATTAATTTTTTTTAAATATTTTTAATGAAACAGTACATATTTAATTTATTGATCTTACCACGTTCCAAATCACATCAAACGTTGGACTGACATCTTCCAGAACAGAATAAGGAGTAACTAAATAAAGCAAATGAAGGTCATTAACAAGCACTAAAGAATTCTGAGCTTCTATAAGATCTTCATACAATTCCCGTGCCACTTCAAATGGAAGATTTCCTAAATAAATTGGTAAAAACTGTCTGTAAGTAAAACAAAATTCCAAAATCTTATAATAAGAAAATAGATAAAATTAAAACATATTTTAAAATATTATCAACAAAAGTTTCTAATAAATTGTGATATAATACATTCATAGGGAAGAAATGGATTTAAAATTTTGTTTATCAATTTTATCACAATATCCTAGTAAGCACGAATTCTCAGATACCATCATTCACCATAACCAGTCGTGAAGGATGTTTGGCTTTGCCCTCAGAGTAGGACTGAATGATAGAGTCAAGCAAATATTAAACACAGTTTTAGGACATGAAAAAACACTAAGTTAACAGTGATCTGCTTAAATATGATGATCTTAACAGACAGAATTCAAATAAACTTTTTATCACAAGATAATATAACACTCAGGAAGGACTGATCGATTTATTTAATAGAAGTTTAAATCAAGATAACCTAAAATCCTGGGGAAAACCTAGAATTAGGTAATTAGTTTTCTTCAAACTTATCAATGCACAGATGGCCTGCAAAATTAGAAAAATAATAACCCACTATAGATCGATATAATCCCCATACTTAATGTTTGAAAACAGTCTGGTAAAAAAAGCATCACTAAATTATGAAATTACAATTTATTTTTCCTTTAACTGCCTTTGATAAATCGCCATTGTCACTTTGCAGACCAATGGTCTACTTCTTAGACCTAACTCAATATTTTATAACTGTAAAATTTTATGGTGGATTTCATTTATTTTTTTCACTAACAATGTTTATGGACATTTAAATAAATAGAAAAAATCAAAAGAAGAAAGATATTTAAATGTTTATTATAATTATGGAACCAGATGTATATAAAAAAATTAGTTGCAAAAGAATTAGTTAAGACTAAAAATAAAATTTGTTCAATAAGTTTAGCCATTTATTTATTTATTATATTATAAATTAGAATCCTTAAATAAAGCAATTTAGAAAATAATTATAGCATTTTGTTGATTGTTCTTGATGATTTCAAAACTTATTATGCATATTTCACTGCATAATTAAGGATTTTTTTCTACATATAAATACGGTCTTCAAAGATAAGAATACAGCAGAAAGGTGAAATACTTGTTATAGGTATAAGCAGAAAAGTGTAAGATGCCAATGTTCCTCATCAGCTCAACAGGATTAAAGTACTATTGAAGTGAATACCAGCATTTGTATAGAATAATTTGATTATAATGAAACTTAATTCACAAATACTGTGTTTATACTTAATTTTATGTATAACTTTGGTGTTTTAAAAACATTAAAATGGTTAAATTACTTTCATTGGAAACTAAATGAGTAAATACCTTTTTTTAACACACAATATAGTTATTATACTATGACCATCATACCACTGATAAATTCAAACAATCCATCCCTTAGGCATTTACTGAGTCACAAGAGGGAAGTTGCTAGGTTCAGTCTAATGGGTTTCCGAAAAAAATTAATTTGGTCATCTTAATATGCTGAAGATTTTTTTCCCTTCACCTCTATAAATAAGTAAAAGTAAGATGATCTACTCTAAAAATTATTAGTAGAGCTATAAAAATCATGTGTATCAAGTTTCATGTGAATTGACCAAATTATTCTAAAGTGCTAATTCCATCCCTCTAAAGAGCTAATAAACTGACAACATCCTCTCTACATAAAATAAATGTATGATAAAATTTAACATGCCAAATACAAAAGATGACCAATCATAATCAAGCCCAACTTTCTTGTAGAGATAGTTCCCCAGGGATGGATTGTTGAAATTGAAAAAAACGTAAGGTTGATATAGTAAAAAAACAAAACAAGAAACAAATAGTAAAAATAAAATATGGAAAATTATTGATTACATAACTTTTCTTGACCAAGCAAATAAATTGTCCTCATACCTTTGACAGCAGCCTTTCCAAAGCTCTTCAAAATAAATTCCTCATTGTGAATTTCTATCACACCATTTGACATTAGTAAATCAAGTGTATCCTGCAGATATTGTTCAATGTTTATACCTAATAAGTGTGACTGCATATATAAAAGAGATTTTTTCATTACATCCATGATTGATTTTTTATCTTTGACTAGTTCCAAAGATATTAAACTCATCAGGAAACAAGAAAAATCATTATTATGCAACTGACTACAACTTCTTTCCATTTTGGAGGATAAAAGTTGCCCCACCTAAAATTTAAAAAATCAATAATGCTTATTATGCTTAAATATTACTATTAAGCTAACATGGGGAGTTCGATTTGTGTCTGTGCCAAATTACAATAAACATTATTTGGTATAATGAAAATAGAAACAAGTAAAAAATAACAAGCATTCATCCGTTTCAACTAATACATCCTAGGAGCTGAAAAAATAAATAGAACATGTTTAAACTGCTTTATTATAATTATGTTTAAAAAATGACATATCAATATGATTTTTCCAGCAAAACATTTTTGAAATACCATATTTTTTCAAGTGAAAGCATTAAAAAATGGTTTCTTAATTATCAAAAAAACATTTATAAAAAGCTATTAATTACTAAATAAATTAGTGCTATAGATTATAAATAAAACTGGTGCTAGATTTTGGTTCAGTGCCCTAAAATCTTTTAATAGAAAAATATTTGTGATAGTGAAATAATAAGTATTAGAGTTATAGATTTTTATAAATTAAATGATTAAATAATAGAGTGATCTGGGATCACTTGTAGCTGGGTGGCTAGCGTAACAGCCTCCCATGCCAAAGGTTACGGGTTCAAACCCGCAGGTGGTCCTAGGATTTCTTAATGAAAGTAAAAAATCCTTAGTTACGCCGTCCTTCGGAGGGGACGTTAAAAGGTGGTCCCGAGCCTGTGCGATGTCTGGTACTCGTTAAAGATCCCTATCCTAATAAAACCTGGATAGGCAAAATTTAGGACTCCCACTGTAGCATCGTCCGATTAGCCATAGTAGCATAAAGTGACGTTAAATAAATAAATAGACTGATCTGATGAATCCTCAGAATGAAATATAAACTTAAAAATTGCATACTCCATGTAACAAAAAATTTTAATTTGTCCTTGATGGGACGAATGGAATATGGTAAAGAATAAAATTTAAAAAAATAAATAAATAAAAACAGAATAATAAAAGTTATTAACTTACCTACCTCGCGCGGATCTCATTACCGCGTATGGGGAGCGTCCCACGGGTGGCGGATGTGGGGATGGTCGGTGGAATTTCCTCGGAAGCTCCTCCCGGCTAAGTCCAATGGACTCGCTGACCAACAATGAGAGCGGCCCCCCAGGCTTGCTGGAGGGTGTGACGTAGGTTCGAACGCCCTACTCACATATTTTAGTTCACAAAATATCACCAAAAGTCATGGATTCCTCTGAGGTAAAACGCTCATTATCCGGAGGTAAACTAGTCCCCCGTTCGGGTCTCCGGGTGGGGACTGCTTCAGGGGAATCATGGCGCAAGATGAAAATTAGAGATCTAACAATAGGGACGTGGAACGTTAGAAGTTTAAATACGGCAGGTGGGTTAAAGTCGGTCGCGAATGAAGTTAAGGGATACCGCTTAGATATCGTTGCATTACAAGAGGTTCGCTGGCCAGGGGAGGGTTCGTTAACAGAAGGAAAGTATACTATTTGGTACGGGGGGAGCGTCAATTATTGTCTAGGTACCGGGTTTCTAATTAGGAATAGATTTCTTTCCGCATTACGGGACGTACAGTTCTTTAGTGAAAGAATATCGGTTGCTATATTTCAAGGGCGTTGGTTTAAAATCGCGTTTATAAACATTCATTCTCCCACCGAAGACAGTGATGATGAAGTAAAATGCGAATTTTATGATAAACTAGAGTCGGTTTACGATAAATTACCGCGAAATTACATTAAGATAATACTAGGTGACGCGAACGCAAAGGTTGGAAGGGAAGAAGTATATCGTCCTACAATCGGTAAAGAAAGTTTGCACGAATATAGTAATGATAATGGGACCCGACTAATAAACTTTGCCATTTCGAAAAACCTAGTAATCAAAAGTACTACATTTAAACATAAGGATATTCATAAGTATACGTGGACATCGCCGGATGGACAAACACAGAATCAAATCGATCATGTTTTAATACAAAACAGATGGCAAAGTAGCATAATTAACGTGAGATCGTATCAGGGTGCAGAATGCGGTTCTGATCATGAATTAGTAATCGCGAAACTTCGACAAAAACTAAATACAAAAAAGAGAACACCGAACTATATTCGTCCCGAGAATTTTCATTTAGTTAAATTGAACAACCTCGAAATTAGAAAACAGTTCGCGATAGAAGTAAAAAATCGGTTCGAAGCTTTGGAATCTTCAGACGAGGAACACGAAGATGTAAACAAACTATGGGAAGGGATCAGGGATAATATTAAAGAGGTCGGTAATTTATGTCTTGGAAAAATCGAAAATAAAAAGAACAAACCTTGGTTCGACAGGGATTGTCAAAATATGTGCGAAAAAAGAAAAACCGCTAAACTGAATTCCTTAAATAATCCAAGTGATAATAATGTGGCTTATTTTCGGTTAGTAAAGAATGAAACTTCAAAACTCTTAAAAAATAAGAAAAGAGAGTATCTTAAAGGCAAAATAATATAAATAGAAAAACACAGAAACGAAAATAACGTAAGAGAGATGTACAAAGGTATAAACCAATCGCGTAAAAGATTTGAACCTCTATTGAATGCGGTTAAAGATGCAAATAACAATATAATTGCGGATCCTTCTGAGATATTAAATAAATTTAAACAACACTTTGACGGCATCTTAAATACGGAAAATAATAATCAATCTCCTCTCTCTGAATATCAGAGCGCTGAACCATGGATAGACGCACCGAGTAAAGAGGAAGTCGAAATGGCGATAGGAAAATTAAAACGTTATAAGCTGCAGGAAATGATAATATCACGAGTGAATTAATCAAGGCGTGTGGAGAAGCGGGCGTTTTCAAAATACATTTTTTATTTAAAAAGATCTGGGAAACTGAAAAAATGCCAGAAGAATGGAAAGAATCAATACTTATTCCGATTCATAAAAAAGGACCGAGGTCGGATTGTAACAACTATCGTGGGATCTCTCTTCTCCCAGTATGCTATAAAATATTCTCGTCTTAATTCTAACTAGTCGAATCACGGAATACGCTGAGGAAATTATCGGAGATTACCAATGTGGTTTTAGGCGGAATCGCTCGACTATTGACCAAATATTTTCCTTACGTCAAATATTAGAGAAAAAATTGGAATACAACGGTGTAGTCCATCAACTTTATATCGATTTTAAAAAGGCTTATGATTCAATAGACCGTCAGAAGCTATATAATATCATGATAGAACAGGGAATACCTAGAAAGTTAGTAAACCTAGTAGAGATGTGTTTGTCGGAAACATTCCATAAAGTTAGAATCGGCCATAATTACTCCGAGAGATTTGAGGTGCGATCGGGTTTGAAACAGGGTGACTCCCTTTCACCTGTGTTATTTAATTTAGCTTTAGAATCTGTCATAGAAAAGGTGATGTGTACCGAGAAAGGCTTAAATATGGGTGACAAGATTCCGGTTTTGGGGTATGCCGATGATCTGGTACTGCTAGGTGAAGACACGGAAACCATACAACTAAATACAAGTGTGTTAATAAAAACCGGTAAAGAAATAGGACTCGAATTAAATACCGATAAGACGAAGTATATGATTAGTAGCAGAAACGGTGTCGATCTTGGTGATATTGATGTATCAGGTCATACTTTTGAACACGTAGAGAAATTCAAGTATTTAGGTTCAATTATAACTAGAAAAAATGAAATCCAAGAAGAAATAAAGTCCCGGTTAAAGGTGGGAAATGCGTGTTATTATTCAGTTGCTAAGTTACTTAGTTCGCGGCTTCTATCTAAAAACTTAAAGATTAGAATTTATAAAACTATTATTCTTCCAACGGTTCTTTACGGTTGTGAAACGTGGCCACTTACTTTGAAAGATGAACAACGGCTTAAGGTTTTTGAAAATAAGGTATTGCGTAAAATATTTGGTCCAAAGAGAGATGAGGCCACTGGGGAGTTTAGAAGGTTGCATAACGCGGAATTGCGGAACTTGCATCCTGTGAATATAATTGAGCTGATTGCATCGCGGAGACTCAAATGGGCGAGTAAAGTTGTTGGGCTCGATGACGAGCGGATTCCGAGAAAGTTGGTATTTGCTGATCCCACTGGTAGGCGTCCGAAATGCAGGCCGAAGCGGAGATGGGAGGATTGCGTTAAGGCTGATCTCGGGGGCTTGGGCTTGAATGGTGAACATTGGACGAGTCTGTGTAGGCAGAATTTGGTGGTATCGGCATCGAACCTTCGGGTTTGCTAAGCCTATTATTATTATTATTATTATTATTATTATTATTAACTTACCTATATTCAACTATACTCAAATCTTAATAGTAATCTTGATACTTTTAATCAATTTCTTTTAAAGATTTATAAAACTAACTAACTAATGCCCATTCATCAAGAAATCTTGAAACAATTCAAAATCAGGGTATCAATAAACCAAACTTGATCACCAAAGAAATGTACTTTGAGATAGCAATACAACAACTGAAATTTAAGCCATAAACGGACAATAGATTTGCCAACATGTTTACAAACATAACTGGCTCGAGGTCATACATAGAAAAAACTAATAGGACACCCTAATATACCTTCCTTTAAATTAATATTGTCATAACTAATTGAGCCATTTTAATCTAATTTCAAGGACTAGCTTTAAAAAAATCTAACAAAGTATTTTAAAGCTAATGTCAAAGTTCTTAAAGGAAAGAAATCAATATGCATTCACTTTTCCAAATAAATATAGAACACCAAAATTAACAATTGAGCAAAAAAACATAAAGAAATTCAAGATTTACTTTATAAGTAATGTCAACATTGAGTGTCTTTTCCCTATCAAGTTTAACCTTTAAATCTCACCTTCTCCTAAATTTTAGAATAAAACGTATACCGTTCATTTATTAAACAAGATTTTTTTTTTGATTAGTTACCTTAACAGTATCTGATGGTTGACATATTAGAAAGCTTTCACCACTACTTTCCAAGCCTGCTCTTCCTGCTCGTCCAATCATTTGTCTATATTGACTCAATGTAATAAATGATTTTCCAACATAAGGGGATCGAATAATAACCTAGAAGAAAAACATAAATTAAACAATGGTTTACCACTGATGTCCTGCATTGAGAAATAATAGATGGGTCAACCCCTCACCCCTCCCACATCTCTAGAAATTGCACATTGTTGTGTTCCTTAGGACTATGGATAAAAAAAAAATGCGAGTGAATCCCCATTATATTAGATCCTTAAAAAAAACCCGCCAGAGCTGGGATTCGAACTCGCAACCTGTAGCATGAGAGACTAGCGTGCTAGCCACTCAGCCACGGGCTCCCCCAAAGAGATTTACTTAATTAACTGAAATTTAATGAATCAATAGTAGTACAGTGCATTTAGGCACGAGATAACAATAGAATTTAATTAACTTTATAAAGGTAAGGGAGCGGCGTGGTCTAGTGGATAGAGCACTAGACTGCTGTGCTCCGGGTCCTGGGTTCGAATCCCGCCTGTGGCAGAATATTATTTATTCTGTTAATTCAGTCGGGGGGGCGACCCTAGGATATGGAGACCCTCCTGGGGCAGACCCAGCCTCTATAAAGTGGGTACCCAAATTAATTGGGGAAAAACCTGGCAGCTGAGCGTGATTAAGGCCTAATCACCTCATTGCACTGCCGTTGGCCTAGAAACAGTACGAATCTCTATATGTACTGAGCCCAAGACCCTTCATGGGTTGTAGTGGTACAGGTTTTTATTTATTTTTTTTTTTTATAAAGGTAATCATTATAAAAGTATATTAAAAAAAAAAAAAAAAAAAACCTGTACCACTACAACCCATAAAGGGTCTTGGGCTCAGTACATATTGAGATTCGTACTGTTTCTAGGCCAACGGCAGTGGTTAAAAGTATATTAAACTGTTCTATAACTCAAAAATGAAAGGTATTAGCAATATGTAAATCTAATAGTTAACGAGATAAAATTTATCAAAAAGACCCATTTTGTTTCCAAAAAATGACAAATCAGCAATTCTAAACAATATTTAGTATTGCTTTTTAAATTTGAATTAAAAATAGACCCTTTGGCAACTAAATTGTGTGAGCATGTTGCAACTGAAAATGTAGGAGCTATGCCTAACAAACTGAATCAGTTTTGATCATTTTTCAAGATCCTTCTACTTACTTAATTTCAACGCTTCCCAAAATCCAATTTTATTCTTTTTTACGACGACCATAGGTGATTTAAAAAGATTGTTGAGGAGCTTTTGTTTTAAATAATTTATAAATAATTAGACCAATATTAACAATAAAGAAGCTTATTTTTTTATTTAAAATTAAAATAATTTTTTATAAACATTAATATTTAATTGTTTTTTACTGAATAATAGACACTGCACATGAACTCATATTTTACCATTTACAAAAATATTTTCCCATGGTTTTTTTTCTTCATATACAAATATAATTTTAACATTACCCTTTGGGCAGGTAAGTTGATACCAGCAGCTAATGTTGAAGTACAGCAGATACAGTTAATAGTGCATGATAAGAATGCTTCTTCAATTAATTTCCTCTCAGCATTAGTCAACCCTTAAAAATAAAAAAAAACGAATTGTGAAATTTAATCAAATTTTTATGATAATTATACATAATGATTAAGGACATCTAACACTCATCAAAATCAATTCTTAATCTTCTTAATTATTTTAAGGTAAATAAATAATGAGCATTGAATTAAAAAAAATTATATATATAATTATTATTATTTCAGAATTTCACACTTCCTTAGCTTTCGCTGGGAATTTTCACCTACACGGACTCAATTAGTCAAGGGTTAGGCTCTAATTATGTTATATTTAAAAATTGTTGAGCAGTGGCTGCTTTTCTTAGAACAATTGTTTGCTAAACCCCCACTAGAATCTTCATTGGTTATTATTATTACGATTATTCCCCCAGAGGAGAGCTAAGGAACTTGAAATCACGACTTCATGGTTTTCATCTTTCCCTCCCAATTTCTCTTCATCCTCTCAGAACGCCTCTTTTTCCTTTCTTCTGTCCATTTTTTCTGTCACAATTTTCCTTGCTGGGATTTCATGTTTCCAATTTTATTTCGACATTCTGTGTGGTCTCCAAAATTGTCTATATTGCACCATTGGACGTCCCGCTGGACCTCTTTAAGTCATTCAGTGCCGCATTTACTCTTTTTTATAATATTGAATAGCTTTTTTACCATTCTTGAGGTCTCGATCTTATAAATGTGTGCGTAAAACTTCTCTCGGCATTTTATAATTTCCTCGGTTATTGTGTTATAAAAAAAACCTGTACCACTACAACCCATAAAGAGTTTTGGGCTCAGTACATGTAGAGTTTCGTACTGTTTCTAGGCCAACGGCCGTGCAATGACATGATTCGGCCAAGATCACGCTCAGCCGTCAGGTTTTTTCCCATTTTTGGGTACCCACTTTATAGAGGCTGGGTGTGCCCCCTTGTAGTTATTACTGAGTACAGCTTATAGATGTGGTGTGTGATAAGGGAAACAATCCTATGAGGGCTTGGTGACTTGAACGAAGCAGCCCAAGAACTGTTCCATTTAGCTATTGTCTCCTTTACTGTAGGATATGGGAACCTTATTCTATAATGGCAGGTCAGTCTGAGCCACTATCTTCATAAGGGTATCTGTTCTTTCATTACTTTCTATTCTTGAGTTTTAATCCACATTATGCTAATGTTTTTATATTGAATGTTTAGCTAAGCGAAATTGTTTCTGATTTCCTCAGTTGGCCACCATGGATTTTTGAATTTTGTATGGAATGTATAACGTTCATGTTGTCAGTGTAGATGGTTCTATCTGTAAATGTGTGTCATATTGGCAAGGAAATATTTTGTAGCTTTGAGAAGAGCTTCTCTGCTTGGTTGTTGGAACATTTTGACCTTAACCTGCATTGAGCTTCAATCAGTTTTCCATGAATATATTTTAGTAACCAAGCACATCTCATGTTACGTGTATCTCTATTCTTGCTCCCATCAGAAAATATTTCTGTCTTAGTTTTTAAGTCGGTTATTACATGTGAAAGTAGATTCGCATGTAAAGCTGGATGAATATATATTTCGCATTCGTAGGAGAGATCTATGTTATTGTGCAATACATTTTTTAGGCCTGGACCTCTTCGGAGAGAAACCTAATTTGAGCTCAATAATATTATGACGTTTGACCAGCAAAATTTGATAAAATGTGCATCAATCTATCTTTGACAATTCTCACTAAAACTTTACTCAATACTGGTAACATAATAAAGGGCCCAAACTTTTTTAGGAATTAATAATTTTCCGTTTTCTATAATTGAGAGAATTCTCTCCATTTAAACAAAATTTTATAGATTTCTGCAATGACATGGGGAACAAATTAAGCCATCTTTTTTACTATGATTAGGGTGACGTTTAATGACCGGAATATTTTTGGCTATTTAAATTGTTAATGGTATCCAGTATTTCACTATTTTGTAGTGGAAAGCCTTCGATTGTATTGGGTGGAATGATTACATTATGTCTCATATGGTCCTGTTGAATAGTGTCCCAAGGAATTTTATATATCCACCATTACCAGTTAAAATGGTTTGCAAAATCATTTTAATTTTAAGTTGGTTTGAACCCCATTTATACAGCCAGCTCCAGGCTGAAGAATTTGCAGTATCGGCTTTCCATAATTCCATTTTCGATTTCTTTAATTGAAGTACGTATTGATGATTGTTTTAAAAAATATTATTTCTCAAAGTTGAGTATTATGAACTGTCCCCTGGCATAACTTTCTACGTTGATTCCCTTGTTTGCTCAGTCAGTCAGACATATTACTTGCTTTAATTAAATTTGTTGTTAGTTTATTATCGATAATCCCAGTCTTCATTTCTTAGAAATGTAAGATTAATTGTCATTTTAGTTCTGCCAATTCAACGTTCTTTCCAACTGAATACAGCAACTAATTTTAAACAGTTCCCAATCAGCTAAATCAGTGAGGTAAATTAGACTGGTACTTAGACCTATGCTTTTTTTATTTATGGAAATTACGTAAGTTAAACAATCATGATCCATAAAATCTGTTTCTCTTGATATTTTCTAATTGCCTAAATTAAAATGTTATATTATAAAAATGTTTTCCTTTAAAACACAATTTTGAAAGACTTTGTCACAGAAACTGAGAAGAGAATATTAGTTAAAATGTCCTGTATCCCTACTGATATTTTGCTGAAACATTGACTAAATCTATAATAAAAACTTGCAATATGACCCTTGTGAATTCATGCAGTAACAAAATTATATCAGAAAACCATCAAACTGTGCATTAGTGAAATAACGAACTAACAATGTTATGGGGACAGACAAATAAGTTTGAAAAATATTACAAAAGACGAAAACAACAGAAACTCTGTGAGGAACACTTAGGAGTGAAAACAACAATCGTAAACAAAATAGGAAAAATTAATTGTAGCATGGAAATGAAATGGCCTTCTTAATCAGTTGTTAACAAATTGAAAACCATAACTTCACTTCAAACTTTAATTAATAACCAGGTTAGGTGAATAACAAACACAGAGAAAACATGAATACGAATTATGAATAACAAGATAAAGAAAGATAGGTCCGATCATGAAAGGCTTAAACATAAGATAATGAAGACTAATGTTAATATGCTTCCTTCATGTATTGATGTAGTAATACTCGAGGATGAGGAAATAAGTTACATAATAAAAAAATCAACAGGTATCAAAAAATTAGTCCAACAATAATATTGAAAAAATGTTGAAAGTTTTCCAGGTTAATGATGAAAACATATAAACTTTTTTTCAATATAAAAGGGTTCGCAATTATCAAAAAGAAGGTAAACTTGTTCTTCTCCCCAAAAGTAATAAAAATTTCTAGAGATTTATACATTTAATAAATTTCCAGTACAAGAACTTATGTCATGGTATATGCCACTGCTTACATAATGACTGAAAAATACTTCAAGAAGTAAATAGAAATAATAAGTATTAATAAATTATACCTGAGTGATGGTAAACAACACCAAAAGGAATAGTCTTCTTTAATACTGGACATATTATTCCATTGCCCTCAGATCGCAGAGCTTTGATTAAAGCAGATTTTTCAGCAGTCATCCATTCATAATTGCTTCTTCTGAAAATAAATAAATTAAAACTGTGAATAAAATAAAAATGTATAGCAATATTAAAATTTATTATGCAAATATAATATGATGTCAATTTTCTGAGGTCATTAATGATATATAATGCTCATAACTTATTTAAAATCATAACTTAATAAAATTTCCAACACAAGGAAGAAGATACATTAAGAAATCTCTCCTAGAAAAACCACACTTTTATTAAGGAATCTGTCAAAAGCAGCAGTTTAATGGAGTGTTATATATAAATCTAAAGAATGGGAACAGGAAATGGACAGAGGATTTGAATAGGAGATCAGAGATGTATGGTAGATATACATATACATACATACATATATTGAGGGTGTATAGTCGACGGGTAGAAACTATTATAGGTGGAATAGTCAGGAATCAGTCATCATCATGAAGTTTATGCTTGGACATGGCTCAGTAATGCCCTGATGATGGCTCACAAGCTTGAGCCGAAACGTTGGCAAAATTAAAAACTTTTCAAAAATGACTGATTCCTGACTATTCCAACCTATATATACATATATATATATATATATATAATATATATATATATATGGTGGCAAGATTCAATTAATTTGATAAATGAAGGATGTTATAATGTACTTATATCCCAGTAAAATAAGGCTAGAATTCAAGATTTGTGGGAATTTATTCGTAATTTGCACCATTGCAGGTGGTGAGCTTAACTTTTTGGAGCCGATTAACCTCAAATTTTTCGGACTTTTTTTGAGTTTTTCACCTACAGTTATAACTCGGATTACTTTTATTTAGGACCACTAAGAGGTATTAAAACGATTGACAGCTTTCTTTGTCTGAATCAATTCCCACAAATATATTTATTTTACTCGGCTATTATGACACTTCGAAGGATAAAGTAACTTCAACTTCCTATGAATTGGGGGATCTCTGGAGGTCCAAAAAATAAAATTTACAAAGCATTTCAAAAAGTTTTACATTTTAGTTATGCCTGAAGCTTCCATGAGACACCCCAAAACACTCTGCAGGAATAGTCGAAGGATAGTAATAAATATTACTATTTGAATTGATCTATAAACATGCAAAACATTGAAAACCCAAGACTAAAAGGTTTTTATGTGGAAAACAATTTTCATATTAAAACTTCACATAAGAAAGATAACAATAATAAACTCAACAGCAAAAATAGCAGACCACCATACATTTCTTAAAAAAAACACTGAAACAACCAACAACCTACTACATGCCATGTTATTTTTTCCATTTCATTCCATATTACCAAGTAGTGTTATTTTTTCTTTAAAACAAAATTGGAGTGAGTGGCTAATAAGAAGTACAAACTGGCCTAGCAAAAATAATAGCGTTACTGATCTATACTTTATGATGAAGCCCAGAGGATGCTATCTCTAATCTTTAGAAGATAATAATCCCTAAATACTTAACATATAATCATTCACATTTTCTAACCACGACAACGGCTCTAGGATAGATATTATATCTGCTGTTTCAGTGTTTTTTTAAGAAATGTGACAAAACTTTGGATTTGTCCAATTGCATTTCCATTTGTTTTAAAATCAATTCAGATTTATCTTATTGAATCTGGATCTCGTTTGTACGTAAAATCCAAGTAAGGTTAAATCTTTAATTCCTGCATCTTTTATACAATTAAAAGGAAAAAATGAAACTGTTAAAGTAACTTTTTTAAAAAGAAATACAAGATGAAGAGTGCTGCCAACGGGCAGTTTCTCTTCGTGTTTATTTCATGTGTTATATCATTTCAGCATACTTACTTGTATTTTTTTATACAGTTGTAAATTTCAATAAAAATATATTTTAAAAAAATACAAGATACATTCTACTTTGTTTATTTTATACATCTATTATACCTCACTTAAATCTTCTAAACAGGAAAACTAATTTAGTGAAGTGACTGAGAAATGTGCCCTTATTCTTAATTTCAAAAATAATTTAGTATATGAGAAGAATGGCAAAATAAAAAAGTATATGGTATGAAGTAATTTTTCAATGGCTTTAAGATGGCAACCCGAAAACCTATTATAATATTTTTATGAGAGCAACACCACCTCACGCTCATGAATGCGTTACTACTGTCGATAATAAGTCAGAAGTCCATCAATTAATGTATTTCATTAATAGCTGAATAAACACTGGAGGGTATAAAATAAAGATGTGGTACCTAAATCATCACATTACACAGCATATCCATTACGTATTTAGTATCCACAACTTAAAAAGAATAATGAAGTTTAGAAATCTCCAATCTCATTGAGATCAAAATCCTCTTACTTTCAAGAAAAATAAAACTTTCATTTTTGTGTGAAAGCGGAGCATGATATTAGTTTTTCTTATTACAATAAAATGATGTCAGTTAGTTCTATAATATAATGTTTACTGCACTTACCTAGATAATGTTTCACAAATCATAACTGATACATTTTCACAATTTGATTTACTTTGACAAAAAACTAAACACGACTTCTGAGGAACCACTTCATCAACCAAATTTCCAATACCATCAACATCAATATTACTCTTGGATGACTAAAATTTAAGAAAAACTATTACTACCAATAATAATCAGCATTAGAGATAAAGTTCTAGAATAACTTACCTACATCACAGGAATAAATTTTTTTTAAACATAAAGAAGGGTACTCTTTCTGGTTTACAATGAACAGCTCATCCTTTACTTTGATGTGCTCAGATAATTCTGTAGCCCGGAAATCTTTCTGATAGGTTTCAGCATTCAGAAAACAGGCAATTTCTTCCAGGTTTCCAATGGTTGCACTCATACTTAATATCTGAATAGAACCTAAATACATACAAAACATGAAATTTATATCTCTTAGCAAGAGAATTAAAATAATGTTCTATATTTAATACATTTCAGCTCTTATGATTAAATATTACCAAGTAATAAATTTTTCAAAGCCAAATAACATAATATTCCAAAAATAATTAAGTCCTTATCAATGTTTCAAGTCTGTATGTTCTCTTCTTCCAACTAAAGATTGACTGAGATACATTTGCACAAGTTCAAAATCAAGTGTCTGAAATGATGATAGGTTCATTCTGAAAACAAAAATTAAGTAGCGTTTGCACTCCATTAACTTAAAACCCCTTTACCTGTTTTTTTTCATATTTAACCTAAAAAGCCGAGGGGATAATATAATTTAAAGATATGACCTCTCAGATAGCTCTTTTTCGTTTTCACTAATAATTACCCTTCCATGACACAGATTCTACAGGTAGTTCTGAAGTGGGCACACAACTAACAACTCCTTAGTTACTAATAATACAGTAAAATATTCCATTAGAGGAAATACTAGCTTAAAAAATGAATAATCCATCACCAATGAGACCTTTCATAAATTTGTTTCAGATAAGTAAAATCTTATTAATGAACAAGAGCTATTGTGTTTCACTGACAGATTTTCCTCTACCCCTAAGCCATTGAAGAGAAAAGTACCCACTTTATACACTTTGGGAGTACTCAATTCCAGAAGCAATTGTTAGAATAAAACTCCATTCCATTAGCTGGAAGATGAATCCATGAATAGAACAGAAAATAAATTTCCTTTCAGAAAAAGGCTCAAAAACGGACTCAGGAGAGACAACAGTATGCTAGGAGTCATCTACTTATTCAATCAGTCCATTGAATAACATAATATTTAAACCTAAATTACAACTACCATTAGTTTTATTACCATATTAGACTGTATTAAAATCCACAATATAATTTATCCACATAATTCATTACAGAAAACAATCTGAACAATCATAGTTCAAAATACATATTAGTCGGAAGCATACAATCTAAAAATTACTATGGAAAAACATATTATTTTATTTTTTATCAAAGTACATAAAATAATAATATCTTCATGAAGTATTTTGTATACAAACCAGAAAAAAAATGTAGCTTCAATATTATATTTTCTAATATAGCTCCTCTTTTGTTCTCCCCAATGAAATGAAGTTCATCAATCACCACTAAACCTATTTCAGAAATCCTTTTTTCTTCAATAAGGCTGTTTATGAGGCCTAAGGCCTTTTCGATTGTGCAGACAAAAATAGACTTCTTCTTACGACGTTTTTTAGGAGGATATATTCCTTTATTTCCAGCATATTCTTCAACCAAAAACCCAAGCTCTAGTCCAAGTGAAGCTAATGAAGTTATCTAAAATCAAAGAGTACAATAAATTAATTTTGGGATAAATATAACACACATAAGACAGAGTTGGTCATATTCTATTAATTTTTGTTAGAATAAAGGGTGACAGATAAATTATTTATTTGTTATTCGAATAATATTTTATCAGTGAACAAATCATCTGTTATTCGGGAAAAAATAAATTTTATTCATGTGTTTAATTTTTATTCATTAAATATTATCAAAAACAGAAAGATAATACTTTTTTCCAAAATATTGTCTTGCAAGTTTTAAGTCACTGTTATTTTGTGTTTTTTATTGATGGAGGTATGATTTATTGAATTTCTATTTTTGAATATAGGGTTTTGGATCACGCATGCACATTACGAGTTTCAGTTACTTTTATAGTTTTTATTGCTGCCTGTATTATTTATAAGGTTTCCAAGAATGCTATTTCCAAATATAGCATCAGATTTTTAATAATGCTGATCGTTTTAAGTTTTAGTTACTTTTAAAGTTTCTATTGTTGGTGGTCTGTGGGGGACAGCTAAACATTCTAACATCAAATGCATTCAATCCAAAGTCCTCCGAACAATATTGATAAATGCTCCTTATTATGTCTCCAACTATACCTTACACCACGACCTTAATGTTCCATCTATTTCAGACCTGATTCCATCCAAATTTTCCAAATTCCACCAGAACCTCATTCATCCATCATCCTAATCCTCTAGCACAATCCCTATCCAGCTCCACTCATCCATATAACCCACCTAGAAGGTTGAAACGGCAGTGGCCCCGAGATGTTTTGTAAATACATATGCTGGAGTTCTGACACTGGTCAGATTCTCCTCTCATGTGTGGTGTGATTGTGGCTGTGGCGCCCTCACTTAGCTTCCACTGGCTCTCACCAGTGATGCGGCTGAGAGGACGGCACTGGGATCCTTTGGACTCAGCTTGTCCTTCCACAAATAGGGGGATAAGCCCCATCCGGGGTTCCCCAGCTGATTGTAAATATTGTACATAGGTATGAATGTGACATGATTTGTTTATTTATTTGTTAACTTCATTTATTTGTATTTATTTTGTCTACAAATTTTGTTATTGTATACGTTTATTTATTTTGATTTCATTTTATGTAATTTGACTTTCTTTTTGTTTATATTGTAAATATTGTATGAATGTGATCCTATAGCAATATTATTATTGTCTATTATGACGAATTGTAATATATACGAATAAATAACAAAAAATAAAATAAAAAAATTGTTGGTGGTATCATTTTAGGTTTCCAATGATGCTATTTAAAAATATTATACCAGATTTTCAATTGTGTATGCATATCATAGTCTGAAAATGATAGAAGACAAAATGCCCACTCTGCACAGGTGACTTACCAGTGAACTCACTTTCTGCATTAGTGTAGTTTTAGAAAATACAAAATCAGAAGGAAAACAAAAAAAAATTACCGAAATGTAATTAATAAGATTGTGTATAATCTGAAAATAAATCCTATTGGGTTGGCAAATAAGTGCTTTCGGTGTTTCTGTTGTCTTCTCTTCTGATGTTTTTAAGTCAGTATGATATACTCCTTATCTGATGAATTAATCCCTAAGGTGGACTGTTTATCCTGTTTGTAATAAGTCAAGTTGGTAATAGGAGATGAAAAAAAGGTATTTATGGTAATTTAATCTGTAGAAATTCTTGAGGACCTAGTAGTGAGGCTCTTAGAAGAATGTCAAAACCTGTACTGCATCCAAAGAAGATAATCATTTCCATATGGTGAAATCTTATTTTCTATGAGCTATTATCATCAGGAAAAACAATGGATTACACTCTATACTGCTCACAATTAACAAAATTGGACGAATCAATTAAAAATAAATCCCCAGAACTGGCAAATCGGAAGTGTGTTGTGTTCCACCAAGACAACTCTAGACCTCCCATCTCATTGGTCACACACAATAAATTATTGAGCCTTGGATGGGACCTTTTGCTCCACCCTTCCTATTCACTAGACCTACTACCTCCAAGTGACAACCACTTATTCCGGTCTCTGCAGAACTCCACGAATGGAAAGAAATTCCAAAAGTAAGAGGATATCAAAATCTACTTGGGTCAGTTTTTTAAAAATAAACTCCAGACATTCTATGAACATGGTATTATTCAGTTAATGGAAAGATGGGGAAAAGTCATATTAAATAATGGTCAATATATTGTAGATTAAAATCAATTTTATATCTATAATACATTGAGTTTTATTTCACTCTGAAAAAAACCCACTTAATCGCCATTAAATCAATTATTTGCCAACCCATTATATTAAATTAAAATCACAAAATTTTAAACATAAAAAACAAAAACATGTTAATCTAACAGCATTAGTACGACATAATTTAATTAATAAGTATCAATTAAATTTTAAAGAAATAGAAAAACTTAATATGAATGAAAATAATAAGACTATAAAAAATTTACAGTAAATTTACATAACTAAAAATATAAAAGTGAGGTCAATTTTGTAACAAACATGAAAGAAATAGAGATACATAATTTTAATTTTATAACTAATTTTTTGTTTATTTTATAACTTTCCACATTGACCTAAGTGGTTATTAGGGGCATAAATAAAAAATTTTTTTGAATAGTAAAGAAAAAGGAAAAATTATAGGATACTTCAAAATAAAACTGTAAGTATGATCAATCAAAATAAAACTATGTATGATCGAATAGGAAAACCCTAGTAAAGACAATTGGTTGTTAGGAAAACATGCTTTTTAATCACACTAAATTCCACAAACAATAAAATTAATTAAGTAATACAAATATTGGTTTCTAAATTATGTATTATATTAATAAGTGATAAAGTAGGCTGACACTAATGAACTGAAAAAAAAAAAAGGACTATTTTATCAAATGAATGATTCCCAAGAACTATTTAAACCCTATTTATTGTTTACCAACAATGTATTATTTATATCTTAAGAAGCTGATTTATTAACAATGGACAGCAGGTAGATATGTCCTCGAAAAGCGAACCAAATGGTGTTGGTTTTGAGAATTTTCTATTTGAGATATTGCCTTGGAAAAGAAGAAGTGCTCTGGGTGGGCATCACTTGAAACAGCACTTAAAGCATTTTTCTATAGATATCCAAAGGGGAGTTACCAGCATGGGCTTAAGCAACTGGCAGAAGGAGGGAAAATGGCAGTGCATCACAATGGTTGATATTTTGAAAATTAATGTTATGTTACATTTAAGAAAAACAATCACTTTTTTTTATACAGCCCATTATGTAGTACAATTGTTTGAAATGATAGTTTAGTTGTTTTTTTACAGATAATAGGCTTGAGAATAAACAGCTGTATGTAATTTTAACAGATACTGAGTTAATAATAAAACAAAAACAAAATGATTTTCAATGGTTAAAATGATTTTATTTTTGTTAACATCAAATTTCTTATTACTTTCGAAGTTCATTATATTCTACTATTATTCATGTCACAGAATCCAGCTGTTCGTTTCCCTGCTGTAACCAGTTACTGTGGTGTGAAGGGAACTCCTTCAATGTTCTCCTTTAAGAAAGTGAGCCATCTCTGATGTGGGATTGGAGAGTTTGAGAGGCAATACTAGGATCATTATGAACTGATAGCACGCGAGTGTCATCGGCATAGGTAGAAAGGAATGTGTTAAGATGGGTTGGGATATCAGCTGTATAAACTGTGTAAAGGATGGGTCCCAGAATGCTGCCCTGAGGAACACCAGCAGACTGGGTAAAAAGAGATGAATAGTAATGATTGTGGTTTATTTTGAAGGATCTGTCGGGGAGGTAGGATTGGATGATTAGAACGTCTGTTGGAGGAAGGAATTTACAGAGTTTATACAGCAGTCCTGGGAGCCCAGACTCGATCGAAGGCCTGTTCTATGTCGAGAAAGGCACCCATGCAGTAAAATCCACGCTCCAATGCAGACAAGACTAAATCCACCCCACGGTGACATTGCTGGATGGTGGAGTGGGAAGTACGGAATCCAAACTGGTGGTCTGGGATTATGTGATATGATTCTAGGATAGGGTATAGTCGTTTTAGGAGGAGTCTTTCTAGGATTTTACCCATGAAGGGTAAAAGAGAAATAGGAAGGTAAAAAGAAGGGAGCTACAGTGGCTTTTTGGGTTTGGGGATCATTTTAACTATAGCTAATTTCCAGGATTGAGGAAAGTATGTAGTGCGGAGTACAGAATTGTAAATATATGTGAGGAATAGAATGGCTTTTGTAGGAAGTTGGTTAAGGACTTGGGCAGTGGTTAAATCATGACCAGGAGCTTTCTGGGAAGGTAATTTGTGGATTATGTTCAAAATTTCTGAAGGATGAAATGCCTTTGTTATACTTAAAATAACTTTAGTATCCTTGACACACAGCTTACTGTCATTGTCTATGCATGCTTTTTATTATTAAAAAATCTCTTCCACCTCCTTCTCTAATAATTTTAAAATCGGAAATGCTGAGAAATTTCCGAGAATGAATAGAACTATACACAAAAAACAAACAAAAAAAAACGACTGTTATACGTTTTTTATTTATATAGCACCATTCAATGGGAACTCTCATCAAAAATATCAGTGAGGATCTTGTTGGTGATATGTTCTTTTAGGCAGGAGCACTCTGGTAGGAGGTTAATACAAATGTTAGACATGTTGAGGAGCCTTCTTGTCCTCATTCACAGTTACCTTTCCAAGTTTGTACTGCCACTTCACCCCACCTCAAATGCAGAGAATCACCTCCTATGAGTATGCTCAATAAGGCAAGGTTCCTCTTCAACTTCTCGAATTATACAGGAGGTTTCGGCAGCAGCAAATTCCCTTTTCCAGTAATTTCACACAAATACCTGAATTCTACATATTAATGTAATTTTTATTAAAAGAATGATAACCTTCACTGAGCCGCAAAGAGAGGCATTATGTTTACAAAATTATTCAGAATACTATTAGGATTAAATAAATACTATATATCCAATAACTAATTGGAATTAAAAGAGCGAGAAAGAATAGTTCATAAACATCAACTAAGTCAAAGAGTCACATTTTTTTTACTTACCAAGATACATGCAATATAAACTAATAATTACTTACAAACAAAAAAGCTCTATTTCTAAATATTTACCTTTTCCTGAACTATTGCTCTAAAAGGTAATATAAAAATTGCATTTTTATTGTAGACTAAAAGCTCTTTTATAATCAGAATCTCAGCGATCAGTGTTTTGCCCCCTCCAGTTGGTAAACTATAAATTAAATTCTTTTTTTCTTTAACAGCTTGAAGTTGAAGACAATCAATTTGCCAATCTATATCAAATGGGAAAATAATATTGATGAGTTTTCATAGAATTAAATGTAAATCTAACAATTTCAAAATGAAGACTTAATAAGTATAAACACAACTAAACAGTGGGGTGAATGGCTGATCTAGGATGACAAAAATCACTTTTGAAATATTGTAAATATATTTAATAAAATAAAAAGCATCCCATTCATAAATAGTAACTGATTTAAAAGTGACCTAACATAATTGTAAAGCATATTTACACTCTAATTACTCTAAGGTATATGTTTGAAGAAGTAAGCCTCCAGTCCCTGCTCTTCACAAATAACACTAAAATTGTATTTATTGTTCAAATCAGTGTTAGTTTTTCTTATCACTTAAGATAATTTCTGTTAATTTGGGTGATAATATTTCTATCAAAAATGATATACTTTCATTCTAACAACATAATATTATTTAGCTGACTTCAAAATCAGTGACGCGGTTGAGATAGAGGAGCTGGGATCCCTTGGGTTTGGATTTTCCCTCCATATATAGGGGCTCACATTTTTTAATAACTTTAAGAATGCATTAATGACACTACATTGTCTCAAATTATAAGTAAATTTGAAATAATTTCTTTTATATGTATTATAACGTTAAAAAAATGCAAATTCTAATTAAGTTGTCTATTTAACTACTGTATATCCATTCATTCTGAATTCAATGCATTCATAAATTTATTCAAACATTTTTTCTGTCTCTGTAAGATTAACATCATCTATCAATTATTGTTTACAAATTTTAATATTCTGTTGTTTTTTTCTGTTAGGGCATGAATATAAGAACAATAAATTCTCGAAATGTAGCCTAAACAGTGGTCTGCATCCATAGTTCACATTCTGGGGAAGCCAGAGCTCATGTAAAATGTAAATGCAAGGCCAGATAGTCATGTCTGGTTTTCAACCAGAATGCGACAACAGTTCCTGCTCAATGGACTCTATCCCTCACCTCCCTCCCTACCAAGTTAAAATACACTCAGCAGCAAAAAAAGCAGACCACCATACATTTCTTGAAAAACAGTAAAACAGCTGATATAATATCTACTCTAGAGGCATTGTTGAGGTTAGAAAATGTGACTGATAATATGTTAAGTACCTAGGAATTATTACCATCAAAGGATTAGAGATAGAAGCTCATAATAAAGCAGAAATCAGTATCGCATGCAAATTTGTAATAGTATAGTATAGTGTGTAATATACTACAGTGTGTAGCATAGTACAATGTGGTATAGTATAGTGTGTAGTAGTATAGTACAGAGCAGTAATAGTAAATGTGATGGATAATATGTTAAGTAACTAGGAGTTATTATCACCAAAGGATTAGAGATAGGATCTGATAATAAAGAAGAAATCAGTATCGCTATTGTCCTAGCTAGACCAGTTCGTACTCTTTGTTTGTTTATTTATTTAACATTCACTTTATGCTACTGTGGCTAATCGGACGATGATACATGAAAATAACATTCAAGCCACTCTTTATAAAATATACTTTCCATAGTTAACAGATTCCGAGATTCATATTATGCCCATCAGAAGAAACTATAGGATTCCAAAATAAAATATCAAGAAAATATTACACAAAAAAAGTCCTGTGAAATCTGTTATAGACAGATCTAATTATTTTATTTTTAGTTACTTTTTTTTTTTAATTGAGTTGAACCACACCTCAGAAGCATTGTTTATCTCTGAATGATAGAGTTAATTTTCTTGTTATAACCAGTAGCACTCCATTCATTATTTTCTGGCTAGACGTTTATCGATTATGCCAAACTTCAGTTATAGAGTAATTTTTCTATTGAAGTTGATAAAGATGAGGAACTAGTTTCAATTCATTTGAATATACTTAAAGTGTTTTCATTATTATTATTGCAAACTTTTTATGCTGTTATTTTTATTGTAATTATAGTTACTTAAACACTAATTAATTATCAATTTAAAATTTAATAGTTTTTATTTTCACAACAACATGAAGCAACAAATTAATTAAAACCATCAGAGACTTATTTTAATTTGTTTGTGTAAAAATAATAATTTCAAGACGAAAATTATGGTAATTGAATTTTAGATAAACATCTATCAGCCCAACTTTGAGTTGTGAAAAATTTATCATAAAGCAGAAAATTCATTTTCAACTGTAGTCAAGAGGCACAACACCATGTGAACTACAAATAACTTTTATTAATTACCACCATACATACAACTGTTTTAGTGACAATCAACATGCATACAAGGCAAATATGCCAAAAACGACATACCCAAAATACACTACATATTTAGATACACATAACATTGTATTAATATTCATAACAACATTTGCAGAAAGTGTTTTAAAATATAATTTTCAGGAATACTACTGGCAATGCAACATATTTATTAGTCTGATACTAGGTCTTCCAGAAACAAATTTTAACTACAAATGTTATCTTAATATAATAAATGATAGAATGATTTACATTGAATTACTTGGATTACAAAAAAACTCTCATCAAACTAATATTATTTTTCTATAGATATAAACATAACGAACATTTTTAAATAATGATTATCACTTTTTCAGTATTATAAAACAATGCACTATTAACTAACTACTTACCATACAGTTTGACTATTCCCTTTATTTTAAGGATTTTTTCCCAATACCTCTCAGGTAAATCATTGTTATGGCTATCTGCAAAATTATAGGATAAACTATTACAGTAAAATCCATTAATAAAATCAAATAAAGGGCCTAGAGGGTTGAAAATTGTAAGGGGAGAGGTGACTATTTGGTCAAAAATGTAAGTTATTTTTATAAAACACTGTCTACACACATATTAATTTTAAAATTAAGAATGTGCTTGGAAGTTAAAACATTCTCAAACTAAACCTGAACTGTCACCATTGGAGTAGAATGTAGAATATGCAGCGGGGAAGAAATAATTTTTGTTCATAAATTTATTTTCTTATGGGCCCATTCTAGAGGTGGTGCCATAAAATATACAAAAAATAATTCCAATGATAATAAGGCTAGGCCATTTATCTGGGCATGATAAATAAGTGCAGAGGTGCCAAAACGCTATATGTTGATATTCCAAAAGTTTCTCAGCAGATCTTAAATCAGATAGTATGCAGGATCTTTTAAGTTTAAAAAAATTATCCCTCTGACAACATAAATTATGATCCACTTCTCAAACATTTTCCTAAGTCAGTTTCGTTAAAAAGTTATAATACACAGAATACTAGTTCCACCAGCCTACATTGATCATCAATACACATACAACTCTGACTAGTTCATCAAGAAGAAATACTAATACTGAATAATTTGAGTTAAAACCAGTTCACACAAAACGTTTCCTACTAAATATTTTGAAACCAAAACCAAACTCTGTGTGTGTGTACATAAATGATTTTTATGTGCTTATTAGTGTATATAATGTGAATATCAAAATTCTTAATCTCAGCTAATCAGTTATTCTTAAAAAATCCCATTATTGTTAAATCGTATACTAACTAATAATTTATCACCAATATCAAAAACTCTACATCAAACCAGCTTTTGTCTCTATATAATCAAAATAATAAAATATACAATAAGTATAAGTAAGTAATTATAACAACGATTCACATATAAACCTAAGATGTTTCAATTGTATTACGTCAAATAGATGATATTATTACCACCATTACATTGAAGAGCAATCATTTTTCAAACATTTGCACTAAAAAATCAAACAACCACCCTTATCATTAGAAATAAATAAAGTTAACTTGATTTTTGTTTTTAAAAAACAATTTTCCACTAATGTTTACCCGCTTAAACCATAGAGGTATATAGGGAATAAATAGCTCTTTAGGAATTTATTGTTTGTTGTTGTCAATCGTTTCATGAAGTATACTTAAGACAAATACAATTTGCTGAAAACCACTGACGGTCCTCTTTAGCCATTAATGAGATAAGTCATCTGTTTTGGTTTTTTAGCGCTTAATTCCGGTATACGGTTCATGCATTAAAGAAGTATTGATGTTTCAATGAAATGCTAACTTATACATGCAAGCAGGACAAACGTTCATAAATATTCTCAATCTCAAAATCACAAAAGGTTTTATTATAAAATAAATTTGACAAGTAGGAACAGCGGAACTGCTGAAGGCACTCTGTGGATTATTTTAATCTAGCCCACTATCACACCTTCTGACGATTTGTTATGTGAAAAAACATTTGATCGAAATAAACTAAAATGTTGTGTAAAAATAAAGAAACAAATTAAAATAAATTAGTGCGTAACTAGTGTAGAACTTTCTTAGAAATACATTCAGGTTGTCTTTTTTAAGTATAACTCTCGCTGGGAAATCTTTGTCGCACGGGCATCGCACACGTCGTTCTGCGAACCTAAATTCAATTTACTGGCAGCCTTCTTTTGCCTTCGCTAGCCAGTAAAGGTGTTAAATTTCAGGTCCCATCTATTCCCCAAGTTTCGGTCGTCCCCGAAATAAATCCTTTCTTCACTATTCCAGTCGAGATGTTTTGGTGAAGAAGTCTCATTTACTATGCACAGACTTATCATTCGTCACATCGTCCCGGCGGTCTCATTGTTCTGTTATCGCCGTTGACTTGAGATATCCTCCCTCCTATTGGCTTCTTCCTCTGGAAATAGTCGATATCTGTCCCCCTCAGTCTAAGACGTAAGAAGGCTTTACTGCTAGGATTTTCCCCCTCATGCAGATATGTCTTTAATTTCTATATTATTGTATAATTGTTCCTGTTATGCCTGATTAATACGGCTTTCTAATATAAAGTTTTTCCTTCATATTCCAGCTCGGAATTTTGATTCAATAAAGTTTTCCTCTTTCGGCAACTAACTTTCTTGCAACTTTGGTTTCTCAATTTTTAAGAAATTTTTACTTATTTTTCTAAGGATCGTTTGACATCCTTTGATCCTGAATGTCTTCAGTCACATTCAGGGTCCACTTGTGAGGGAGGGGAAGAAGAAATTTCCTTACCTCTAGAATAAAATAAGAATAAATAGGAACTTATACTGAATGTCTATTTGTACCCGGACTCGTGAGTTACTGTCACAAAATAAATCTGTTTGTTTTATCGTATTACTTTCCTCCTCTCCTCCCAAATTTTTCATCCCCAAAAAATTCAAACGTTCCCTTCCTAACATATACCTAATGCGTTCGCTATTAGTTTGAATACGAAATATTCGATACATAGAAAGGTATTTATGTCTTGTGGAATATTTTGGAGCATAGAATTGTTCCATCATTCATTTAAACAATTTTGAATAATACATTTTCCTGGTTATTTGCATTTAATGGAATAAAAAACAATCACCTCAGATCTTCATCAACGTCCTATCAATTGTATCCAAACAACAATGGTATCATCAACATTTGAGATTTTTAAAAACAAAGCAATATCAAGGTCAAGTTTTTTTTAAATTTCTAATTACCTAATAAGATCTGTTCTCTCATCGCTTAAAATCTAATCAAGCACGCACATCTTAAAAGTTGAAACGAGTTCAAACTCGGAATCAGGAGCCAAGACATTCGCTCCAACACAAATTCCTGTTTATCAGAGGTTTGTGCATAGTAAGAAAAGTCCTATTCAACAGAATAATTTGTGCACCATTTTACATTCAAGACATTATTGGGTATAAACTGTAAAAAAATCAAAAATGGCAAGCGGCAAATTGACTCAAACTATACGATTTAAATGGAATGCTATTCTCGTTTTCCTTAAAAGAGTCTCATTTACTTAATTATCACATTATGTTTATAACTATTACTACTTTAAAGGAAGAAGATTCGAGATTAAAGGCCTGTCAAACTGTGTCGATAAGGAAAAAACAAGGCGTTAGAGATATAAAGTGTCATTTGGTAAACGATTTTAGACGTATAGCTATTTTAAATATTTAACTCCACTTTCTTTAACTTTTCATCTTTGATCTAGATTTCCCATGCACACTCAAAACTCATGGAACATCAAAATACGCATTTCATTGAATACTCGGATTCAAAACTTTTAGGGATTGTAATATTTTCCCATACAATTAGTTATTATAGAAAATAATGTAGAATTTTGGTTTAAAAAGAAACATTTACAACTGTTTCATTTAATCAAAATAGCCTCCACTACTTTCAATAAATTTCTGCTCAAGTGTTGGCAACTTATCCAATCCCTCGAAATAGAATTCATTAAACTTCAAAAATTTACTGTCACGTAAGTAGTGGGCCAGATGTATAAAACAAGTTATAGTCGGTAGGTGAGAGGTCGGGAGAGTAGGGCGGATGTGCCGGAGTTTCATATCTAAGCTCCAACAGTTTTTGTGAAGTCACACATGAGACATGTGGCCGAGTGTTGTCATGCCACAAAATGGGCCCCTACCGATTGACCAAACATGGCTTAATTATTGCCAATTTCTGATGAATTTCCTTAATTTGGTTAAATACATTCAGC
The DNA here is from genome assembly GCA_023052935.1 of Piezodorus guildinii. Taxonomy (NCBI): domain Eukaryota; kingdom Metazoa; phylum Arthropoda; class Insecta; order Hemiptera; family Pentatomidae; genus Piezodorus; species Piezodorus guildinii. The sequence continues at coordinate 43,482,087 of CM041295.1, forward strand.
ATTTATGGTTTCCAATCGCCTTAAAGCGGCCATCCATGGTCAATTTGCTAAGGTTAAGTTTCCCAGCAAGTTTTTTAACAGTTGTTATGGAACCCCTTGAATGAGAGAGAGAAACCATTAGATGTAAATTTTGTGTTGAAGACCCAACCCACAGTGTGACAGTAGACCACACAACATCCAGTGAGAAACCACACAATCCAAGTACCTTTTCTTGATGCCTAATATGGTCTGAACTTGAATATTCTCATTTGGTTCTCAAATGATAATGACCCCTTCCCCTAAACATTTTTGTATTTAAGCTAACAGATGCTGGGCTGAGAACCAGAACGCTCAAAAATGAATGAAAAGTGGCCATATGTACATCTGACTAATGGGCCCAGGGATTTACTGATGACTGAGTTTAAACCAATATCTTTGCTAACTGGCTCTGAGTACTAGAATGAAGGTTTAGGCAGAAACACAAATAAAATTTAATGGAGAGGTGATAGCAAATAGAAAACCAACATAGGAACTACCCAGTGTCAGCTAAAGCAGATCTTCATAGTGTTCATTGTTGAATTCCAGCCTTTCTAATTCCAGGTTCATCAAGGCAGAAAAAAAATATATACCATATATTCATAAATAATACTATTTTATTTACATCAACTCATATAAAAACGATGTATTATCTGAAGACATGTTGATCTATGAAATATACAAGATTAGGAATAATTAAATGAATCATTTAATTATTTTTTACACTGAGACTTATGGCAACATATTGCCAAACAAAATTATGATTAAATAAAATACAAATATTTTACAAATTATATTCCTTTATTAATAACTGTTAACAAACATAAATTTATAATTCACAAAAATCATTGCACGCAACATCAGAATTTTTAATAAATAACACTATCACAGATCTTAAAAACAAATCGAATGTATGTTGAACATACACGATCATGATCCTGTAAAGAGCCTAGCAGAATAAGCATGTGAAATCTGCCCCTGCATATATTACAACCAAATTTATACCATTTATTCACACCTATAAGAAACAACCTTATGCTAATTTTCAGCTCCTTAATCCTTAAGGTAGGGAAGTTATGAAGGGGGGGGGGGACCAATTTGAACCGAAAAAGGTGCACCAATCACTTTGCTATGGATGGTAAAACTAATTTGGGTATCCTCATGACTTGGTACTGTTGGGTGGGTGAGGATATGAAATTGTAATTGATCAAACAAATATTTGAGATGACTAATATATTTCTGGAGCCACCTGAGGAGTAGTGGCTAGCATTACAGCTTCTGTGTCTAAAGTCGCAGGTTCAAGCCCAGCAGATGGCCCTAGAATATTTTAAAGGGAGTAATACATCCCAGGTTATTCCCTCCTCTGGTCCAAATCAAACCTGGATAGACAAAATTTAGGACTCCCTCTGTAGCATCATCCAATTAGCCAGAGTAGCATAAAGTGACATTAAATGAATAAAGCAACATACAAATATAGCAATGGATCCCTGTAAAACACAAGGTCTAGAAATAAATGTAAACATAGGGTAGGTCAAAAATGGAGTTAATTTTATGGATATTGCCTTAGAAAAAGTATACATTTTTTTTTTACATGGGATCTAGAATAACTAATGCAAATGACAGTCAGTAAGAAATAAAGAAAAGGTTAAAAGTAGGCAAGTTTATTATTTTTCATATTGAAAATTGATTGCTTTGCATTTACATTTCAAAAACTTAAAAGAAAGGAATTCACAATACCAATCCCCTTACCAACTGTTCTCTTTTCAAAAGATGGCTAATCGAGTTACGGAAGAAAATGCCAAGTATTATGCATGATATTTACTCCAAAGAAAGATGATTCCATGGAATAATTTATGATGCAACATAGCGCAGAGCTGGGTGAGCCTTTAACAAAAATAATAAGCACTGGACCAGCAGATAAACATCTAAGAAGTAGTCCTTGCAGAACAAAGTTTCAATGGGGTAGGCAATTTTAGGAGGTATCAACATAAAACCTTTGGATTCAAAAAGTTATTTGTTGTAGTTTATTATCATGATTTTGCAAATTTAACACAAAAAGCCTTAATTATAAATAACACAAAAAATAAATACATAAAAAAATAATTATATATTGTTTTCACTAGATTATACAGAAACTGCAACTGATTACAATTTAGATGTATTCACTATATCATTCACTGCTTGAAAATGATGAATTATTATTATTATACATGAATGAGTATCAAAACTTATTACTTCTCTATCAAAGAATAATGTTAAAAAACATTATTGCCGGAAATAGTTGTAACTTGTCAAATTATTCAGTCTTAACAAAGATATCTTAGTATAATTTTTATTTAATTATCAGTTTACTTTTTTTTCATATATTTTTTTTCCTTAATCTTCATGAGAAATAAAATTAGTGACTTATAAAAATACTATTGATAATTAAACAAACTTAAAAAAAAAAAAAACAAAGGTATGGAATAATATCTTTTATAGAATTTCTCAAAGGAATGAGCCATTCTTTATCTTCATATGTGCAATAGTAAGAATTTTCATTGACTGTCAAGGAAATGCCGATGGAATGTATGAAATAATAACAGAAACATCTATTTGTCTAGGCATTAAATCAGTTCTATAAGCCTTCATTCTATTTTGAAGATCTTCCAAACTTTCTTCACCAACAGAAACTTCTTCATCTTCATTACTAGGTAATGTATCAACAGTGAATTCTCTATTTATTCCAGATGGTAAAGATAAATCTTGCTCATGGCTTTTTTGCGGTTCTGATTCAGACACTAAGGTTATTCCTATGGAAAACAAAACTTATAAGAATATAAGTAATACAATATTATAAGTATCTATCTAAACTTTTATGTAAATATGTTTTATTTGAAGCATAAATAATCAAATAGAGCACTATTAAATAACAGTTATGCGACTTGATAAATAGGTAAAACTTAATTAAAAGAAATTTAACTAATATAATGAGGTACCCCAAGTATTGTCATCATGAATGACAGTATCTTCAGTAGGAGAAGGTTCATCATCAGTTGGTAGCTGTACATCATTTTGTTTATACTCCTCTTGCCGTATTTTACAGAAATTATCTTGACAAAATGGATTAGGTTTTAAAACCATAGTGGGAAAATAGTCTATCAAAGCCATGTAGCCAAGATATTCCGAAACTTTGCCAAATGAAGGAGTTTCCTGAATAATAAACATGTAAATTAGATGTAAATTAAAAATTCATCATGAAAATGGAAATAAAGGTATATATAATTGAATAACAGATATAAGTTATATAAATCACTAAAATAGTATTGGGTTATCCGAAAAGTTCGTAGAGATTTTTAAAATAAAATTTACCTATTATTTTTTCAAATAAAAATGAATCACAAAGCTAATATTTATTTATACACCTTTAATCCTCATGGAACTAACTAAGTTAAGACACTGAATTCGTCTTTATTAAGGATCAGTAGTGTAGTTTATTGCAAACCAACATGAGTGACGATTCAGTTCATTTTCGGCATATTATGCTCTTCTTTTTTAAAAAAAGGAAAAACGCAGGCCAAACTGCAAGAAAGATTCGTGCCATGTATGGCTAGCGATTCAATTGGTGATAGCACGGTTCAGAAGTGGTTTTCGCGGTTTAGATCAGGAGATTTCAATTTGGAAGACCAGCCCCGGGCTGGCCGGGTTCAACTCTTGACATAGAGGATATTATGACGGTCATCGCAAACAATCTACGAATTACTGTCCATGAGATAGCTGGGGGATTAAAAGCCTGAAAATCAACCGTTTTTGATCATCTAACGAAGGCCAGGTACGTCTGCTTTTACGACGTTTCGATTCCCCATGAGCTCAGTGAAAGGAATGGAACCTTATTGAAAGGTTTTCATGTTGTTATTTGCTGCTGAAAAAAAATGTGGAGGATCCATTTTTGAAATGAGTTGTTACTGGTGAAGAAAAATGGATTCTCTACATCAACACCAGCCGAAAAAATCTTGGGGGTTGCCTGGAACGATGCCGCTCGCAACACCAAAGGCCAGCTTGCATCCAAGAAAGGTGATGCTCAGTATTTGGTGGGATTGGAAGGGACCCATACATTTTGAGCTCCTTTCACAAAACCAAACTATAAATACAGACTTTTACTGCGCCCAGTTAGATCGATTGAAGGCAGTAATTGAAGAGAAATGGCCAGAGTTGGCATATTGGAAATGAGTGTTATTTCACCAAGACAACACTAGCCCCATGTGTCTTTAAGGACTCGGCAAAAGTTATTAAGCTTCAGATGGGAGGTTTTACCTCACTCGCGATACTCTCCTGACATTGCTCCTTCGGATTTCCATCTTTTCCGTTCCCTCAAAAATTTTCTAAAGGGAAATCCTACTCTTCAAAAGATGACGTCAAAATGGACTTTTTATTGTTATTCTGGAGTAAGGACAGTGATTTTTGGAAAAAGGGATAATGGACCTCCAAAGCTGATAGGAAAGGGTAATCGCTAACGGTGGTAACTATTTTGTAGATTAAATAAATAAATTTTAAGCTGTCAATCAATTTTAATTTTTGTACAAAGGGTATAAGAAAAATATATTTTGTGATAATAAGAAATATAAGTTAAATGCAAGATTTTAGAAAAAAATAAGTTTTTTATTTTTTTTTCATATTGTTCCACCACTTCCAAAAATTCATAAAAGACATTTTCTGAAATAAATTGGTGATTGACACTTTTCAAAAAGGTTTAAAAAATAGATATTTTGGTTTTCTTTCTTCCGCTAAAAATTGACTTTTTGTTTAAGAATCATGATCATATCATTTTTTCATGCCTTTGACTCCTAAGAATTAATTTCAAATTTGACTATTTAAAAAAAAAAATCAAATAGAGATTTTTTAAAAAATCTCGAAAACCGTTTGAATTAAAAAGCTACGAATTCAGGTGAATTATTTTTATTTGACACCAAATGTTCCCCCAAGTTTGAGTCAAAAAAGCCACGGGGCAGATTTACCATCCTAAGTTGGCTATACCCTTAATCTATGAACTTTCCAGACATCTTAATATATAAGAGTGTTCATGCAGGTTCCAATACTAATAGAAAAATTAACAATTGTTATAAGCAGATCATAAGAGTTTAGACTTGGATACAACATGGACCTATGTCTGTTATAATTCTAAAGTAAGTCAGTAAATAATTTAACTATTTATTTATTCATATACACACACTGAAGAACATATGACAACAACATAATGGAACTGTAAACAAAAGTTTTAATTTTATCTAAACCACAAGAACATTATTATACGCTCATTAAAATTTCTATTTTATTACAAAACACCATCAATCAACTTATTGGAGGTACAAGTAAGTTTTTAAGGATTAGAAGAACTAGATAGGAATCAAACCACATATTAACTGTCTTTAAGTTAAAGTATTGCATAGTCTCATACAACACTTTGAGTAATCAATTTGTTACCATTGCTAAATAATGCAGCCCAAATTTTCTTAACCATTCTTAAGCACTTGATAATAACTCTACCATCAATGCAATGAATTTATATCCTTATCTAACAATTTAATCAAAAATGAATGGAAAAAAACAAACTAAAATACTATTCTAAAACTTACTTCAAGGCATTTTGAACAAGAAAACCTGCTATGATACCCATTGTTGTAGGTAAGCTCGCAGCACACACACCTTCTTTTTTGATAGATTTTTCATCAATGCCAGATGAAACCATCAATGGTGGAGCACACTCCATAAAAAAAAAAAAAAACAAGGTAATATTGCTCTTTTTTAGTTTATTTTTAAAATGCCAATTGAGTAATTTTTCATAACTATAAATATAAAGTTACTGGAGTCAAACGTTCTATTTCAATTTAAAAAAATCAATCTAAATTCTGTTAGTCTTTTCTAATGTTACTCAAATCAAAATAATGAGCAACTAATAATAAAATGGAAGAAATGAAAGTTTTTTAAAAACATTTTTTATTGCTATTTACAACTGTATTAAAAAAAAAAAAAAAAAAAATAGAAGTAAATGTGATAGTTATATAATACAAAGACATGAAATACATGTAGAGAACCTTCCGTTGGAAGCACTCTAAAAATATTCTAAACTAGGTCTCAGGGCCATCTCCTTTTCCTTGCAGGATTATCAGGAATTGAAAAGGAAGAAAGGATTGAAACTAGTGGGTTAGGGTGAGGATGGAGTTTGTCGTGAAAGGATTGATACCTGGTCCGGGCCAAATCAGTAACATAGGAAACATTAAGGTCTTTATGAATGAGTTTATTTGTGACAAAGTAAGGAGCTGATGAGGATTTTACAAAGGATTTTGGATAGAAAGGATTGGATACGAGAGGAATTTGATGGTTGGGTAGAGCCCCATAGCTCAATTCTATAAGTCCAGATTGGTCTTATAATTGTCACTTATAATAGATGAGCCTTTTTTAGTTAAGAGGAAGGTTTGACCGTTTGTCTGGTAAGTGTTGAAGTAGCCTAAAACGGCAGAAATGAAAGTTAAACTTAAAAAGAATCATTAACAATTACAGTTATCAATCTTATTCAATTTCTTTTTATCATTGTTAAACTTATTTCATTATAGAGCCATAGAGAGTTGTGGCAATGAGTAATTTCTTCACATGCATATCATGCCTAAATTTAATATTATACTCAAATTAACTTGATGTGTTTATTAATAAAGTTGTAAATTTCAATAAATATATTTACGAATTAGATGCTATAATAAAACAAACAAAAAAATATTGCAAAGTATTTTTGGTGGACAAATACCAAAATATATAATTAGAGATTAATATTTAAGATAATTATTACAGCAAAACACGCAGTTTTTCCAGGCACTATCATCTGAATATGACCTGAGACAGCATTTTCAGCAACTCCAGACTCAAACCATGTAATATTCTTCTCATTGCAAGCAGAATTAATGGTCATTCTAGCTTCAAAGTTATCAACACAGCTTAATACCAAATCAACAGAATTACCTAATACTGATCCATGAGTTCTGAAAATAAATAATTTTAGGAAATTAGTGATTTATTAATTGAATAATAGGTAGCATAAACAATTAATACAAATTTTAAAATTATAACAACACAAATAATACTTAAAAAATTATATTTACACAAGCAGTAGGAAATTATACAAAATATAACTTATTGATAAGGGGAGAGCACAATCAGCAGGTCACTTATTAAAACCAAATGTTTTGGAGTGATTCTACAAGTAAAAATAAAGGAAAGGTGTCACAACGTTCATTCTCTTAGTCCTAATGCCCAAGAATTTTTTTTTTTTAAGTTGATTGCAATTTATAAGTTGTTTAATATATTTTTGTACCTTTTTAGCATGTACAAGTTTGTTTTGTTTTTCACATAAAATTAGAATAAATACCATAATTTTACAGGTTTGTTTTTTAAATCATAAATATCTTTCATAGCTACTTATAAATAATTTTTAAAAATTTATGGTACCAAAAGGAAATTAAAATATATCAAATGGTACAAGGGGAGTTCAAATTTTCTCTTACTCTCAAATTGAAACTTGGCATTGGATAGCAAAGACCTAATTCTGCTTCGAAGCTATTTCGCTGGACTGTATCCACCATCAAACTTCTCTGATCTGATATGGTTGACAAGCCAAAGGTTTGTAGGCACTAGGTGAGTTTTCAAAACCATCATTAAGTCGAGAAACCTCAGCTATTTTTTTTGCTGGGTTTATGTACGACTTCCCTTCTCCTAGCCTACATAAAATTTCGTGAAAGTTTTTACTGACTTCAACCTGGGTCGAACAAGTTGTTTTATCTAAATTCCCTTTCAACAGTTGGGATGCAGTGAAACACCATTACACAAACTTCTGTTCCAATATCAATTTTAAAGTTTACTTCATCCATCTTTTTATTCTTCTTTCTTTGGGGACACCTTCTCCGAATATAGCCTTAACCTTATAGATAAAACAAACAGCCTCCTTAAGTGAGCTATTATCCTCGCAGTGATACCACAATGCTTGTCGACTGCTTCTACTTTGGAAAATTTATTAAATGAAAAATTATAACTTGGCTATCTCATCACGTTTCGTTGTGCCTCTACTTGTTCCACCAGCCTGGCTCTCTCTCTTGAGCCATCCCAAATATTAATTTTGACTGTAACTGCAGTTCTGTAGACAAAGGATGGTCGGACATGCCAGTAACTAATTTCAGAAGCAAAATATCCTTCTCAATTCTGCATTTATCACAACTCTATTCACACTTAATGCGTTGTATAAAAAAAACAAAAAGTTTTCAACCAAATATTTGAATTATTATTTCTTTGATATAAAATACAATTAATACTCAAAGTATAGCCTAATGTTATCTACCCTCATATGCCACCAGCTAGACCCCACGCTGGTATTATTCTTTGGGATATACCATAGTAATCCCATAGTGCAAAGTATGGACTATATGGTGGATGAAAACTTTAAAAGTTTTTTTTTTTGAGAAATTACTTCCTTATAGTTAAAAAAACACAAATAACGTAAATAAAAGATCTATGTACAATTTTTTTATAATTAGACAAAACTATCTAAAGCATTGACTAGTTTAATCCAATAATTGGTCATCAAACAAATATTCATCTGATTTGCACCTGCAATAGTTAATTAGATTGTGAATTTACAAAACATGTAATAAGTCAATCTAGAACTCACTGAAAACAATTTGAAGTATTGATCAGAAATTCTTGTGAATGATAAACAGAAATATGTTATGTATACTAGGGTATTTAATTAAATATATATGTTATAATTTTAATTAATAAAAAACAAAAAAACCTGTACCACTATAACCCATGAAGGGTCTTGGGACTCAGTACATATAGAGATTCGTATTGTTTTCAAGGCCAACGGCAGTGCAATGAGGTGATTAGGCCTTAATTGCGCTCAGCCACCAGGTTTTTCCCCAATTAATTTGGGTACCCACTTTATAGAGGACTGGGTCTGCCCCAGGAGGGTCTCCATACCCTAGGGTCGCTCCCCGACTGAATTAACAGAATAAATAATATTCCGCCACAAGCCGGGATTCGAACCCAGGACCCGGAGCACAGCAGACTAGCGCTCTATCCACTAGACCACGCCGCTCCCTGATAATGGTAATTACCAATAAATGGAAATTGACTGCTGTTTTTGTATAGGCCTATTATTTCTGCTTCAATATACTCTTGTGTTCAGCTAACAAAAAATAAATAATGATTTTTATAAATTATGCTGTATTTGTTATTGACTGTTTTAAAATAAGCGTCTGTTTGGGATCACAACCAATACAAAAACTTTTCCCATCAGATCAAAGCTTGGATAAGATATCCAGGTTTTAATTTTTGCCGAGACACTTGTTATCCTTTAGGCATTATTAAAACATTGATATTTAACTTTTTTAACCATGACAAATTCTCGAGAAAATCTGATATTTGAAATCGCACTTAAAACTAAATACTCAGAATTCTTAAGGGTTGGTTGTAAACAGAGGATTCAGTATAACAAAGATAACAATGAACATCTTAAATGAATAAGAACAATGAAACGCATTATGTTAGACGGATGTGTTTATCTACTGAAGTGAGTGGGGGAGGGGAAATGGCATGTCCAAACTCATGCAAAAGACTATTCCCAACATCATATTATAAAATTTGATTAAAATGTTGCATTGACTGTTTGACAGAACTAATATATACAGATTAGTACCAGAACTAACAATGTTTTTGAGATATAATCCTAAGATAGCTAATCTTTAGATAATTCTTTAGTGGAAAATCATGTTTTTCATTGACAAGAAGACATTAAAACAAAATGCTTCTTCCAACTATCATAAGAATGTTATGAGGTATTTCTCATTGATTGGAATTAGTGCCAAGCTAAAACCTATTCATCAACAAGTCGAATAATAATTCTTCAAATAATGATAATGATAGAATAAAATTTAAAAATACTGGAAAATGTTCTAAAAAACTGCTACATTAAAATTATGAACAAACATTAAAAATAAATAAAATACATATATAGGTAGATAAATAGATACACACTTATTTTAATTAAAGACTAAGCTTCATATAGGAAACTATGCTAGAGAATAATAATATTTCTTTAGGTAATTTGTAACTCTGATAAACAATTGGATATAATATTGAAACTACTTACTCTAAAACATCTAGAAAATTTTCATAATTATCAACTGTGGTAATATCCATATTGTGAGTTTCAATGACAACATCTGGATTTATGGTTGATAATGTAACTCCAGCTGCGCTTACCTTTGAAGAGCCAATTTGATGGGGCTGATAGAAAAGTCTATTCATATTTGACCACTCAACATGATCATAGTCGAATAAAATAACCTGAAGTAAGAAATTATTATTAAAAATAAATAGTTTTAAACATAAGGCTAATTAAAAGATATGAATATACTCATAAGCTGGTCAATAATAACTCAAAGTACATTATTATTAATGTCTAAAAAGTAATGAGGACACTTAAAAAAAAAAAAAATAATAAACTATTGAGGAAAACTTCAATAGTAACAGTATAGAAAAATATATAATATTAATGGTATAAATGTATCATAGAAAATCTAAAAGTATTGGCCCTTAAACAAAAAAACACCCTTCCTGAATAAAATATCAATCACAATGTTAATTAAAAATACACATGCTCCATCACAAAATCCAGTAACAAAACAGAATTAGAACCTTCCCAAAAATATTAAATGATAACTATATTAAAAAAATAGTAATAATAAATAAAAAATCTGATGGTTTATTCAGAATCAGTGATTTTGAAAACAAAAAAAAAGGTACCTATATATAAGAAAAATGTATCCAAGAATTTCACTAATAATTACTATGAAATGATTGCACACTAATAACAATTTCTTCTTCTTAATTTGCTTTATTTGATGTTTCGATCCTCCATCATAAACATAGGATCCTTTTCAAAACTGCAAGTATACGTAAATATTGGTTACATTTTTTTAAATAAACTATCTATCTACATCCAGATACAATACAAACATCTTACCAAAGTATTATTGAGCACCAGCACACCACTGAAGCTAACTACAGGGCACTGGCATCTCCATGCCCTCACCTCTACAGCCCTGGCGGCCGAAGCTTAACTTATTAATAAATAAATTTAACAATAACACCACTGTTCCAAATCTAACAGTCCAAAACAAAATTTCTGGTCAATACAATAAATCATAATTTGTCTAGTAAAAATAAAAAGTCAACAAAGCTTAAAAGTATATCATGAAAACAACAATAAATCAACCCAAACTATTATATAAAACAAAACAACAAAACAATCTAAAATATTTTATATAAATAATGGTAATAAAAACAATTAACAATAAATAACCCAAACAAAAAATTTCCTTTGTCAAATTATTTTTCCTAATTTGTTTAAAATATTATTGTATACATTGCTCAGTTTTGTGCAATCATTACGTCTAATGATGTGCATCATTTCGAGAATCAGTCTCTTATCTTTGTTTTTTTTCTACATCTAGAGCCGTTACGTTTTTAAAAATTAAACTTATGATTATTTTTTATAGCATGACTCGCTATGTATTCCACATTGTATTAAATATTGCGAAGTTTGGCCCTCATATGTGCCTTCACAATTTTGGCAATCTATTTTACATATAATGTTAGCCAATTTTTCTTTATTGGTTTTATCTTTAAGTCTAGAGATGAGCATTTTTTTAAAAAAATTATTATTATATTTGTACACAATATTTACATTTTCATTTTTTAATATCCTCTTTATTATGGGGGCCAGTGGTCTTATATACTCAATGGAAAAATAAGAATCTACAGGGTAATTTTTTTTTTTTTTTTTTTTTTTTTGTGTGTGAAAATGCTTCATAAGCCACCCTAGACAATTCTCTATGACACCTTCAGAGTAACCATTGTTTTTTAAATTTCTCTTACTGGCCTAATATTTTCATCTCTATGGGAGACACTGCTCAGAGCTATTGTTATTATTGAGCTCTGTAACACATATTTCTCCAAGTGTTGATCTTAATTTGTAGGTTGTGGCAAGAATTAAAATTTAAAATACGGCCACCATTGTATTTTCTTTCGTGCCATGATACTTTTGTATATTCTACCTCACGAATTATTTTGGTATCTAAAAATGTTATCATATTGTCTTTTCCTTCTTTCATAGTAAATTTTTATGTGTTTTTCTTAATTAAAATACCTCAAAATATCAGTTAAGCTGTCTGCCGGAACACTTCAAATTGTTTTATCAACATATTTTTTTTTTTAATTGTACTTCTATAGGAATTTGGCTAAAATATCTTCCACCAAATCATCCATAACGAGTTCTACTAATAATAATACTCATAACGAGAATGGAAGAAAGCGACAATCCCATCGGTAGACCCATTATTTGTTTATAGTAATGGTTATTTATAGAGAAGTACGATGTTTCTATGCATAGCTCTACAGCGCTAATAAATAAGGTCTGAAGAATTTTTGTAAATTTCTCAATTTTTTTTTTCCATCTTTTTATGACAGCTTTTATAGCTGCTTCTTTTTTAACATTAGTAAATAGAGAAGTTACATCTAAAGATATCAATTTATTATTTTTTGGGATCACTTGTTTTTCAATGAATTCTTTAAAATGGTAAGAATTTTTTATATTCCACTCATTTTCAACTTTAGAATTTGGCTAAATTAAAAGTAGGAGAGTTTACAAATAATTAATAATTGGTCGTAAAGATATATCGGGCTTGTGTATTTTTGGGAGTCCATACATTTTCGGTGGTAATACATTATTCGTATATAACTTATTGTATTGATCGAGTCTTATCAATTCTAAATTAAGCAACATTTTTGCCAATTTATTATTTTTCTTTATTAAGTTATGATATTTCTCATCTTTTCGTTGTAACCCCCTTCGATCAATGGCCACAGTGATACCCTATATTATCTAATCTGTTAGACTTAAAAACGCATGAAACATTTTCTCACAAAAAGAAAAAACGTGACCCTGTAGATTCTTATTTTTCCATTGAGCACATAAGACCACTGGCCCACATAATAAAGAGGATATTCAAAAATGAACATGTTAATATTGTGTACAAATATAATAATAATTTTAAAAAAAATCTCTACTCTAGACTTAAAAATAAAACCAATATAGAAAAATTGGCTAACATATATATAAAATAGATTGCCAAAATTATGAAGGCATATATGTCGGCCAAACTTTGCAATATTTAAATAAAAGAATTTACGTGCATAAATACAGTGTGGAATACAAAGAAGTAGAAACAGCCATAGCGAGTCATGCTATAAAAAATAACCATATGTTTGATTTTTAAAACCGTAACGGTTCTAGATGTAGAAAAGAACAAAGATAAGAGACTGTTTCTCAAAATGATGCACATCATTAGGACCGAACACACTGTAAATGCGCATAATGATTGCACAAAACTGAGCAATGTATATACAAATATTTTAAACAAATTAGGAAAAATAATATGACAAAGGAAAATTTTTGTTTGGGTTATTTATTGTTAATACTTTTTATTACCATTATTTATATAAAATATTTTAGATTGTTTTGTTGTTAGCCTGAGTGGTGTGCCGGTGTTCAATAATTCTTTGGTAAGATGTTTGTATAGTATCTGGCTGTAGATAGATAGTTTATAAGAAAAATGTAACCAATATTTATGTATACTTGCAGTTTTGAAACTGATCCTATGTTTATGATGGAGGATCGAAACGTCAAATAAAGCAAATTAAGAAGAAGTAATTGTTAAAGACCTAAAACCCAAAAAATTTCAAATAAAATTATAATATAAAAAAAGGTCGACGATTCAGATTGTTGTGTATTATGTATTATATATATAATATACACACACACACACAGTTGTTTATTTCATTAATTACAATTTTCTTAAATCTTAGAATTGGTAAATACATATACAAGAACAAAAAAAATCAATAATACATTACTATAGTAACTCAAAATATATTTAAACTTATGACCATTGGATGTAACATACTATCATGGAACTAAATAAATTTACATTTTTATAGAGACCAATATTAAAAAATAAGATGAAAAAAAAAAAAAAAAAAGTAACTCATTTAATTCAAAACAACTAAGACATGCACAGAGAAGATATAAAAAGACAATAATATAAAATCCAGTTCACATTTGTTTCAGATAAAAAAAAAAAAGTTTACTTTTCCAATTCCACATCGAACAAGCATTTCAGCAGCAACACTTCCCACTCCGCCGACACCAACTACAGCAACACAAAAGCTTCTGATCTTCTCATAATTATGCACAATTCCCATTCTCTTTAAGGCCATCAAACGACTAAAACAGAATAATAATTTAAATAATAAAATAAATTACAACTAATCCTAAAATAATGACTTGAATGGGTAAGGGAAAGGGAAACATAATTGAATGACTGGACAAATACTTAAAAGACATTAGTAGTTGCAGGTTTTTTTTTAATTTTCATAAAATTCAACATTAACAAATAAGTATCACAAAAACATGAGTACTATAAATGGTTGAATTAATCAGACTATTAACCATATTTGATATTCCATTGAAAAACTATGTCACACTAAAGAGAAGTAATGGCTCACTGATACCATTATTACTTATACACTCAAAACACTATTATGTGTTAGTCAGTTATATGTTCCTTTAAGTTGCATTTTGGCAATGCCATAGGAAAGGTGTAGGAAGGATTTTCTTTGGTGATGGGAGGGAAGGAGGGGAGGTTAAACTGGTTGAAATTTAAGTTATTTTTTCAAACACTGTCTATATGCATGTTAATTTGAAAATTAAGTACCAAATTGGAAGTAAAAACAATTTATAACTACACCTTTTATCCTAATACCTTATTTTAGTTTTATAATTTATATCTGAGCACCTGCCCCTTCCCCATGCCTGTACCAATGGTGGCAAGGAGTGTGAATGATTGCTACAACTAAAAGTAGAAATAGCATCAGAATGTTGAAGAAAAATAAGTAATTCTTTACATAACAGGTTAGTTTATCACAGTACGTAGACCATTTGTAGAAGTTATTATGGAGCCTAGATAACTGACAGCCATTCTATTTTTTGGTATATTGTTTGATCAACTTGGTTTCTGTTCTGGAGATCCTTAATTCCAACTAAATCACTTCTCAAAGATATTTGTATAGCTGGCATGAAAAGATGTGTCTGGCTAATTTCAACATACAAAGGATGGCAAACAAAGGGTTTGGAATACAAAAGCTGATAAAACAGTTTTTATTAGCTAAAATAAGAGTTTAACTCATGCCGACCAGAGTTAATACAAAAATAACGCAAACAGTGTTTTCATAATGCATATTCACCATACACATCTCTAGACAATATAAGGTCCACAAACCATGTACTAGACAATTAACTTCACAAACAACAGCAAGAATATATGCACTGAGCAAATAAATAAACATGACAAAAAAAAAATATATATATAAAAAAAATACTGGAAGGAATTAGTCCAGGTGGCGGTCATTAAATGAAACAACTGAATAGTTTCATTTAATGACCGCCACCCGGACTAATTCCTTCCAGTAATTCTCAACGGTCAACTAATTATATCCACAATTATAAAAAAAATAGTAATAATAGAATACAGCTGAAACGAGTTTGCTTTTAGCTTTTCCACTGTGTGATAAAAAACATACATTTACTGTGAAATTATAATAAAGAAAATTGCAATACATGAAAATTATGTAAACATAAAAAAAAAAAATAGGAAACAATAATGATCGTGAAATACTTTCTTATGTATATCAATCTTTTACTTCTTATCATAGTCCATATTGGTGCAGCCAACTGTGTACAGGAACTGTGGGATGCCTCAAGTTCTCTTTCCTCATCACTATTATCTTTCTCTACTTTGCTGGAGTTCAAATGCCTGAACCATTTACAAAAACCTTTCAAAAGCATCTTTCAATGTCTTAAAGTGACCTTCTGGTTATCATAATTTTATTTGTGAATGCCAGTAATTCATTTAATTGAATATAGACCAACCTCCCCCACATTCCTGTTTCAAACACATGATGATGCTCTGTACAGTACTACGATATTGAAGAGAAGTGGAGCCAGCCTTGTCTGAGTCCAGTGCTGAAATGGAGAGACCAAGTTTCTAGTAAACTTCAACACAATAGACTGAATTAAACGTAGTAAGTTTGATGAGCTAGGAAGGGATACCAATTTCATTCATTGCCTGAAATTTCTTTCATTGCTTATCCCCCATATTTGTCAGCCTGTAAAAAAAGAAAATCGAGCCAGTAGGTATTTTCTTAGCCGAATGTAAAGTTGGAAGCAACCAATCCCTGGCAGCCATATCCACCTTCATTATGCTTAGTTATTATATCAGTTCTCAGAGTATACCAGCTCTATAGAGGGCTCCAACATTCCATGTCACAAATATGTTGAAGCTTTTTTGTCAGCCAATCGTTTCCATAGATCATTCAGATACCTGAAGCTCCTATGTTGGTTTTCTTTAACACATGAGGTTTTTACTAAGGGGGGTTGTCACTCCTTAAAACCTAGGAGCACTTAGAGTGCTATTAAATAAAACTAATATAAGCTTGAATTGGATGCCATCCTGGAAATATGATGAACACACCAGACAGAATATAATTGAAAATATGAATAACAGCTGTGATGATAAGAGCCATAATTGTGGCATAAGCCTTATAGCCATAGAAAAATACATAAAGTCAAATCAACAAGTTCAAATAACTGCTATATTAGACTCAGTGGAAAATTTTAAAATTATTGCACCTCAATTCCACGAGCAAAAACTGAAGGCTCAAGTAAAGAAAATAAAGACAGCTGAATATTATCTAGTTAGAAAATCTAATGCTTAAGTATTAAAACTATAAATATGACATTAATACTATTTTATTAATAGTTATCATTTCAGTTTCTTTCATTCAACAGTTTCTTGAGAATCAGCAGTAGCTTCAAGAGTGTACTTAAAAAAAAAAAAAAATCAATCCCATAGGTATAATATAATAAGCCACCCAGGGTTCTGATATGTGGATAATCATGCAGCAAAGGATTTTTAGCTGTATAACATTATTCCATTAAGTCAATTTAAGGTTTAAATTTAAATTTAAAGGGCACCATATTGATCAAAACTGACAGAGCTCAGAAAAAAATCTTAATTATTAGGCCCTTTATTGATTGGATTATTATTTTTCTGTTAAGGGTTCAAAAGTTATTCTATATTGATAAAACATATTGAAATGTTTTTATTGAATAAACAAAGGAATTTTTTAATTTTAATTAATTTTATTCAATTCATGAGTTTCTTGCTTCTCATACAACTAGAAACTGTACAGAAAATATACAAAAATTCATTTATATCAATATAACGATATAACCTAATCTCAATTTCGATAAAAATACAAATCCATGAGTGGTGGTAGTATTTCGTACATATAAATATCAATGAGAAAAGGCAAAACATAAATGACAAGTAACGTGCAAACAATCATTAAAAAAAAGAGCAATTTTTCTTTTTAAAAATGCCATAAGTATTTATTATTGTAAGAAAAATAAAGTAAATCTAATTAGAATAAAGCTAAACATAATGTATTAAAAATTATGCTTATAAATATTTACTTCCAATTGGTATTATAAGAGTATTGGGACATGGTTTAATAAAAGAGTATCTAAATAAATCAACTTTACCTGTAAGGGTTTGAATGAACTACTTCATCTGACATTTCCCCAGTCTTGTCATTACTCCGCCTTGCAGTTTTCTCTCCTCCTAAATTAGAACTAGAAGACATGTTTGATATTTCTAGAAAATATAAGATAAACTATCAACACCACGGAGAGAAATCTGGAACCGTTTGACAAGTTACTATAACACTACATAAAACCTACCTAGCACACGTGGAAACAATGGAGATCGAATGTCAAAAATCTAGTACAATCTTAATCCATAGCTGAAGAGATAAATGCATTATTTATTTGGCAATGCTGCCCAAATACATTGGATTGCATAACCAACACAGCATACTATATCAATCCCTTGGACATTTATATGATTGGATATTTCACATACATTTTCAATTTTTTTTTCTTTCCTAATACATAATTTATAATATTTACAATTTTTTTCTCTTATAGTTATTTACATTATTTTATTTTATTTCTCTCTACAACTATATTTAATATTTAGACCTCTGGTGTGCACATTACATAATCGAAATATAAATAAATTCACCATTTGATTGCCATACATGTGATGGCGGATAATCGCAAAGGAGTCCAAAATCACGTTTTCTGCTAACACCGCTATATCTTTGATGTCTACACCCAGGTCTTCTAAAAAGATCATTGTGCTTCCAGGGATCGCTCTGCGAGACCCAAACCAGAGACCTCTAACGAGAACTGTCTCTCGCCAAATATTTCGCGGAATTTTTCTTTTAGGATAGGGATTCATTTCTCGCAGATGACTCTCTTTCCACTTCAACCGCTTGATCGAGGACATTAGTCTCATATCGAACGTTAGGGTCCAAGATCATTGCAGTAGTTTCCGTTCCTCGGGAATGCAACTATGTCTGCGTACCAAACTGATCCGTCCGTATCAATGCAGTAGACCTCGTAAAAACAGGTGAAATATTTTTCCCTGAGGAGTTTTGTTAACTCATTCTTAACCCTGTGGTGCCGACGCGTGATGAGGAGTCAGTTGATGGGGCAATTTCCCAGCACATGGCTGATGTTTCCGACTCTCTGCCGCATTTGCGACCCAACCTCTCTCACTTGTCCGCTGGCTCCTGGGACTCCACGCAGTGAAACATAGTTTATGTTCAGTTTCAGGGTATTGGACCATTCTCACCCCGAGAGAACTTGCTTCTCACATACATATCAGTTGGCTCTCGGGATATCTTTGAAGTGTCGAGCACCAAATAAAGATTTCAATATGTTCAAATTAGTTTTCAAAATAATAGAACTAATTTAAGTATTATTAAAGAGGTTTCCAGTTGATTATTAAATTTGGCATAACGTCAAATATCGCCATACCTGTAAACCTCTTTACCCTTACCACTTATACAGTGTTTTCCTGTGTAGAAATTGTAACAGAGGAACTTTTCCAGCACTTTCATCTTTGGTCTTAGTACATCCCTCACTTCTGAAACATCTTCTTCACGCTCCTATGATTGGTTGTGTTTCTATTAAACTCCTATCCAAGCGAGCCTCAAAAGTTACCCTCGAACCTTTTTTTTTTAGATAGTACTAAGGTGTTGAATGAATTAATTGACATAGAAATGTCCGTTTGTTTAATTTTGAGACTGACGCAAACGGTTGTGTAACGAGTCCGACCTGGTCCAACCATCTAATTTTCACCAGCAGCACATTATTATAGCCTATATTTTGCTCCACCAGCAGTGCCGAATCCCGAGATTTTTTTTTTTTTTTTTTTTTATGAGGGACCTTTTGTTTTGAAGAGGGAGAGGGGGAAGGTTTAACTTACTCATCAACTTCTCTGAGGCGCTATAGTCCGTGAAGTGCCAATTCAAAAACTCTCTGCAGCTCTTTTCATTCGTTCAGTTTCCGAAGCAATTGGTCAGCTACTTTCTACCTTCTTTACCACAGCCTGGGTCTACATCTTTCTCTTTAACAATACGGGTTTCTCTACATTATCTTCCTTGGGAGCCTTATTCATCATTGTGTCTACCAAAAGACATAAAAAATCTTGGCCCGGTGGTCAACAAATATAGGAGGTGGGCTTGAGAGTATGCATTCCTCAGCCAGGAGGAGATAATTAACTACAACAACCCTACATATATTCTTTTTAACCTTTCCAAACTTCTTAAACGAACAGTTGAGTCCTAAATGTCCAATTTGCTTGTACAGGCCAATCAACTTTTTTGACCGTATCCATTCTTCTTTCCCACGAAAGCGGCCCTGACCAAATTCATTAGTGACATCCATAACGTTTAGAACAAAAAAAAAAAAAAAAAAGGCAAGCCTGAATAATTTTATTAAGACTTAATCCTACGAAAACTCAGACCATTTTTAACGGTTCCAAAGTCATTCTCCAATCTGAATCACCCTCCTTCCTCTTTTCCCTCAATGACAACCCTTTTAATTTTAGATCTTCGTCAAAAACCTAGAAATCATAGTTCGAATCTTGTCCTGGAAACCACATATTGCCCAAAATCCCCGGCGCTTTATAAGTACCCTGACATTGTTTTACCAGTTTCAATACCTACTCCCACAATCTTTATGTAAGCTCCTAATATCCTCACTCATTTTGACCATAGTTGTGTGGGATATACTGGCCTCTTGAATGTACTCCGAGATTAACTGAAATGGATCATTTTAAGATTTGACTTCGGTACTTCTAGACCCGTACATGTCTCACATACCCGAAGGAGAGGCTGTGAGTTAATCCCCATTTAATTACATTCTTATAAAAGTCCCGCCGGGACTGGGATTCGAACTCTAAATATGAGAGACTAGCGCGCTAACCACTCAGCCATTGGCTCCCCAATTTACAATACATAAATATGTTATTTTATTCTTATTTCCCTGTGTTTATTATTTAAGCGTAATTATATACATTTATTATAATTGTTTATGTTTTCAGTTTTATTAATGCCTATCGCCAATTATAACTGCATATTATTTTTGTTAATATCTTGGGGGACTTCGTCCAAGAATAAAGTTTCTTTTTTATCTAAAGAGAAAAAGATATACCTCCTTCAATTCCAAACTACCTGCCTACTCAAACCCGCTTGTCCGTAACCTCTCAACTTCATCTATTCCCGATAATCCTACGAGGCGCCTGAAAAGCCGGTGGCCTCGATACCTGCTTGTAAAATAAACTTTTAACTCCTCAAAGCCATCGCGGAACTTCTCAAGAAAAGGGATGCACTTATCATAAATTACCTTCTTTTCCTATTCCACTTTATCTGCCTTACCGATGTCATTACTCTCGTTTCTGTCGTATGAAACGCCACAATATCAACATATCGCGTGTATCCATCCGAACCTATGCAATAGACCTCATCAAAGCAGGCGAAGTTTCTCACTTTGAGGAGCGCCCATGAACTCATACTTGACTTCGTGGTGACGGCGTGTTTATAAGGAGGGAGTTGTTAGGACATTGTTCAAGCACGTGTGCTCGTGTTTCAGGCGCTCTATTGTATTTGCGACAAAGGACCCAACATCTATACCAACCTGTGACATCTGGGAACCCAAGCAGGGGTGCATAATTGATGTTCAGCTTGAATGCGTTATTCCACTCAGACCCCGTAATTATTTACTTTTCAAATATAAATTTATTCTCTTTCGGGGTCTCTTTAAAGTCCCTAAGACTAATTCCCTGCCACCTACAGTTGGCCTATTTTTCAAATCTGTTTTCTCTTAGCGACTGTCGTAGGACTCTCACATTCCGATGTCCCTGATCTAATACTCAATCTCTCAGAAAATTCAGTCATCTCGGCTGTGGATTGGAACAGGGTATCGGATGCATTTAACATTCGCTTAAAAATGGAACAGTGCTGTAGTGGAGCCTCCCATTGGCAGCGGATCATTCCCAATCCACGGTGCCTCTTGGAAGCGTACAACATCGCCATGGAGGAGTTCACAGGGAGTTTGATAATGGCCTTCACACTCATGCGAATCAAGGTGTCAATTCCTTTTAATATTTCGGGACGCAGCTTAGTCACGTTCATTGTTTGGAGAGGACAAGAAGACCCTGGAACAAGTACTGATTGAAAACGTTTAACTTTTGTTCCGGCATGAGGTGACGAGCTTATTTAGTTTTTCATTTAGCTTTGTCACCGGATCCTCTTTGAATTGTAGCACTTCCGAGAATGAGCATCCCAAATAATTTATTTTTTCACCTTCCACTGGACTCTGGATGGCTCTCCATTCTCAAGAGAGAGCATCGTAGTTTTCAGCTCTCTTTAGCTCATAACGATGCCCACTCTCTTCCTAGGGTTGATAGCGAGACCAATCTCCTCAAATGTTTTCTGAATGCTGCCTATCACTCTTTCTGCAGTTCCCTTGTCACGCGCGGAAACAGCCTGGTCATCAGCGAACCCTGTAAGTACCACACTTTCGTGGTCACTTTTTAATTGGTATCCGATTCAATTGGGCACCGATATTTATTCTAAATTTGTTGGTAGAACAAGAGCGGATATAACACTTTTTAGATCCGGTAACACACCTCGATTTAAGCGAGCTCACAATATTTCCATGTCTAACGAACCGATCACGTCAAGAAAAAAACACCGCGCAATCATTCTTTTTATTTTTTGCATCTTTAAATGATTCGTGAGTTGACGTGCACTCCCGGTAGGCCTTTCAAAAATTATCTTTGATTCCAGTGGGAGGTAACCTCTTGTTTCCTTAGTTCACTATCCAAAACCTTTTCTATAATGCGGCGTACAATGCAATATATGGTAATGAGTCGACATATCTTCTAGATGTCATTAATATCTTCATTCCCCTTGTTATTACTTAGACCACCCAGTAATTGTTATTAGGTAGGCCACCAATCACAATTAGCTCTGAGGGTATTTCAATCAGCTCTGGCAAAAATTACAAATGACATACATACCGCAATAGACAACACCACATTAACAAGAGCCCCTAATCCTACAACACTTAAAGGCTACCGCCCGATTTCCATCTTGTCCAACTTATCCAAACCATTAGAAGGAATAGTACTATCACAGATTTCTTATTTTCCTTGAAGAATCCAAATTACTCAATCCTCTACAATGAGGTTTCCAAACGGGCTTTTCTACTCAATCAGCTCCGGCAAAAATTACAAATGACATACATATCGCAATGGACAGCAAAAACCTAACGGTACTCATTCTCCTTGACTTTTGTAAAGCATTTGACTCTCTAAACCATTCAATCCTCTATATTCAATATTTTCATTGATCAAATCCTATCTAGGAAACAACACACAGCCCAAATTTCCCGACGGTCAATAAATACTCTCAAGTACTTATAATCGTTCCCGTCGATTATAATCGTAATCGTTCCCGTCATCTTCATCCACAGTCCACTCGTGAGCTCTTCGTTTCCTCACTGATTTTCCCCCACTTTGACTATGGATGTATGGTATACGGTGACCTCTGGACATTGCAAGAGAAACAAGCAAATTATACCATGAGTTGTTTTTTAAGATTTGTCTTTTTCACCTCAAGGCGGTCTCATGTGTCTCATCTTTACGACGAGTTAAAGTGGCTTTTCCTTCAAACCTGAAGACAGTATTTCCTGGGAACATTCCTTTACCAAACCATCAACTCCCAGCACCCTCCCTATACATACGTTTTCTGCAGTTCAAACCATCAATCCATTCACAAGAAACTAGATCCCGACATTCCGAATTTTATATCCCTTCCCACAGAACTAAAACATATGAACATTCCTTTCCATCCCACTCCACCAGTTTTTAGAATTCTTTCCCAACCAACCTCTCTCTCCACTTTCAAATACCTTTTGTTCCAGTATCTTCGTACTTCCCATAATGACGCTAGCTGACAATAATAATTGTACTGTTAGATGATAGTAAATACTTTTAGTTGTTTACAAGTGTTTAAGTAAGTTGAAATAACTGTACATTTGTTGCTTGTTTTTTTGGAGGGGGGGGGGACATTTTCTTTTATTTTTATCAAAAGCTTTAAATATTAGTTAATTATATTGTCACCAAATGCATTTATTTCTTATCATTATTTTTATTTATTTATTTTCTTTTTACTTAGGTTAAATTTATTTTCTTTTTTTGCTGTTTTTTCCTCATTAATTTTGTATCTTGGCCAGATGTGAATATTTTACTATATTAAATTTCACGTTATTCTTAGGGGACTAAGTCCCAGAATAAAGTTTTTTTCTTCTTCTACTAAAGACCAACATCGCCGCCTAATTGGCCTATTTAGTTGTGACGGAAGAGGGAATAGTCGGGTAAGGAAATAGAAGATGAAGAGATGTAGTATTTCAACCAAGTTTCTGAGACTGCAATGATATGGTTAAAGTTCCAGGTAAAATACTGTAGGAATTCATCATAATGGGCGGGCAAGGATTGGGCATTAACGTGGCAGATGTTTAAGATACTAGAGATAGGAATGGGACGGAAAAAGTAGACGGATGACACGATGTGGTTATGACAATAGGAGTAATTTTAAAGATATCTAAAAAGTAAATACTAAAATCATCAAACATGGCATACGAGGAATACTTGATATATAAAGAACTTTATAGCTATTGGAATAAATAAAAATAAACAATTAAATACACGAGCCGTATTCAATCCAAACTCAAGGTCATTCTGTACTAGATACATTTTGTCTGTATCAACTACTTTTTAGTTTCAGATACAATGTATCTGATATATACAAAGTATCTGATAGATACAAATTGACCCATCCCTACTCTATACACCTTCTTTTCCTATCCTTACAGACCTTTAATGTTCCTATTTTCATCTATAAATGTTCTTTCGATGCGCTCGATAACAGTCATACATTACTTCGTCTCTCAGATTTTTGCTGTTTTCGGTAGGAATTCAATTGAATTCAGTCTGGAAAACATCACTAGACTTCAAGAAAACCACAGCAGTGAATATTGGAGAAATCTCGGTAAGCAAAGTTAAAATTTACATTGTACAATCACGAAAAAGTGAAAGGAGGGTCACTGATCAGCTGATTGCCGCTAGTTCGGGCTTGCTTTTCTTTTCTTTTTAATTCTTATCTCATTATTTATTTATATTATTTTTAATCAATGAGATACCTTCATCAAATCATGTCCTCAAAGGCTACAATTAAAAGATCTAGATCTGCAGGTTCAAACTCGTCTCACACAAAACAGAGACCACGCCGTGAACAAAATAAAATAATGATTCCACCAGCGACCGCTTCAGCTACCTCAATAGGATCTGAACCGAAGGCCAGCACATCATCACAGGGAATAACTGATGAATCCCCGTTTTTTACACCGAATCCATTTCAGATCCTCCAAAATGAAAAAGAAACCTATCTTCTCCTATACCCAGGGAACCACAACCTCCACCAATATTTGCCAGGATCTCTCTTCTGGCGCAGCCTAAAATCAGTTTTGGTCTCAGTCAGATATTTTACAATCTTTCTGTAGGTTTCGGCAGTAGTCGGAGAAATTTTAGTATCATTGGTTCTACTTATACAAGAATAACTATTAGGATCAGTTATTTTGTTTAAATGCGCACACAGCAGTTTAAAAGTTTTAATAATTTTAACAAATATTGGTGGAGGTTGTGGTTCCCTGGGTATAGGAGAAGATAGGTTTCTTTTTCATTTTGGAGGATCTGAAATGGATTCGGTGTAAAAAACGGGGATTCATCAGTTATTCCCTGTGATGATGTGCTGGCCTTCGGTTCAGATCCTATTGAGGTAGCTGAAGCGGTCGCTGGTGGAATCATTATTTTATTTTGTTCACGGCGTGGTCTCTGTTTTGTGTGAGACGAGTTTGAACCTGCAGATCTAGATCTTTTAATTGTAGCCTTTGAGGACATGATTTGATGAAGGTATCTCATTGATTAAAAATAATATAAATAAATAATGAGATAAGAATTAAAAAGAAAAGAAAAGCAAGCCCGAACTAGCGGCAATCAGCTGATCAGTGACCCTCCTTTCACTTTTTCGTGATTGTACAATGTAAATTTTAACTTTGCTTACCGAGATTTCTCCAATATTCACTGCTGTGGTTTTCTTGAAGTCTAGTGATGTTTTCCAGACTGAATTCAATTGAATTCCTACCGAAAACAGCAAAAATCTGAGAGACGAAGTAATGTATGACTGTTATCGAGCGCATCGAAAGAACATTTATAGATGAAAATAGGAACATTAAAGGTCTGTAAGGATAGGAAAAGAAGGTGTATAGAGTAGGGATGGGTCAATTTGTATCTATCAGATACTTTGTATATATCAGATACATTGTATCTGAAACTAAAAAGTAGTTGATACAGACAAAATGTATCTAGCACAGAATGACCTTGAGTTTGGATTGAATACGGCTCGTGTATTTAATTGTTTATTTTTATTTATTCCAATAGCTATAAAGTTCTTTATATATCAAGTATTCCTCGTATGCCATGTTTGATGATTTTAGTATTTACTTTTTAGATATCTTTAAAATTACTCCTATTGTCATAACCACATCGTGTCATCCGTCTACTTTTTCCGTCCCATTCCTATCTCTAGTATCTTAAACATCTGCCACGTTAATGCCCAATCCTTGCCCGCCCATTATGATGAATTCCTACAGTATTTTACCTGGAACTTTAACCATATCATTGCAGTCTCAGAAACTTGGTTGAAATACTACATCTCTTCATCTTCTATTTCCTTACCCGACTATTCCCTCTTCCGTCACAACTAAATAGGCCAATTAGGCGGCGATGTTGGTCTTTAGTAGAAGAAGAAAAAAACTTTATTCTGGGACTTAGTCCCCTAAGAATAACGTGAAATTTAATATAGTAAAATATTCACATCTGGCCAAGATACAAAATTAATGAGGAAAAAACAGCAAAAAAAGAAAATAAATTTAACCTAAGTAAAAAGAAAATAAATAAATAAAAATAATGATAAGAAATAAATGCATTTGGTGACAATATAATTAACTAATATTTAAAGCTTTTGATAAAAATAAAAGAAAATGTCCCCCCCCCCTCCAAAAAAACAAGCGTGTTGACGAGTTTGAACCTGCAGATCTAGATCTTTTAATTGTAGCCTTTGAGGACATGATTTGATGAAGGTATCTCATTGATTAAAAATAATATAAATCAGATTATTATAACCTCAGGAGAGAGATTTAAGGGTTGCAATCAGAAACCTACATTCCTCAACACCCGTTGAAGCTATCAAAGAAGAACTGACGGAGAAACGATTCCAAGTGAGGCAAGTCACCAACGTTCTACAAGATAAAATTCCACTGCCTCTATTCTTCGTGGACTTGGAACCATCAGCAGGAGTTGAAAAAATCTATGACATCAATAGACTATAGAGTTGAGAAACCTTATACAAAGAAAGAAATAGTTTAGTGCCATAACTGTCAGGCAGAGATGGGCAAAATCGCATTCGAAATTACGAATACGAATGCATTTAGGAATATTGAGTTAAGTAAATACGAATACGAATGCATTCGTATTTCAAAAAAGAATACGAATACGAATATATTCACAGATGTGGACAGGTATACTGCCGTATTTCACAGGTATGCAAAGGAAAACGGTCATATTCCACTGGTGTGTGCCGTATTCCACTGGTCTAAAAACGTATACTGGCCCGTACAAGTCAATATGTGCGCATTTGCAGGCGTGAATTCGAATACGGTGGTATCATATCTAATATTAAATGACATAAAATTTAATATTTATGATTTTTTTTAAAATATCATTCAAATATTGTAGCAATAACTTCTTTAAATACGAATATCTATTTATTTACATATATCAACTCTCATACAGTTCTCTTCTCTATAAAGAAATAATTTAACAAATATTTCTTAAAATTTATTAATTTGTGGAAAATGAAAAACATTAATGCAGTAATGCACATATAAATTATATTAAAAAAGAAAAGAAATATTAGCCATTTGATATATTTTTCTTAAGCTTAAAATGTATATTGAAAGTAAAGTTCAGTAAATATTTTAACATTTCAAACCAACTATCTGAAAATAAACAATATGCATTCAAGAATAGGAAAAATGTTAAATTTTAAGTATTTACAGTGAAGTGTCCAATTTTCATTAATTTTGCCGCTCAACATTTTTGATTTTCGTGATTTTTTGACCAGTTATTCTCTATCCTTTCGTGACTATAAAACCACAAATAAAAAAATGTTCTAGCCAATACTTTTAGTGATGCAACCGTTTAAAGTCAGCTTCATGGTCAAAAACATGTGATGGAAAAATCTTTCTAATAAATTTTAAGAACTATTTGTTAAATTATTTCATTATATAGAAGAGAACTGTATGAGAGTTGATATATGTAAATGAATAGATATTCGTATTTAAAGGAGTTATTGCAACAATATTCGAATCATATTTAAAAAAATTCATAAATATAAAATTTTATGTCATTTAATATAAGAAATAATACCACCGTATTCGAATTCACGCCTGCAAATACGAACATCTTGACTTGTACAAGCCCGTATACGTTTTTAGACCAGTGGAATATGACCGTTTCGTAAACCTATCTGTGAATATATTCGTATTCGTATTTTTTTTTTCGAAATACGAATGCATTCGTATTCGTATTTACAAAACTCGATGTTCCCGAATGCATTCGTATTCGTATTTCCGAATGCTATTTTGCGCATCTCTGCTGTCAGGCATATGGTCATACCAAAACTTATTGCCATCACTTACGCTGTGTGAAATGCGGTGAACAGCATAAGTCAGAGGAGTGTATAAAATCAAGAATAATACCCGCTGTATGTGCTCTGTGCCTTAAGGACCACCAGGCTAACTACAAGGGATGTGAAATCTACAAGAAACTCAGAACCAGACACCAAAAACCTCAGGATCCGAATGAAACAGCTGTACCAGTCAGAAGCAGAAGAGAACCACAGATCTTACCAGTCTAATGATATCGTTCATCTTCGAAATCAAATCTCTTGTTATGCCACTTATATTACTCCTTACAAATCTAGTATCAAATCTAATACCTACCTTGAAAAATCCTTAAATGACGTCACCTAACTCATTATCCATTCTCCTTTGGAATGCGAATGGTGTTAGAAATCATACTGACGAACTGACAGCGTTGTTACAAGACAAAACAGTTGATGTTGCACTTATTACTAAAACAAGACTAACGACTAAGCAGTTCTTTAAAATACCGCAATACATGACATACCGTACTGACCACCGAGACGGCAAAGCTCATGCCGGTTCTGCTATCATTGTCCACCAATCCCTCTCCCATCATTTTCTCCCACTTCCCACCTATGATTTCCAACAAGCCACAGCCATAGTAATCAAGACTTTTTCCTTTCCGGTAACCCTTACATCTGCATATTGCCCTCCCAAACAATCCATTTCCAATAACGATTTTGTATCCTTCCTGAATTCCTCAGGAAACCGTTTCATTCTGGGTGTAGACTTAAACGCCAAGCATCAGCAGTGGGGTTCTAGAACCACGAATTCTCGGGGATGAAATTGGCTGTCTGCACTCAACTTACAAAATTTTAATCTCCTGCCTCCTGACTCCCCTACCTACTGGCCAACCGATCCTAACCGCAATCCTGATATCCTTGACTTCTTTATCCACAGCGGATTAGGCTCCCTCAACTTGTCTGTAGCTTGCCTTGATGAACTATCCTCAGACCATAGTCCACTGATCCTAAAAGTATCTCTCACTCCAATTCCAAAACCCATTCCACCATCATTCATCCGAGACCTGTCAACTGGAACCTTTTCCGCCAAATCCAGACCGATAATATTGACCTCAGAGTAACCCTCAAAACCCCAGATGGCCTAAATAATTCCGTCTATTCTTTTACCACCGCCATCCAACAAGCTGTCTGGACTGCCTCCTCTCCTAAACACTTCAATATCAGATGATCATATGGTGATAAAGGTTACATACAGGTTAAATTTTACTCCCTAATTTTTTGTCTCTTTAAGAAGAAAAAAAGGTTTAAATTTATTTTAAAGTTAGTGAACTTAGTGCGCGAAGTTCCCTAGAAGACAGAGGAGCCACCAGCTAGCTAGCTCAAGAGCCAGTTCGGCCGTGGGGAGCGCCGGGAGGGTTGCACGTGGCTTTGTTCCACTCCAGCTAAGGCTACTTTAGTTTTCTTATTATTTCCACTTATTTTAGATTTAAGTATTTTATTGTTTATTAGTTACTATTATATAATAAGCATATTTCATTTTAACTGATATGGAAGAGCCATTTGCTAGGTCGAATAAAAAACGAAAAAGAGGGAGAATGAAAACCCCGCCGGGCCCGCTACACTTAAATGACAATAATAATAATAATGTACCAACATATCTATTAATGTTTAGAGAAGAAGATGCAGGTTTTCAAAAATTGTCTCCGTTCCTAATACATAAATTCATAACTAACCTAGTAGGAGAGGTTAAAAATATAAAAAAATTGCGAGATGGCAGTTTGCTTATTGTAACTTGCAATAAAACCCAATCGCTAAAGCTTATAGACTGCAGAACAATTTAACGTATCAGTTAAACCACACTCTACTTTAAATTACAGTAAAGGTGTAATAAAATGTTTTGATTTGCAATATCTAGACAAAAATGAAATAATATCAGAACTCGATGGTAAAATTAAAGATATAAATAGAATAGAAATTAAAATTAATGGCAACGAAAAATCTACACATTCCTATATTATAAAGTTTCCCACTCCTTTTCCTCCCGAAACTCTTAGAATAGGTTTTCAACATATCCAAGTCCAAAAATACTCGCCAAATCCGCTCAGATGTTTTAGATGTCTTAGTTTTTCCCATCATACATTGAAATGCACCAGCACTAAAATCCTATGCTCTCAGTGTGGTGAGGAAAAGCATACTGATGAAAAATGCACCAAAAGTCCCAGATGTATCAATTGTGGTGGTGAACACAACAGTTTAGTTAAATCCTGTCCAATTTACAAACTTAATTAAGAAATTAAAAATATTCAGTTTACTAAGAAAGTTTCTAACCATGAAGCAAAAAATATATACAAATTGGAAAATCCCCAGACGTTAAATAAATCTTTTTCAGAAATTGCCAAATTAGACAATAAAACCTCCAAAGCAATAAGCACCAAAGAAATAGGTATACAAACTGATGCATTTTTCAAATTTGAAGCTGCCACAAACAATTAAGCTCATGTAAGTACAAATATCTCGTCTCTTCCTAGCACCCCGAAGCCTCAGCGCTCTACGATCTTAACGCGCTCAAAGGCAAGCAATTCTACTTCTACCTCTCACCATCCTCCCCTATCTTTCCTTTCTACCTCCTCCTCCTCTACCCCCTCTCACAATATATCTTCCCTCTCGACCTCCACTAATATCTCCCTTCCTATCCCTCCTCCCATCACATCCTATACTCCCTCTTACCCTCTCTCCTTGGTCCGCTCCGTATCTTCGACGTCTCTAAATGTTGGGGCAATCGAAGATTACTGCAGCACCGAGGCGATTGAGGTAGATCCATCCGACGCCGACAAACGATTTACTGAAGTTCTTAATAAAAAAGGAAAAATTAAAAAAGAAAATTTAGGGAATAAAGATAAAAATAAAACACAATAAGGGACAGTTTCATTATTTTTTCATAAAAATAATTTCAATATATATATTTTTTTCTATTATATTTTTTAAATAATTTTATATTTTTATTATATATTTATTGCTTCCGATTTAATGACATACCTATATTTCCTCCTGACCTTTTAAATTTAACCTCTTAACATGACGGTACTCCATAGAACTATAATGGATTGAGAACTCATTTTAATGACTTGAAAATGCTGATTCATGATAACGACCCATTCTGCATAGAGCACTTCAGAAGACAAAACTTAAAACAACAGACGCTACACTTTTTCCCTAAAAAACTTTGAAATATACAGAAAGGATAGCCCAAATCCAAACCACAGTCACCACGGCGTCCTAATCGCAGTGCACAAATCAGTATATTCCGAATCGATCCCTATCTATTCCCGTCTACAAACCGTCGCGGTCAGAGTTCATCGCGATTTTTCATTTTCCTCAAGTAATATTTATCTCTCACAAGATCCCACCATAGACACAAAACAACTGTTAGACATTTATAACCAATTACCTCGGCCTGTTATATTTGTATGTAACCTAAATGGACACAATCCACTATGGGGTTCCCTAAATATAAACACTCGGGGTAAAACAATAGAAAGTTTTTTAGATGTTTTTTTTTTTTTTTTTCTTCCTCTCTACCTACTCACTCTGGTGAAGCCACATTACTAGCTCCAGCTATGGAACGATTTTCAGCAAATCGATCTTTCCTTCTGTAACCTCTACACTAATAATGGACATAGACTGACCGGTTAACCCGATTTTTCATGTAGTGACCATTTCCCGCTGCTTATACAATTAAACAAATGAATCCGATTTCGAAACAAACCCACAAATGGATACATAATAGAGCTGAACTGGAATCATTTGCTTCTTAGCTTCGATCCCAAACCCCTCTCTGAAATGACCATTGATGAAGGATGTTGAAAACTATCACAAAACGATCATTCAAGCAGCTAAGCATCAATACCTATTGTTCTGGCTCACCGAAAAGACCCTTGTACCTTGGATTAAAAGCAAGAGCTAATGCTAAGGAAATCAATGTGATAAAAGATAGCGTTGCGAAAAAACTATACAAATCATCATCGTCCAACACTTCAAATCAAGTCTGGAACAAAATCGTAAATCCCCTCGTCATCTCATCACACGATCCTCTTAATGGTCAACTCTCCGACGACCCTAACTCGTCTCAAGCTTTGGCATTTTTTCTCTGGAATCTACTCCGTCACAAACAGCACATGATGATGAACAAGCCCAGTTTTTAGTTTGTGTGCTGAAGCAGGGATACCACCTCTTTTGTTTAGAAGAAAAAAACTGGCAGTAAACTACATATCCAAAATTCTTCTCCAACCTGAACATCCTACCCACAATTACATATTCGAACCGAAATTTGGGAATGCATTCAGAAGAAAGCCTAACACCACCCTTCCGTTATCAGAAAGAATGCATTCAGTCATTGAATACCTTAAAAATCTACCTGTAAAAAAAAACTGAAATTCAAAGCCCTCCATGGATCCACAAACACCCCGAAATTATAATCTTATAAAGACTAATCAAAAACAATACACCACCATCCGACTACAAAGCTGAGTTCACCAATCTGCTTCAAAGTGTTCCGGATACTTATCTAATATACACCGATGGATCGAAATCCGAAGAATCTGCTGCTTGTTCATTTGTTACCCACAATTCAGACTTCACAAACTGTGCAGTATCTACACAGCGGAACTGCATGCCATACTTTCTGCTCTTAACTATGCTAGGTCAGTTAATGCAAACTCAATCACGATAGTAACAGATTCGTTGAGTTCTTTAAAAGGTTTTTAGTAACATGTATTCTAAGCATCCTCTTGTCCAAGAAGTCCACAGGAGCGTCAATATGCTAGAAGATTTAGGAAAAGTGGTATGCTTCATTTGGATCCCAAGCCATATGGGGATAGTTTGTAATGAGCTGGCGGACAAGGCCGCCAAACAAGCACTCACCCTTCCAGGTCAAGGCACATCTTAACACCTCCGGATATGTGTCATCCACTTCGAAAGGAAAAAGCAGATGCCTGGCAATCCATGTGGGACGAAAGCCCTCCTAGCGAACTGAAAACAATCGAAAGGACAGTAAAGCCATGGAGCTCATCCAGTCGCTCAAGTCGCAGAGAGGAAGTTGTCCTAGCTAGGTTGAGGATAGGCCACACTAACCTCACACATAATACATCATATCACAAAACAGCAACCCCCAAAGTGCCAATACTGTAACAACCCGCTTACTGTCAGACACATACTGGAGGAATGTCCTTTTTACCAATCATATTTAAACAGATTAGGAATAAGACCTGATACAGCTACCTTATTGAGCAATGACGAAAATAATATAAAATTATTGCTAACCTTTCTTTAGGCCCAGCAGCTGTTAAATAAAATATAGGGATTCGGTAGTACACAATATAGTAAAATGCTCGTGATGGGACTAACGTTTTTTTTTATTTTGAGTTTAGATAGAAATTAAATAAAATAAACAAACGAAATAAAGACGTTGATGACCCTCGGGTTTTACGCCTCAAAACCAAAACCAACAACAAAACTCCAATATAAATCCTCACCAAAATAATTTACCACAACATATCATCCATACCAAACGCTGAGCAAGATCATTATGGCAACGCACCCGACACCCAACAGATCGCCGCTCCTACAACTTCTTTTGTAGACAATTGAAGCGAGGGTTGGCGATCTTCCGTTCCCAGTCCTCTAATTCCTACCTCTCCTCTCTAACAGCCCGTAATAATTCCCTGTGGAATGTCACCAAAAAGATCCTAAAATACCATCAAGTTTCCCATCCTCTCCGACGTGGTGATGACTCCTGGGCTGCGTCTGATGAAGATAAAGCCGAGGAATTCGCCACACACCTCTCCAAAGTATTCAATCCTCACCCGGAATCATATCGCAACAGTGCAAGACTTTCTTATGTCACCAATTCCACTTTCCCTACCTCCTAAAGCTATTAATCCCTCTGAGGTCAAATATCTTCTCCAAAAACTGACCCTCCGTAAATCTCCTGGACACGATCTGCATACTCACCAGATCCTCCGACAACTTCTATTATTATTATCTATCGAAGTTATTATATTCTTTACTTATATCTACAACTGCATTCTATGCACCACCCATTTTCCTCTGTAATGGAAACATTCCACTATCATTCTTTTTCTAAAACCAGGCAAACCTTCCAACAACACTTCATCCTACAGGCTTATTAGTCTACTCCCCATTCTTTCAAAAATCTTCAAAAAGCTCCTTCTTAAATGTATCCTACCCATATTAGAATCTCAAAATCTTCCTTCCCATCAGTTTGGATTCCGTTCTCGTCATTCCACTGTTCAACAAGGACTCCTGAGTTGTGGACCATGTTTCCTCAGCTCTTGAAGGGAGAGAGTATTGTTCTGGTGCATTTCAGGACATTGCGCAAGCTTTTGACAGGGTATGGCACACTAGAATACTCTTCAAGCTGAAAATCCATTTACCCCAGTCCCTACACCTCATCCAACAATCCTATCTCTCAAAAAATTCCTTCTGAGTTCGCTGTGGTGTAGAATTTTCCAACTTTTATCCCGTTGAGGCCGGTGTTCCTCAAGGCAGCGTCTTAGGACCCATCCTCAACACTGCTGATATTCCTACACATCCTGATACCTTTCTGGCAACATTTCCAGATGACACTACCATTCTATCATCCAGTTCCAATCCTGAAACAGCATCCTTAAACCTGCAGACACCTTTTCCTTACCGAACACTGGTGTATAAAGGTAAACAAAGCCAAATGTAAACATGTAACATTCACTCTTAGAAGAAAATCCTGTCTGCCAGTTTATTTCAACTCATTACCAATTCCTCCTTCAGATACAGTCCGGTATCTTGGGTTACTATAAGACAAAATATTGACATGGAACCCACATACAATAAAAGACAAGAACTCAACCGACGATTCAGACAGTTATACCGACTACTCAACAGAAAATCTGAACTAGCAGTAGACAACAAATTATTAATATACAAGACAATACTGAAGCCTATCTGGACCTACGGGCTTGAACTCTGGGGGACAGCTAAGCGTTCTAACATCAAATGCATTCGATCCAAAGTCCTCCGAACAATAGCAAATGCTCCTTATTATGTCTCCGACCATACCTTGCACCACGACCTTAATGTTCCATTTATTTCAGACCTAATTCCATCCAAATTCCACCAGAACCTCATTCATCATCCTAATCCTCTAGCTCAATCCCTATCCAGGTCCACTCATCCATACAACCCACCTAGAAGGTTGAAATGGCAGTGCGACCTCTAGTAAATATTTATATGTTGGAGTTCTAGCACTGGCTAGATTCTCCACTCAATGTGATGAATGTATGACGTGTATATAGGTATGAGTGAATTATAGACTTTGTTACTATTTTATTGATTTATTATTGTATATATATTTTATTGTAATTTTATTACTGTGTAATTATTGTATGAATGAAGTATGTATGTTATCTTTCACCACTATTATTGATGTCCAAATTGGGACAGATTGTAATAATACACAATAAAAAAAAAAAAAAAAAAAAAAAAAAAAATTGTGTTAAATATTCTTTCTAATATATGTTGGTATACCCTTATTGTATCTTTTTTAGTCCTGATGATGAACTACAACGTGGATCAAAATATTAGCAAAACAGTTTTTGTTTTTTTGAACAACATCTAGACTAATTTCCTGCTGGATTTAACAAGATTTAATTATTTAAAAAAAAAAAAAAATCTAGTTCATTTTAATTGTTTGAACATAGGGTGGTGGGAGAGGAAGATATGAAAAAAATATGAGAAATGACCATTAAAACCCCTCCTACATAGGGTTAATTCAAAGAATATGAAGACATTTAACTAATATAAAATCCAAATGAAGTGTTGATATAATTACATAAAAATGTCTTATTAGTTGTGAATCTAAATTTGCCAAGATGATTTACTTGTCATAAAAATGCTAAGAAACCAATTTAAAATAAAATGACTTCAAATTTATTTAATATAACAGCTTTAACATCAATAAGTCAATGTTTCATTTAAGATATATGTACATCTTAAGTATGTATTTCTGTGAGTAATAACACACATACATACACATTCCTATACACATAAATAGACATATTTTACACATGAATCTATGTATATATGCTTAAAATAAACATATATCTCCAAAAGTACACACATACGAGTACATGCTCAAATTACACATAGATATAAACATGTGTGTAAATCCTAAGGCCTGATACAGATTTTTAAAAAATCCTGTATATAACTTTATTAATAATGAAAAATAGTTAAATATAATTCTACAGAATATGGTAAATATTCATCTTTAAAATAAAATAGAAAAAAAATTAAGTATAATACGTTTTCAAGCAGTCAATGAATCCACCTTCTGTGAATACTCATACATTAGTGAACAATGCTATGAACACATATGAAAATATCCTTAAGATACATACAGTCAAAAGAAAAATATTAGTCTCCAATTATATACACATTACTAAAAACAATTATTAAATAAGATTATCAAACTAAATGTTAAGGACTACTATGCCATTAACCAAAACCATATACAAAACAATAAATGTAATTAGTCACACAAAATAACATTAGGAAATCTTATTTGGTATAGGATAACATATACTTACACATTAATGTACAGATTCTTAAAATCTAAAATCTTTTTTAAACCATATTAATGAAAAAGAAAAGAATTACCTATCATTCTCTGTAATGAGTATAAATACAAATAGAAAATTGACTTTAGACTTTAAACAATAAAATACTTCTTTTTGATCACAAATTATAATAGCAAAATTCTTAACACAAATTACTTTGTGAAACAATACCGTAAAAAAAATATATGTTCTAAATTAAAATGGCTGATTTTATAAAAATGTACAAGCATTTTAGCATTTAAATCAAAGTTAAAAATAATGCACATTAAAAAACAAATATGCAATGGTTCTACATACAATTCATAACTGTTGAACAACTATAAGAGATTCAAATTTCTACACACATACATGCATACACTTCTTCAGACATGAATACAACTTAACACATGTATGTGAACTGCTAAGAAAGGAGTAAAGAAAATGTACACACATTGAGGTTAATTAGGCTCATTCCTTATGGAACATTTATCTTGTATTAAATTTATCTTGTATGTGGCCCCTAAATAGAAGATTTAATTTTTTTTAATTGTTCTCAAATACAAGACAGTAATTGAAATCCCTGACAACCAATTCAGGGCATATATCTTAAATATCAATAAACTATATCATAGATGTGCCTCTAATAAAAAAATAATTCGATCAACAATTCCACCCTAAGCAAAGTGATTTTACAGCAATTGATATTCCCCAATGGATTATTCAAATAATAATAGTATAAAACGAAGGCCCCACACTTACCTAAGAAAAACATATTTTAAACAATATTAAGCTAATGTTCATAAAAAAGTTAAGACAATAAAAATAAAATAATTTAGATAAATCATGTAAACTACCATAAACTACGATTAACCACTTGAAACTATAACCATTTAAAACTATTGCTACTTCCCACACCTCTCCCATCTAACAAATAATATAAGTGTTTAGATAGCATTAATTAAAACAAAAGGTTTTGCTTTAACAATCCAAAAAGATATTGTTATAATTCAAAAATGAAAAAGGAGTTATATCATATTTATAAATATGTTTTACCATTTACACAGAACTATTTCCCACAAATAAGTTACATCAATCATATATACTCTGAAAATGAATACATGACTAAGGAAAACCACTGAATTTTTATTAACTAAGCTACAAGCTTTCAAAAATGTTATACATATATATAGATGAAAAATTATTTAAATAAATCAAATCTAAATTAAAAATGGCCTAAAATTACAATTATACATGAGTTATAGAATCATAATGTACGTAAAATGCTTAACAATTGCTTTAGTAATGAATAGTCCCAGTTCTACCCTTTAAAAATGAAAATAAATTAAAAAGTCTATAAACAACAGTTAGTGCTCCAGAAATAAAGTGATAAAACTGATACAATTAAAAAATCTTGTATTTATACATATTATTATAATAACATATGAATGCATGTAGAAACATACAAACACAAATACAAATTTAACAGGTGAAACTAGGTAAAAATAGTTACTTATAATAAGGCATAAAACTAATTAATAACTAAAAAAAAACAAAAAAACAACATAAGTTCCAATATAAAATAAAATATAAGTTTTTAGGTACATGTTAAACTAAAAATAAGAGTAGCCTATGCTTTTTTTTTTTTTTTTGTATCAGGAAAACATAATATGTTTAGGTAATTATTACGAAAAATCTGCTTAAGTACAATCTTGATAAAGTTATGAAAAATAATGAAGAGAATTAGTACACAAAAGATTTATATGAAGAGGCCATATAAGTGATATAAACTAAATTTTAAGTTCTATTTAATTGTCTTAAATATGGTCAGGCCTTTAAAAAATATTAACAATGAGTAAAAAAAAAAAAAGTAATGTTTTAACAAATGGTAAGATGATCAAATCACAAAATTAAAGAATAGATCCATTTTTAATAAAGAATTTTTTTCAATGTAGTAAATCAGAGAGTGAAAATTGCAACAAAGACGTGTTTTTTAATATATAACGAAATCTTGAATAACATACTCAAAGATAATAGCAAATTGTTAAGAAAAATATGAATTTCCCTCTTAAAGATAACTGTATATGACGAATAATTTTCAATATAGTAAATAAGAGGTGAAAATTGTAACAAAGATGCGGTGAATATATGTATAACAACTCCTTGAATAACATACTCGAATCTAATTGCAAAATTGTTAAAAAATACTATAAATTTCTCGGTAAAAGATAACTGTATAAGACGAATAATTTTTAACATTAATGAAATTTATAATTGGAAAATTTAATTCTAACCCACTTAAAGAAACAAATGGGAGGGTGGGTTAAACCAATATTTACATGTTTTTATTAGTATAAAGAATTAATAAGCATTTGTTAGACTCAAAATTGAAATAACATTTAAAATTTTATTAAACGAAACATCTATACTATGACATATTTTTGTCTTATGTTATATTAAAAAATACTTTATTAACTCATCAAAAAAATATTTCTATTCTTTTTCTTTTTTTCCACTTTTTTTATAGTTCTTCCCTATTAATGTCACAAGGAAAAGTTTATACTATTAACATACTACTGCTTTTAAAAACTAACTCAGCAATCATTTCATAGGCATCCACAGAATTATATGAAATTCCACAATATACACATAAATGGTTGAATTCTACAATAATTCTAGAACTAAACATTTTATACTTTTTTAGTACACCAAAATAAATATACTTTTATAATAAGTTTAATAACACATGTGCAACAGGAAAAACTCCAAAACTTATGTATCAAGTACAAATCTATACTTGTCATTATAACTATTTTGCTTATTGAACAAGATAAGATCAATAAAACATGTATTATAAGATATGTTAAGAATATCTCTAAATTATATATAGAGAAAGTTTTATAGACACATATCATATATCTTTAAATATAAGATATTCATAAACTTCCAAATAGATATTTATTTTTATAGAGAAATACAACCACTAGAAAAAATCTTTCTCCACTCGAAATCATAGGAAAATTATACATTTCTTTTTAGTGGTTTCATTTGCAGTAGAGAAAATGGATTGATAATTATACATCACAAATCAATAACATAACTTATAAAATTACGCAATGCTAAATAACCTGAGTTTTTAAATATTAACCAATTCTAAGTACTTATTAGAATTAATTTTTATACACACAACCTTTAATTAATTAAACAGTTTAACACAAATCAAATCAACATATATAACTTCCACTACATCAAAACTAACTTAAAAGACAACATTTCAAACCTTAAATTCTTGTAATAGAAACACAATTAAGTGTACATATTGCCTCTAGAGGCTCCCAAAGAAAAAAGGTGAGACAGTGACCTTAAAACCATGAACTGGTATAAAGTGAAGATTTATAAATAAAATATAGCTTTTGAAGATAGCAGGAGAGGAGACATCACTAGCATTGATGACGCAAGGTGACTCGCATTGATAATTAGGTATTAGCCGATATAACCAACACAATAGAACACTTATATTACTCCAAATTATGAAATGCTATGATGTGGTTTAAGTCATATAAGGAACCCTTGAATAAATACAAATTTCTCTGTTGAAGATAACTTTATAAGACGAATAATTTTTCAATATAGTAAATGAGAGAGTGGAAATTGTAACAAAGATGTGGTGTTTATATATGTAACAAACCCTTGAAGAACATACTTGAACCTAATTGCAAAATTGTTTAGAAAAATTACTAATTTCTCTGTTAAAGATAACTGTATAAGACAAATAATTATATATATATATATATATATATATATATATATAAAATTTTATAATAAATATATAGAACATGTAAGAAAGATCACAAATTTCTCGGTTAAAGATAACTGTATAAGAAATAATATATATATATATATATATATATATAAAACATTGTTAAGAAAAATCACAAATTTCTCTGTTAAAGATAACTGTACAAGACGAATGATTTAATATATATATACAATATTGTTAAGAAAAATTACAAATTTATCTGTTAAAGATAACTGTATAAGACGAAAAATTTTAACAAAAAAAATAAAAATGAAAATAATTCGGTAAATGAGAATAAAGGTTCGGTCTATGGCTCAGGGCTGCCATGATACCAATGTGGTATGTATTCACCATAAAATTTATTATAGTTAAATTTATGGTACCTATTTCTGGCAACAAAAAAATAATCCCATTTCGAACAAATTATGCAGTAATGTTATTGTTCTATTGTGGTGGTGATATATGTACCACTTTAAAGAAAGAAACCTCATAGTCGTGGGAAATGTAAATAGGTTTTAAAAGATTAAAAGCAATAGACGATTTCAAGTTCCCTTGTACATCCTGAGTCACAGAAAACACCAAATTTTCGTCAATGTCTCATATAAATTACAAGAAAAAAAGATAACCAAAAAGAATGCAATAGGACATTTTTTAACAATTAAATTATTTAATTGTTATTTACCCACTAGTTGAAACAAATCATTATATATCAAGTTAAATAACTATTCTGTAAACCACAATGCTGGAGGAGGCCCAGGATATTGTGGCTTAGCAGGACTTATATAACCGTAGGAAGCTGCAACCTGAGGGTGTGTGGAAAATACAGCTGCTGGTTGCATATGAGCAGGAAGAGGGTGACTTGGATGTCCACCTCCAGTAAGAAGAGGTCTGGTTGAAGAATGATGGGCTGGTGGAGGTACACCCCTACTACACAAAATTTGGTCAATTTTATCTGCTTCAAACATTAGATACTTTTCAGTAAAATCAAATTAAGTAATAAAATAAAAAAATAAAAAAACTTAATAAATAAGGGCATAAGTCACTTATTTGGGAAGGCTTATAAAGTAGCATTAGTAAAAGTCATGAAAATTTAAATATTCATCAAAAAATAAATAATATGATTAAAAAACTTATACCAATAAAAACAATAATGAAATATTGAAATAATAAATTTGATAATAAGAAAAACCAAAATGTTGAGATATTTATAAAATTACTTCTTTGAATGAAAATTAATCTAAAATAACTAAATCACTGTGAATTCATAATTGAAGTAAGTATAAAAACATCAGCTTTTAAACCAAACATTAAATGGAGGTTAAATGCCATTACTTCAAACTTTTATAAGTTGATGATCATAGATAAAAACATATTGACACTGGAATATACACATATAATTTATTGACAGAAAATTTTGCTTTTAATTATAAAGTAAACACCCCAGATATTGTTTAATATAACGTACAATTATTAAATTACACTAATTAAAAAATATGCTATATCATTAATAATTAACAAAATCAACATGTTATCTTCATAAACCGTACTAAATGCTTTAAAATCATTAAAATAATTCAAATTCATATTGTTTAATTAAATAGAGATGTTAAATTTACTATCAATATATTTTGGGGAAAAGTTATTACCATTGTTTCCTAAAATAAATCAAATTTTATTTCCTAATATGGTTATGTGTTAAATATATGTTATTATTTATTACTGATATTTCTTTTTCTTAAAAAAATCATTCTGAAGACTAAATGGCAATATCATCTCATCATTTTTCTTTCGAGAAGTGATTTTATAAACTAATCTTGAGCTATTTTGTTTTTTGCTAATGCCACTGACTAGCTTGAATACTAAGCTCTGCTCTAGGTGTACAAATAGAGTAAAGTGATCTCAGTTTTTAAGAAGTAAATTAGTGAAGAATCCTGCAAAAGATTCTATCTTGTCAGTTGTTGTGGTGTGTTTTTTAAATTATTTTATTTTTTATTTCAATCATCCACTCTTACTTGTGTTGGATAGTTGAGGAAGTTAAGCATAGAAAGGCAATCTAGTAAGGAAACCACTTCATTTCCTTTTTAAAGACTAAAAATTACCAGTTAATTAATGACTAGACTTTGTCAATATATAATCTATTTCTCTCTCTCTCTCTTTCTTTAAATTATAGGGGGAAAAAAACAGACTTAAGAGGCAAAGAACTAACCATTATTTAATCTTTGATTCATAATAAACTAACCCATATCCACAGAATTTAATATACTTAAGGCAATATTTAGTTAATAATATTTAACAGGAAGATGGTAGGGTAGTAGACTTAAAGAATATAATCCGGGTTGATAGCCT
Source organism: Piezodorus guildinii (assembly GCA_023052935.1). Taxonomy (NCBI): domain Eukaryota; kingdom Metazoa; phylum Arthropoda; class Insecta; order Hemiptera; family Pentatomidae; genus Piezodorus; species Piezodorus guildinii. The sequence continues at coordinate 43,525,302 of CM041295.1, forward strand.
TATAACTTGAATCTAAACTGTTATAAACCCACAAAGCCTAGGATCAATGGAAACGTTATCTTTGAACCAAATGAACCTAGCTTTTATACTGACTGAAAACAAAGGAATAGGAATACACAAATAGGAATTCATGTCAGTAAAGAAAGAAAAGGAATCTTTTCCTAGAAATGACTCACAGTTTGTAGGTCTGGAAGAACCATAAAATCAAATGTCTGCTTCCATGTCAGCAATATTGGGAGGAGTGATATAGCAGCAATACTACTTTCTGTCTTAGCAATATCCACTTATAAGACATTGTTATTGATAAAGGCAGCCTAAATATGAAGACATCCGACTGGATGATGGTATATACATTAACGTTAATTAATCGGATTGGCAGATAATGATAAATCTAACATGGTAATGAGTGATTTTTTATTTTATAAATTCCTAGTATATTATTATTATTTATTTTAATTGTATCATTGTTTATTTATTTTTTTTTATAAATAATGTAATTCAAATTATCTGAAAATAACCGAGACCTATAACTGTGAGTAATAGATTAGTTTATATTTCACACAGAAACCTCTGTACTCCTGATTGAATATGCATATAAGTAATAACCATACGTAAATTAGATAAGAGGGACTTACTCATTGCCCAGGTAAAGATCCTCCAAAGGATAGTTCCTTCTGTTACAGAAAGCCCTGGATGCAGAATTAGATAGTTCTGTCTGGGTGGAAAGAAACATTGGGCAAAGATAGATGAACAAAAATTCTGAGGAAGGTGTTCAATGTAACAAGCCTCAGGAGATTGGGTGGCATAGTATCAGTTAATCCCTGAAGCCTACTTGGTTAATAACTGTAAAGATGGTCTACATAGTTTTAGCAACGCATTCTCTGGGATAATAATAAATGTAATTATAAAAAAATCAATGGTAAGATATAAAAAATAAATAAAATAATGTAAATGTTACCCTGTAGTGAAGGAAGGAACTTGGTGAGTAGGGGGTAAGTATGCTGGTTGGGTAGTTGTTACATAAACAGCTTGTCTACGATAGAGGTCACTCTGATGATAGATGGGTTGTCCCGTCAACGGGGATAATCTGGTTCCCTGTGGTGAAACCTGGGATGCTGTATGCCTATAAAAAATAATGTATTTAAACATAAGAATCATGAATTTTGTGAACATCAATATTTTAAGTTGATAAAAATCAAAGCAATAATTGTTATTAGCTTGTCCAATGTATTAAATCTAATACAAATTGTTCAAAGTAGCCTTTGACATAATATCTCTAAATCACTCATCGAGAGAAATGATAAAAAGAAACATCAGAGCTAGCTCAATTAATGCACTTATTAAAAGACTGATTGTCGTCATCAATGTTGAAAGAGAATAAACCAGATTCAACAAAACTTACAAACCTATTTTCTTCAAAGTTATTTTAAGATAATAATACGACATAAATTTCTGAAATAAAAATAAATTATATAATTCATATATAGGTAAGTGAAAGAAATACTTTCATTTCAATCAATAAAGTTAAAAATTCGGCATACAATCATAATGACCAGGCAACGTTTAAAAATTTTGTAGATGAAATCATAGATTAAAAAAACATGTAAAATGTGACATAAATGCTTTTGTTGTATGCATAGAGGAGGTAAAAAAATAGTTGTATATGTGCTGTCAACAAAAGGCCTTTCAAAAGGATTGATTTATTTCACTATACAATGAGCTGGATATTCTGTTTCAATCTACAATAGATTTTCAAATTATGTGAGATTTGAGGTTGATAAAGGAAACCAGAAGGCGAGATATTTACACTTGCAAAGACAACATGCTTTCAAAAAGTGGGCTAATTACAAGTGATAGGGTGTTGGTGAAATTCATTTTAAAACAATTGGTTAAGTAAAACCCAAAAGTAATAAGATATTTATGTGATATGTCAAGTATTGATAGTACAATGCTCTGAAACTCAATATCCACAAAGCACACTTGCACAGAGTCCCAGGAATCAGTTAAAGATCTTTAGGTCCCTGAGTTGCAATTGGCAATGGATAAAATGGCTAAGGCCTAGGGACAGAAAAAAAAAAAAGAAAAGATTATACTTCCTCAATGATCTTAACTATGACTATTGAAGAATGACCAAGTTAATAAGCTTCCTTAGAGGTAAAGAATTTCTTTGTTTCAATAAGGCTTATTATATAGACAGTGGGATAGCCTAACTTAGTGACTTTCTGCAGGAAAAGGTTAGATATGATTCTGGATCCTAATTTAAAATATAACAGCAATGAACACAATTTTGGTGTTGGACGACTGACCTCCAGCTGGATTAATGCTATGCTGGAGGGAACGATGATTACATCTGAACTAGGACACACTGAACTGTGAATGAGACCGTGAGGAGGATGTCCACAAGACAAATTTCCAGGGACAATCTCAGAATTGCTTAAAACTACAATGGAACTTCTGAGGGACTGGTTTCAGACCAATGAATGGTCTTGGCATCAATTCACAGAAGGTTAATCTCGGTATCTTCACTAAAAGAAGAAACATAACGATCAGACCATCCCGTCTAGGCGAGGTTGAGGTTAATATCTGTAGTGAAGCCAAACACTTGGGAATTTACCTTTATAGCAAATTAAAATGGAACAACCACATCATACAAAGGGGCTGATGGAAAGACCTAGGACCTAAAACCTAAGATGGTCCTTTGGATATACACAACAGCAATAAGGCCTATGATCTTACATGCAGCTGTAGTGTGGTGGCATAAGGCAATTAAATGCAAATCAAGACTACTGCTTGGAAAGTTGCAAATACTAGCAAGCCTTATAAAAACCAGAGCTATGAATACCACTCCGACTCCTGAAATGGAAGTTCTATTGAACCTAACACCATTGCACATAGCAGTAGAAACTAAAGAACTTGGCAAAGCCAAAGGCTCTCCAAGTTAGGAACAAGATCTAACTCCCTAGGTTACCAGGGACATGCTAACTTGTTCATAACTTAATCAGAAGGATTGATGAAGATTCGGTGCTTGCATTGTACTTTGATCTTTTCAGGTCAAGAAATATACGGACACACTTTACTGTGTAGGGATTACTAGGACTGGCTAGTAGACAGTCCACCAGTCTTTTAGGCTAAAGTAATGGCAATATGAAATATACAATAAGAGAAAGTATTCCTGAGGCCTAAAATCTAGGATGGTCCTTTGGATATACACAACAGCACAAGGCAATTAGATGTAAATCTAGGCTTCTGCTTGGAAAGTTGCAAAGATTAGCATGCCTTATGATAACCGGAGCTATGAATACCACTCCAATTGCAGCAATGTAAGTTCTATTGAACTTAACACCATTGCACATAGCAGTAAAAACACAAGCACTTAGTACGGCCTACAGACTTTCTAAGTTAGTAACAAGATCTAACTCCCTGGGTTACCGGAGACATGGTAACTTGTTTAGAAGGATTGATGAAGATTCAGTGCTTGCCATGCACTCTAATCTTCAGGTCAAGAAATACATTTATACACTTTACTGTGTAGGGACTACTAGGACTGGCTCGCACAGACCGCGCAATGGAGTCAATTGTTATACAGATGGATCCCTGAAGGAATTAGGTACAGGGGCAGGAATATGGAGAATGGATAAACCCTAGGAGGGGATTTCCATCTCTCTAGGTAAACATGAGTCTTTCAGGCTGAAGTAATGCTGATAAATATCTGTGTTCAAACCCTAATTTTAGAAGGGGAGAGAGACAGACATATAACTTTCCAAAATGATAGTCAAGCTGCTGTTGGAGGTTTGGTTCAGTCCCAACAAGTGGAAGAGTTTAAAAAAAATCTTAATACACTTTTGCTGCAGAATAAGGTCCAAATTCATTGGGTTCCTGGTCACTCAGGAGATACCCTGCAAAGAGAGAAGCTGTACTCTTCTCTTAATGGACATGATGACAATAGAAGCTGTACTTTTCTCTCAATAGACAGGATGACTTTAATGAGGGTGAATGGACTATATACAGGACACTGTCAGCTCAATAAGCACCTCCACAATAGGGGGTTGGTAGCCTCGCCGACTTGCAGATTCTGCAAGAAGGAAGATGAAACAGCCTATCATATGATATGTAGTAATGAAGAGATAGCTAGGATACGGTTTTACTATTTTGGCAATGAACGTATTTCGGATCCTCAGCTATATGAACTAATCAATCCTGACAGTTTGGTCAGATTCACTAAGGCAATAGGCCTGTATTATCACGACAATGACACAATAAGCCAACTTGAGGCTGCAGTGGAAGAGAAATAAACCAGAACAACAACAAACACAATCAGACAATCAAGGAGGAAATGGTAGAGAATGAGTAGAATTCTATTTAATATTATAAATGAGTAATGCAGGTAGAATTAAAGTAGTTTAATATTTTGACTAACTTATTTAATATATAAAATATCATAAAAAACCACAAAAAATAAAATATATAAAGTTAAATCTCAATGCATTGTAACAAGAATATAACATGAGTTTATTTGCATCAAATTTAAAGATTAATACAGTATATAATTTATGTAGCAACATAATGTATTAACACATATTACCAAACAACTGATAATTAATTATTTGCATCAAAATAATTGAACTTTTAAATGATATCAACCAAGCATAAAACTGCTATGAACATATCAAGATTTAGGAAACGCGAAAATGTTTTACTTCACCATCTTCTTGTCACAAAAATGGTCACTATTTATTTTTTTATATGTTAAGTTTATTCACTGTCTTTTTAGGCTACATAATATATAAGTTTTCAGTTTTCTTTTATTAACTTTATAATATTTAAAAGAATTTATATTAGTTTTATGAATCAAGTTAAAAAATAACTTAAATTATTACTAGATACTACATATAGTGTTTGGATTAAAAATGAAATATCGACTGCATTAGGCTGGTTTATTATATCATTTTGCACAGGGTTGTGTAACTTTTGACTGTTTATTAAAAAAAACTGACTGCACTAAGTCAAAATGGCATACCAATATGGTTGATCACTAGATTTCACGTAAGTTAATTCAGAGTCAATGTAATTCAGCATTAGACCTAATTTGGTTGTAACTGGCCTTTTGTCAAAGCTGGATGGTCATAGAATCAGAAGACTGTCAAAGTATTACGCAGGGAAGTGGCGATCCCATCGCCCAGCTGAAAGGCTGCAATCAACCTGGTCCTCCAGGCTGGGTGAACACTTACATTGACGCCCAGACAGTACACTGGAACAGCACACTACAAACACTCCCACACTACAGACTAAGGTCACTAACAGTACACACCCTAGGAGCACCTTTCCTAGGTGGATGCCCCTGAAGGGGGTGCAAGTATGCAGGCACTAAGGTGGCAGCCCCACCAGCATACTAGGGTACGTAGAGAGGGTTGATTACCCTACAGCCCGAAATTAACATAATCATGAAACCTCAAACTTCAAAGGCCTCGGATACGGACTGGATAAGACATGGCAAACATCATAGGATAAATCTAGGATTTTGGAATGTTTTATCACTTTATAGACCCGGAGCACTACAATTGCTCCTTGAACAGGTTGACAGATTTAGGTTGGACTTAACTGCCATTCAGGAGATCAGGTGGACTGGTCAAGGGATCTTAGAAAAGAAGAACCATGCAGTGTACTATAGTGGTAGTAACAACCACCACACATTTGGCGTAGGCTTCGTTGTTGGGAGACAGCTTAGACGACATGTGATTGCATTTGAAGCCATCAGTCCCAGAATATGCTTGATCAAAACCAAGAGAAATTCCGTAAACTAAGTGTGTTCAGTGTTCATGCTCCCATCGAAGATGCCGAAGAGGATGAGAAGGAAGCTTTTTATGATATGCTAGAAAGTGCAATTGATTCCTGTCCAAAATATGATATCAAATTAGTAGCTGGTGATTTCAATGCCAAGGTTGGAAAGGAGGCTTGTTACGAGCCACGATCAGAAGACATAGCCTGCACGAAGAATCTAACGATAATGGTTTAAGGATGATTAACTTTGCTGTATCAAAGAACTTGGTTGTAGCTAGCACCCGGTTTCCGCATAAGCGTATACATAAGGGAATGTGGACTACCCCAGATGGCCGGCATATTAATCAAATTGATCATCTTCTTGTGAGTGGAAGATTTATCAGCAGTATAACAGATGTGAGGGTCTTCAGAGGTGCTAATGTGGATTTGGATCACTACTTAAGCATCTCACACATCAAGGAGCGCATAAATTGTCCAAGGCACATGGCAGTACCTACTATAAAACGATTTGATTTACAGAAGCTTAAGGAAGAAAAAATCTCGCACCTATACTGTGAAAAGCTTGATCAAAGGTTTTCTCAGCAGCCAACCAGTGAGGATATTGAAGAAGAGTGGACAAGGTGCTCTGCAACAATATCATAGGTAGCAGAAGTTTTAGGTCCAGCGAAGAAAGAAACAATGACCCCTTGGTTCGATGAAGAGTGCAGAGCTCTTACTGACACAAAGAAAACGGCCTATAAAGCCATGATTAATAGGCGGACGCGTGGAACTGTTGAAGAGTACAAGAGAAAACGTCGAGAAGAGAAACGCGGTCATCGACAAAAAAAGAGACAAAGAAGCAATGCTGACTTAGCAGAACTAGAGAACCTCATATCTGCAAATGAGGCCAGAAAATTCTTTCAAAAAGTAAATGCCACTAGTAAACCATTCAAGCAAACTCCAAGTATGTGTATAAAGGCAGAAGAAATCCTATTAACTGATAATGAGGCTGGCATGGAGGAATGGAGGAAATATTTCGAGACCTTATTGAATGGAGGAGAAGAAGGAGATGATTATCCTCCAGAACGTGACGTCTATGAAGGTGAATCGGAACCACCAGATGAGGAGGAAGTTGTTGAGGCAATTAGCCGCCTAAAGAATCATAAAGCTCCCGGCATTGACTTACTCCCCGCAGAACTGATTAAGCAGGAATCAATGGAGCTGATCAAGCGTTTACATAATGTAGTACTAACCATTTGGAATGACGAAATGCTATCTAGCGAATGGAGAAAAACGGTGATCTGCCCCATATAAGGGAGACATGTTTAGATGCAAAAATTATAGAGGAATATCTCTGCTTCCGTATGCATTTAAAGTACTTTCAAACATCTTATTTTGCCGGCTACTTCCGATTGTTGAACAAGAAACTGGTCATTACCAGTGTGGGTTCCAGCCAGGCAGATCTACCACGGACCAGATTTTAGCCTCCGCACTATTCTGGAGAGAGGAAGGGAGTACAATGTGACCACCATGCATCATCTTTTCATTGACTTCAAGTCAGCATACGACTGTATTCATCGAAAAGAGCTTTACAAAGCACTGTACGACCTGACTGTTCCACCAAAGATCATAAGACTTATAAGGCTTACAATGGAAAATATAGAATGTGTGGTCCAAGTATCAAAAGGTCGAAGATCAATAGAATTTCCATCCAGAAGAGGAGTAAGGCAAGGGGATGCCCTGGCATGCCTGCTCTTTAATATGGCGTTAGAGAAAGCAATAAGGGACTCGCAGCTTCAGACATCAGGTACGGTATGGAACAAATCTGTGCAGCTGTTAGCATACGCAGATGATATTGATATAATAGGAAGATCCAGGCAAGCAGTAGTTGAGGCATTCCTAGCTCTGGAAGCTGCTGCGAAAAAGATAGGACTTACTGTCAATGAGGCCAAGACCAAGTATATGGTATCAGATCAAGCTCCGAGATCAAAAGGCACCAATGTTTCTTTTGGACCCTACAGATTTGAGCAGGTCTCTGAGTTCTTTTACCTGGGATCAATGGTAACATGCAACAACGATGCTGCCGTGGAGATAAGGTGAAGAATATTAGCTGCTAACCGCTGCTATTTGGGACTCCGGATGCATCTGACAAGCAATTTGATAAGCAGGAGAACCAAAGTTATCATATACAGAACTCTCATCGATCCTGTATTGTGTTATGGCTCGGGGACATGGACCACAACCAGGGCTGAAGATCAACTCCTCACAATTGAAAGAAAAGTATTACGTAGAATTTACGGCGGGATATATGAGAACAATGAATGGAGGAGGAAGTAATCGAGAGCTGTACGACATGTACCAAGAGCCAGACATCTCTTTCATTATCAAGCTTGGAAGACTCAGGTGGGCAGGGCATCTGGCCAGAATGTCTGACGATCTACCTACAAAAAGAAATATGACTGAGCCTTTGTATAGTCGTCGAAGAGTTGGTAGACCAAAGCTGCGATGGGCGGATTGTGTGGCCCAAGACGCTAGAAATTATTTGAAGGTCCGAAACTGGATGGCAGCGGCACAGAACAGAGATGCATGGCGGTTGCTGTTAGAGGAAGCCAAGACCCTTTATGGGTTGTAGAACTATTAAAAGAAGAAGAAGAAATCAAAGTATCAGTTAGGTCAATTTTTTAAAATCATTAAGAAGAATGTGGAGACTTTAAATCAACTTATTTTAAAAGGATAAATGTATTCATTTATAGTTTATGAAAAAACTGTAGAGGTATAATTAAGAGTCAATGAGTAAAATTTAATTACTTCAAACCGAATTTTTAAAATTTATTTTTCATGATAGTTTTCTATGAGATTAACAATTTTTATGTTTAAGTCCTAAATTAAGAAGTATTATAAATAAGTTTTGTTTCTTTGGTTTCATTTCCCAATAACTCACTTGGAAAAAAAGGAATATAAATTAACCATGCATTAAAGTGTATAATACAAAGATTACACTATTTCCGGCTTTCTAGAAATTGATGCACAGCAAAATATACTTTTAGTGGGCTGGTACCAGAATTAATTAATTACCTATGAACTTCCTGTATAAGGATAAATATCAATATATATACATATGTAAGAAAAATAATGATCATCATTCAAGTTAAGATACTGATTATATTCATAGTTGTTTTTCTCCCTACAAATTTATTAAGATGTAGTAAAATTTAGAACCCCATTTTAGCATACTTATATATGAAGCCTACCTAGCCTAGAAACAGTACAAATTTCAAAACAGACTGAATCTAAGGGTCTTCATAGGTTGTAAAAGTACAGGTAAAAAAAAATAAACACATATGGGATATGGGTCAATCCATTCGAAACCGTCTAGACCTTGCCGCTCAACATTTTTTATTTTAATGATTTTTTAACCAGTTATTCTTTATCCTTTCATGAATGAAAAAACATTTGTATGTCTTATTTTTGCACTACTAGTAGAAATTTAGATTGTGTAAGCATTGTCCTTCTTTTTTATATAAATTTTCAAAGGACTACCTCCAATTTCAGTAATATTTATAGTGAAATAACTCAAAAGGGACTGAGTGAAAAAGGATGAAACTCGTACAGAATATACCTCTATATAATGAGTGCTGTAGGATAAAATTTAATGGCTGAGACTCAACTGGTTCAAATGTTATTCATTTGTTTTGGCAGAAATTAGGTTGATAAGATAGGTGCTACACTTCCAAGGCAGAAATGTGTATTGGATTTAGAAAAAGAACTAAGTTTCACCCACAAAATTTTATCCTACATTACGTATAATAACGAGGTATAATCTGTATAAGTTTCATTATTTTTTATTCAGCCCCTTTTACAATATCCCGCTTTTAATATAGTTGAACTTGGCGATAGAACTTCTTTAAAAATTTTTATTAAAAAGAATTATAATGCTTACACAATCAAAATTTCTACAGCAAGTAGCACAACAATAAGACTATACAAGAAAAAAAAAATTAAGCGTTAAGACTCCTTTCTAACCACCCTTACTATAGCCTGTATAAGTTTCAGTTAATTTTTATTTTCGTGAATTTTTAAACAATTTTTTTGGCTACTTAGGCAATATGCTGTGAGGACCAAAACTATATACAGTACTCTCATCAACACTCAAGTTTTTGTTTTGTTCTGAAATATGCAAAATTACAGGAGTTAATAATTTTTAAAGAAAACGTAATATTAACTGCGAAGACTTAGGGAAATTTCAAAGAAAATCAGCTCAAAATCCAACAATGTGATAAGGATGGGCTTAGCATTGTTTATCATCATGACACATTCACTTAACTAGTGAAGAAAGTGGTTAAAAACAATATCAAAAATTAATAATAAAAACAGACTTTTGGCAAGTTAAAAGTTTATAAAGGATAAGAGACACATGTTAGATTATTTTTTCTCATATAGCTTGATAATTTTTTCTCATATAGTTTGCTCATTTCAATCTTGAGAGCGTAGTATAATACTTATTTTATATCCTCTCTGAGTATGAATAGTCTAAAGCCCTTAAATTAAACATTAACTATGCACCTCTGTGTGGAGACCCAGGAGTTAGCGGACAAGTGAGAGAAGTTGGGTTCCTCTGTCACAAATACGGCAAAGTCTAAAACACCAGCCCATGTGCTGGGAAATTGCCTTAACAACTCCAACTATATCATCCATAGGCACCACAGGGTTAAGCAAGAGTTAGCAAAGCTCCTTAGGAATAAAGATTTCACCTATTTTGATGAGGTCTACTGCATTGATATGGACAAATCAATCAGGCACGTAGACGTTGTTGCATTCCCAAAGAACAGAAGTATTGCAATGATCCTGGACCCTACCGTTCAATTTGAGACCAATGACCTTGATCAGGCAGGTGGAGTGGAAAAGGAGAAGAGAGCCATCTACAGAGAAATGCATCCCTTTCCTAAAAGAAAAGTTCCATGAGACCTTTGGCTAGAAACAGTTCTCTGTAAGAGGTCTACAGTTTGGATTTCGCAGAGTAATCCCTAGCAGCACAAGGAGCTTTTTAGAAGACCGGGGTGTCAATATCAAAGATATAGTGGTGTTGGCAGAAAATGTAATTTTTGACTCCCTGGAAATTATGTACCATCACCTACATGGTAATTAAAGAGTAAATTTATTTATATTTTGATTTTATAATGTGCGCACCAAATGTTATAATTTTAAACACAGTTAAGGAAATAAATAAAATAAAATAAGATTTGTAGCAGAAATAAAAAAATATTACTGTAAATAACTAAAGAGAGAAAAAAAAATTTTGAATAGAAAGAGCCGAGTGGAATAAGCATGTGAAATCTGACCCCAATTAAAACGAAATTTTTATCATTGATTCACACCTATGAGAAACAACCTTATGCGAATTTTTAGCTCCTTAATCCTTATAGGGGGGAAGTTATGGAGGGGAAAAGAAAAACAAAATAAATTGTTTTCTCCTAAACCGATTTTCACGAAAAAAAAAATATGTTATGGATTTTACAAAACAGTTTAAAAAAAAATTTACCCACAAAAAAATTGGTCAAAAATTTTTTTTGAATTTTTCAAAAAAAATATTTTTAGGTAATGATGGTTTGGTACACCTCCAATTGTTTGCTACTTTATTTCATTGTTGGGTCCTCCCTAATATATATTTTTTTCAATTTTATCCCGACAGTGTACCCCATAGTGAAAAATAATAAAAATAATTTTTTCTCCTGAACGGATTGACCGACTTTCACACACAAAAAAAAAAAACCAACAAACAAATATATGTTAATGGTTTTCTAAAAGAGTTCTAAAAAACATTTTTTTTTTTTATTTCTAAAACATGGGTCAAAATTTTAATTTTTCAAAACATTTTTTTAAGTTATATTGGATTGGTACACCTACAATTGTTTGCTACTTTAATTCATTGAAGGGTCCTGCACAATTATATATATATATTTTTTTTTTTCAAGTTGATCTCAAATGTACCCAATGGTGAAAAATAAAAAAAACAGCATTTTTTCAGCTCTCTATGAGTAGTAACTGTTCACACATGAAGAGTAGGGATATAGCTGTAGGATCTTTAAGTCATTAGATATTACTTACACACTCTTTACTGGTTTTCATTAACACTACCAATAAATAAAGCATTTATATTTTTCAAACTTGGTAAAAATTCAGTTTTTAAAGGGGACTGAAGAAAAAATAAATGAAACTAGTTTCTAAAGGGGACTGAGGAAAAAATTATAAAACTAGTTTTTAAAGGGGACAGAGGAAAAAATTATGAAACTAATACAGATGACACATCTATATGAAGAATATAAGTGACATGACTTTGGTGACGGAGACTCAGCTGGTTCCGGAGTTATAAAATTCTCTTCTCTGTTAAAAAAAAAGTTATCTTTAAAAATTATTAACTCCAGTAATTTTTCATATTTCAGAACAAAAAACAATCTAGAATGGTGATGAGAGTACTGTCAACATTTGTAGTCCTTACAACACATTCCTTGACAAGCCTAGCCTAGAAAATTGTTAAAAAAGTTCACAAAAATTTACATTAACTGAAACTTTGGAAAGAAAAAGGAAAATTAGAAAGGTGTCTAATGCTTATTTTGTTTTTCTTGTATAGTCTTATCATTGTACTAATTTTTTGTTTCATTTATGAATACGCAAAATTACAGAAGTTAATAATTTTTTAAGAAAACTCTTTTAACAGTGAAGAGAATTTTTTTAACTCGGGGACCAGCTAAGTCTTAGTCACCAAATTCATGTCATTTATACTTATCATATAGATGTGTAATCTGTATTAGGTTTTTAATTTTTTACTTAGTCCCCTTTGAAATATTGGGTTGATGCAAAATTAATGCAGGTTTCCTCTATTGCAATATCTTAATTCCAATTGTGTAAACAAAGCTAATCCTAACATTGATCATTATTATACCAAAACAAACCTTATCTAATACCCTCTCTTTCACCATGAATTTGTTTAGTAAAATCGTTTTGTTCAGTGTGTTCAAAGGTCTTGAATCGAAAATGTCAAAGTGCGATTTTCGTCAAATTTATTTTTACGAATTTAAATTAGGGCGCAGCGCTGCGCAAACGGCTCGTAATATTAATGAAGTGTGGGGTCAGGGGGCTATTAATGAGTGCACGGTGCAGCGTTGGTTCCAGAAGTTTCGCAGAGGAGATTTCGACCTCGAAGACAAGGAAGGTCATCTTGCTCTGGACAACGACCAGCTGAGGTCAAAAGTGGAAGAAGACCCAACCAAAACCACACGAGAAATGGCGGCGGAACTCGGAACTCAAAAATTGCAACGTCTTTGCCCAGCATTGATGAATCGGAAGGGGCCGATCCTGCTCCACGATAACGCCAGACCACACGTTGCACAACCAACGCTTCGACGACTGCACGAGTTGGGCTACGAAGTTCTCCAACATCCGCCTTATTCACCTGACCTCTCTCCTACAGACTTCCACTTTTTCAGGCATCTGGACAACTTTTTGAGGGAGAAAAATTTTCAAAACCAGGACGACATTGAAAATTCTTTTCGTGATTTCATTGAGTCCAGGGATTCGGATTTTTTTTCTGGTGGAATAAGAAAGCTTGTTGAACGTTGGCAAAAGTGCATTGATTCAGATGGAAATTATTTTGATTAAATATATATGGTTAAAGTAAAGATATGGCGTATTTACAATACCTACTAAAAACCTGCATTAATTTTGCATCAACCCAATATATCCATATAAATATCGGGATCACTGAATTTTGGCCGTTTGAAAATTCAAATAAAAAATAAAAGTGCTATGTTCTCAATATTGAAATTCTTACAGCAAGTAGGAAAATAAGTAAGCTATATAAGAACAAATAATCAAAGGTGAATGTTTTCTTTATAAACTTTTAACTCGTCGAAAGTCTGTTTTTAAAAATGATTTTTGAGATTTTTTTTTTATCCACTTTCTTCACTAATTAGGAAATATGATGTAAAGACACTAAATATAAAGCCGATCCTTATCATATTGCCAGTTTTGATTTGATTTGATATCTGCAAAAATGATCAGAATTAGAGAGATTTTTCCAAGTTTTTGCCACAATGCTGAATTAAAATAGCTGCAAAAGTATTAGTCAGAAAAATGTTTGATCCACAGCTTTAAATTGAGGAAAGAATAGAGAATAACTGGTAAAATAATCATGACAATTAAAAATGTTAGTGGCTTGGTCTGGATGATTTAGAATGGATTGATCTGTAATTAAACTCTTTTCAAGTGATTTTTCAATGAATTGGGATAAATATACTAGTATAAAATCAAGAAAGAGCTAGTAGATGCACTCAACTATAGAGGATTAACGAACCCACAGTCTCTTGAGTTCAATATACAGCGCACCCATACATAATAAATAGAACAGTACATTGATAACTAAGGACAATTACAGTAAATAACTCTCCTGATTAGACTTAATGCTGGAAATATAGCTGGCAACCAGTTGTCCTAAAGTAACAGGACCTTCTTCGATGGGAATCTTGGAGAACTAGTAATCCAAAGAAATTCTGTGACCAGCCTCGGACATGGAAAGTCTTTACAGAAACAACATACCATGTTAAAGGACACTAGATTCAATACATCTCGTATATGAAATGAAAAAAAAAAGGGTTTGGAGAAATGCAGCTTGACAAGGAATATATCCTGTTATATTTAAGAGTACCGCAAGGTAAGCGAGCATAAAGGTAAGGAGAGAGCTAACTGATTTTTGAATAAAAGGTTTTTCAGAAAGTTTATGATTGGAAAATGGTAAACTCCAGAATAATTTAAATAAGCCAATACATTCTCGATAGAAGAAGACAATTTCTGGATGATCAAGGAAATTACCCAATTGAAGAAGAGGAGATTGAGAAGGCTGTGGCTAAGATGAAGACAGGAAATGCCTATTAACTATACGTCTAAATTCTAGAGCTGATTAAGACCACTGGTGAAACCTCCTGGAAGAGCAAGTGCTTCTAGACCCGACAGACAAATAAATGACCCAACCTTTTCCTAAAGAAATGTGATAATGTAGTTCTGGGATCAAGAAGAAAATATTTATCTCGTAATCTTAAACAGGAATAGGGAAGAGCTAAAGATACGCCACATACTGGAAACTCTGGAGAAGAAGCAGCTGAGATGGTATGGGTGTGTCTGCCAGTGAGGTGAGACCGATGGAGATAAAATCAAGAGAACAACAAAGAACCTCATATACCATTCATATAAAAAAAATTAGAAGATGAAGATGGAAGTCCTTAGAAGAGACAAGGAAGTTTATCAGGAATACGGATGCATAGATGGTTGGTTGCAACCCAATGCTGAGAGACCAATGGGGGTGGTAGAAAAAGAAGAAGAAGGGATAAATACATATTTTACAGGCATATGAAGAAGAGAAATGGTAATACTTAATAACAACAAATAAGTGGATGTAATGAAATCTGTATTCATTTTTGTAAGTATGAAAAAATAATCTTTAAAATTAGTGTAAATATTTTTTTTTTTTAAAATTAGATATAAAACAGTAAATATGCAATCCCAACATTTTACTTTAAATAATAAATAGCATTTAACCAACAAATCAGCAACCTAATTTCTTTTTATTAATATAATTTGATATACATAATTTTTGATAATAAAGAGGGAGAAAGTGGTTCAATTTAATTTAAATAATTACAAAGAAGTAAAATATGTGCAGGGAAATATAACTACTTTATTTGAAATATATAAATGTTTTATGGAAAATGGTAATTTAAAGCGTATACCTGCAGAATCTTGGGGATATATACCACCGACGGGAGCAAATATCCTGAAATTTAAAAAGAATTCGATATTCCATATTTTTAAAAAGTAAATATTTTGTATTCTAGTCTATTCTTCATTTCGAAAACAAAAAAATTCTACAACCAAAAGATTGATTCAACATGAAACAAATCACATATAACCCCGCCAATTTAGTGTTCAATATCGGAATGAAAGATATTAAGCTGAAAATTTACATCAACCTATATTTAGACACATATGTATACTCACACAATAAATTAGAATTAATGAGTTTTATATCTCCAGTGCCCTTCTGGGTCCCATAATCAGCCCAAGTATCTTGAAATGATTTTTCTGTTTTCCTTACAACCATAGCACATAAGCAAGTAAATCTCAATTTCATTTCAAGACATTTCTTAGAGCAAGCACACTGTCAATGAGTCTCTTTTTAATTACCATGAGCATACCCTGGTATGCTCTCCCAACCTCCTCTCAATCATTAAGAGCATGTTAGAACTCTCTAATCATTCTATCTATATCATCATCAGTTCATCTAAAAGGAGTTGAAAACTGGGGTCAGGTGGCCATTTTGGAATACCTTTCACCGATGAGTAGTAATAAGTCTTTAAAGGTTAGATGGTTTAATAAGTTTTTTAGTTAAAAATATTTAAGTAATTAATTGAAGAGAATTTTCAAATAATAAATGCAACAAAAGAAATATTCTGATTGCTTCATCTATTATGATTACACATAAATTAATGAAAATGTATACAAAAACAGAAATGATCCTTCTTCAATATGAGAAATATGAATAACTTCAACATGGACCAATGATAAAAAAACAGGATGAACAAATGTTAATTTTTTTTTGTAATTTAAGGTTTAACATCCTAAACAATACCAATCAAGGTAGAAATGACAGGTTGACTAACAGGTTACCAACCTATATAAGCTAAGAAGGGATGGTGAAAATGGGTCCACCACAAAATAAATTTTTAACCACTTAAAACAGATTAGACCCAGTGCTGCTTTAAACTTGAGGTTGCAAAGGTGGTGCATTAAAACAAGGCCACCATCCACCATGGTCTCACATAGGTTAAGATTGATTAATAAATTGTACAAAAAAAAAAAAAAAAAAGTGATAAATTATGGGAATGTCCCTTAAAAAAATAAAATAACTAAGAATATTTGAGGTACAGTATTTAAGCTAAGCTCCCCACTGAAACACAATTGAAAATAAAACTATCATCATACATATTTTCAGACTTTATTTGAAAGAACTAAATACTTTGCGAATTTTAAGATCATTACAGATAGTGAAAAATACGTAATGAAAGGAAATCACCAAAACAGCTATATATAAATTATGAAACACATAAAATACCTGAAAGGCTGATGAAGGGGAATAGCTTGAGGAGGCCATGGTTTCGCAATCATATGTTGGTCTCTAGAAGAATGGGCGGCAGGTGGTTGAACACGATGATATTCTCTAGCAGGGTCAGACCTCTTGTGCCCCAATAAAACTCTTTTTTCATTGCTGATAAAGTACCAAACAATTAATCAATAAAAACTAAATTTTAATAACTATAACAGTAATAATACAATGTAGATATCACCATAACAGTTAAGCTAGCAATATTAAGATATGTCCATGATATTCAATCTATTTTAATTTTTCTCTATTGAGATCACCACTCAGACTAATAAATGACTATCAAGTGTTCAGGGCACTCCGCAATCTGACTCAGGAAACTATCAGACAAGCAAAACCTAACTACTTTCATGAAACTCTGTACTCTGCTCCCGATTCAAAGTCACAATGGGAACTCCTTCGCTGTCTTTGTAAATCCTCTTCCTCACCAACCTATCAAGCCTCACCAGATAAATCAAATATTTACTTTTCATCTTCCTCCTTTAATAATAATCATATGCCACATTCTTCTGACTTTTCTCCAGTTACATCATTTAAATCAGATAATTTTTATTTTTCTGATATCTCACTAATAGACCTTATCTCCTCTCTAATGAAATCTAACTCGATTAGCCCAGTAGAGATAGGATTATGGCTAGAAAAATATGGGGTAAATTTAATTTGAAGGCACGATTGTTTGTACTGCTCCTCTCATTAAAAATCCAAGTTTTCACACTTCTCACCTTTGTGTGTTTACCGCCATCATGATATATATAAACCTCTAAAAAAACAAAAAAAAAACAACAACACTTTTTTCAGTTTTTCCTTCAAAATCGCTTCCTGGACTTTTTAGAGCAAACGTTGTCGTTAGCTATTTTAAAGAATCCGCAACAAAGACAGAAAATATAACATCGATGTCCAGCTTTTATGCAGCTATATTTGTTACCACGTTTCTCTTTGCATCTACAGAAAATCATATTGTACAAAATAATATTGCGAGCAACGACTTTGAGAATTTCATTTGCGATGTAAAGATGTAGTGGTTTCCTAGGCAATGGGTTGGTAGTCACATCAATATATCAGAAAGTTTTTCTGTAATTTTTAGGGATTATATGACATATGTACAGCAAATCATGGCAATAATGCTGTGATAGTCTTTGATGGTTACCCCACTAAAGAAAATACAAGAAGTACAAAAAGCTCTGAAAGGCCTTGTCGTTCCATGCTACAATCTTGTTCAGAAGTTCTTTTTAATGAAGAAATGTTTCGGCAGATGCCAAAGGAAAAGTTTTTATCAAATAAAAAGAACGAATTCCGATTTATACCACTGCTTGTAAAAGAATTAGACAGATCACAAATGGTCACCAAGCAAGCAACTGAAGATGCAGATGTTTTAATTGTGATAACAGCCATTTCTTTTTCTTCTGAACATGAGTTTGTAGTTGTGATTGGGGAAGACATTGATTTTTTAGTTTTGGTGACAGCTTTAGCTGCAGATAATGTGTATTTCTGCAAATCTGGAAGAGGTAAGAGCAGATATGATCTATTCCACATGATCTTTTACATTTAAAGACCTAGTGGAAAACATTTTATTTATCCATGCTATAAGTGTTTGCAATAAAACCTCTGCTCTGCTTGGGCAAGAGAAAATAAAATTTTGTACCACACTCGAGGGTGATGGTATGTATTTTTTAATAAACTGCACACTAAAATAGTTATTGAAGCAAACCACCAACTTTTCAGACATGTGTTTTTTTGACAATGTTGCCAATATTAACGCCCATGTATCTCAATAGGTGTTTCGTGTTTCGAATTTTAATAAAGGAAATTTATTATTTTTTAAAATTGCTAACTACAAAGTTTGCTCTAAAAAGTCCAGGAAGAGATTTAGAAGGAAAAAAACTGAAAAGGAAGGAAAACCCTCAGGGGATGCAAATAGCTATCGCCCAATAACATTACTCAGTTGTACCGGAAAACTTATGGAGCGGATAGTAAACAACAGAATAATGTGGACCCTAGAAAAAAATAAACTCCTCGCCCCTGAACAAGCTGCATTTAGAAAGCACAGATCCACCGAAGACCAGGTTGCATTCATCACTCAAGAGATTGAGGACAGTTTTCAAAGAAAGGAGCACACAGTTGCGGTTTGGGTTGACTTTGAAAAAGCCTTTGACAAGGTATGGAACGATGGGCTGATGGTCAAGATTGCCAAGATGGGGATAGAAGGCAGAGCTCTCACATGGATAAATAACTACTTGAGGAACAGAAAAGGCCGAATTTGCTTAGGTTCACAAAGAAGCAGACAAAGAACTATAGAAAACGGAGTACCTCAAGGCGGAGTTCTCTCACCAACATTATTTCTCATTTATATAAATGATATTATAGAAGAACTTCCAAGAAATGTTAAAGCTTCACTATATGCAGATGACTTAGCCTTCTGGAGCCATGCCACATCTATACTCGTAGCGAAATACAGGATCCAAACAGCCCTGAATGCTATTCATGAATGGACAGAGAAGTGGGCTATGAAAATAAATATATCTAAAACTAAATATACTATCTTCAGTCTCTCTCCGAACATCCGAGCAGACTTAAACCTAAAAGTAAACGTAAACAAGATTAGTAAAGAAGATAGTCCAACCTACCTAGGAATTGTTTTAGACCCGCGACTCACATGGAAAAAACAAATAGAAAAAAAGCATCGTCAAGGCAAGTAAGAGAACAGTCCTTATAAAAAAGATAGCAGGCTCGAATTGGGGAGCGGATCACCAGACTCTCAAATCTCTCTACACTGGGTACGTCCGGCCTGTAATCGAGTATGGAATCAGCAGCTGGGGAACTGCAGCGCAATCCAACTTAACAAAATTAACATAGCACAGAACCAGGGACTCAGGTTGATAACTGGAGCAATTAAATCCACTCCAATTAACAAAATGGAGACAACTAGTGGAATGCTATCCATGGAAAACAGAAGAGATGTCAAGCTCTTAAATCTGCAGACAAAAGCTAGAAGCATTCCAAGTCATCCGTTACAAAAAAGGACTACAGAAAGAAATGCAAACAGACTCAAACGTACCAGCCCACTTCACAAAATAAATAGCCTAATTTCAGAACACAATTTAACCTCTCTGCAAAATGAACAAACCAGAATAGTAAGTAACTTACCTCCATGGAATTGCCTTCTTCAACCCCAAATACACCTCACAGTTCCAGGAATCAAGCGAAAGGAGCCTCTCGAGCTTCAGCTAATGAAATCCTTATCAGTGAAAATGCTCAACGAAAGATACCCTTCTACCACATGGACCCGAGTGTATACTGATGGATCAGCTACGGGTGCTATTGCGAATGGTGGAGCTGGGGTCCATATAGAATTTCCGAGCCGAAACACCCTAGACAAAGCCATCCCAACAGGCTTAAGATGCACAAATTTCAAAGCTGAAGAACAGGCGATCTTGGAGGGCAGCAAAATACTGAGACGGCTCAACAGAAACGCAGACTCAAAAATAGTCTTTCTGTCAGACGCAGCATCTGTACTACATGCCCTGAAGTCAAAAAGAAAACTAGGACTTCACACTCTTGTAGAAGAAATTGAAAATCTACAATTGCAGTATAGTGAAGTGGTACTGCAATGGATACCAGGGCACTGCGGTCTGTACGGAAATGAAGTAGCCGACCATCTTGCAAAGGAAGGTGCAGCACTACCACAACCAAACTGCACCCAGACCCTCCTGGAGGCAATATCAATAAATAGGGCTGCAGTGAACGCTAAATGGAATGACCTGCACCCGAATCGCGACCCAGAAGACGCCTACTACAAAATGAGTAGAAAGGAACAAGTTGTGCTCTTCAGGCTCAGAACTGGCCATAACAGGATGAGGGCACACCTCTATAAAAAGTTTGGCATCGGGGAAAGCTCCCTCTGCGGATGTAGAACCGGTGACCAGACTGCAGAGCACATCCTGCAGACGTGCCCTCAGCCAGAAGACATCAGGAAGTGGATCTGGCCAAAACCTACCGAGTTGGTGACTAAGCTCTATGGTGATCTGGAGGACCTCAAGAGGACCATTGAGTTTACAGTTTTACTCTCGGACATCGCCATTTGAGGGAAGAACGAAGAAGAAGAAGAAGAACTGAAAAAAAAGTACTTTTTTAAGAGGTTTTTTTAAGATAGACAGCAGTTGGGTTTTTAATGAGGGGAGCAGTACAAACAATTTGGCCTAAAAATTAAGTATTATACAAATTAATTTAATGTTTCTTTATTCGTTTTAAAAACACTGAGGGCCGTAAAGATTAGGGCATGCATGCGCATTACCGAGAATTAGACAGAGTTGTGCTTAAATATCGGAGTCGTAATAAGTGAGTGCATACGCTACTATAGAACTTCCTCCCATTAAGTCACACAGGGTGACCATCAAGTCTTACAGGGGGACAGCAGATAAGATTACAATTATTATTATTATATACTATTACTTTACTATATTAGAATTGTGGGTATACATTTTATTATTTTATTTGTATTATTCCTTTTAATTAAACATAACGCACATAAACCAATATACTAACATTGTTTGGCCAAACATTTTTTGGTCAATCTCTGGGCGGGATGAATATTAAAATTAATATTCAGTTGTATTGCAATGGTTATGTGCTTTGGTTAAATATTGCATGTAACAATTGGTGTAAACATTGGATGTAAACAGACGCAGGTGCAGTCTGCAATCTATACTAGAGTATTAAGTCTTAAACTTTAAGTCGATATCAACATGATAACAGTAATACTGAATACCCATTGTTTACTAATGAACACTTGCATTTATACTTATTCTAAGAAAAATTTATTTCTAATTTAAGAATTGTTTATTTCCATTAATTTAAAGAATTATTTGCATTGATTTAAGGTGTATTATTAATTTAAAATATTAGTTTTAGATTTTTTTGGTGCTTTATTTTTTATAATTAATCCATTTACTTATAGGATTATTGAATATACATTATTATCACTTCTTTATTTTTTATACAGGCATTTCTTTTCTAATTAATCACATTATATATTTAGGAGTTCAGTTATACTATGATTTGCTATATACAAGATTTTGAAAGGTTTAGATGGTTATTTAATTGATGTATTGAATAATTAATTATTATATTACAATTAATAATCAAATTAATTAAATAACAATTAATTTTCATTAATCAATTGGAAAATTTTATTCAATATTAATTATAATATGTGAAGTTTCACCAACATGGCTTCCCCGGAATTACAAATTAAAGGCACTCGGGCTGCTCTTAAACTATTGCATAAAGATCTTTCTCAGATTTATAATGCAGGCATGTCATAACAAGAGGGGATGACAAATACTTTTAAGGCTATGGCTCCAAATTCAGAATCTATCAAATCAAATTATTTAAAAAAGTTTGAGGAATGTCAACTCCCAGCTATTACTACAGAAAAAGATAGCTTGTTCCCGACGGAAATGATATAAAAGAGAGAGGGGAAATTAACGCTCTTTATTACAAAATTATAGAACTCCAGCAATCGAGACATGAGGGAGATAATTCAAAATTTGAAAATGTTTCTTCTAGAGTGTGTAGCAATTAAAGATTACCTCGGCTAGATTTACCAAAATATGACGGCCAAACTAAAGACTGGCCTAAATTCAAACAACTGTTCGTTAGCATGATTCATACAAATGACGATATCCTGACCATCAGTCCAGGGCGAAGCGTTAACTCTTATAACTCCTTTCAGTTTGGATAAATCAAACCATCAAAAGGCTTGGGGTGCCTTAGCCGACAGATACAATAATAAGCAATTACTTGCCACAGCTTATATTGATCAAATTCTGGAATTTTCCTTTCATAAGAGAGCGCCAACAGTTCAATCCCTCCAGTCCTTAATGAGGGTAGTAGCTGAAAGTATAACAGCTTTTCGATCAACAGATATACCTGACCAAGCTGATTTCCTTTGGTTGACATTAGCGTTGAAAAAACTTGATCAAGAAACCAGATATAATTTTGAAGTGGAGGTAGTCACGACTGAATGGCCCACCTTTAAACAACTTGTAGATTTCGTGCAGGGACGGAGTCGAGCCATGCAGCTCTCTGATCCTAAGATCACTAATTCATTTAAACTAAGGCCTAAGGCGAACATTCTTGCAACTACTTCTACACCTTCCAACCAATCCAAGTCACAAGTATGCTCATGTAAACAGTTTCATATCTTAATGCAATATCCTATTTTTCTATCTAAGAAGCCTGCGCAACGCTTCTCTTTCTTAAAGGATAAAAACGTTTTCTTCAATTGCTTAAGACTAGGTCATCGAACATCAGTATGTCTAGCATTAGGTGACTGCCGAATTTGTAAGGGTAAACACCATACATGGCTTAATGTAAAGAGGGAATCTAATGTACAACCACCAGTCAATCAAAACTATTCTCCAGTTGTGAATAGCCAAGATATTTCATCGGCCTCTGAGCAAAGAAGTTCTAAGGTAGAACCAGAAACATCAACGCTGGTTGGTAGTGTGACGGGACCTGCACAGGTACTTCTAGGCACTGCTATTGGTCTCATTCACAATTCAGACAACGCACTTCAACCTGTTCGCTTCTTAGTAGACTGTGGATTTCAATTTCCTCTCATAAGGACCAAATGCACTAGAAGGTTGGGACTCTCTTGGCATGCAACCACTCACACACCACGTGGAGCAGGAGGCATTCCAGTACCTAAGGTCAAAGGAAAGTTGGAGAGCCGCATTTATTCCAGGATAAATCGAGAGCAATATTTGGAAGTCGAGCCTTTGATTGTTGGCTATCTAACGGGGAATCTATCTACTAAAATTCAACCTATTCAAAGGTCTACTGAATAACCATTTGCTGATCCACTATTTTGGGAACCTCGTGAGATCGACATGCTTCTTGGAAACAACTGTTTTATTCATATGATAACTGGCAGTCCGGTCATTCTAGACAACAATTACAGAGCTCTTCCAACCTATTTTGGACTTATCGTCATGGGAGGCGCCAATATAGATTCCATTTCGAACTTAAACTGCCATTGTGTGCTAGAATCGCCAATTAATGAAATTATACTATCCAAATTCTGGTCCATCGAAGAAGTTGAATGTTCAGCTGATTATACCCAACATGATCCTTGTGAAGAGCATTTCTTGAAAACTTACAATCGTGGTGCTACTGGAAGATGAATTGCCGCCCTTCCATTCAAAGAAACTCCTGAAAACATACCAGAAGCTGATTGGCTTCATATGCGATCTCAAGACAATCCTGCTGACTTGGCATCTCGTGGGACAGTCCAGAATTGCTGAAAGACAACAGCCTATGGTGAGTAGGCCGTCTATGGCTACAGATACATCAACTCGTTCTACCACAGCAGCCAGACATTTACAAACATCAGGCACCGGAAATATAACCTTGTACCATATTAACACATACAGTCCACAGTAACCAACCTGATGATAATTATCATATGATCTTAAACTTGATGAATCATCATTCACATTACACTGAAGTGGTTAGAACCCTGGCCTATATTTTAAGATTTATATATAACATCAGTAATCCGATTATAAGACTCCACGGTGCACTGAAGCTAGAGCTTAACAGATCACGAGAAGTAGTCATAATTCCTACTCAATGGTATGAGTTTGAGAAAGAATTTTCTTGGAAAGAAAATAGACCATCTTCGAAGCGCCTTCTAATTCTAGATACATTCTTAGATGACCAAGGAGTCATGAGAGTCGGAGGTCGCTTACAAAATTCATTATTATCGCAGAAAATGAAGTTACCAATTATTCTTCTGGGAAAATGCCACCTTATGACATTATTGATAGACCATCTATACCGTGTTCATTTCCACTTGGGTCAAAAAGCATTACAAGCCTTAATTCGAGAACAATATTGAGTATTTCGCTTGCGGCAAGCTGTGAAAGGTAGAATTTATAAGTGTATGACTTGTATTAGAATGGGAGCTAGCCCAAGTCATCCAATTATAGGTAACCTACCTGCTTATAGAGTTCATCCAAGCAGGCCTTTCACATCTGTTGGTGTCGGCAACGGTGGCCCATTTTTTATTAGAGAAAAATTGAAGACGCAATTCTCTAATCTCTAAGGCATATCTTGCAGTCTTCATATGTATGGCAATGAAGGCGTTGCACTTGGAAGTTGTTACATCATTATCTACAGAAGCCTTTCTAGCCACGCTGCATAGGTTTGTATCTCGTAGGAGACTTACAGCTGCTATATACTCAGACTGCGGAACAAATTTCATAGGATCGGCCTGGCAATTACAAGAACTGTTTACTCATCTCAGGAAAGAAGAAACACAACAGGAATTACAAACTCATGCTGTCAATCAAGGATTTGAATGGCATTTTAATCCACCATATGCACCCCATATAGGAGGAATATGGGAGGCGGCTGTCTATTAACTTTATTCACAAGAATCGAGGCAATTCTGAACTCTCGCCCTATTACACCGCTAAGTGATGACGATCCAAAACATGGGAATTTTCTTACACCAGGACATTTCCTCATTGGTGCTCCTCTTTTAAGTGTTCCGGAAGAAGATTTGACAAATCTAAACATGAATCAACTCTCTAGATGGCAAATCGTATCACAAACTGTGCAACAATTTTGGAGAAGATGGCATGTAGAATACCTACATACCTTAAAAAAATGAATCAAGTAGTATCAGCGAACCAATCAACCACAAATTGGGGATCTTGTATTACTACCTGATGCTTACACTAGACCATTAAATTTGAGGTTAGCCAAAATAGAACAGGTCCATCCAGGAAACAACAATATTATTAGAGTAGTTACCATAAAAGATCAGCGAGGATGCCATACACAATCCGTTCACAAAATTATTCCCCTTGCCTTTTTAAACTTCATAATGTCATTCTTTGTAAAACCATACGGTTTTAGGTGGACGGGATGTTGGTGATTTTATAAAAATTAAGTATTATACAAATTAATTTAATGTTTCTTTGTTCGTTTTAAAAACACTGACGGCCGTAAAGATTAGGGCACGCATGCGCATTACCGAGAATTAGCCAGTGTTGTGCTTAAATATCTGAGTCGTAATAAGTGAGTGCATACGCTACTATAGAACTTCCTCCCATCAAGTCACACAGGGTGACCATCAAGTCCCACAGGGGGACAGCAGAGAGACTAATTACCAAGAAGAAAACAAGTCCCACAGGGGGACAGCAGATAAGATTACAATTATTATATTAAAGGACTAATAATTAACAATTATACTATTTTATTTGAATCAGAACTATTACTTTACTATATTAGAATTGTGGGTATACAGTTTATTATTTTATATGTATTATTCCTTTTAATTAAACATACATTTTTCATACATAATCTGGCATCTTTATTTTACCAATATATAACCACATAAACATAAACCAATATACTAACATTATTTGGTCAACACTAGTCAACCCCCTTTTTTGATCTAATTCTACTGGGCTACATAGGATTTGATGGAATACCTGTCAAATTATTAAAATTATGCCTTCCCGAATTTCCACCAGTTCTTCTATTCATATATAATTTTTCCCTCCAAAATTCCATATTTCCAACTACTTGGGAAAAAACAATAGTCCATAATATCAATAAAAACTCTAATCCTACATCCCCTAAAAATTATCACACAATTCCCATCCTATATAACCTTTCCAACCCTTTGGGAAGAATAGTCCAACCTCAATTATCTAATTTCCTTGAATGATGGAGTTAAGTTGACCGATGAGAATATTAGATGAGGAAGATGGTTGGGGGATGCGGTCATCAAAAAAAACACACACTAACAAGTAGTACTTATTTTTAATTATGTGCCGACGTTTCGGTCTACATCTTGAGTACTGTATTCTTAAAAAAAAAAAAAATCTTATTTTTAACAAAAGGAAATTAAAATTTGGGCGGTAAATAGTAATCTTCATTCATTCAATGTAGATGTCTTGATAAAATTGAAATATCTTATTTGCTGATTGTCTATTTGGAAAGACAGAAGGTATAGGAAAAGTTGGGATTTGAATGAGGATAAAAAAGCTGCATGGCGGATATGGGTTGGTTGAGAATTCTCGAGTGTAGTAGAGCGAACAATAAAGGAACGATAAAAAATTTAGGTTCTGAGGATAGGAACGTAAAGGTCAGAATGTCGCGATCCAGTTTCAAGTGAGTGGATTTAAATTGAAAGAGACTGTGGATGTAGGAAGGATGCTGGAAGTTAATAGTTTGGTAAAGATTTGATCCTCAGAAATATTATCTGTGGAGGGGGTAACATGAGACCTCCTTGAAGTGACGAAGACAAATCTTAAGAAAGTATACATAATGTGCTTCAGTCTGTCTTCAAGCACAGCTGGGAGGCTGACATACACCACAAAAAATTAGTCAAAGTGAAAATAAGTGAGGAAAGGAGGAGCTTACGAGTGGATAGAGGAATAAAATAACAGGAGCGATAAAAAAATTTAAGAGTACTTATTGTTCTTCAGTAGATTTAGGCAGTATGGGGTTTCCAGGAAAGGGTTTGGTGATACCTAGATTTTTGACAGTGGAACTGAAGGTGGTTGAGTGATGATGAAGGATTAGACTAGGAAAGTTGGTAATAGATTTGATAAGGAAATTGGAACCTATTACAATGGCTTGCATTTTCATAACATTTAGGTTCAGTTTATTCAGATTTCCCCAGGTGCTGATTCTATCCAGGTTCTCCTGAATCTTGAAAAATGCTACTAATGACTAAGAGGAGGAGAAGGATAGGTAGATCTGGAAATCAGTGTACAGATGGGGGGAGCAATGATGGATAGAGTTGGGAAGATCATTGATATAGGAATTGAAAAGGAGAAGAGATATGATTGAGCCCTGGGCCATCCCTGCCGAAAGAGCAATGATGGAAGACAAAGGATGATCAGGAATGGAGGCACCTTGAGTCCTATTGTATAGGATTTGTCCTATTATATAGGGATTGTAGTTAAGAGAATAGGATGGAGTGGTCCATGGAGTCAAAAGCTTTTGAAAAGTCCATAAGTATTGGTACAGTCAGTTTCTATTCATCCATAGCATTGTATGTATGTTGCTGGTGATTTTGAGGAGAGCGGATTGTGTGGAAAAGCCAGGTCGGAAACTGGATTGGAGAGGATCAAGAAGTTTAGACAAGGAAATTAAATGTGGAAGATGGGGTGCAGTCATCAAAAAAACACACTTACAAGTAGTACTTATTTTTAATTGCGTGCCAACATTTCAGCCTACACTGTGGGCCTTCTTGAGGACTAAGAGAAACAAGATAACAACCAATGTAATTATTTAGATTCAATAATATGACAGTAATGCAATATTTGAAAAAACCATTAATTGCATTATTGGATTATTGCATTGGAAGCAAACAAGCAATTGCATTACTGTCATCATATTATTGTATCTAACTAAGTACATAAGTTGTTATCTTGTTTCTCTTAGCACTAATGAAGGTCCACAATGTAGGCCGAAATGTCGGCACACAATTAAAAATAAGTGCTACTTGTTAGTGTGTTTATTTGATGACTGCACCCCATCTTCCACATTTAATTCCCTTGTCTAAACTTCTTGATCCTCTCCAATCCAGTTTCCGACCTGGCTTTTCCCAAGACAGACTGAAGCACATTATGTACACTTTCTTATGATTTGTCTTCGTCACTTCAAGGAGGTCTCATGTTACCCCCTCCACACATGATATTTCTGAGGATCAAATCTTTACCAAACTATTAACTCCCAGCATCCTTCCTACATCCACTCTCTTTCAATTTAAATCCACTCACTTGAAACTGGATCGCGACATTCTGACCTTTACGTTCCTATCCTCAGAACCTAAATTTTTTATCGTTCCTTTATTGTTCGCTCTACTACACTCAAGAATTCTCAACCAACCCATATCCGCCATGCAGCTTTTTTATCCTCATTCAAATCCCAACTTTTCCTATACCTTCTGTCTTTCCAAATAGACAATCAGCAAATATTTCAATTTTATCTAGACATCTACATTGAATGAATGAAGATTACTATTTACCGCCCAAATTTTAATTTCCTTTTGTTAAAAATAAGATTTTTTTTTTTTTTTAAGAAGACAAAATTTAGAAGATATTTTTTCTAAATTTCTTTGTTAGTTTTTGATGCATAGTATTTCTTCTTATCTTACCATTGTAAATAATAATTAATCATACTTCTTTTGTCTATTGGCAATACAAATTATATATTTCAATTGTACATAACTACTATTCTCAAGGAACCCATGTCCAAGAATTAATTTTTTTCCATTCTATTCTATTCCATTCTCTACTTCAGGTGGGTTTATCCTAGGCCAGAGTACTCTGCCTTGGTATTTCCTAATAATGGTCTACCTTTAATTCTCATCCTTCATCAACCTTCTCTTCTTATTCCTTCACACCTCACCTTAACCTCTCTTACCACCCACCCGCCTACTTAGGACTCAGATATTTTACTTTTCTTGATTTTGTTGTGGACACTTATTTAGTATCCTTGCATTCCTGTCTTATCTCCCTCATAGGACCATGATTGGAAAGCACAATATTTTAGGAAAGATAATATGCAATAAAATAAGTCGTCGAAGTTAATATAAAGTTGTTATAAGTTACAGTATCTTATAAGTTATAATCTTGCATACAGTACTCAAGATTTTAGAAAAAATATTACGTACCGAATCGTACATAAGTTGTTATAAATCAATAAACTAGCATTGCTATTAATTATTTCTACTTTTAAATCATTTTATGAAAACAGGTGTTCCACAGGAAACTAAATGGAACTCCTGTAAAAACTAAATTATACTTAAAAAATTTATTTAATAAAAGTTTATTTGAAATATAAAATAGTAATAAATCAAATCAAATATTTAACATAATAAACAAATAAATTGAACCAATCGATGTTTCTAATTCTTGCCAATGATTACATATGAATATGAATAGACATTACAAAATAAACACAATAATTTCTTGCTAAGTGAACTTTTCATTACGATGAGTTTATAATCCCACAGTGATCAACTCTTAATATGTTAAACTGAACTTTTTTAAACATGATGTAAATGAGACCACATTTAAAATACACAAGTATAACACAATGGGCAGGTTGCTAGTATATAATAAATCCTTAATATGGTCTAGAGATCCACAAATATAATATATATGTGTGTGTGTTAGGAAATAAAGTGAAAAAATCAAATGGTTTAAATTTTAAGTATAACAAATAAATAGCATAAAAAACATCATTGTCTACCTAGCATAAGGAAGAACTATGTGCTGCTCCTGAGCAACATAATGATGATATGGCTCTTTACACATGGTTCCAGCATGACCGTGACAAACAGGCTGATGGTATAACTCAGCAGGTTCTTGCTTTGTTATAACACCATTTAACATACATTCGGTTTGAGTTTTCACAATAAGCCTTTTCTTTTGGAGACAGCAGGAGTATATCTAAAATTAAAAAAATGGTTTTGATCTAAAAATTATATAATAAATAATTGTGGAGGTAACCAATCATATCAATATTTTTTATAATTATTTAATTTTACATGTCTGATTAAGACAAGATAAAAAGTATGAAACAAAACTTGCCCATTTTCAACAGCAGTACAACACTGACTTGAATCTTCAGCCCGTGAAAGGTACTTATGGTGAGGCTCATGTTTTATATCCCTGAAGCAATGTAGATAATCACCAGGTTTTGAAGGACTTGGGTGCTGATACTGGCCTTTGGAAGAATTTTCAAATATATTAGAAGTAACTTTTGCTGGAGAACATCTTCCATTTGATGAATATTGTTGGCCCTAAAAGTAATTTTAAAAAATAAATGAATCAGCAATAGTAGAATTTTCATTATAGGACTAAATTAATAATTGTAGGTTAATTGTAGCATTTTAATAATAGGGCTAAATTAATAATTTTAGGTTAAGAGCATCATATGAAACCATTAACCACATTTAATAGGTTTTATCAGATTAATAATAAAAACTTATGTCCAGTCAATAGAGGAAGTTTACTCTACAAAAGGTGCGTCATTTTATTTTATTTTTTAATATTGTTTAGGACTATAAGGTGCTTAACCCAAGTTTTCGTCATTCCCCACCCTTTTGCTTTATCCATCATCATTAAAAAAATGGTCAAAAATTGGAATTTTTTTTTCCTCTTGCTCATTCCCAGTGCAATTTTTTGATTTATTTAGGTATATTTATAAAAGAGGAGACAACTAAATTTCCTACAAATTCGGTACAAAAAGAGACTAGGCGTATTTGAGCTATGAGGAGGCGAAAATAGAGGAAAGGGCCTAGTGGAATATATGCCTTATAAAAATAGCAATACCCTGCTCAGATCTGATGTTTATACCTATTGACTACTTTTTACTGATTTTCCTTTTTAATTCGTGTATCAGTGAAAATGCTGGCAGGAACAATTGAAGTTCAAAATATATAACCAGACTTCTGAAGATGGGAGAAGATCCCGAAACGTCAAGTTGATTTAATAAAAAAATTTAAGTCTTTATGGAAGAAATTATTCAGCCCGAATATCTATCTACCTTAATATTTATTTTTTTTTTTAATTTTGAAAACGACTCAAAATTTTTATTTTTAAACATAGGTTATGTTGGATTGGTACACCTACAATTTTTTGCTAGCACAATATATTTTTTATTCAAGTTGATCTCAAATATGGTGAAAAAAAAAAAGAAAAAAAGCATTTTGCCAGTTCTCTCACCAGCTGTGCTGTAAGTAGTAACTGGTGACACGCCGGAAGAGTAGAGATAGAGCCATAGAATAGTAAAGTAATTAGATATTACTTACACACTATGCACCTACATATTATGTATTATACCTATTATTATAAAATCACTCACAAAAATAGGCGCAGGGAGTGATGACCCTACCTTATAAAATTTCATCGAGAAACGTGGTGAGTAAATTTCTCAGGAGTCCACACCACGTGGCCAAGTGCCTATAAGGCCTGTCGTCCCAGAGAAAAAAAAAGAAGAAATATATATAATATAATATATATATAATACATAATATTATATATATATATTATATATATATACACACACACACATATTTAGTAGGTTGTGAATATTAGTAGGCATAAATAAAAGGGAATGAGATTAAGGAGGCACGAAATGAATAGCCA
The DNA here is from genome assembly GCA_023052935.1 of Piezodorus guildinii. Taxonomy (NCBI): domain Eukaryota; kingdom Metazoa; phylum Arthropoda; class Insecta; order Hemiptera; family Pentatomidae; genus Piezodorus; species Piezodorus guildinii. Next base: position 43,557,453 of record CM041295.1, read on the forward strand.
ATCAGAAAACCATTCTGGGAATGGTGTCTTTCCCCAGAAGCCACCAAGGAGAGAGGAGCTGAAGCCATCGTGGAAACTAGTGCATTATTATAAAAGAAAAATGAAGAGATCAGTTGAAGAACAAAGAAATACGAACCAACAGAGCCGAATGGACAATGATAAACCGTAAGTTTTATATTTTAATTTTTATATAGAAATAATTTTATCTAATTGTGTAGTATGTTTTAAGTAAATAACCTTAGCTAAGACTACGTCAAATAATCAAAAACCCTTAATAATCACATATATTGTTTTCAATAAAAAATTTAAATATATAAATTAATATATAAAATTTAAATAAATTTAAATAAATAAATAATATATATATATATAATATTATATATTATTATATATATATATATTTATATACCTTTTTTTTATTTTTTGACATTGATAACAACATAACACGATATACTATAGTTATATAAGTAATAGGCTATATTTAAACAGGTAACTGCAAAGATTTTTTTATATATATTTTTTATATCATTAGGATAAAAGTTTAATAATAGTAAAAATGTTTGTTATGAAACAATCTTGTAACTAGTAAAAACAAAACTTGTAAAACCTATGATGATGTATGGAACCAGTCGACGTCTTGCAGCTGTAGTGTAAAGTTCTGTGGTTTAACAGTCTCATTCAATCAGTGATTTTTTTTTCACAGTTATTATTTTCTTTTAAAAACATTATACTTTGTGTTTCTCTGTTACTCTTTCCTTAAATTGTTCACCACCCATCTAAGAAGTATAATCGAGAGAGCCCCCATCAGCCAATTACGAACTATGGCCGAATAGTTAGCAGGCAGTTCAACCAATAAAAAAAGAGGTGAGTTAAATATTGAAACCTCTAATAGTTATGATTTACTTTCCGATTTAGATGAAGAAGACATGGAAATCTTAAAAACATTATAAACTGTAAGTAGAATAAAAATCATTACCCCCCCATGATCGTTAATTTATCTTACAATAATATCAATGGGGCTATCAATAATTTGAAATCAAAAGTAAAAGATTTAAATATGAAATATAACTTGAATAGAACCACAATCTACGTCCAAAACAGTGAAGACTTTGAACTTGTTAATAACAAATTAAAAAAGCTTAACCTCGGTTTTCACACTTTCACTCCGAAAAATGAAACAAAACCAAAAATTATTCTAAAAGGTATGCCTCCTGAGTTCAACATAAAAGAAATTTCATCTGGCCCACAAAATCAAGGCCTAAACATTTACAAAGACTATCAAATGGAAAAAAAAATCTGAAAATGGTCCAATTAAGCTTCCCATATTAATATTAGAAAACAAAGAACATCTAGCCAAATTAAATAACATTTACAATTGTTGTAACATGGTACTAAAATGGGAAAAATATAGGTCTAACAAAACTATAACTCAATGTTACAAATGTCAGGAATTTAACCACGTGGCACGTAATAGCTTTAAAAATCCAAAATATCGAAATGTACCAAAGAACTATGGTCAAAGGATTGCCCAAATACATTAATCGACGGGTTCAAACCCAAAAGCTGTAATTGCTCTGATGAACATTTTTCAAATTCCACGCCATGTACGAAACATCAAAGGAATCTCAAACTACATCTAAGCAAAAAAAATCCGGCACTATGTGCTATTCCACAAAAAAAACATTTAAACAAACCGATCAAGAATTTCCAGATCTACCAATCCCGAAATATCTGTGGCCTCAAAACACATTCTCTCCGAAAACCGTCAACAATGTTTTCCCTTTTGAGCCTATAATGTTTGACTGTTTTAAATAAATAAAAAATATATTCAGTTAATTTAGTGTAAGCAAATTAATTACAAGCTTCAAAAAAATGTTTATAACAACAAAAAAGCGCATGTAAAAATTTTGTATTCTAGTAAAAGGATTACAAGTCAACAAACCTATTAATTAGCGAACTTTATATCCCATACTCTACCAGAACAAACTTTCTTATTTACGTTACAAAATACGCCACAATCAATTCAGTCATTTCAAATGACTAGTGATAATGGTAAAATTAAACTTATGATATGGAATGCAAAAGCAATTCAAGGAAACGATGTAGAGTTTAAATTATATTTAAAACAAAATCAACCCCATTTAGTCTCTGTTAGTGAAACACATCTTTCTGAAACTGACCATTTCACTTCCGGGATGTCATTTATAGACGAGATCGTAGCAGAGTGGGAAGGGGCGTCATGCTGTTAGTCCGTTCTGACATTCAGCACCATTTTATACAAGTTCCCGACTTAGTGTTTACTGAAGCCGTTGCGATTAATACTATTATCAGTAACAAACCAACCACCATAATATCTGTATATATCCCACCAAATAAAATAAATATTACTGATATCACTAAACTATTTAAGTTAAATAAACAAGTAATAATCTTTGGCAACCTAAACGCTAAAAACACACATAGGAACTTAAACAGAACCAATAAAAATGTTAATTTTGTTCTAAACTTTATTGTGAAAAACCTTATTCAATTACACAGTCCGTCTGAGCCAACCCATATACCGACTCAACGTAATTACAAACCAGGCATTATCGATATAGCTCTGACAAAAAATGTTTACATCAATTTATTATCTCTTATCGCTTTACCATGTTTAAACTCGGACCACAATCTCTTGATTTTTCGCATTCAATCTTTCTTAGCCACAATTTCGAAAATACTTAAATTCTCGCTTAAAGACACTAACTGGCAAAAGTTCAGAAAAGAGCTAGAATCCCGAATCAATATAAATCCGACCATAAACAATCCGCAAGAAATCGATGATACGTAAATAGATTTTTATGAACATATTAAATTATCTATGTCATTATCCATCCCTCAACAATATCACCATCTATCATTATCATAATAACTTACCATACCGTTTAAGAGCCATAATATATATATATATATAATATATATATATATAATATAATTTAAAATGAAAATTTCTAATGTTATAAAAATCCTAAAACCAAAGTAGTCAATTATTAACTTAATAGCTACATAAAACACGTCTTAAAAAATGGAAAAATGAAAAGTGGGATACCGTTTTGAAATCTTGTCAGCCAGGGACAATAACATGTGGAAAATTCACATGAATTTAACTCAGCAGTCTCCGAAAATTCCACCTTTAAAGATTATTAATGATTACACATATCTGGACAAGGATAAAGCTCAACTTTTAGTAAATCATTTTCGCACCACTCATTTAATCACTTCATTCCTTGGATCAAATTATCAAAACCGGAAAATTACTAAATCCGTCCGGGACTATTTAAAATCACCTTAAAATTTCAATTTCCCATCTACCTCCCACTTTCCCAAAAGAAAGCTGAAAAATCATTAGAGGATTAAAACCCAAAAAAGCCCCAGGTGATGATAGCATTCCTTCGTTAGTTATCAAAAATTTAAGCAGAAATATATATATATATTTTTTTTAACTAAAGAATTTAATTTTACCTTAAGATTGAGCTACTTACCCATTATATGGAAAACTTCCAAAACCAAATAAAGACCCTAATAATGTTATAACTACTGGCCTATTATGCTAATTGTAGGGATGTCTCATCCGAAATCATTTGTAAATATCTATATAATTTTTTTAATTTGTAAATAAATTTATTTTCTTCTTATTCTTGATGTATGGAACGCTTGTGAAAAAATAAAAATAAAATAAAATACCAGTATATTGTTTTTGGCCATTATAATTTATTATTTAGTTCATAATTGTTATTCTTAAGGACATTGTCCAGAAATAAAGTTTTGTTTTCTATTCTATTCTATTCTATTCTATTTACGCTACTTTGAAATACTTAGATAGACAGATGATATTTAATGAATAAACAAGTTTTTTTGGTAAGAAAGGACAAAGGTAGTGATTTTTGCTCGAACATTCCATGCAAGTTTGACACCATAGCTTTTTAGATTAACATATAATAATATGATAAAATATATATTACAAATTTTTTTGGGTTATGTTTTATATAAATATAGCATATATTATTATATAGTAGTTACCTAAGTAAAAAAAAAAAAATAAATATATATATATATATATATATATATATATAGGTGCATAGTGTGTGTAATAATAAGTCTCCGGGTGAAGATGGGATCCCAAGGAAACCTTATAAAGAAATGTATAATATTATACTTTCCATATGGGTCAATGAGAAAATGCCGAAGCAGTGGAGGAAAAGAATTATATGCCCTATACATTAAAAGGGAGACTTATTAACTTACTTCAGTGTGCATATAAGGTTTTTTCTAATATTCTTCACAAGAGGCTCATACCATTTGCTGAAAGAATGGTAGAAGACTACCAGGCAGGTTTTTGCAGCTGGAGGTCAACGGTAAACCAGATCTTCAGTCTTAGGATCTTCAACCATCCTCGAGAAAGCAATAGAATATAAAATGTCCACGCATCACCTTTTTATAATTTCAGAATGGCATATGATAGCATCAAACAAGATAAACTCTATGAGGGAGTTAGGAGTACCTTCTAAATTGATACGCCTTGGTTGCAATGACCAATGGATGAAACCAATTGTGTAGCCCAAATGCAGGGGGAACTTTTCCCAGAATTCAAGACTTTAAGAGGCCTAAGACAGGAGGATGCCCTAGCATAAATATTGTTCAATTTGGTTTTAGAAAGGATTGTTCGGCAGTCAAAAATCCAAACAGATGACACAATTTATAATAGACTTGTACAATTGTTAGATGATTTGGATATCGGGCAATCATGTTCGGCATTGCAGTTAGCATTTTTATCATTGATGGAGGCGGCAGATGAAATGGGACTGTGCATCAACAAAGAGAAGACTAAATATATGAGGACTGGTGGCGAATCTACAAATAATGGAATCCAGGAGTTTGTAGAAATGGGTCCTTATAAATTTCAGAAAGTGGATAGTTTCACTTATCTAGGAAGTATTGTAAGCACTTCTAATGATATGTCCCTCGAAATAAAGAAATGAATATTCAAAGGCTGATGAAGGAGCTGACTAAATGCTGTTTTTTTTCTATTTTTCACCATTATGTACATTTGAGATCAACTTAAAAAAAAAAAAAAAAATAAGATATATATATATATATATATATATACAGTGCAAGACCCTCTAATGAAATAAAGTAGCAAAAAATTGTAGGAGTACCAAATTGGCCTTTTTCTGTTCACTGTATATTATTCTTAGGGGACGAAATGTCCAAGAACAAAAGTTATTAAAAAAAAAAAAAAAATAGGATAGTAATTCAATTAAAATTTTTAAAAATAATTTTAAGACTGAAATAATACCTGGTGATGCATTTTGGAGGAAGGAGTATGCTGTTCTTCATTATCACTATCAGCAACAGTGTAACATGAAACAAAACCATTATGTTGTTTCACTGAAGTCGTGTTGGCCTGCTGTACAGGTCGAGAACTAGAGGCAGTACAATGCTGAGAACTGTAAAAAAATAAGTTAAACAAATTGTTTGAAATGATAAAATGAAACATGATTGATGGACACAGAAAATTTAAAATATGAAATATCAATAAAAGCTTTAACTTTGTTTGGCTTAAAATGAATTATTAAAGCCTAAACTAGCTATATAGATTTCATTTTTTATGCTAACTTGGTCCCGGCCTACCTACCACTCCACCTACACATTTTCATTAAGCAGAACTCCTGAGCCAGACTTCAAGCGATCTTGAAATTAAGATAGTTTTCTAACAAGTAGTATCTCAGCCGGGGCTTTTTTTTTCCTATTTTCTTGTCATGGTATTACAATATGAAAAAAGAAATTTTCGCAAAGAAAATTTATGTCATTCACTTCTTCAATCCAAGTAATGACACCTTTTAAATGTCTCGATAAAGCATCCAAATAATCCATTTGTTTTACGATAATAGGGCCATTTTTATTTTATGAATCGATAGCACATATTTAATTTTAAAGCATACTAAACACACTTCCTAACATAACGTAAAATAAGTTATTTCTACAGTAAAGAAAATTCTAGATTTTCATCCCAAAAGAATAAAGTAAATTTGTTTAATAACAAATAAAGGATGCATTTTTTTTCATCTCCATGGTAAAATGGAAATATTACTAACTGGAAATAATCTTCTCAATCGTCATCTAAAAAAATCCATCCAGTAACCACCTTTTAAGGCATAAAAATCTATAATCAGACTTAACACAATTCTTTCACCTACCCTTGGTCTACTTCTCGGAGGTCTATGCTCCAGCACTAATCAAAGTTTAAGGAATTCGTTTTTTACCAAGCCCAACAACTTTACACACCCATTTTAACTGTTGCGGTGCTATCACCTCAATTGTAAGAGTGGGGCAAAGCTCTGAAATTCTCTGTAATAATGTGATATTTATATAATTTTTTTATTATTGCGGAGGTAAACTTATTTCATTTGTATTTTCTAATTATATTATATATACTATATATATATATTATATTTTATAATATACTTATATTTATATATATATTTATATATATTAGAAGTTATAATTTTCAAACATGACATTTCCACTATATATACTGTCTATTATCAAACATCTGAAACAGTCTTATACAATTTTTAATACACTTGAGCTCCATTTCCATCAAATATTCAACAAGTAATATATATTTAAAATCATTTATAGATTAAATAAATAATCAAGTGAAAAAAAAAGTTACAGTACCATAGTTTTCAATTATTTCTTTCTATTTATTATTATCAATTTGGCACTCTATTATTGTGGACCTCTATCAGCCATCACAGTTTTGTGCAGTTATGCACTCCCAAGGATGCTCAGAGTGTCAGCAGAAACTCCCTCCCATTACATTCTATGAAATATATAGTATTTGAAAGTTATTGCAATATTGAAAATATTCTAATCCCACTTTTCAATGGTAATATATGTTCCAGTGTCCTCAAAGTCCAAATAGCCAAGTCTCGCAAAAAGGTCTGTGTGTGTGTGATAAGTCTAGCTCCAAAAAAACAATAAGTCGTAGGAAATTTAAATTTCATGTTTAAGATTAACATTTGCCTGCGATCTCATAGCAGCTATTCTGTCAAAATAAACAAACCAGAAGTGAAACTTTATACCATGCATTTTGTATTGTACCATTTTATGATTTTCTAAGAAATGGTACAAAGGATTTTGATTAAGTTTACTATGTTAGTGCAAAATTACAAGGGCTTTAATTTCATGTAAGTTTGATCCTATTTAAAATAGTCTGACAGGGCTTAAAAATCAATACTAAAAAATTGTCCCTCTAGAGTATCTTTGACTTTGTTAATAGGATATAATAAACCATTTCTGCTGGTTAAAATTGATAAAAACTGTGTGAAAATAAATACAACAGAATTGTATTAACAACTGAAGGAGACAACAGCAGAAATATACAGTTTAATTTTTTTCTTACGCAGATAACAACAGTAATATAGAAGTATAATATGCAGTTGGAAAGCTTAAAACTTTCTAAAAGACAAAGTCGTAGAAGGTAATGCTGGATGACAAGAAGAGAATACAATTAAGGGATTGTTATAGATTATAGTTTCTATTATTATATTATTTAATAATATAATAATATTATTTTGACTTTCTCCAATGTAAGAAAAGTTTACTCCAGGTATGGAATGTCTCATTGGTTTTTCATGATCATGTTTGTATTTTTTAAGAAAAGGAGTTTGCTATTATTCCAAAACATTGAAAGTTGTAAAATATAAAGTAACTAATGGGTCACAATTAACTGAAGAAAAGCGCGAATAAAAGTACTTATTTAACATTCAAACCTCTAATTTAGAGTGATAAGCGCAAAAAACTTTAGTTATTATCTTATATACTACATTATAATATTATTATTAATTTAATCTTATTAGTTATTTGATCTAAAATAAATGCTTCAATCAAAATTCAGTATAGTTCTTTTTTCAATGTTAACTTTGTTTGAAGATAAGAAGTAATATCAAGCCACCTTAGAACTAGGCAATGGGAATTTTACCATGATACCTGTCCTGCGACTTTGAGCCGAATAAAAAGTACTTATTTAACATTCAAACCTCTAATTTAGAGTGATAAGCGCAAAAAACTTTAGTTATTATCTTATATACTACATTATAATATTATTATTAATTTAATCTTATTAGTTATTTGATCTAAAATAAATGCTTCAATCAAAATTCAGTATAGTTCTTTTTTCAATGTTAACTTTGTTTGAAGATAAGAAGTAATATCAAGCCACCTTAGAACTAGGCAATGGGAATTTTACCATGATACCTGTCCTGCGACTTTGAGCCTCAACTTTTTCGTAATATGGTTCCATCAGGACATTTGACCAATAATTGATTTTAACATCAACTGTCAGCCTAGAAGGAAGCCTTGTGCTAGAACTGTCCTAATATTTCAACCGATTATAAAGGAAAGTAAATATTTTGACCAATTCTAACTTAATGACACATCTGAGACGGCATCATTTTCCTCTGTTTAGGAGTACCTAAACACTTCAATTTAAATGCTTAAAATTCAACATTATACCTATTCTTGAAAGCATATTTTTTATTTTCAGATAGTTGGTTTGAAATGAACTTTACTTTCAAGATACATTTTAAGATTAAGAAAAATATATCAAATGGATATTTCTTTTTTTTTTTTTTTAATATAATTTATAGATGCATTACTGCATTAATGTTTTTCATTTTCCACAAATTAATAAATTTAAAAAAATATTTGATAAATTAATTCATTATAGAGAAAAGACCAGTATGAGAGTTGATATATGTAAATAAATAGATATTCATATTTAAAGAAGTTATTGCAACAATATTTGAATCATATTAAAAAATAATTCATAAATATTAAATTTTATGGCATTTAATATAAGACATAATACCGTATTCGAATTCACACCTGCAAACGTGTACATACTGACTTGTACAGGAATATAATACGTATTTGTTTTTACACCAGTGGAATACGATCATATTCCTTTGCATACCTGTGAAATACCACCGTATTTTTTTTTTTTTTATATCTGAGAAATACGGGTATATATCTATCCACATCAGAGAATATATTTGTATTTTTTTTTTAAATATGAATACATTCGTATTTACAATACCCAATATTCCTGAATGCATTCGTATTCGTATTTTAGAATGCTATTTTGCTCATCGCAGGATATTTATGATATTAATAAATAAAATAATAATCAAAAGCTTGAGTAAATTTGATTTAAGAAAAAAATATACTTCATAGTAATCCGTGAAATGGTCTTTCTTCCCCCCCTCCCCTAGTTCACACAACTTGGGATCAGTGATACGGTGGCTGCTAAAGTGGTAAAACCGTATCCTGGCAACCTCTGGACAACTGCATATCACATGAAATGCAGTTTCATCTTCCTTCTTGCAGAATCTGCAAGTCAGTGAAACCACCAAACCCATATTATGGAGATGCTTGTTAAGTGAACAGTGTCCTGTGTACAGTCCTGTCACTCTACTTAGAGTTGCCTAGTCCATTGAGAGTCGTGTATAACTTCCAAAAACATCTTAAAGTGATGCAGCTTACCAATATCCCTCCAGTGTTGCCTGGATCTATTGCCAGCGGCCTTTAGTATTAGTAAATGCTTTCAATAACTCCGTGCTTGTACATATATCTCTTTTAAATTGTACATTGACCAGGTAGGATTTGTTATCAAGTCTTGAGGGTCATTTGTAATATAAATAAATAAAAAATAAAAGAAAACCTATATACCAGGTGAATTTATAAAAATAACAACAGGACAAATCATTAATAAAATTTGCAGCTTCTGGAAAAACACTTGTATTGAATGTAGTTGCAAAAATCATTAAAGTACTTCTGAGCACTTTCTTATTCCATTGCGCCAACAGATCATATTAACATGTTTTTCAATTTATATGCAAAACAACACTGTTCAACTGTCATAAAAATTTTAGTTACCTACTAAATGGTAGGATTGTATTAAATTAGCATAATGAAAAATTAGAACTAAAATATGAAATATATAGTAAGAGAAAGTATTCCTGAGGCCTAAAATCTAGGATGGACCTTTGGATATACAAAACAGCATAAGGAAATTAGATGTAAATCTAGGCTTCTGCTTGGAAAGTTGCAAAGATTAGCATGCCTTATGATAACCGGAGCTATGAATACCACTCCAATTGCAGCAATGTAAGTTCTATTGAACTTAACACCATTGCACATAGCAGTAAAAACACAAGCACTTAGTACGGCCTACAGACTTTTTAAGTTAGTAACAAGATCTAACTCCCTGGGTTACTGGGGATATGGTAACTTGTTTAGACGGATTGATGAAGATTCGGTGCTTTCCATGCACTCTAATCTTCAGGTCAAGAAATACATTTATACACTTTACTGAGTAGGGACTACTAGGACTGGCTCGCACAGACCGTGCAATGGAGTCAATTGTTACACAGATGGATCCCTGAAGGAATTAGGTACAGGGGCAGGAATATGGAGAATGGATAAACCCTAGGCGGGGATTTCCATCTCTCTAGGTAAACATAAGTTTTTCAGGCTGAAGTAATGCTGATAAATATCTGTGTTCAAACCCTAATTTTAGAAGGGGAGAGAGACACACATATAACTTTCCAAAATTATAGAAGCTTTGATTCAGTCTAAACTAATGGAAGAGTGCAGCCGCAGCGCTACGGTCGGCGTTCTGCGAATGCACGCTGGTTACCTACATCTCTTGTCTACGCACTGACGCCATTACAGACAGATTCTTCATTTTATACATTGTTTACCAAGTGTTTAAGATGCCTCCGACAATCGTGTGTCCCGCTGATTGTGAAGTACGGGCTCTTATACGATTTCTTAGTGCTAAAGGCGTAAAACCGATCGATATTCATCGTGAGATCGTTGAAGTTTACGGAGAAAACATTATGAGTGATGGAATGGTAAGGAAATGGGTGAAACCATTTAAAGATGGCTGCACAAATGTGCATGATAAAGAAAGGAGTGGGCGTCCTTCGGTCGTTAATGAAGATTTGGTGCAGAAAGTGGATGAAAAGGTGAGAGAATACAGACGCTTTACAATTCCATCATAGTCCAACTACTTTCCTCAATATTCTCGTAGTGTTTTGTATCACATTGTGACCGAGAACTTGAAATACCGGAAATTTTGTTCACGTTGGGTTCCAAAAATGTTGACGATTTGCACAAAACCCAACATTTAGGCAGGGCATTGGCTTTCCTTGAGCGGTACCACAATGAAGGTGAAGATTTTTTAGACCAAATTGTTTCTGGTGACCAAACATGGGTGGCCTACATCACACCAGAATCAAAACAAAAATCCATGGAATGGCGACATTCATCATCACCCAAAATTGTTTAAGCAAACAATTTCTACCTGGAAAATCATGTGCACAGTTTTTTGGGAAAGAAAAGGAGTATTGCTAGTGGAGTTTCTGCCTCGTAATGAGACAATCAATGCAGCGTCTTATTGTGAGACATTGAAAAATCTGCGTCATGCAATCCAGAACAAAAGACGTGGCAAGTTGAGTAAGGGTATCATTTTGCTGCATGACAATGCCCGTCCACATCTGGCTAATCGGACAAAAGATCTCATCAAATCATTTAAATGGGAAACTCTAGATCATCCTCCATACAACCCTGATCTGGCGCCCAGCTACTACCGTTTGTTCCTGCACTTGAAGAAACACCCGGGCGGTCGGCATCTTCAAGACGATAACGAAGTCAAAACATTTGTGATGCAGTGGTTAACAAGTCAGGCGGCAGAATGTTTTGAGGAGGGTATTCAAAACTGGTGCCGTGTTATGACAAGTGCCTCAATATTCATGGAAATTATGTAGAAAAGTAGATTAAGGTACAGGCTTTCGTGTAAAAATAAAATTATTGTGATATCTTTGCACGTCTTTTTTTAATTCCAAAACAGTACTTACTTAAAAAACATGCATTGTATATAAGTTGAATGAATTTGAATTCCAACAAAAGGATAAAAGAGAACAAATATTTTTTAAATACAATTTTTGTGTTTTTGAAAGTAAGAAGAGTAATACAGATGTATAATATGCTGTTGGAAGGGTAAAGATTTTAGAAAAAATATTATCTTATTCACAAAACTGGAAAATTAAATAGAGTGACGAAAAGCCGATGAAACTAACTGTTGGTTGTAGATAATATAATACATTATTTAATAAAACAAAAGTTTATATCAAACTCAATTTCATTAATTATTTAACTTTTTTTCATCTTTAACTGAATTTAAAATTTTGAACTAGATTTAAATAACAGAGGTAAGTGAAAGTCGTGTATTGCACGTATCAGATTTTTATATACAGGATACAAATTAAAAAATGAATTACCTTTTAGGAGGAGCTTCATCTTCACTATCAGAAATAGTTATAACAGACACAGCAGGAGATGGAGTATCGTGTATAGTAATAGTTTGTTGACGACTTGAATTCTGAAAACATTAATTCCATTCATATATTATGATATTTTAGAAAGGAAAAATTGTAAAAACTAATAACAATATTTCTAAAAACAAATGTTTCAGGATAATTAAAAGTGAGAAAAAAGTATAGATAAAATTTTACCTGTGTTGAAGGAACATGTTGAGATGACAATGAATGATTTTGCCACTGGTTTGGACTGGTACGGCCACGAATTCTAATGCCACTGCATTCAGCTATTAAAAAATAAATTTACCAGTTAAAAAATAGTAGGTGAATTAACCGTGAAATATTAATTTCAGCTCTTTACTTATGTTTTACAAAACAAAATCTTATTAAAAATTTAAGAGAGAGTAATTTTAACCATAAATGTAACCAAGAATATTTCAAAAGTCTCATTGATTTTATTATAACATTAGGAAAACATCTGAAGGTAAAAGGAGATTATTTCCCTCATCTGACTCATGAAATTTTTGCCTTTCACTATAATTCTCAGTTTTGCAAATAATATAGTTATTTAACCCTTTAATTGCTAATGTCGTGATGTAGGCATGCACCTAACACAGTTTTCTTCGAGAATAGCCGACACAGCCTTGCTTCATTCAATTGAATTCCTAGTAAATATTTTACTAGAGCCCAAAGATGCCATATAATTTTATTTATGACATCTTATTACCAACAGTGACTACCTGCTCCGCCCATTCTCAAACTTTTACATTTTTGTTTTAGCATTCTGTGTGATAAGTTTACCAAGTAGTGTTTTAGAATTATTTTAGATAGTTGAGTTCGCATGATGGTTATTATTCTTTATTATGGTCATTGTTCAGTATTTTTTGTGTGTGTTTATATATATTGTCCAGGATTTGATTTAGATCAGTTATTTTATTTTTTTTGAAGTGGGGGAGAAACAATGGTTTACTTTTTTAGAAACTGCAGAATTGATAAATACTGCCGAGCGTGGTGACAAGTTCTTACTTCCAGAATCTAGAGGGAGTAATAGTTAAAAAACCGCTAAAAAAAATTTGTATGCCTTTATCATCAGGCAAAAAAAAAAAATTAAACAAAACGTTTATAAATATATATTAGTACAGTTTAAAAAAACAAACTTTATTAGTGTCAGTCAACAGCCTAAATCAAAAAGGAGGATAATAATGAAACCAAATAGTAGAAGATGCCCGTTAGGAAGCGTAGAACGCATGCAAAAAGTTAACAGTGTGAGCTTGTAGGTAAGTTGCCATCTCACTTAGTGCTGTGATTGACATAACTCCAGTCACTCACAGCAGTGAAAAAGTAATGCATAAATGGAAAAACATGATGGCTCAAGCTTGCCAAGCCTTCCATTCCTTCTCTATCACCTCACCCATCTATTCCTTTGTGAGACAACACAGCGAAAATTTTATATTTATTTTTTATTTATCCTTTGTGTAAAGTCCCATAAGCCTAATTATAATTCCTACTAATCAACAAGTCACCTCAATATTATTACCAAATAAAATTAGGGTTAAAAACTTTAGCAGAATGACACCAAATCTTTACTAATGTAAGTCTGTACTGGTTAGAGTGTTATTAAATAGTTTAAAAACTGATAATAAATTAATAATTAATGTTATAAATAAAATACCAGGCTATGGAGATGAGCTATTTAAGAAAAGTTGAGGGCAATAAGAAGCAGGACAAAATTAAAAACAATGTGGGACCAACCTCAATGTATAATCAGTGAAGGAGCTTATAGAACATCAGCTCAGATAGTTCAGCCATATCTCAAAATGTTTGAGGAACATGTAGCAAGAGTGATTTATGGAGTTGGTAATAGAGGAAGGATACTAAGAGGAAGAAAATACTGGAGGTCAATAGAACGACTGGTTAAGGTAAGGGATGTAAACGAGCCTTTCACACTGCTATGCAGCAAAGAAGGTAGAGATAAAGAAAAAACAAAACAAGCTATCATTATAATATAGATATTATTATTAAATCATTACTTGGAGGAGTGCTCTCTTTCACTCGTTTCTTAACAGGGCTTAGATGTAGCTGCTCCTTCTTGTCATGTGACTGTCTTGGTAATGTAAGATGATGGTGTGGAACAGGAGGAGCAAGATGCTTTGCAATATTCCTTTTACCCCATGTCATGCTAGGACTTTCAACCACTCTATCATAAACTTCAGTAGTAAAAACAGGCCGCTGCTCCTACAACATATGAATAGTTCACTAGCAAATATTTAAAATGTGCTGTTTCTTTTAATTTGTTATATACAGAGGATCAACAAACAAATGTAATTCCACTATCAGTAATCGACTAATTTTTAAATTATTCAATAATTTTTGATTTATTTTGTTCAAATTAAACACTTTACTAAAATAAGCGATAACCAAATTAAATACTTTTTGTAAGTATCTATTACATTTATTTTTTATTTGATACAATTATCTACTGAAACATCTAATTAATAAAAATACTTATGTCCAGAAATATTTGGTTTATAAAAAAACAACAACATAATTAATAAGAAAAATCTGAAATAATACTAAAAGAGGTATTTAAGATTACTCACATTTTAACAACAAAGAACTCAAAACTTTTAAAAATGAAACAGAAAAAAAGAAACTGAAAGATTTAATAATCCTTTTGATATAAAGATTCATGTTCAACTTACCAGGGCCAGTGATAAAATAAACAATTACCTCCTGGGTAAAAAGGTTCAGTCAGAAATATATATTGGGTAGTAAAATAAGTTCATAGCATTTTTTTATGGTGGTTTCAATAAAAACTTACGATTCTTATAAATATTTTTAATCAATTATATATGAACCATTTTGAATACATGTTTCCATTTTGCAGGTAATTTTTGGAATTTGGTCATCATCAACAGTTGAAGGATTGCTTTGCGTCTTCCAAGTGAAATTTCCTGTTCTGAACAGAGCAAAACAATTACAGACGGTGCTTCCTCCAAAGGCATCATGGCTATACACACTGCAAATTTTATAAACACCTGTGCAGCAGATTTTCCTTTTCATTAAATAAGGAAATTGAATTATTTTTTATATTTCATTTTGAGCAAACGAAATACCACTTAAAGATAAGGAATCTCGGTTAAAACTGATGCATAAAAGCACCTTAATTAATCCTTTTTTAGGATATGTAAACATTATTGACCAAGTAAACATGATTTTATAAACACGGAGAGAATTAAATTGAAATATTTAAAAAGGCTATGAACTTATTTTACAACCCAATACTATAAATTTCAATGGATTAGTAAAAAATGGGAATTAATGGATTCAAATAATTAAATAAATAAAACTATAAATACCACAAACAATTCACAAAATAAAGAAACAATACTAAACAACTTATTTATAAGCACATGAAATACTAAACAACTTATTTATGAATACCTGAATCAGAGCTGCTGACTGAACAAGAAGTGGTCTACCCCATTCTTGAGGTGGTAGCATTGGTTGCTGTATGCTGTGCTGGGCAGCTATTCCTTGCCAAGAAGGAACCATAGCCATTTGCCTATTGCTAGCCCAGGAAACACTGCTTGGCTCAACCATTGAAACTGGAACATATTGTTGCTGTCCACCAACCTATAAGGATATCATATTAAATTATGCATATTTTTAACAGCATAAATTAAAAGGGCTCACAGTCACATAACATGTACAAGGGCCCACAGTCATATAGCATGTACCAAGGCTCCCAGCCCAGTATTCTATACTATAAAAAATGTGTGAAGCCTTGAGTTACTAACTCTATTCACAATGAAATGTCAATTACAAGCAGATAACATTAAAATTACACCCTATCCATATACTGAAGGCAAACCACTAGTTGTAATGTAAATAATAGTATTGATTCATTGACAATGGTCAAAAAGTTACAACTCAAAATAGAAGAAATTAATGCTATTCCTGTTAATTGATTCCTAGCAACTTCTACATTCCCTTCCTTATCATCCAACACTTTTACTACAATAATGTTGAGATTCACTTTTGCACTTCAATGGAAACTCAATAAAAAAATGGAATGGTTCATATTCGTCAGTGTGGTAAACAAAAATATCTGTTCTGGCGACCACTGTTTTACATAACATATAGTTTATTAACCAGTTTTATATAAAATATTGAGTGTTGACACACCAACCTCCTGTAAAATTTTTATTTCCCACAGTTTAGGATGGAGATTTTTGTCTAATTTTCAGTCTCTTAGATGCCAGGTACTCTTGGGAAACATATTCATACACCCTTTAGCATCCTTGGACTACTACAGTAGCTTTGCTTCTCTAGCATTTTATTTTAAGTCCATTAGCTACTGCAGTAGCTCTGTTTCTATATCTAGGGGTCTGGTTTACGTGTGAAGTACGTTTCTTTGACAACAGAAATCATATATATCCACTTTTGGCTATATGTATTATTGAGATTGAGACTATGATACTGAGAGCAGATTTCTATGCGATTGCGTATTTTGTTTAGAGCCTCTAAACGACCCATAAATCAATTTCCTATCCAAATAATATATATAGGATACCACTGGTTAAAATTTAGATAGCATATTTGAAGAATTTTGCATAAATTTAGTAAATTAAAAAAATTAAAATTTTTTGTTTTAATTGTACCAATCCATTGCAAAGTCACAAGTTGTGACTTCTCATTTGGAAAATCATTTATCATTGTTTAAAGGGATTGGGTATTATTAGTCAAGATATTGGAGACATATGTCCGGAAGAGTGCGTATTCGAGTGAGTAGGTGATTTCAGTAGTTGTTCAAAGTTGTCCAAGTCAATCAATTAACAACAAAAAAATAATAGATTTTCTGCATTTTGTACTTTTACCATATGCCACAGGTGGTTCCGCTCCTTTGAATAAAAACTGTCACTCATTTCCCAAAATTTTAAGTAGTGATTTCAATGTAAAATTCAGTTCAGAAGCTGAGCCACTCATAGCTTTTTTAAATGATGAACTCAAGCTTGAAATGTATACAGATCAAAATGTTTTAACACTTAACATTGGTACAGTTTTGCAATTGTTTTTGAATACCTTGAAATCACAAGTATATGTCTTATATTTTAGTTATCATCAGTCTATTGTCTCTGCTTTTCCCCAAATTGAAGAAAAATAATTCTAATCAATAAAAATTGTTTTAATCCAAGCTTTAATGTTTTTGTGGGTCAGATGATGATGCTTGCTAAGGACTGAGATGAGTGGACCAAGTAGTTAAAGGCTCAATCTGCTGAAAGGCAGAAGGAGGAAGAGAAAGAAGTTTATGTAAACACATCATACGCGAAATTTTTCTTATTATCTTTCTAATTTAAAAAAAAAAATAATATTATTAAAATGAAAAAAACACTTTTTTGAAGGCATTATAGGCACTTAATTACATGAAAGAAAAAGGCACAATGAACAAAAAGGATTGAATTTTGAGCAAAGGCGAATGAGCAAAATAACCAGAACAGAAATGATTAATTATACCTCTTAGTATAGTATATCTCTTATATGTCTACTAGTCAATTCAGTGCAATAAATATCTTAGGAATTTATTGTTCACTGACAAAACAAATTTACACACCCTTCTGAGCCACCATGATGTTATTAATCTCAATCCTATTGACGAGGTGCAAGCTCCCCCATGGAGTACCCTTCTAAATTGCCTAGTGGCTTTATCCCTGAGTGGACCAAAATATTTATGTAGAACCTTCTCGAAAATTTAAGAGACTGTTTATCCTTTAAAATCAGTTACCACATTTTACACCCATATATAATTGTCAGAAGGATAAGTTTTATAAATTATAACTTTTAAGTTTCATGAGAGAAACCAGGAGCTGAGTAATTTTGAAAATTAAAAATAACACATTTTATGCCTTTAAATGCGAGTTTATTTTCTTCCTCCTAAATTTAGAGAATTGGACGTGACAAAGAGATTGAAATATTAATTGTAAGACATCTACTTAATATTATTTGAAATGAGTAATAACCTGTTGGGATATTAATGGAGGCTGTAACTGGAGTTGTGGTGGTGGCTGTTGAGCAACAACAACATGCTTTCCAGGAGAAGGTATTCTTTGATATCCTGTTGGACAAAGAATCGATGAAACAATCTGAGGCTGAGAAATTTCACTACGCCCAACTCCAGAATACTGCCCACGCCCTTGATAAACAGGATACTGTAACAGTCATAATCAGATTCTTGAAAATTATTAATACAAAAATCAAACAATAACACATGGATGTGGGTAACTTTAGAGTAAGAGCATTATTATGAAAATTTTGAATGGCTCATATATTTAATAAGAGCAATTAGATTAAATAAAACAATAAATTATAAAACAACGGACAGCTAAAAGAGTGCAAGAAATAAATACATTAATTAACTAAAAAAGAAGTTCAAAAGTAAACAAAAAGGAAAATTTTACTAATAATATATAAATTGTATCTTGTGTTAAATACTTTCCCATTCTCCCCCCATCCCCTGGATTCTCTGATTTTTCCATATTAAATTAACATTTGCATTCCTGGTCACCTAACAATCAGTTTATTTTAAAAAAACAATTGATTCTATTTGAGATCATATTGTAAGTAAAAAAATCTATTTTTCAAAAAAGATATAAAAATGGCAGATGAAGAGTTGAGTCGAGTTTCTAGATTTTGATAAATTTGATAGTAATAACAAGAAGATGGAGTGATGTTAAACATACTTACTAGAATCCATTAAACCATAAGAATGTTGTAGTGATAACATTTAAAAGGAAAGAAATTGTTGGCTGGCTACACATTAACTACATACACTCAGAAAAAAAACACAAACCGAACTATTATAATATTTTGGCTAACAATATCTGACTAATTAAACATTTCAATGTCTATGTATGCATAATTATTCATTACTATACATTAAAATATAACTGTATTAAGTTAAAAGGGTTAATTTCTTCATATATCTAGGAACAGAGCTAAAGTATTAGAATGATATCCTTCAGGAGATAGACAAAGGATTACAGTACCTAATAGGTGTCATTTTAGAATGTCTTATCAGTTCAATAGCTACTTAATCTTTAATAAAACTAAAATTAAACTCTATAAAACACTTATATGCCCCATTCTTTCAATTCAAGTCTAAGGCAATGTGGGCAACAATAAAGGCTGATGAAGCAAAGCTCTTCTCCTATTCGAAGGAATGGTTCTGAGAAGGATATTTGGAAAATGGTGGAAGCAGGCATATTCAGAAGAACAAAAAACCAAGAAATCTACGACATGTATAACAACAGAAAAAATTGTTTAGTTTATTAAAATAAGAGTATTCCACTAGATTGGGCATGTAACCAGCACGAGAAACAACTGTATTTCAATAAAAGTTAAGAATGGAGGAACTGGATTGATCCAGAAAACTGGAAGACCTGAAATAAGGTGGCTGGATGTAGTTGTCACTACAAGGATACAAGGATCACTCATCAAATACCCAAAATTGATTGCTGGAGCTTAGGATGAGCCGTCTAGCAGAGGCCTAGAGGCTAAGATAGATTGTTGAACCATCAATGAATGTGTGCCAGTTCATTAATGTCTAAATCCATTTTCATAGTTCGAATGCAACAAAAATAAACAGTATGAACACAAATAGTTGGTCTTTGGTAAAGTACTTAAAAAAAATTGTTTGAGGATAAAAATAGTAATTAACAATTTTTAAAAAAACCTGTACCTCAACAACCCATGAAGTCTTTGGCTCAGTACATATAGAGATTGGTACTATTTCTAGGCCAAGGGTTGTGTAATGAGGTGATTAGGCCTTGATCAAACTCTGCCGTTCAGGTTTTTCTACAATTTTGGGTACCCACTTTAAAGAGGCTGGATCTGCCCCAGGAGGGTCGCCATATCCTAGGGTCGCCCCCCAGCTGAAATAACAAAATAAATATTCTGCTATAGCCGGGATTCAAACCCAGGATGCGGAGAACAGTAGACTAGTGCTCTATCCACTAGACCACGCCGCTCAATTAACAACTTTAAAGAGTAAAAAAAAAAAAAAAGAAGAGAAATTACATTTATTATCTAAAGGAGTTATGAAACTGTTCAACATATATTGAATATTTAGAAAGAAAAATATAATAATAAAAATATGGTTTGCATAATTTTGGTTGTCACTCTAATAATAAAACTAGGAAAAATTCACATCCTGGAGATATTAGATACTGTTTATTTTGGTCTCAAAAGTTAAATGTAGTTACCAAGTTATCAAATGTAGGTTGATGATGATTAGCTCTTTCTCTCACTAATCTCTGGACAGGATTTCCGAGATTATTATTAAAAGTAAGAGTAGCAACTAATGGAGCAGATTGAGTTGCATGTTGATGCTGAGAGGATGTTCCATTTGAATAAGAGTTTCTGCGGCATACTTCCATCATTTGAACACTTGCTTTGACATTGTTGCAGTGAGCATAGTCAACCAAATGCGCCAAATTCACAAATGGATGATTTAGAGCTTCTCCTGGAGTAATACGACGCTCCTGAAATCGAAAAAATAATATGACTAATTCAAGCAATAAATTATTTAAATAATTAACTAACTTTCACTTCACAAACTATTATTTCATATGCCCGCAATGCTAGATGATTAAGTATTCTTAGCAACTTACTATTATATCATATACCCACTATGCTAGGTGATAAAAGTTTTTTTAACAAAGAACCACTGAAACTGATCTTATGCCATAAAATTAGTCATTTAATCAACAACATTTCCACGGATGTGTAGAATATACACCATTAATGGTGAGAAGCCAGGTCACTAGAAAATTATAGAAAAACTCAAGATGCATTGCGATGGAAACCTGGTTGTTTCTGTTTTTTATGTTTAAACTGAGTACGCAGAAAAAGGGAGAGGCAAGGTGATACCTTCTCCTAAATTTGTGAGAGATCCAGTACACAGAAGATTAGCTTTACAATTAACCCGATCTAATTCATGGTCAATGATATTCACATGGAAAGATCTATCATGTGGTCAAGGAAGTATTTATAGCACTAAAAAGGAAACTGTAGCTGAAAATTGATGAAATAATTAGAAAATTTAAGGTATTAGTTCAGGGGATCAACAGGTTTGTTATGATCACCATAGTAGCCAACAGCTTTAAAAATATTTGAGAATCTATGCATCTTGTTCAGAACAATGCTCACAAAAAAAGCTATTTGGGCAGAAATACTTCTTAAGAAGCTTCAACTTCAGCTAATTGATTCCTGGTGTAGAAGAGAAATATTCTATACCGAATCTATTATCCTTTTAAAGTTATTAAGAATTGGAGTCTGAGAAGTAAACTGGAGCTCTAAATGTTGAATAAGGAGAATGATATCTAAGATGAGCAAATGAGGTAGAAGAGACATGCTAAGATGACCAAATAAGGTCCTAAAAAGATGATATCACATTTATTAAATGTATACTATTACATATTCTAGACAACTAATACATTAGATAATAAAAAAAACATAATCATTTAGTTGAGTACATCCTTCCATTAATTTTAACTGTATGTAAAGGAAATGAGACTGTAAATTTATTGTCACTGAAACATATACTTTGAAAATTATTTAAAACATATTGAGTACTTGTTATTTTTTTGGGTAATTTACCACAAATTTTCATTTAAAGAGGAATAATAAAGAAATATCTGAAATATAATAAAATATATTATATCACATCACATTTAACCTTTATCACGCTTAAAAGAAATCATGCTCCACAGAATCATATGTATGTTAGGTTCATCCCTGTCTAACAGATCCACTTTTAAGGACTTTATTTAAAAATAAGACATCATTAAATTAACTGACAAATCTCTAAGATATCAATTTTTTATAATAAGCCCATCTAAATGATAAAATCCAGCATTTTGGTACAAAGAAAATATATTATTATTATTTTTTTAATATAATCAATGTAATAAAAAAGCTTTCATAAAATTACCAATGCTTTTAATACCACAGATAGAAGTAATCATCTTATGTTAAATGAGGTAATTTCGTATACTGTATTGTATACGAATACTACCAGAAGTATTTGACAACTACAAAATAGTTTAGTTACAATAATTGTTTGGTAAAAAACTCAGATAGCATTAGATGTTGGTATTAAGTAAAATTATAATTGTCATGCTATGAGCAATACAAGCAACATACATGATAGCAGTATGTAATGACCAAATAGAAAACAATAATCAAAACTAAGCCTAACAAATTAAATGTATTTAAAATAACAGACAGGAAAATGTTATACTAAACTAAGTAAGAGAAAAAAAGTAATTTTATTAAACCTGCTTTTACTTACAACTTGATCCATAGTTAGCATTCTTTTTAAAAGATCTATGAATTCTCTACGATCTGCTTTCTCAGCTAGAAGTTCACCTCCTTCTAGGTCTGTTGGCACATTAACTTGACCTATATCATCTAAACAATTAAAGATATACTTCCTAGCTTCTTTCGATTTAATACCATTTTCTGCTTCATGTTCTTCAGGTGTCTGAAAGGGAGAAAGAAAAAATAATAACTGACTTTCTTCAATTTTCTACTCTTACAAAAGTAATGTATTGATATTAATTAATTATAATTATATTTAAAGGTTGTAATGTGAATACTGAGAGTTAATTATTAAAAAAATATGGATCCAACTGAAGAAAAACCATAATAAATTACAAATATACCTCCTTCCACAAAGACCCATGAAAACACAAATCTACTGGGTCAGATATAACAATATCCTTTGCCTACTTGAATATCTAACTCAAAATATATCACTTAATAAAGAGTTGACTACCTTTTTAGCAATTCATCTTTTGAAATTCAGAACAATTCTACACACCCATTTAAGTTGCAAGTAATAAAGCTTTGTAAAATTTATCAGGTGTAGCTCATACAATCAATTCTCCACTTAGTGATGGTCAAGATTCTCTAATGTACTCTTTCTTATTTGGGCCAAATATTCTATGTAATTAATTATTTAAAAAAAATCTTGATCTTACCTAATTAACTAAGCACAAAAAAGAACAGTTCTACAGATTCTTACACTTCTAGACAGTAAATGCATTTTGACATAGTAGTTAATATTAATTTACATCAGAGAAACTGGTCAAACTCAGAAAAAAAAAAAAAAAAAAAAAAACCTGTACCACTACAACCCATGAAGGGTCTTGGGCTTAGTACATATAGAGATTCGTACTGTTTCTAGGCCAACGGCAGTGCAATGAGGTGATTAGGCCTTAATCACGCTCAGCCGCCAGGTTTTTCCCCAATTAATTTGGGTACCCACTTTATAGAGGCTGGGTCTGCCCCTGGAGGGTCTCCATACCCTAGGGTCGCCCCCCGACTGAATTAACAGAATAAATAATATTTCTGCCACAGCCGGGATTCGAACCCAGGACCCGGAGCACAGCAGACTAGTGCTCTATCCACTAGACCACACCGCTCCCTTCAAACTCAGAAAAAATTACTTATTATCGGTAAACAAGAATTTTCGACAAAAATATCAATTCAATACAATAGTTATTGAAACCATAATAAATTACAAATATACCTCCTTCCACAAAGACCCATGAAAACACAAATCTACTGGGTCAGATATAACAATATCCTTTGCCTACTTGAATATCTAACTCAAAATATATCACTTAATAAAGAGTTGACTACCTTTTTAGCAATTCATCTTTTGAAATTCAGAACAATTCTACACACCCATTTAAGTTGCAAGTAATAAAGCTTTGTAAAATTTATCAGGTGTAGCTCATACAATCAATTCTCCACTTAGTGATGGTCAAGATTCTCTAATGTACTCTTTCTTATTTGGGCCAAATATTCTATGTAATTAATTATTTAAAAAAATCTTGATCTTACCTAATTAACTAAGCACAAAAAAGAACAGTTCTACAGATTCTTACACTTCTAGACAGTAAATGCATTTTGACATAGTAGTTAATATTAATTTACATCAGAGAAACTGGTCAAACTCAGAAAAAAAAAAAAAAAAAAAACCTGTACCACTACAACCCATGAAGGGTCTTGGGCTTAGTACATATAGAGATTCGTACTGTTTCTAGGCCAACGGCAGTGCAATGAGGTGATTAGGCCTTAATCACGCTCAGCCGCCAGGTTTTTCCCCAATTAATTTGGGTACCCACTTTATAGAGGCTGGGTCTGCCCCTGGAGGGTCTCCATACCCTAGGGTCGCCCCCCGACTGAATTAACAGAATAAATAATATTTCTGCCACAGCCGGGATTCGAACCCAGGACCCGGAGCACAGCAGACTAGTGCTCTATCCACTAGACCACACCGCTCCCTTCAAACTCAGAAAAATTACTTATTATCGGTAAACAAGAATTTTCGACAAAAATATCAATTCAATACAATAGTTCAAATCTTTTTAGATCAAAATATATTCCAGTAAAGATATATTGGGTTGATGCGAAATCAATGCAGGTTTTCTCTATTTCAATTTCTAAATAACAATTTTGTAAACAAAGTAAATCCAATCATTCATTCCTTATATACCATAATAAACCTTATTTAATACCCTCTCTTTCAATTTCATCAGTTGAATTGTTTGATTCAGAGTGTTTATGAGTTTTATATTGAAAATATTGACGTACAATTTTTGTCAAATTCATTCGAATTTAAATTTGGGTGCAAACTGCTGGTAATGTTAATGAAGTGTTGGGTCAGGGGACTATAAAAAAATGCAAGGTGCATTGTTGATTCCATAAGTTTCACAGTGGAGCTTTCGAGTTCGGTGACAACGAAGGTCATGGTCCCCATTCTGCAATAGACAACAACCAGCTGAGATCAATATTGGAAGGAGACCCAACCAAAACCACCCGTGAAATGGCAGTAGAACTCGGTGTGAACCAGCCCATCGTCACACACCACTTGGAGGCAATTGGGAAAGAATGTTGAGAAAGTAGGCGACACACCAATAAAACGACTACAAAAATTGCCACTTTGAAATCTGTTCCATATTTTGACAAGTAATAAAAATGACCCATTGGTCAACTACATTGTGATGTGCTATGAAAATGGATCTTATACAACAGAAGGCAATGTTGACAATGGCTGGGCAGAGATGAACAACTAAAACATTTCCCAAAGCCCAACCTGAACACAAAAAAAGTTATGGTCACAGTTTAGTGGTATACTGACGGTGTTATCCACTACAGCTTTCTTAATCAGGGTGAGACTTTAACTGCTGACAAGTACTGTCCAGAAATTGATAATATGAATCAGAAGTTGCAGGGTCTTTGCCAAGCATTTATCAATCGGTAGGGGTCAATCCTTCCCCATGATAATGCCATACCACACATTGCACAAACAACTGCATGAGTTGGGCTATGTTCTCCAACACCTTTATTCCCCTGAATTTTCTCATACAGACTTCCACTTTTTCAAGCATATGGACAACTTTCTGAGGTAGACAATTTTCATAACTTTACAACTATAAGTGTAGAAAAAAACAGGATAAAATTGAAAATTCTTTTCATGAGTTCATTGCATCCAGGAATCCAGATTTTTTTTTTTCTGCTGGAATAAGAAATCTTGTTAAATATTGGCAAGGTGCATTGATTCAAACGGAAATTAATTTGATTAAATATATACAGTTTAAGTGAAGATATGGCAAATTTTCAATGAATAGTAAAAACCTGCATTAAGCTAACATCCACCTAATATTATCACCCGAAGTTAAACCTCTCTCATTACGAATTACCTTTATCAAATGATAAATGCCACTGCAAAACCTAAGAAAACCTCTCCGAACCAAACATCTTCAAGTTTGACAAATTTATCAGTGGCAGAAAATTGCCTAGCTAAGGAAGGGTGTATAAGTGTTAATCTATATGTAAGAAATTTATTTTCTGAACAAAAAAAAATTTAGACTAATGAAATAATAAATAAAAATATTGTCTACCTTTAGCCTCCAAAAGGGATAAGTGCTTTCCATATCTCTATAGAAAAATTTGGTGGTTTTAGAAGCATTATTAAGCATATGTTCTGTAGGTAAACCCTGTGTTTGTGAAATATATCTAATTTGGTCATATTCTGAAGAACCAGGGTAAAGAGGCCAGCCTAAAAAAAGCTCAGCAACTACACATCCCAGGGACCACATATCTATTGCTTCACAAAAAGGTAAACCTATAAAAATTCATAAGTATTAGATTGAAAATTATTTAAGATAATGTCAGTAATAAATATATCCTAATAAAAAAATAAGAAAAAATACCTCATTTTAATTTATATTATCCAAATAACTTACTATAGATTGTTTCCAACATGACTATTCAGCTGCCAGAGCATGTGCAATATCGAACCTATCAAAGCTTTTCTAAACAGTTTTGGGATTGAAAAACTGTACTGTGCATGCTCTGGTGGCCACATAGTTGAGTTAGGAGAAACAATAATAATATATGAAATATAGTTAGCTGCAAATGTTAGATGGCTTCATAAAGTGTTATATGTGAAACTTTGAAAATAATTTAAGAAGCAGAAATATTAATGTAAATAATTTACTCTTGCATATTAATATAATGTTGGTCATACTAAAGTTAACATAAGAAAAACATTAGTGAATTCCAAAGACCATAAATGTTTAAAGTCCAGAAAGATGTTAAAAAAGGGTTTGAAGATGTAAATCTTGGTAAACACGAAAAATCATTAATAAAAGAAAGAAAAGTTATTTTGCTATTTTCATTTTTTTTTTTTTTACCAGCACCCGAACCATTTCTTCCTTGATATTCATTTCATTGTCAACCATTGATTATTTGAGATATTATAAAAAATATATATTAACCATACCAAGTATTATTTCAGGAGCTCTGTAATATCTGCTTTGCAAATAAGTATTGCATACAGCTTTAGAGACATGTGAGGCGCTTCCAAAATCTATCACTTTTACTCTATATGGTTGTCTAACAGGATCCACCAGCATAATGTTTTCAGGTTTAAGATCAGCATGAATTAATCCTAATTGCTGAAAATAAAATAAATAACTATTTTAATTTAAATAGTTAACCCTATCCTTAAAAAATAATAATAATAATAGAAAATAAAAATCATTATAATTCAATTAAGTTGAAATCTTATCCTGTTAATAAAAAAAATCACTATAATTGAATCAAGTTCAAACCCCATTCTGTAAATATATAGTAAAATAAAAAAAAATAAAAAAATCCAAATTTTAAATTTATCAAAACATCAATAACTATCCATCCCCCATCCACAGCCTCGTTTACATTTTTTTTTTATAATAATATTATAATTGATTTATATTTTTACAACTCATAAATCTTGTTTTATCATTAATTCCTTTCTTTTTTTTTCTTTGATTCTTTTGTTTTCCTTGCATAAGAATACTAAATTGTTGATATCCATAACCTAACACCTTTTACCTATTTCCACAGTAGACCTTCGTAAGTAGCGCGAATCGGCCAACAGCAAAGATCTCAAGAGTGAAAAAAGAGAGGCCAGGCAATGCTTAGTTAGCTTATGGCTTACTTATGGCTTAATATTCAATAGTGAAGTAGTCACATAGTCTTCCTGCCCCCAGCTGCAACCAGCATAATGCGCTGTGAAGTAATGCCTGACAGCGATTCGTGGGATGGTGAAGGCAAATAGGGAGGTGTTTTTAAAGTGAATAAGAATCTCACACTGTTGTAGACGATATTTTCACACTTTTTCTAATGAAAGATTTTTCCCCTACCCTCAATGAAATTTAAAAAATATATACACATACATAATAATAGTATAACATCATTATAACACAGGAATAAATAGGACTGGTCCCATAGACCCTGATCCGACTGATCCACTAATCTCTGGTTAGCCTCAAAATAAGACAATATGACTTCATTTTCCTACACTTAAAAAAAAAAAAGAAATAACGTACATGGTAGACATACATAGAGCTATTGTATATATTGTAACCTTGGTATAGACAGAGTAATCAACTGAATAATTCAACATCAAAATTTAAATCTTTAACTTAAGTGACAGGTAGTCCACCAATTTCTCTTAAAAAGACAAAACAAATAGCTTATTTCTTGGTTACTTTAATACGCATTAGCTTTTAGGTTGATTGAGCTTTAGCCCAAGATTGTTCTGGAATCTTGGAATCCACAAGATCCAAAAGCTTGTTCCCATAATCTCAACTCAAAGCTCAGGAAGTTTGTTTATTCTCCTCATAATCCATAAGGTCAGTAGACTTGTGCCTATCAGTTGTACAATACATGGACCAATAGAACAAAAGAAAGCTTGTTTTCTTCAATAACCTCTTTCCTGAAGCAGGTAGCTCAGACACAACATTTTACTTATAGAAATTATCCTGGCCAATAATACCTTTTCTACCTATCAACTTAGGCCTGTGTTAGGTGAACATACAATACTGAGATCTTCTCATGTCTATCCATAAACCTCTCAATTATTGGGTAGTCCAAAAAGTTTGTTTAAAGGTTTTTAAAATAAAATTTACGTTTTATTTTTTCTACTAAAAATGAATCACAAAGTTAAAAGTTTATTTGATATGCCTTTAATCTTCATGGAATTAACTGTTTACACACTGAATTCGTCTTTAATAAGGCTCAGTAGTGTAGTTTATTGCAAACCAGCATGAGTGACGATTCAGTTCATTTTCGGCATATTATGCTCTTCTTTTTTAAAAAAGGGAAAAACGTAGCCCAAACTGCAAGAAATATTCGTGCCGTGTATGGCAGCGATTCAATTGCTGATAGCACGGTTCAGAAGTGGTTTAGATCAGGAGATTTCAATTAGGAAGACCAACCCTGGGCTGGCCGGAGTTCAACTCTTGACATAGAGGATATTATCACGGTCATCGCAAATAAACCACGAATTACTGTCCATGAGATAACTGCGGAGTCAAGAGCCTGCAAATCGACTGTTTTTTTGTTTTTTTTATCTAAAGAAGGCTGCGTATGTCTGTCGTTACGACATTTGGGTTCCCCATGAGCTCAGTTAAAGGAACCTTATTGAGAGGATTGCATGTTGTGATTCGCTGCAGAAACAAATGTGGAGGATCCATTTTTTAAACGAGCAGTTACTGGTGACGAAAAATGGATTCTCTACATCAACACTAGCCAAAAAAATCTTGGGGATTGCCTGGAACGATGCTGCTCGCAACACCAAAGGGTGGCTTGCATCCAAGAATGGTGATGCTCAATATTTGGTGGGATTGGAAGGGCCCATACAAAATGAGCTCCTTCCACAAAACCAAACTATAAATACAGACTTTTACTGCGCCCAGTTAGATCGATTTAAGGCAGTAATTGAAGAGAAATGGCCAGAGTTGGCATATTGGAAAGAAGTGCTATTCCACAAAGACAGAGCTAGGCCCCATGAGTCTTAAAGGACTCGGCAAAAGTTATTAAGCTTCAGATGGGAAGTTTTACCTCATCTGCCGTACTCTCCTGACATTGCTCCTTTGGATTACCATCTTTTCCATTCCCTCAAGAATTTTCTACAAGGGAAATCCTACTCTTCAGAAGATGATGTTAAAATGGACATTTTATTGTTCTTCAGGTGTAAGGACAGTGATATTTGGAAAAAAGGGATAACGGACCTTCCAAGCCATTGGGAAAGGGTAATCGCTAACGGTGGTAACTATTTTTTAGATTAAATAAATAAATTTTAAGCTGTTCATCAATTTAATTTTAGTTCAAATTTCTCTACGAACTTCCCGACAACCTAATAAATTATTACTAAAATAATTATGTATGATAAATGTTAATTTAATTAATAAGTTTATACCTTTAATTTTAGCAGTGCTGTGAGCACCTGTTGAAGAATAGGTCTTATATACTTCAGAGGCAATGGACTGAACTTATTTTGTTTTAAAAAGTCATACAAATTTTGTTCTAGCATTTCAAAAACAAGACAAGTGTGGTTTTTATGTTGGAAGCACTCATAAGCTCTGACAAAATTGAATTCATCAGCATTTTCCTGGCTAAGGCGTGACAATATGCTAACCTGTAATAATATAATCACTAGTTATAACGAAGTTTTAAAAAATGCTTAATTTCACTCTACAAAAGATAACTTGAAAAGAGTGAGAACCATTTATAGATGTTAAATAATACTATGAACAATATGACCTACCTCAATCTGTCCTTGTCTAGCATATGATGGATGATTTTTAAGAATTTTGATAGCAACTATTTCATTTGTTCCCTTTTTCCAACATTTAACAACCTGGAAATTAAAAAAATTCAAATAGATAAAGAGTTTACAATTAATATATTAAAATTGACTAATATATCACACTCCATAAAACTAAATTTAACCACTTAAATATACTCCACAACTGCATTTTCCATGGGGGTGAGCTAGTCCCCTATTGGGTGCCTCCCCAGGTGAAGAAATAAGGAAAACATAGTAATAGTACCAAAAAATTTTATACGTCAGTGTCATAGACAGTATAATACAGAATAAATATGTATCTAAAGGTGGTTTCTAAAATAAATAAGCCTTATTTTAAAAATACTCATAAGGAATATTATGAGGAAATTATTGGATATATAAATCTCACACCAACTTACAGGCAAAAATTACTAGCATAATAACTTGATTCTTAATATCAGAAATAAACTAGAAAGTTTTAAGCATAAAAGAGAGTTGATTTCAGAATTATTATGAAAAAATCAAAGTTGCAATAACATACACATTAGTTAATTAAGTAACATTTACCTGACCAAAGGTTCCTCTCCCTAAAAATTCTAGTACTTCATACTGTGTTGTCATAGAATAAAGCACTTCATGTTGAACAAGTTGGTAATCTCCATCAGGGGTGGCGGAGTGGGATGGCCCACCCCCACCCCCACCACCTCCCTTTCCACCTGCCGTTGCGTCTCCACTTGATATCCCTTCCACACGATCACCATTACCCTCACAGGACTTTCGCTAATTAAAATTTTTAAGAAACAAATTAATTTATAAAATATAAGCTAAATTAATTTCACAATTATCCTTATTCGCAGAGAAAAAGTGGCACAATTTTTCACTGCATTAAGAAGAAACTTGGAAATTTATTCCCATTTACAAGAGAAACAAAAAAGGGAAAAAAGGAGTGTACAAATTACAAAAGGATATATGTCATTAACATAATTATTATGGTGCAAAAATAAATAAAATACAATTGATTGAGATAGGGTGGGGTGATTTAAAAAAGAGGTGAAAATAAACACAAGGCTAAAACTTAATGAGTATGAATCATTAAAATAGAAACTCATATAAAACTGGTTTTACCTACCTTCTGTCCGCACCGTTGATAAGTATCTAGTAATTTTATTGTGGAGGCATGTATGAAATTATGCGACAAATGAGGCACATTATTTGGACTTTTTTGAGCATTTTGAACATTACGAAAAACTCTTGTATTTGTCTGATAATGTGATTCTTGTAGGGAATAACTAGAGTCACTCAAATCAAGCTTGCGTTTTTTCTGCAAAGATCCACTAATGAAGTCAATACCACCTTGGGATTGGCAGAACATGTCACCCTTGAAAACAAAATTAAAAATTAAGGAACTTCAACAGAACATTATCTCCACTCACAAGAAAGTAATACAAGCATATTATAAAATTACATAAATGCTGTGTTTCTAGAATGTAAATTTTTATTTTTTTAAAGATTTGGTTGATATCTAAGTTTTAATAGTTGACAAAATATTAAAGAATGTCATGTCTTCACTTAGATAATGAGATTATTTGATCTTCCATAGGTAGGATAGGCTTTAAAAATATCAACTACATACTGGATTGGTAAATAAGTCCTTTTGGTTTTTATTTTTATTTTGATGTCATTATGGTACACTTCTTATCTGATGAATAAATTCCTAAGGAGGGTTGTTTATCCTGTTTCTAATAAGTCGACAACTATATCTGGTAACTCTTGTTGAAACTAGTTTAGTAATGTATTTGCTATTGCACCGTAAATATGGAAGAAAATATTTATTATCAGCATATTTTGTTGTATTATTTTTAAAAAAGTAAGCGTGCTGTAGAAGCTTAAAGAAAAATTTACGGTGTTTATAGAGATGATGCCTTAACCGAACACACCTGTCAAAATTGGTATGCCAAATTTCATTCAAGAAATTTTGACATCAATAGTCTGGTCGCCCACATGAAATTGAAATGAGCAATGTTAAGGCCATTGTATATCAAAATCCCCCCGAATCAGTGGGAGAGATTGGTATGACCCTAAATGTGTCGAAGAAAAGTGTAGACATTTTGTACAAGCTCGCCTATATTTTCAGGTTTAACGTTTGGGTCCCTGACTCTCTTACTGAAGTCAGCTTGGCAACACAATTCTGTTTGTGATTCACAGTGGGAACAGCAAAAGAAGGACCCATTTTCGGAAAGGTTGGTAACAGGAAATGAGAAATGGAAATCACCTAGTAGTGAGGCTCCTAGAAGAATGCCAAAGCAGGGATTTCACCCAAAGAAGATAATGCTTCTTATATGGTGGTATTTCAAGAATGTGATTTTCCATAAGCTATTGCCAAATGATTTAACTCTTTACTGCTCACTGTAACAAGTTTTAATTTTCCCGCTCGGTTTCTGTCCGCCCGGTGTTTTAAACTTGAGCCTACACATGGAAAGTACAGTGTCGCCGCCTAGGAAGTACCGTGGAGGTACCGGAATTCCGCGATCTTAGGCCATTCCGGTAGAAAGTCTCGTAACGTATCCATGTATGGAAGTACCGAGTTAGCAGGGAGCAGTATAAGGATATTTTTATTTAATTTTTTTCCGTCATATATATATTTAAAATATACCCAGCGTTGGTGTTACGAAGAATATGTTTTGCCGTATGCTTGTATGCCACCAAGGAAATAAAGTAGAAGATCGTTAATAATTTTATTTTCTAAGAACCTGGACCTTAACCGTTAACCATGTCACAAATCTATGGCGCCCGAGACCAGGACAAGGACATTTTTTAAGTTAAGTGCTGACTTTAATGGTTATTTTTTTTGTTAAAAGGAAATGAATAATACATTGGAAGAATTAAGTGACACTATTTGCATTGCAGTAATTCGCAAGCATGGTATTAGGTATAGTCAATTGCATCAACAAAGTTAAGACTTTTATGATTATCGTATCGAAGGAAAACATTTTATTTTTTTTTATTTTAAAAATTGTAATATATTCCGTAAAACTTTATTGTATCGACAAAATATTTCTATATTGTTCTAATTAAGAAGAAAACATTTTATTTTTATTTTTATTTTAAAAATTGTAATATATTCCGTAAAACTTTATGGTATCGACAAAATATTTCTATATAGTTCTAATTAGGAAGAAAAACATTTAATTTTTCAATGGTAATATATCTTCCGTAAAAGTTTCTTGTGTTATTTAATACAAAATATTTCTATATTGATTAAAATTTTTTATTTAAAAGTAACGTTTATTAAACTGTTTTTAGTAAATTTAGACTGTTTTATTTTAATTAAAATCTCAAATTAAAAGGTTTCAAATTAGGATTTTATTTACTTGTATTTAATTAAGATTTAATAATTATGAATTTTGTGGTTGATAAGAATTATTATTATAATAACAATATTTTATTTTTTTTTGTAAATAACTTTAGATAACAGAGAAAATAATTTTTGTACAAAATAATTTTTTGTTTTTTTATAAGGTATCTTATTAATCAAAATTTAGATTAATTAGAGTTTGAGAATAATTGTTATTTGTCTCATTAATTTATTTCTTAAACTTTTGTTTTGATAGGTTCATATAAGTTTTAAGACTTTGTTTTCCTGTTATTCAACTTGTACCTTGAATTTGTAAAGGACGCTTACCGAGTTTAATTTAATTTAAATTATATTTTGTTTAATCTTTTTTTACAGGTTTTTATTTTAATTGCCTTAAAGTAGGAATTTATTTTATTTTATCTTAAAGGAAAATTTTCTCCTGGTTCTATTATCGGTTTCCAGAGTGCTAGTTTATTTCTGTTTTTTAAATTTTTTTTACGTTTTGTTTGCTTTGCCATAATGGGTAATCCCGACGTCTTGATATCGGAACGGGAGGATATATTTGCTGCAGTTCAGAACATTTTTACTAAATCAAACTCCTTGAGTGTTGATACAGTAGTTGATTTTAAACCAGTTTATGATAGGCTGGTCAATTACGAGTCGCGTTTTGAAAAGATCCAGTCCAAAATCCGTGAATACAACTCAACCGTGACGGGTACTAAGGACAAGGTCGAAACCTCAGCTGTACAAAATTCATTTTTCGATTTAGTCGACACCACTAAAGCGAATTATTATAAATTAATTAAAACGTGTACTCCCACGGAAAAGAAACCTGATGTTTTTTCTACCCCTACTTACTCTGTTCCTCAGGAGCTACCAAGAATTGATTTACCGACATTCTCGGGGAAATTGGAAGACTGGAATGAGTTCTATTCTCTTTTTGATTCTATGGTTCATAGAGAGAAATCTTTATCGACCATAAGAAAATTCCATTATCTAAGAAGTAGTTTACGCGGGGAAGCTTTGTCCCTTATCTCGGGGTTCGCATTAGAGGAAAGTAATTATTCCCTAGCCTATGATGCGGTAGTTGCTCGTTATCAAAATAAAAGACGGCTAGCCCGATTTTACATTAAAAGAGTGTTGGATTTCACCCCTCTAAACAATTCGTCCGCAAATAATTTGCAAAGATTTTTATCCGAACATGAAAATAATTTTTCCGCCCTATCGGCTTTAGGCATCGAAGATATGGGGGACTTCATTAAACTTCATTTAGCCCTCACCAATTTAGACCCAGGGACCAGAAGATTGTTCGAAGAGCGGATAAAGTCGACTGAGATTCCCTCTTATAGGGACTTAATAAATTTCATCACGGAACGATCTAGAATCTCCGAGATGATGGCTCAAGAAGGCCGAGCGGAAAAACCGAATGGAAAAGAAAAATCCCGATTTACGAATCCCACTACAAATAGGCAGTATAAGAAAGAATCCTCGGGAATATATAGTATTTTACCTTCGGGTTCCTCGGTGCCAACAGATTCTGACGCTTCTGCCGACAAATCAAATTGTAATCCCGAATTCGAACGAATGAAAACCGAGTCAGTTGGTTGTATGGAAAGGTTATCCCCATCGACCAAAGTACGATCCAGAAATAGTTCTGAATCAATCGTTGACAATAAAAACATCTCAAAAGACTTACAGCCAGCTCTAACAGCTAAGAAATTAAATTGCTGGAATTGTGGTGGACCACATGTATATTCCAGATGTTCGCTACCTCGTAAGTTGTTCTGCTATCGTTGTGGTAACCCAGGAGTTTCCATTCACGCCTGCCCTAAATGTACTCCGGGAAATGGGCGAGGGAATCGGAAGTGAGGGTCATTCCTATTCCTACAGTTTTAGCTAACCCACTAAATACCGTTCCGTATCGTATACCTTTTTGTACCGCTAAATCTGATCTCGTTTCCTCAAATGTCGCCTCGAATTCTTTAGAAAATTTTACCGTACCTCTTTATCCCGTATCGTTCCCTAAACAGCTTTACATGGTTTTCCAAATAGGAAAACAGTGCCGAAGAGAGTTGAATTACTTGGCCCTATTTGACCCTGGTTCAACCACCTCATTCGTTGGACCAGAAGGGATCAAAATTCTCCTTCAACTGGGTTATGTCGTTGAGGAAATTCCCGAGTTTAATATTTGTGTCGCTAATGGAAGTACCAGTATTGTGGATAAAATATTCTCTATTCCAATTACAGTTGGAGGTAGGTCGTACAACATAATACTGTATGCTTTAACATCACTTCCATTTATGTTTTTGTTTGGATTAGATTTTATAGTTAATTCTAATATGTGCATGAATTTTCGTGAAGCAACCTGGTGGTTTCAAGACGATCCTAGCCATAAGTTTTCGTTCCGTCAGGATGTTCCAATAGAGGGAAGGGAAACATCAATTTGTGGTATTAATTCACTCAGTTCCTCAGAAAAGTTAGATCTGGATAAGATAGTTAGTGAAGGTTTGCTAACTCTCCAAGATTCTCCGGGATTAACAACCCGTATAAGACATAAGATAGATGTTATGGGTGCTCAACCGATTAAGCAACGCTCCTACCACTACTCGCCTAAATTTCTTGAGGCAATGTACCAGGAACTTGATCGGATGTTAGAAGAAGGCTTAGTTGAGCCTTGCCAATCTCCATGGTCATCTCCGGTAGTCATGGTTCGCAAGGGATCGGGTTACCGGTTCTGTATCGATTTTCGCAAGGTAAACGAAGTTACTTGTAAAGATTCATATCCCATGCCAAATATGACTTCTCTTTTAGACGGACTTAGACAAGCGAGATATCTGTCCAAAATTGACCTTAAGCAGGCATTTCTGCAAGTACCACTAGCTGACGAATCTAGTAAAGAGATTACAGCGTTTACAGTTCCGGGCAGAGGGTTATTTAGGTTTAAAGTTATGCCTTTTGGGCTAACCAATTCACCTGCTACCTTTCAGAGGTTAGCCGATGCCATATTTGGACCCGAACTATACCCGTACGTTGTAGTTTTCCTAGACGATATTTTGGTTTGCACGCCAACTTTTAAATTGCATTTAGACATGCTTCAGAAAGTATTTCGTCGACTTAAAGCTTCAGGGTTGCGTATTAATCCCGATAAATGCAAATTTGGTTGTAAAGAAGTTAGATACTTAGGGTATTTAGTTAATAGTGAAGGCCTGAGCGTTGATCCAGACAAAGTAAGTTCCATTACTTCGATCCCTCCACCCACCAATGTTGGGCAACTTAGAAGGTTCCTTGGAATGGCAGGGTGGTATCGCCGTTTTATAAAAGATTTTTCCGCGGTTGTCTCTCCCCTTACATCCTTGCTCAAACGCAAAGCTAAATGGATATGGTCAGGAGAGCAAGAAGCCTCTTTCAATGCTCTCAAGTCAGCACTGACTGAAGCACCAATATTAGCAAGGCCCGATTTCGAGCAGCCTTTTCAACTACAGACCGATGCCAGTGATACAGGTCTTGGAGCTGTCTTAACACAGATACAAGATGGCGAAGAAAGGGTTATCGCTTTTTGCTCACGTACCCTCAGTCCAGCTGAAAGAAATTATACCGTCACCGAAAAGGAATGCCTGGCAGTCCTGTTTGGTATCGAAAAGAATCGGCATTACTTGGAGGGATATTCCTTTACCGTTATAACGGACCATGCCAGTCTTAAGTGGCTTCTAAATTTGAAGAACCCTTCGGGTCGTTTGGCTAGATGGGCTCTTCGGTTACAACCGTATAATTACAAAGTGGAATACCGTAAGGGCAAACTGAATACAGTGGCCGATGCATTATCCAGAATTGCCGCAATAACTGTTTTATCTACAGGTATCGATCATGGCTCCTCTTCCAATGATATTTCGTCTTCGGGAACCCCTATATCGTCTGATGAATGGTACGATCAGAAATTTTACAGAGTCCAAAAGTTCCCAGAATTTCACCCTGGCTGGTTGATAAAGGACGGGCAGTTACTGTATCATCGGAAGAACTCTTTGAAAGGAGAGTTGGAGGACCCCAGTGAGGAGTGGAAAGTGGTTGTTCCAAGACACCTGCGGAGATCTATAATATATGATAATCATGATCTTCCTCAGTCTGGCCACTTAGGGATTGATAAGACGTTCGCGCGGGTTAGCAGACTATATTATTGGCCGGGTCTTTATTCGGATATAAGCCAATATGTGAGACAGTGTGAGTTGTGTCAAAAGGTAAAACCCAGAAATACACCACCTCGTGGATTGATGTACCCTCGCTATAACAAGCAGCCGTGGGAAATCGTTTCTGTCGACATTATGGGTCCCTATCCTAGAAGCACTAAAGGCAACGTTTATCTCCTAGTTTTCGTCGATTTATTTAGCCGATGGGTGGAATTGTGTCCCATTAGGAAAGCTACCTCTTCGGTTATAGTGTCGAAATTAAAGTCCCGAATATTACAGAGGTATGGTGCACCTAGGAAATTAATTTCCGACAATGCAAAGAACTTTGTGAGTAATCTTGTTGATGAAGTAGCTAAGGAGTTCGGAATCAAGAGGGAGACTACTCCTCTTTATCACTCACAGGCAAATCCCACAGAACGGTCTAACCGTAATATAAAGCAACTTATCGTCACGTATCTTGGGAAAAAACACCAACGCTGGGACGAGAAGTTAGGAGAGATCCAATTTGCATTGAATTCCGCAGTTCAGGACTCGACCAAGTTCAGCCCTGCTTTCTTAAATTTCGGTAGAGAGCTAAGGCCTTTACACCAAGTTCTCGAGGGAGATATTCTAGCAGCTCGCGAAGAAGAACAGACTCGTTGGGCGGCAAAAGTGGCCAAATTGCCTGAAGTTCATCATGTCGCTGAGGAAAATTCTCTTAAAGCAAGCATAAATCAGAGTAGTCGTTATAATTTGAGACGCCGGAAAGATCGTTTCCATCCGGGAGATCAGGTTTTAAAAATGACTTTTCAGTTATCTTCAGCAGCAGATAAACTCGCAGCTAAACTTAACCCCAAGTATGAAGGCCCTTACACAGTTGTCTCAGTTACGGGTGGCGGGTCGTGTAAGTTAAGGGATCAGAATGGAAAGTTCGTAGGTTTATGGCATCCATCGAAGCTTAAGTTATTCCAAACCACCTGACGGACTTACCCGCTGGAGGGGAGTGTGTAACAAGTTTTAATTTTCCCGCTCGGTTTCGTCCGCCCGGTGTTTTAAACTTGAGCCTACACATGGAAAGTACAGTGTCGCCGCCTAGGAAGTACCGTGGAGGTACCGGAATTCCGCGATCTTAGGCCATTCCGGTAGAAAGTCTCGTAACGTATCCATGTATGGAAGTACCGAGTTAGCAGGGAGCAGTATAAGGATATTTTTATTTAATTTTTTTCCGTCATATATATATTTAAAATATACCCAGCGTTGGTGTTACGAAGAATATGTTTTGCCGTATGCTTGTATGCCACCAAGGAAATAAAGTAGAAGATCGTTAATAATTTTATTTTCTAAGAACCTGGACCTTAACCGTTAACCATGTCACATCACAATTACAACATTGGATCAATCAATTAAAAATAAACGCCCAGAACTAGCAAATCAGAAGGGTGTTCCACCAAGACAACACTAGGCCTCACACCTCAATGGTCACTCGCAATAAATTATAGAGGCTTGGATAGAACCTTTTCCCCTCACCCTTCCTATTCAGCAGACCTATTGTATTGTAGCTCAAAGTGACAACCACTTATTCCAGTCTGCAGAAATCCACCATAAATGGAAAGAAATTTTATTAGGAGGACATGAAAAATCCCTTGGATTATTTTTTTAACGATAAACTCCAGACATTCAATCAACATTGAATTATGTAGTTAGTGGAAAGATGGAAAAAAGTCAGATTAAATAATGGTCCACAGTCCATTTGAGTTATCTGTAAACAATGACCCAACTATTGCTTCCCAAACCCTTTAGTCTCACATTGCTTCCATTGAAGAATGGTGTCAAAAGTGGAGGATCAAAATCCTTTGGCAATATTCCACTCACCTCAGTTGAACAGATCTGGTACCTTGGACTGCATCTTGACAGACGACTTACTTGGAATCCTCACACTAGACTGAAACGACAAGAAACAGCTCGCAGATATCGTTTAATACACTTACTTGACAAACGTTTAAAACTTCCCACCTACTACAAAAAACTAATTTATGTACCATACTTAGGCCTATTTGGACATATGTAATTGAACTATGGGGATCCACCAAATTCCTCTCGCATCCAATCCTAAATCCTCCGAAAGATCCTAAATGCCCCTTACTTTGTCACCAATAAAATAATCCATAAAGACCTGAATATCCCATTAGTTGCAGACTTAGCCCAAATTAGATATACTTCCTTTCACTCCAAATTACAAGTCCACCCGAACCGACTTTTCCGCAATCTCTCATTTCCTTCTATTCCAGATCATCCTCCGAGACGGCTGAAAAGACGATGGCCTCGAGACCTACTTATTTGAATAATCTTCGAAGAGATTCTTCTCACACCTATCATGTCCACATTTACTTGATGTTTTTTTTTTTTTTTGTTTATACAGTTGTAAACATCTCTATAATAAATAAAAAAAATAAATAAATAATAGTCAATATACTGTAGATTAAAACAAATTTTATGTCTGTATGAGTTTTATTTCACCGTGAAATACCAAAAGGACTTATTTGCCAACCCAATATTAAATTACATTGGGTTGTCCAGAAAAGAATGAACCAGGAACAATACTTACATGACAAAGGGGATTAACTCATTTTTGAAGTTTATCAATTCTAAAGGCGGAAAATTCTATATGAGGGAATGGAAAAGAAATGTATTGATGGTGGTAGGAGCTAATTTGATTAAATAAAAGGGTTGTAAATCATTCTATTTCTTTTTAAACTAAAATTCTGCATTATATTCAGACAACCCAATGAAAATCATAGAAGAGGTTAATAATAATAATAATAATAATAATAATATATATATATATATATATATATACACACACACACGTATATACATATGTTAGTTTCTTTTTATATCGATAAACAATGTACTCTCTCTCTTTCATAGTCAAAGCTATGTACAGAAACATAATAATTTATTCAAAATATAGCATTAGAAGTTAAAAATTGATTTATTATATTATTAATTTTTTCCCCTTTATTATCTGTCTTTTTTTTTTTACTTTTTACATTGAATTGCTTTGTATAATTTATTTTTATTCTTATTCTAGTGCACTAAAGTTTTAATTTATTTTACTAGGTATTATTCTAAAGGGGCTTATCCCAGAATAAATTAAGAATTTATTATTTAACGATTGTTTTAACAAGAGATAAGGGTTTGGTTTGAATTGAATAACAGAACTAAAGCAGTAAGTCATCAATCCATCTAAAGTTCTGAGAGTCCTTGATTCTACCAAGCAACTCCAATTAAACCATACTTATGTTAAAAAAATAGCTGTAGTGCATAACTGGTTTTTAGGAAAAAGACTCACCATATACTTTAAAATATGATCTTATTAAATTGTAATTATCTTAGATTTCGGCGAAAAAATTATTATCGTTATTTCTGGGAATTTGATTTAATCACAGAAATTTATTTCAAATGCAAATGAGCAAACAGGAATTTTTAAATTACTGTTTTCTTTCTGAGCCAAAGTATTAGACCGATAGCTTACCTAACGCATCGCCCCTTCACCCTCCCTTACTCTGTAAATTAACAAAATTCTATAATCTTACAATGTAATTGCATAATATAATTATGACTGACACAAGTTATGTTAAGTTAATTTGTGTTGAAATTGTCATATAAAAGACTATCATTTAGGTATAAAGCCCTAATTTTAGACTATAGCCGCTAACCTCTGCCTTAGACCACTGGACTTTTTCTCTTCTGGTGGTGGTTAGTAACAGTTTTTATCAGCCAAAAGGGTACTTTCATCATCTCCGAGATATAAGAGAGTTACAACAAAAACAAATCTTATGTCCGAAGTAAATATGAAATAATCTATCACTTCATCAAATTAATTAGCTGCTTAATAAGAGTTTGAAGAGACTGTCAGAAATGCTTTTCTATACTAAATGTGGTACAAACTAATTTTTAAAAACATTTCTAGAACAATGTTTGATGAGGTAGTAAACCATGCATTTGGCTGCTTGACTAATACTGTCAATTAGTAAAGAAATCCCTCAGATATTGAATAACTCATTTATTCTTCTCTGAACATCAAATTCCACTTTGGTAATAAAGGTAGTTGGGTATTTTCTAAAATAAAATAAAAAATCTCATAAAAGTTCTGAGTTCTTAAGGGTAAAATCAATAAAAGACATGATTGATAAAAAGTAAGAAATAAAACAATTTTTAGGTTTATTTTTTCACACAAATCATGTTGAAAGCTTGCTCACCCTTGCCTTACAAAATTCAAAGCCCAAAATTCTTGTATAATTACATTATGTCACATAGAAATGGATTCACTATCTTCTTTAAATTATATTAAACATTAAAAAAAAAAAAAATATTATAAAAATGTTTCACTTTCACCTGTACCTTTAAATTTGTATCATAACATTTTCATCAAAACATAAGGGTACTCACAATCTTTGTTAAGACATATGATTCGTGTAATTTATTGATTTATAATATGACACACCATTAAAAAAACACACAAGGGGTTTAGCAAATAAGAATCCCATACTACCATGGTAATACCCTCCTGTGCGAGGGGTACCTCATGGGATGTCTTTTAAAGATTCTTCAACAACCTTGCAAAAAAAAAAAAAAGTAATAAATAAAAAATTGGGTTGGATTTAAAAATTTAGCAGTGGAGATACTACAAAAAGGAAAAGGGCTCCGGGAGACCATTAATGGATCTTGATGAGGTTCTGCAGGAAGCAGTGAAGTCAAACTCGTCCACAAGAACTCCCAAACTTACCATGGAGTGTGGTGTGTCGAAAGATACTGTTAGTGACCATCTATTCTCCATGAGGAAGATGAAAAAGAACAGTAGACTAGTCCCTCATGAAGTTGAAAATCCTTTCTGATATGAGATTTTACTAAAAGGTTGTCATCTGTGATGAAAAGTGGTTTTACTGTCGGAATCTGAGTTTACATGAGCAACGGCTAGATCACGGTCAAACAATTTTTCCGGTTGCTGCAAGGGGGAAATAAGAAAAAAAATCCATGCTTTACATTTTTTTGAACTTTGAAGGGGTTATTCATCACAAATTTGTTCCTGATGAATACTTTATGAACTCCACCGTGAACAAATGGAAAGATTGTACATGAAGTTATGAGAGAGTTAACCTGCTTTGATCAACCTGAAAGGAGATTTATTCCAACAAGATAATGTTCGTCCTCATACTTCCTATCAAACAAAAGAAAAGAGTAAAGAACTTTATGGGGTTCAAACTCCTGTCTCATAATCCGAATAGTCTCCAGACCTCGTACCATGAGATTACTATTTGTTTCAATCCATGGCCTTTTCTTTAAGGGAAAAAAATTGATAATTTTGCGGAAGTTGAAATTGCGGTCATAGAGTTCTTTGACAGCCATCCTAAAGAATAGTATCAGAGTGGGATTGAGCAATCGGCTAGCAGATCACTAATGACAGAAGATAAGGACTGTGTCAGTACTGATCTAAAGGCCATGCTATACAGTGAGAGAAGAGATAGGTGAAAATTCGTGAGAGCAAGGGCTTGTAAAGTTCATGAAAGTAGAGAGAGAGGGGAAAGGCATAATTTAAAAAAATAATTCAAATAATAACATCAAATATTACTATATAAAAAATCTTAAATTATTCTTTTAAAATTATTAAAAAACATAATGATTAA
The DNA here is from genome assembly GCA_023052935.1 of Piezodorus guildinii. Taxonomy (NCBI): domain Eukaryota; kingdom Metazoa; phylum Arthropoda; class Insecta; order Hemiptera; family Pentatomidae; genus Piezodorus; species Piezodorus guildinii. The sequence goes on from CM041295.1 coordinate 43,601,273, forward strand.
GTACAAACAATTTTAACTATGGTGTAGATTCTTTTAGGTGAAGGTCAAATTTTTTATAAATAAAATTGGAGGCTGATGTCTACTTCACCACTATTTTATTGAAAAAAATATTCGCACTACGTTTCGGCTAACAATGCCATCTTCTGGTGCAGTGGAACAACTTAGATCTAAAAGTACAAAATATTGTCAAGTTACAAATAATCGTCTTACAATTTGTCATGAAACCATACAACTATGTTAGATTGTATGATAAAAGGATAAATAAAATATATATATACACATATACATACATACATTCATACATACACGCACTCTATATATATATATATACATATACCCATATACACACACATACATACACATACACACACACACACACAACATGTTTATATATACAGTCAAAATAAATTAATAATTTATGAGATTAACGTTAACAATCTTAAAATTTTTTATCATAACAATTTAAAACTATAACTGAACATGACAAAACCTGAACAATGAAACACATTCCAATATAAAAAACTATATATAAATAGACTCAGTTGATGTACCATGTTCATCATTGCACAAATCCAATAAAATGATTAAACTTTAATTAATAATTATGAAACCAATAACTAATAAATACAAAAATGCACCCTTACTTAGTGTGGGTAGCTGCTTCCTAGTCAAAACCACATGACCAAATCAGATGTCCATGAAGGGGAGGGGGAGGAGAAGGGTACTACTATAAAAATGGCTAATCATTTAAAATTTAAATCAAATTTAAAAGAGAAAGAAAGAAAAAAAAAAAAAAAAAAAATTTTTTTTAAAAACTTGATGAATGAAAGGTATGTTTTATGCAACTACTATTATTATATATTTAGTTTGTGGATGATGTTGGTATATGCATTACATAATGTTTGGGTGTCTTGTTGAAAATTACATACCTGTTTGATGTTTTTAGTGATGTGAATGGCCTCTAATATTCTTCTTTTTTTATTATTGTTTTCTATTTCTAAAATTTCTGGGTTGTTGAAGTCAAATTGGTGCTTATATTCTGTGCTATGGGTTGATAAGCCAGTGGCTTTATTATATTTTTTGATGGTGGATTTGCAGTTACTGATATGTTGAGTGATTCTGCTGTTTAGATTTTGTTTAGTTTGTCCAATGTAAATTAAATTTTTATTGTCGATTCTGTTGCAGTCGGAACACTTTATTTTATAGATGACGTTAGTTTTTTTGAGTTTGTCTATTTTGTCTTTTTTATTTGTGTAAATACGAGCTAATTTATTGATCGGTTTTTTTGCAAATTTAATATCTATTATGTCATATTTTTTAAAAGTTTGTATCAGTTGGTCAGTTAAATTATGTATATTTGTTATTGAATAATATTTAGGTCTATTGGTGTTATTACAGTCTGTGTCCCTATCTAAATTATTAGCTGGATTATTACTATTGTTGATCTTCAAAACAGTCGGTTGAAAATAATGTGTGATGAGTTTTCTATTGTTATTATGTAATTGAATTATAGGTTTGTTAACTATATTGTTACTGTAATTATTATGAGTATTAATACTATTATTAAGGTCAGAGAAATCTATTGCTTTATGGTTTAAACCCTTGTGCCATAATTTATGTATTAGTTTTATTGGATAAAAATTTTCTAATAGCATGTTATAAATTCTGTCTTTTGTTGTCTCTAAATAATTCAAACTTGTTAAGGTGATTGCACGGTATATTAAATTGTATGCAGTATTAACTATTTGATGTTTGCTGTGGTTACTGTAAAAATTTAAAATTCTATTACTGGTGATTTCCTTCTTAGTCCATTCTGTGGTTATTCTGTTGTTATTACTATGTACATCAATATCTAAGAATCTTAAGTGGTGATCTATTTCTGCTTCGTATGTGAATTTAAGGTTGGTTATCGAATTGAGGATATCTAAAAAAACCTTTATGTCATCATGATCAATTAAGGTCAAAATGTCATCAATATATTTGACGATGATGGGTAGGGGTTTATTATATTGTGCTACTGCATTATCTAAAGTTTTATTCATGATAATTCCTGCTAGATTAACGCTCATGGAACCGCCCATAGGAATACCCTTTATCATTCTGTAATATTCTCCTTTATATGAAAAATAACAATTTTCGCAACAAATTTTAATGCCTTCAATATAAGTTTTTTTATTCTTTATAACTGTGTGAGGTTCAATGTGTTCCCAATTTAAGTCTATGATTTTAATAATGTCTTGTATTTTTACATTGGAAAATAAATTTTCCACATCATAACTGACTAATGTTAAATTATCATGAACAAAATGCACTTTTTCAATGATATTCTTAGCTTCTAAGGAATTCTTAACGTCATATCTATTCAAACTATTTAAATAGTTGAGTGTTGGATTTAAATATTTAGACAATCTCTCTGTGATGGAACCTGTATTGTCAACTATGGGTCTAAGTGGATGACCAGCTTTATGAGTCTTAACTAAACCATGAATTCTAGGATTGATATAGTTCGGGTTAATAAGTTTTATTTTATTCTCTTTCTTAATAAAGCCTTCCTTAATACAGGTTCCATCACAAAGAGATTGTCTAAATATTTAAATCCAACACTCAACTATTTAAATAATTATCCTGAATAAAACTTTAGATAATGCAGTAGCACAATATAATAAACCCCTACCCATCATCGTCAAATATATTGATGACATTTTGACGTTAATTGATCATGATGACATAAAGGTTTTTTTAGATATCCTCAATTCGATAACCAACCTTAAATTCACATACGAAGCAGAAATAGATCACCACTTAAGATTCTTAGATATTGATGTACATAGTAATAACAGAATAACCACAGAATGGACTAAGAAGGAAATCACCAGTAATAGAATTTTAAATTTTTACAGTAACCACAGCAAACATCAAATAGTTAATACTGCATACAATTTAATATACCGTGCAATCACCTTAACAAGTTTGAATTATTTAGAGACAACAAAAGACAGAATTTATAACATGCTATTAGAAAATTTTTATCCAATAAAACTAATACATAAATTATGGCACAAGGGTTTAAACCATAAAGCAATAGATTTCTCTGACCTTAATAATAGTATTAATACTCATAATAATTACAGTAACAATATAGTTAACAAACCTATAATTCAATTACATAATAACAATAGAAAACTCATCACACATTATTTTCAACCGACCGTTTTGAAGATCAACAATAGTAATAATCCAGCTAATAATTTAGATAGGGACACAGACTGTAATAACACCAATAGACCTAAATATTATTCAATAACAAATATACATAATTTAACTGACCAACTGATACAAACTTTTAAAAAATATGACATAATAGATATTAAATTTGCAAAAAAACCGATCAATAAATTAGCTCGTATTTACACAAATAAAAAAGACAAAATAGACAAACTCAAAAAAACTAACGTCATCTATAAAATAAAGTGTTCCGACTGCAACAGAATCGACAATAAAAATTTAATTTACATTGGACAAACTAAACAAAATCTAAACAGCAGAATCACTCAACATATCAGTAACTGCAAATCCACCATCAAAAAATATAATAAAGCCACTGGCTTATCAACCCATAGCACAGAATATAAGCACCAATTTGACTTCAACAACCCAGAAATTTTAGAAATAGAAAACAATAATAAAAAAAGAAGAATATTAGAGGCCATTCACATCACTAAAAACATCAAACAGGTATGTAATTTTCAACAAGACACCCAAACATTATGTAATGCATATACCAACATCATCCACAAACTAAATATATAATAATAGTAGTTGCATAAAACATACCTTTCATTCATCAGGTTTTTAAAAAAATTTTTTTTTTTTTTTTTTTCTTTCTTTCTCTTTTAAATTTGATTTAAATTTTAAATGATTAGCCATTTTTATAGTAGTACCCTTCTCCTCCCCCTCCCCTTCATGGACATCTGATTTGGTCATGTGGTTTTGACTAGGAAGCAGCTACCCACACTAAGTAAGGGTGCATTTTTGTATTTATTAGTTATTGGTTTCATAATTATTAATTAAAGTTTAATCATTTTATTGGATTTGTGCAATGATGAACATGGTACATCAACTGAGTCTATTTATATATAGTTTTTATATTGGAATGTGTTTCATTGTTCAGGTTTTGTCATGTTCAGTTATAGTTTTAAATTGTTATGATAAAAAATTTTAAGATTGTTAACGTTAATCTCATAAATTATTAATTTATTTTGACTGTATATATAAACATGTTGTGTGTGTGTGTATGTGTATGTATGTGTGTGTATATGGGTATATGTATATATATATATATATAGAGTGCGTGTATGTATGAATGTATGTATGTATATGTGTATATATATATTTTATTTATCCTTTTATCATACAATCTAACATAGTTGTATGGTTTCATGACAAATTGTAAGACGATTATTTGTAACTTGACAATATTTTGTACTTTTAGATCTAAGTTGTTCCACTGCACCAGAAGATGGCATTGTTAGCCGAAACGTAGTGCGAATATTTTTTTCAATAAAATAGTGGTCAAGTAGACATCAGCCTCCAATTTTATTTATAAACAATTTTAATATTAGCATTATGAAAAAATGTTTTTTAAAATATAGAAATTCCATTATAAGAAATTAAACTTGATATGTAATCAAAGTTAAAAAAAAAAAAAAGACTAAGTTTTATAGAAAATAAGGTTAATGCATATTTATTAATAATGTTGAAAGTTCGTTAGAGTGTATGACCATTCACTATCGCCAACATAACATCAAACCTTCACATATTTTATTATTTTACTTTCACCTAATCTCGTCATGTCGTACAGTCTTGGGGGATTTAATTAGTGGTATTGGTACCAAAACCTCCAGTTTGCTAAGATTTGTATTTATTTATTTATAATAGATATAAATGAATAAAATACCACAAAAAATAGGTTTCATAAAAACCAGTTTACTAAAATGGAATAACCCAGTAGAATTAGATCAAAAAAGGGGGTTGGCTAGAAAAAGGTGGGGGAAATTTAATTTTTGGGCACAATTATTTGTGCTGCTCCCCTCATTAAAAGCTTTTCACACTTTTTACTCTTGTACGTTTTCCACCATCTTGAAAAAAAACTTTTAAAAAAGCACTTTTTTCCTTCTCTTTTCTCTTCCTAGACTTTTAAAGCAAACTTTTTTGTTAGCAATTTTAAAGAACAATAAACTTCCTACAGGTTTGGTATGTAACATGTTGGAAAATTCGGAACAACTACTGAGATACTTTGAGAATTGTCAAAAAAACACAAAGTGTCAGAAAAATCGGTTATTTCGCTTCAATAACTATTTTGGTATGCAGTTTATTAAAAAAATACATAAGGAACAATCTTTTAGAGCATTAAATTTCTAACAAGTTAGATGTATACAATTTTTAATAACTCCTAATTCAACGAACAAGAAATGTTGAAATAACATTTTACTGAAAGTGCTCTGATAATAAAAAATAAAATAATCTGTTATAATTAGATGTTCTAATTGTAATATTATCTTTAAATCATTATTGTGTATATTCTAGGAAAAGAAAAGGTTTTGGCAACTAATAAGAACAAATTTCCAATATATTACTATTATTTTAATAAAATAATTTTATAATTTAATAAAATTAATTTTATTTTATCTTAATCAATTTAAAATTTGTTTTCAAATCACTTTGAGCGAAATGCTGCGTATTGTCAAACTTCTCTTCTGCAATGTTATATTCAAGATTTATGTTATATTTCAGGATTCAAATCTGCAACAAAGACAGACAATAGACCATCTAAGTACACTTTTTTTGCAGCTCTATTTGTTACCACGTTTCTCTTTGCATCTACAGGAAATCATATTGTATGAAAGGAATTGCAAACAACAACTTTGAGAATGTTCATTTCAGATGTAAAGAGGTAGTGTTTTCCCTGACAATGGTTGGTAGTCACATCAATAAGAGCAAAGAATAAGTAGCCCTGGATCCAATGATACTTATCCACAGGATGGATAATCATCTAAGCAGTCTGATGATGATTTTTAAAAATATTTCGAGTATGAACTTTCTCCGTTTCCAATGTCATTTTTAACAGAGGAAGTCATTTGAAGAGGAACAAAATCAACATTTTAATATGCTTTTATCCTATTACCAAATGAAACAATACTCAGAAAGAATAAAGTTGATGTAGTAGATGGAGGCTATCTTCTACACAGAGTAAATTGGAATTGGAGGGAAGGCTTTTCTGTATTTTTTAGGAATTATGTGACATATGTACAGCAAAATCATGGCAATAATGGTGTGGTAGTCTTCGATGTTTACCCCACTGAAGAAAATATAAGAAGTACAAAAACCTCTAAAAAAGCTCGTCGTTCCAGGCTACAATCTTGTTCAGAAGTTCTTTTTAATGGTGAAATATTTTCGCAGATGCCAAAGGAAAAGATTTTATCATATGAAAAGAAGTAATCCAGATTTTATTACGGATCGTAAAGGAATTCGAGAGAGCAAAAATATTTGCCAAGCAAGAAACTGTTTGATGCAGATGTTTTAATTGTGATAACAGCCATTTCTTTGTCTTCTGAACATGATTTTGTAGTTATGATTGGAGAAGACATTGATCTTTTAGTTTTGGTGACGGCTTCAGTTCCAGATAATTTGTATTTCTGCAAACCTGGACGAGGGGGCCTAGGAGATATGATATACTCCACAAGATCTTTCAACTTTTACTTACCTATAAATGAAATATATAGTAAGGGAAAGTATTGCGATCGTAAAAATTTTTGAATTCCACTTTTCAACAGAAATACACATTTTAGGGTCCCCTGAGTCCTAATGACCAAGTCCCACAAAAAGGTCTGTGTGTCTGTGTGTGTGGTAACTACCGGGTGAAAACGAAAAGTCCTGTGAAACTGAAATTTTATATTTAAGACACCTATACACCCGAGATGTTACAGCAACTTTTTTAATAAATTCGGCTAACCAGAAGTGCTAGTGTATACCATGCATTTTGCATCTTTTTATAATTTGTTTATAATTGTAAAATTAAATGGGCTTTAATATCATGTAGGTTTCATTCTGATTGAAATAGTATGACAGGGCTTAAATTCCGATATTTAAAATTTTCTTTATCTAAAGTACCTTTAATTCTGTATATTCTATAAAAATAACTATATTATCTTGTTACCATTGATAATTAACAACTAAATATGCACGTTGAGCGAATTTGATAAATAACTTAGGTAGAAAACTGAAAAAATATTTTTTTATGCATTTTTTGTGTCTTTGAACACGATAATAGTAAGTAATATAGATGTATAATATACCGTTAGATAGCTAAATATTTTAGAAAAAATATTATCTGATACACGGAATTGTAAAGGGTAATAAAGAGTGATGAAAAGCCGATAAAACTAACTGTTTCAGATTTCTGAAAAAGAAAATTCATATTGACCATGCTGCAACCTGCGGCTTGTCAATGAAGCAGAGCGTCCCAATTTTGTTTTTGAACATAAGAACAGTAATATAGATGTAGAATACACCGTTGCAAAGAAGAAGACTTTAGAAAATGTATTATCTTAAACACGAGCTTGTAAAATTGAATAAAGAGTGATAAAAAGCCAATAAAATTAACTCATTATCTTGCTTTTAGATAATAATATAATAGAGTTTTTAATAAAACACATGTTCCTATATTAATTCAATTTAATTAATTTTTTAATGGTTTCACTCATTTTTATCTCTAACTGTATTTAGAAATTCTTTAATCGATTCTAAAAATGGAGGTAAGTAAAAGTTGTGTGTGACCGCACCACCACAAAAGTGTAGCGATTATTAAAGACCCAGCTACAAAATATAAAAATTTAAAAAAAAAATACTACAACTATAAAATTACAAAGAGAAGATCGCAGAAGCAAGAGAAAAATTCCTTGTGACTGTTCATGGTGGTTAAATGAATACTTCTATAGATTTGTTAAAGCTACAGCAAGTGCTAAGTTCGATTTGGCATGTCAACCTCCAACAAAGGATGCAGTTAAATTTTATGGTTATCGAACTTATCTGCAAGATGCTAAATGTGAAAGACCCCTTAAACTGGGGCTGGAAGGAGAATATTGATGGTCAAACATCAGTGACTATGATTAAAGAACCAGCACCACCGAAATTGCACAATATGATTTCCTGTAGATGCAAAAAGAAACATGGTAACAAACACAGCAGCAAAAAAGATGGACTTCAATGTTCTATTGTCTGTCTTTATTGCAGATTTAAATCCTTAAAGATAACATAAATATTGAATATGACATGGAAAAAGACGAGTTGGACAATAAGAAGCCTTTCGCTCAAAGTGATACATTATACACATCAAGTACATTTGAGAATAAAAAAAAAGAAAAAACAACTGACAAATACTTGATCTTTTACTTAAAGTTGTTTGTGTATCAATAAAAATGTTTTTGTTTGTTTTTTAAATTGACTAAAATAAAAGTAATATAATGGAAATTTGTTCTTATTAGCTGCGAAAACGCTTTCCTTTTCCTAGAATATACACAATAATGATTTCAAGATAATATTACATTTAGAACATCTAATTAAAAAATATTATTTTATTTTTCATTATGAGAACACTTTCAGTAAAAATGTTATTTTGACATTTCTTGTTCGTTTAATTAGGAGTTATTAAAAATCGTATATATCTAACTAACTAGAAATTTAATGCTATAAAAGATTGTTCCTAATGTATTTTTTTAATAAACTGCACACCAAAATAGTTGTTGCAGCGAAACTACTGATTATAGGTGGAATAATCAGGAGTCAGTCATTTTTTGAATTTTTTTTTTGTTTTGCCAACGTTTCGGCTCAAGCTTGTGAGCCATTATCAGGGCATTACTGAGCCATGTAAACTATTTTATGCTTAGACATGGCTCAGTAATGCCCTGATGATGGCTCACAAGCTTGAACCGAAACGTTGGCAAAATTAAAAAATTACTGACTCCTGATTATTCCATCTATAATAGTTTCTACAGTCGACTATACCTCCTCAATATGAAACTACTGATTATATCTGACACTTCGTGTTTTTTTGACAATTTAGCTAATATTGACGTGCACGTATCTCAGTAGGTGTTCCGAATTTTATAACATGTTACATACCAAACCTGTAGGAAATTTATTATTCTTTAAAATTGCTATTTAGAAATTTAGAAGGAAAAAGGTGCTTTTCTTTAGAGGTTTTTTTAAGATGGCGGAAAACGCATAAGGGAGAAAAAGATGAAAACTTGGGGTTTTAATGAGGAGGGCAGTACAAACAACCATGCATAAAAAGTAAATTTAACCTACCTTATTCTAGCCAAAATCCTATCTCTACTGGGCTAAAAGTTGCACTATTTTGTCACAAACAGTTATTTAACAGAATACAAAACAACTTAAACTGGTTAGCTCATAATCCAAAAAATAGTATTATCATCATTTAACATATGAAAGAAAATTGTGAGTAACCCAAATGTCTTAAAGAGTCAGCCAATGATATTTACTATCATTTACCTATTCATGGAATAAACAAACATACGGGCTAACCTTGATGTCAAACCAACGGAGACCATACTGGAGAACACAAACTGAGGTGGTTTGGACATCTTCTTAAGATCGATCCAGAGAGAAGTGCCAGGAAGACTTGTGAGACCCACACGGAAGGAAAAAGACCCAGAGGAAGGCGTCTCATCTTCTGGGAGGACGTTGTAAAGGAAACATGCGGAAGGCGCGGGATAGACTGGAGTAGGAAAATGGATTTAGCACAGGAAATAAACCTATCAGCCAGACTCTACAAGCAGGACCCTCACACCGAACAGTGGTAGAAGAGGAAAACGATTATGACGATGATGGACTAAACATTAAATATTAGGATGGCCTAAATTTTCAAATCTAAGTTTTTAACAGAAATAAGTTATAAGGTCTTCAGAGTCAGTATCACTAGCAAATGGTCAGTATGAATTTGTATGCAGTAAATCTAGCCAAAAACAAAATTACATGTTTTAGATAGGTATATGTCTGATATGTTGCAAGGTTTAAACAAAAATCAACAAACTGGAAGGATCACTTTCTATGAGAGGATTTACACATGTTAACGATTGTCTTAAAAATACATCTAATTATTTTGTTAATATTTTTATATTAATCTATAATTAAATGGGCTTTAATATCATGTAGGTTTTATTGTCAATGAAATAGTCAGCCATGAAATGCTCATATCCTCCCCTCTAAAATATCTTAAATTTTTTAAATTAAAAATTATTATTCATCAATTATTTATTCATATTTTTAGGTTGTGTTCTTTTTTTCTATTTACTAATCAAACAAAACAGAACATTAATATACACTAGTTATTGATATTCATAATTACACTGATAGGGACTAATAATTTGTAATATATATACTTTAAAATTATTATTATATATATTTTTTAATTGTCTTTCCCTCTTTTTTATTTTCTTCTGTATTTTTTTTCCTTTCTTTTTGTTTTTATCTTTTATTGTTTTGTTTTTTCTTAACATGATCAATTTTATAGGAGTATATTTTTGATAAATTGTTTAACGTTTTATTTCATTATAGTAACATTATTAATTTGTATGGAATATTATATATATATATATATATATATATATATAATGTTATATATATATATATATATATATATATATATATATATATATATATATATATATATATATATTATATATATAGTTTATATATATATATATATATATATATATATGTATAGTTAAAGTATCAATCACAACAGTATTAGTATTCCATACCCGTTGAATTCAAACACGAAACGTTTATTATATATATCATATGTTAAAAACATCAATTTTGTGTTGCTTGTTTTACTATTAATTATTTTTAAAACTTTTGTTCGTCAGCACGAACTTAAGTCATATATATATATTTTCTTTTTACTTTTTTTTTTGTTTTGTTATATAAATTAAGCTGGTAATCCATTAGTTTAAATTTCAAATATTATTATTTTAATTAATATGGTGTAAAGTGATGATGTAAAATAAAAATTAAATCTCTTCTACTTGAACATTAATACATCCAATTCTGCTAAACACTATCATAAAAAGAAGTAAAAAAAAAAAATAATAAAAAAAATAACCTGAATAATTCATTATCATCCCTTAGACTCTCTAAAATATGAATAATCATAATTGACTGAACTTATAACACTAAAAAACAAACTGATGATATCTAACATACAATTAGATGTAAAATTGCCTTGGAGAAAATACAAGGCACAAATAACTACTAAGATATTAAGTCCAATTAATATAAAAAGTGCTAACACATAAAAAAGCAAACAAGCATAAAATATTATTCTTAACAGATTATAAATATCTAATAAATCTAAACTTTAATAAACGATTAATTTATAAATAAACAACTACTGAATAATAATTACGTAATCCAAAAATCTTATCAATTATATTTACAGAATGCTTTCATTAAAATAAATACCTAAAATAAAAAACAATTTAAAATGAGCATAAAATATAAACAATGTTATAGACAAAAATACATGTCATCACAGTTTGATAATTAACACTTAATTTAAAATCAGACCAAGTGATTCACTACAAACTAAATTGAATTTCAAAACTCTCATAAAATCAATAGATAAGATACTGGACAATTTAAACAAAAGTATAAGCAAAGAATCAAAATCAAGATGAATCAACCACTGGTCTACTTACATCCGAGTAAAAGTGTATTAATCAACACTCTAAAACAATAAATTAAACGGAATGATCAATTTAAAAAAGCACATTTTACTGTTCTTTGATAGAAATAAATAATCACCAAGGAATAATATTGTCTTAACAGGTGTTTTCTGTCAACTTACCTAAACTTTAAAATAATCAGAAATAACTATTTGGAAATTAGTAGCAATTAGTGTAATATAAAACAATAAAAACAAAAATTTAAAAGATTGACATGGCAGCAAAGCACCAAAAGCAAAACAGAGAAATTAAACTTCACTATAAATCAAACATATGTCAATAAGAAAAATAAGTCAAATGATAAAACAAATAACCATAAATATTTCCAATACCATATGAGAAGTTTAAACATCAATCTGTCATTATTTAAAACCTTGTTGGAATAAAAGCAGATAAAAATATTAATAATTCTTTCCAAATTACATACAAAAATTTGATGTTAAATTTTTAAAAATCAAAACTTAGAGTAAAAATTTTATATTTACCACGCTCTCTCCAATGCTGCAACTTTATAAACCAATGTCATAATGAAAACAATAATCACAAAATCAAGGAAACGTTAACACCACCACCATCTTGAATAACAAATCAAAATAATTGAAACACAGATAAGCCATAAATGTTTGATCTCTTTCTGAAATAGATTTCTAATTCTTAACTATGTCCAAAACAAGTCTATATCCCATAACGTTTCACTTTCTGAAACTTTGAGCTTAAAGCCACTAGTTACATTTGTTGTTTGCGTGATCATTACCATCTATGGAGAGTAAAAGCACAACATCGATACTTTCAAGAACTATTTTTAACAAATCGATTATTTATTATTGCCACCAATTCATAAACTGAGCCTATAACTTACATTAGATCGTCCGAAAAAAAATATATCTATTTTATTCTTTAGTAAAATATAAAGTCAGGAATAGTATCTGCAGCATCCTGGAGCTATAGACATCAATTCTGATCATCGAACAGACTATGCTATCCCCTTTTAGCTCGTTGGATTTTAATATGCATGATTCGTTTCAGCCAAGTAACTTAAGTAGGTTAAGTAATGCCCAATTTAACCATCCTGAACTCCTTATATACAGTGAGTGTCAAAAGTATTCCGAATTCCTATTTCTTTTCATTTAATAAGTATATTTCACAACTATGAATTTATATAATTCTTTTTCACTCATAAATCTTTAAAAGAGACTCCCACAAAGAAAAATCACTGACCAGATAACCGAAAAGTTTTTTTTTTTTTTTTTTTTTTTTTAAATATTCGATTAATTATTTAAAATTACAATATCATCCAGTGTCAAAAGTATTCGGAAATCGTAATATCCTGTTGTAATATGGTTTCAAATGTTTATATTCGAAACAAATCTTCGACTTAATTTTATGTTCTAAACAATTCGTCTCCCGCATGTAATGTATACCCAACCTTGGACAGGATTTTTTTTTAAATAAGGCCCTAAGATAAAATCGCAACGATCGAACGACGGCTACGTATAATTTTTCTAAGAGAAATAATTAAAATGTATGAGAATATGTGGATGGCTATGTATAGTATAGATAATATACTAATAAAATATAAAAGCAAAAAAGTGAGCGTCCAAAAAGTTTAAATGTTAAAGCTGAAAGACTGATTATTCATAAAAAAAAGAAAACAATACCTCAAATGAGTAAACCTTAGCTTATTTTTGAAAACTTCTGGATACACTATCAGTGTTTTTAACTGCTCGCCGTGTTCTGAAAAAATATGATGAAAAGAAAAACATGGTACAAGACGCTCTCTGTATGTATTCTAAACTTGTACATCTTGAATTACGAATATATAACATACGTTATATTAAATAAAATAAATTTTATTCTGGGACTTCTGTCCCCTAAGAATAACAAAAAAGTACAAAACTGAGTATTATATCTGGCTTAAAAATAAAAACATTACAAAAAAAAACAACTTAAGGTTATACTTATATTATTTATAAAAAAAGTAAATACTATTGCTTGAACGACATATGACTACTACTTGCATTATTTATAGTGTAGTAAATACGACAATAGAACATTCATGTATGACTATATAATACTGAAAACATGTGCATACAGAGATACTATAATTGAACCTCACACTAATATCGTAAAATCATAGAAAACAAAGTTTTTGTTAACTTTAAATATGTCTATTATTCTTAATTTGTTATACAATTATTCGGAAGACTAATTACTGAGAAAATGATGGAATAATTGGTTTTTTAATGAGGTTAAGTAAGATGCTTTGCGTATAGAGTTAGGTATGGAATTCCAAAGTGAGGTGGCACGCAAACTAAAGGATTTTTTAAAGGATGATGTTCAATGAGAAGGAAAATAGAGGTTAGTGGGTTGGGATCTTGTGTTAAACAAATGTACTGATGAACAAGGGAATGTAATGAGTAGGTCAAGAATGTAGGATGGACTTTGGGTATTAAAAGTGCGGAATAGGAATACTCCCAGGAAATACTGTCGGCGAGAAACTGGATTGAGCCACTTCAACTCGGCATACTTGTCGGAGACGCTGGAACGTCTGGAGACTGCGAAGATGAATCTAATAAAACATTTCATTAGCCTTTCCAATCTCATCTCAAGTCCACCAGACAATCCACCAAAAACTAGGCAGCCAGTAGTCAAAGTAGGGAAAGACGAGAGAAGAAACAAAGAGCCGACGAACTTTGAACGGAAGTGCATCACGCAATCTTGAGAAGAGTTTAAGAGAAGCTATTGAATTGCGAATGATATAGGAAACATGGTTAGTCCATGAAAGATTTTGGTCGAAGACGACACCAAGATTTCAAACGGTATTATGGAAATGGATAGGTAGTAGGGGTGGACATAATCGAATGATCGTCATAATCGGATGATCGGACTTCGATGATTTAAATAATCTAATGATTAATATGCTTTCTGAGAGGCAATATGCCAAAATTCCCGTCTCTGTAATGGCTGAGCTGGCTGAGCCTTGGAGCAAATGTCCATATATTTTATGTGATGAAAAAAAAAGGTCGTTCAATTATCCGAGCTCCTTGCAATTTAACGATTCAGTTTGAATGATCACTCGTTTCTCCAAACCGATTAATCCGATAATCGATTAATTCGAATGATTGAAATAATCGAATGATCCGATAATCGGCATACCATTACGCCAACCCCTAACAGGTAGTCCGTTAAGGTACAGTAAGGGATAATAAGGGAGGGAATTAACAAGATGTTTAGAACCTATGATTATGCCTTTAGTCTTATCAACGTTTAATCTTAAATCATTCTTTAATGCCCATGCGTTGATAGTATATATGTCTTCCTGAATCTGACGGGTCGGATTAACATAGCATTAATGAGCCCGCTCGTTAATTTAACATTGAGGCATTGTATTGTTACACGAAAATTACAACTAACATGGTTAATAAACGAAAAACAATGTACCTAGAGGTTACAAGTCGGCCGCTGTTAAACTTCTATCATACATTTTAAAGACTTCTTTAATTTGTAAATACTTCAGGTATATGCGACATAAAAATGAGTTAAATATATAAAGGATATGTATTGCAAGAAGATAACACAACATATTGAGCATTTGTAGATGAACCCAAAAAAGATTCCTGAATTCTAAATTGTATTTCGTTTAAAGTTTATTTCGCCAAGAAGTAAAATAAACTTTAGCCTCGATTCTCTGAAATATTCACCTGTACGTCGTTGAATAGAGATATTACCGCAGAACAAGATATTATTTCTAGGCCCAATGACCCTTTTGAGTAGTGGGCATGAAAATATTAAGTGCAATATTAATTTAAATATTTAAAATTTCATTATTAAAGAAATGCATAGGATGATCGCATAAAGAGTATCTGGTTCTAATTTAGGTGTAACTTAATTTTTTTTTAAATTATGAAGCGACATATTAAAATTATTATATCTAAACATACTATTGAGTGTGACATAGGTAATACATTAATATCATTACTTGTGATAATGTTTACGAAAGATTCACTATATCCTTATTTCAGTTTACAACTTTAAGGTATAGAAATGCTTAAGATGTAAAACTTGGTAAAAATGGTTATCTAGACTCTAAATTTAAAAAAAAATACAGAGTTCTCAACCTTTTTTTAGAAATACAAAAGTTCTGTTGTTTAACCCCTAAAAATTAGAGACCAAACGTCATATTTTCCTCCCTATCCACTGCAACTTTTTTTATTCGAATAATTATTAGAACTCTCAAAGGTAATAACAGAACTCACAATAAAACCAAAGTTGTCAATCAACAAGAACACATTTCACTCCTTTCGACTTTTAATACTTCTAGTCAAACATTTTCTCAGAAAGAAACACCAAAAGATGTATTTTGTTAACACCGACCCTGTACACTACTGACAGCGACTCTGACGGTGGCTAATCAAATATCTCATAGACACATTCAGGTGGAGTGATCTTTAAGCTTGTTGGGTCTTATAGCCTATAAATTACTACTCAATAATATATTTGTATTTAATACAATCGAAATCGGATTGTCAGATCCTAATGCAAATTCTTTGATAAGAGACAGTATGGTTTAGTTCCCGAAAACCTTGGACCTTGAAAATATTTTTGGAAAATTTGAGGTGCCAGAAATTTTTAGTTCCCTTCTTAGGGCAAATATTGTTAGTAATTATATGCAGGACCTTGGAGAGACTCCCCCTCACCTCCTTTATTTACTCGGTATTTTTATAGGCTTAAATAACAACACTATTTTTAAAAAAGGATTATTCGTTTTCTTTCTTGTACTTTTACAGAGTTCTGCTTAATTTTTCATGGAATTATAATTTGTTCTAAGAAACATTAGTCCCAAGAAATTATTTTTATTTATCGCTTTGGTAATTGGCTGCTAATGTTTCCTTCTTAATTTGACACATATAACACCTAGGTTCTTGTTCATATTTATATCTTTTTAAACTATATTTATTTATTTTGTAACATTCCGCATCTACTTAAGCTCGTCTTTAGTGGCCAAGATTTTTTCAGTAAAGTACCTTAACAGAATAAAATACAAAAATATTCATGTTTTTTTTTAACGACTCAGTTTCTTGCCTCCTTCATCAATATTATTTTTAATACTTACCAAAAGAATTGCAGCATTTCTGGCTGGAACAGTGACAATGCAGTATTCATTTTAACAACAAACTCCGCCGAAGTGCCATTGCTAAGGAAGCTATCTCTCCACCCGATTCTTTCGTCTATTTAAAAATTTATATCTTAAGTCAAAAATATAGAGAACATTCATTGGTAAGCTTCTGGTTGAGCTTGAAAAATCTCTAATGGATCATTGAATTGGTTCCTATGCAAAAAAAAAAAAAAAACGGTCGTATGGAAGCATAGGCTCCCTATGGAAGCAAGAGAATCAGTGCACCAGAAGGTAACATTTTAATTAAATTTGATCACTCCCTTTTGGATTTTTTATGGTGAGGAAAGTGTTCCTGACGATTCAATTAAGTCCTTCTGTCACTAAGAATACTGGAGGATGCTAAAAAAAAAAAGAAAAGAATAATTTAACGGGACAGTCGATGAATTCATGTCAGAAAAAAGATAAATTGATGCTAACCGTGAAACTCGTAAATCATGTCTTTGGTTTACGAGGAAAGAGAATTCCGAAATCCTGTGCTGTGTTTGGAACGAAAATTTCTGTTTTATAGAAAAGTTATATTTTATAACTTTATAACAACAGTAGGAATAATCCCCTTCAGTGAACTCTCAACACCTAAATAATCAAGGAGGAAAAAAGAAAGATAAGGGCTGATTTGAAATGCTACAACATATACTAAACGCCACTACTTAGTGCCAATACTTTTGGGTTACTGTATTTTAATAAGTATGTTTTTCATAAATGAATTTTGTAAATAAGTTAATTCATTTGATTACCATTCATAGTCATCATCATCCATGGTGCTACAACTCTTGAAGAATCAGGGCCTCTTGCAGCTTGGTCCGCCAGTCTTCTCCGTTCGTTGCCACCGCTCTCCAATTGCAAATCTTCAAGATGGACCAAGCATCCGCTGCCACTCCATCAATCCATCGGAGCCGAGGTCTTCCCACTCTCCTTGTTCCATAAATATTTTCATCTAGGACCTTCCTAGGAATCTGATCTTGGGCCATTCTACTTAAATGCCCTGCCCAACAAAGCCGGCCTACTTTGATGACCCTTACGACGTCTGAATTCTTTTATAGTCCTGTTAATTCAATATTCGTCCTTACCCTCCAGAATCCATCGGTGCGTGCTGGACCATAAATTCTCCCTCATATTTTCCTCTCGAACCTCAGGTTCAGGGCTTCTAGCGAACTTTCATAATGCCATTATTAAAATAATTATTTCCCAGAGTGGCGGATGCTAAGAAACATCGAACATCCCAGACCAACAAAAAAACACTTACAAAATATTTCCGTTTATGGGAGGTTCTGTTAAGGATTTCCTTTTCTCAGAAGTATAAAATTCCCATTGCATTGGATAATACTTTGTTTGATTCATCAGTAAATAAAACAGTTTCCCAAAAGTCAAATAGATGGTTTTCACACATATTTGCTTGCTTTCAAAAAGTTTTTCCTAGCAGTTCTGCAATAGATGACATTTTTTTCAAGGCTACTACGATCGATATTCTTTCCTAATCCAGAACTCATCCTTACCGTAAATTTTGGTAATCCAACTCAAGGTTTTTCTTCCACCTTTCTCATCAAGAATCGTTTATCATATTAAATTAATTTTCTTGCGTTGCTTTCACCTGAATGCATCTTTATGCTACTTTTGCACCATGGCATGACTTATGTTACTGATTTTTCTAATTTTGACAAACATTTTACATGTTTGCCAGCTTTTAATAGTTATATCTCGAATTACACTTGTACTGTCATTTTCATGAATCTTTTTTTTTTTTTTTTTTTTTTTTTTAAATATTTTTATTGAAATTTACAACTGTATTTTGTAATACAACTAGTAAATATGCTGGTAAAGATAAAATACATGAAAAAACGTGTCCATTGGCAGCACTCTAGTAGTCAATCTAAACAAGAAGATCTCGAGGCCATCTTCTTTGAATCTTTTTAAATTCCAATTCCTAGGTACGAAAGTATAATATTGAAAGAAACAATAAATTGAATATTATTTGATCCAAGGATTTATTAGTTAAATGGTTAGATAGAGGAGAAGTTGATTCCGGGGGCAGTCAACAAAACACTTGATTAAGTGGCAAAATTAATCAAGTTCTCCCCTATATGTACACACGGTCAACCATTCTCACTTTACATTAAATAGTTAGAGTTAAACCAACATTTTTTTTTTTTTTTTTTTTTAAGCTGTTGCTTCACTGTACAGCTTCAGAATCCAGAATCAACTACTCGTTACTTCTTTACTCAGTAATTGATAATCCCTGCCTGATCTTTATAATACATTCATTCATTATTTCCTTAACAAACGCATGTATAGAAGTTGGCTGCGCACCTGATGGATATTCCGATCCATAGTGCCTTCGGTTTTTCCCAGACCTAATGTTATATGGCTTAAAAAGTATAGCCTTTTCCTATAATAATTTTCATTTATTATATAGGAGGAACAAAATGTGTAATAATTAATGACTTTAATGTATGTACATGCATGTGTGATCCTACCGAAGGGTTAAAATGGAGTGAAAACAATAGGTTCATATATGAATATATACCTTGTAAAATGGAAGTTAATGATGTAGTCAGTCTAAGATTTTCTCAATTTATATTTCCGACTGACCTCTTTGGACATTCTTGTCCCGGGCTTTGCACTGACGTCTAAATATTACGAAAAGTTGTACATAGTGTATTGAGAACTTAATAGTTTAGGTTGCAGTTTTAATAGCTTGAAATTCACATTAACAACTGTTTATTTACGTATAAGAAAATTGGGTAAGTGATTTAGCCTAATCATGTCAGGATTATTGTCAGTTAATATACCTCTAAAGGTTTTTATGTCTAAGGTGTTATCAAGTAACCGTTCAGTTTTATGTAACTTACCAAAACATTTAGTTTTTATTTATTTCATGTTTGCCAAAAAAGTTGAATTATAAGGTATTGTTAGCTTCTGGTCTTCAATGTGATATGGTGTCAGGACCAATGTCATTGTAAATAATAATAAGCTGATTGATTGGCTACATAAAATTATTTACAACTATTTGTTTTTTATTGAAAGAAAGCTGGAGTTGATAAAAGTAGTAATTGAGGGGAACTTAACTCATTAATATACTAGTATGGTATGGTGCTACTATTCTGTTAATGTAATTGTTATAAGATTTTTTTTTTTTAGACAATTGCTATTATATTTTTTAATTTAAGCAACTATAGAATAAAATAAATTAATTACATGCTATTCTCTGTTAGCAGAAAAAAATTGACCCAAATTTGTATGGTGTGCAAATACTTTTTTTGCCTACTGAATTATCTTGGTTTGACATTTGACCAAAGAACATTTGTTAAAATATTAACCTATTCACTGATTGTTGACTATTATTGTTAGGTATGTAGGAAGATTTTAAGCTTTCAAAAAAATCCCTTTATAGGTGAAATAATCAGGAGTCAGTCTTTTTCTAAATATTTTTAATTTTGCCGACATTTCGGCACGTTTATATTTGGACATGGCTCAGTAATGCCCTGATGATGGCTCATAAGCTTGAGCCGAAACATCGGCAAAATAAAACATTTAGAAAAAGACTGACTCCTGATTATTCCACCTATAATAATTTCTACAGTCGACTATACATCCTCAAATAAATCCCATATCAGAGGCCTTGAAGTATGGTGTCAGAATTAGAGAATAAAAATAAATTCCAATTAATCTCACCAAATAACCTTTACCCTTCGTTGTAAACCTATGACTTCCAGCCCTACAGTAAGTATCCTTTAATTAAACTCTGCTAGTCCCTGTTAAACAGATCAGATATCTAGGACTCCTCCTCAACAAACTTCTCTCTTGAAATCCTCAAATAAGACTAAAAGAAACTTGCCCGCCATTTTCAACAAAAAAAAAGAAGTTTAAACAAGTGGCCGGGAACGAGCCCTAGGCAGCCAGAAATATCTATGAAGTCTGGGGCAAGGACAGCATTATTGAGTGCAATGTTGAATGGTGTTTCAAACAATTTTGGGACGGAGACTTCAGCAAAAACCAGAAGGAGTAGTTAGGCTGAAAAGACAGGAGTCTGATGTCTTTAGCATTGCAGGGGGGATCAAACAAGGGGAAAGTTTAAGCCCTTTGTCATTCTTGCTCTACATGGATGGAGGGGCCACCATATGCAAAAGAAGAATGGAGTGGACCTTTCCTGGGCCATAGAAATCTTTACCCTGTGGTGATTCAACTTCTCCTCTATGCGGATGACATTGTTCTTGTGGCACTGTTGATAAATTATAGCAAGTGGTGACTGAATGGCAAGAAGAGCTCAGTCTAAAAGGAATGAAAATAAATACCAGCAAAAGCAAGATACTACAAGTGGGAAGGCAAGTCAAGTGGAAGACTTCCATATACACTGTGTTGGAGAGGAAATGGAAGTGGTTAGGGATTTCACATACCTTGGCACAGTAATAGAAAAATCTGGGAAAGTAGACTCAGAAATATCAAATAGAATTAGGAAGGTGAATGCAGCATACTATCAGATTTGCAGTACTGTAATAGGGAAGTGAGAGGTGGGTAGAGGTGTTAAGCTCCATATCTTCAAGTCAGTATATTTGCTGGTTTGTTTATTTATTTAACGTCACTTTATGCTACTATGGCTAATTGGATGATGTTACAGTGGGAATCCTAAATTTTGCCTATCCAGGTTTTATTAGGATATGGATTTTTAAATTGCACAGGCTCGGGACCACCTTCCAACGTCCCCTCTGAATGATGGCATAACTAAGGATTTTTTACTCCCATTAAAAAATCCTAGGACCACCTGCGGGCTTGAATCCGTGACCTTTGGCATAGGAGGCTGTTATGCTAACCGCCTTAGTACAAGTGATCCCCAGTATATTTGCCCTATACTCCTGTATGGAGCTGAAAGCTGGATATTGATGGACTGGCAGGAGAGTGGAGTTACAGCTGCAATTATACAAAAAAATTATATTATAAAGAAAATTGGTACAATTGAACTTGATTACCAGGTGTTCATGGAATTAGTAGGTTAGTAAATTATAACATGTGATAAACTTATGTGGTGGAAATCTGATGATGTCCCATGCTCTGAAAAGGTGAAATTTTACTTCCTCTCCTCTTCTCCTTCCCTTTGGCCAGAGGGTCTTCTAAATTCTTCTACTCCATGTTGGTATAAAGGGACAAGAACTGCAGGAGGAAAAAAACTAGAACAAACTGTGTGGCATAACCAACCAGGACCTGCAACTTCCCTGTTTTTCTTTTCGTCCTCTGTTTCTGTAACAGGCCGCTAGATGGCAGTGCAGTGAACATGGAATTCCCTTTTCGGGAACCTGGAACACACTCCTCTATGCTGATACGGCACTATAGGAAGAAGCCAAAAAAGAAGGAGACTTAAGCCTTAAGACGAAGAAGGTTGTGGAAGGACTTCCCCTCTTGATGATGATGTTCTGCGGGCTTTGGTGGAAGAAAACCCCAGAGTAACTGTTAGAGAGAATGTTGATAACCACCTTTAAGGTACAATTGGAAAGGTAAAAAATCTTAACAGTAGGGTTCCACACACATTAAACAACTCCTAAAATACCAGTGTTATGAAGTCTATGCTACACTTCTTTGCCAAAACAAAAACAACCCTTTTCTGTCCAGAATTGTTAGATAAAAAGTTAATACTTTAGAATAACTTTGGGCCTTCTGGACAGTGGCTGGACAAAGGAGAAGTACTTTTTACAAAGTCCCTAACTCATCAAATAAGGGCACCATTTGGTTTGATAAACTACAGCTTCTTAAATCCTGCAGAAACCATCAAGGCCAAATCATGTTGTAACCTAAGTAATGCAATTTATGAAGATCAGAAATTGGCAATAATAAGTGATCTTGTTGCATGACAATGCCTGGCCACATGCTTCACGTATGACTTCACAAAAGCTGTTGGAACTTGGATATGAAACTCTGTCACATTCACCTCACTCCTCCAGACCTCTCGCTTATGTATTATCATTTTTTTTTTTAGACTCCTGGACCATTACTTAATTAAAAAATAATTTAATGGGCAAAGGGAATGAAGAAATGTGGTTTTGGAGTTTATCCAGAGTTAAATTAAAACCTTCAAACTTCTTGATTTCTTTATTTTTGCTCAACCCATTTCGATGTTTGGCTTGGATCAGTTTCCTCTGGTTGTCCTGAGCCTGTGCAGCAACAATCAGTTATGGACACCAAGTAAGGTCCTAAAACATCATGGGCAGCTCCCATCTTTCACTTTTATTGGGTTGGGAGCCACCTACTCCAACACATCAGGGAAAGTCTTCTTTTTGGGACTGTTGGTGGTTTCTCTTCCTTCTTCTGGGTTGCCTCTTTCTCATTGATTTTTCTATCCTGCCTCGCTATCCTTGTCTCTGAGGATCATATCACTGGTTTGTTGCCTTTTTGGTACTCTCTCACTCCTCAGCTCTTGTCTTCACTGTACGGCGAAGAATTTGCATTTCATCTTCACTGAGCTTAAGCTCCTATATCATCCTCTCTATCCTTGTTGCTGTTAGGGAGACCCACTCCTTTTTCCCTTGTATTTCGCACCGACTGCTTCTCCATTAGCGTTTGCCACCATCAGTGCTACAATCGCCAATACCTTTTAGCAATTATGTTGTGAATATCATCTGCTGCAAGCGCCTCCCGAACAGTAAGCTGTACAAATCAAGGAGGCCTCATCCATTGTTCCTTAAGACCAACGATAATGTCAAGGACCTTTCTGTTTATATAAGCTTTTTTTTTTTTTTTTTTTTTTTTTTTTATTCAGATATGCTTTTACCCTTTATTCTATTTTTTTTTTAGCTTTATCTGTGGGCCCTTCTTTCAACTTCCTCCGGAGACGGGGAGGATCCCTTCCTGGTCCTTTTAGTATATCTTTTTTCTAAGGTTATTACTGTTGACCCCTGATCCAGTTCATTCCCTG
The DNA here is from genome assembly GCA_023052935.1 of Piezodorus guildinii. Classification (NCBI taxonomy): domain Eukaryota; kingdom Metazoa; phylum Arthropoda; class Insecta; order Hemiptera; family Pentatomidae; genus Piezodorus; species Piezodorus guildinii. Next base: position 43,625,154 of record CM041295.1, read on the forward strand.
TATCATTTTCTTTGTCATTATATTTATTAATTAATGTAGAGGATAGCTTTTCCGACAGTTCTGCGCCATATTAATATTTTTCATGGCCGCCATTTTGTTTGCGGGGTACAGGCACCAGAGAAATCTTGCCTTCTCTCTGTGGTTTTAGTTTACTGGACCTATTCCATGTCGTTTATTTTCTTATCATAACAGCTGGTTTCCGGATTTGACCTTCTTCCATAACGTATCCTACGTATTATAATTTTTAAAAATTATTTTTTCTGCACCCCACTCTCAGTAAATGTTAGCCTATACCAAAAACTAGTTTCTATAACCCAAACTCCAGTCCAACATTAACACACTAATAACAACAAAAATGTTTTTGACCCACCTATCCTCTGGGCGTCCCGATTTTCCCCTTAGTGTCCCTTGGGACACACACTCGCGTCAGCGCATTGTTAAGGACAGAGAAGTACTAAAATACATTTTACCTGATTGTTGTTTCCGCCATACTGAGCTCTGGTAGGGATGTGACGATGGAATCGGATCTGGAACATGTAATGTAATCTCTCTCTAGAACGATACATACAGTTCCAAAGGCTAGAGTTAGTGATTCAGCTAGATCGGTAAGGGGTGGGGGAAGATTGACACCTGTTTGGGAAAGATCAGCGGAGTTCAGCTTGGTACAGTGGTGCTAGAGCTGTATAACGGGAACAGAGCTACATAATGGCAACAGAGCTGTATAACGGGAATGAGCTTACGGTACCAACATTTCAAGCTCTCCCCTTGGTTTCAGACTGTCCCAAGCGTTCCACTTACCAATATAAGCGGTTTTCAAACAAATTAATGCCATATAGCAGGGTTTATGTCAAACCTATTTCAAGCAAATAATGTTAACAAGACAGTGGAAAATTATGATAATTTATAAACTGGAAGGAATTAGTCCGGGTGGCGTTCAGTAAATGAAACATCTAAATAGTTTCAACTATTTATTGCTGTTTCAACCCCCATTGTGGGTCATCATCAGGGCGAATAGAATGGAAACGTTGGCAAGCAATAAATAGTTGAAGCTATTTAGATGTTTTATTTACTGACTGCCACCCAGACTAATTCCTTCCAGTAATTCTCCACGGTCAACTAATTATATGGGTTAATCAACTTTTATTTGTCCTGTAAGTACTATGTTTTGTCCCTGACCAATAATTTATAAAGAAAATTAAGTGGTTTGTTGGCATATGTCGCATTTATCTTATTATTATGCAAACATACGAGTAAATTATTTTAAATAAATCACTATTTAACTTGAATTTTAATGTTTGTCCAGGCGACAAAACATCTAATGTAGTGCATTTTTGTTTGTCCCCCAGTAGGTTAGTAAAATAAAACATTACTTTATACAAAAAATACTATATTGCAATTAATTACGCTTGTACATGGTTATTTATTACAATGTCTACTATGATGCTAGCATATAGATTTTTGTTTGCTTTATAGTTTTTAACGAATTTTTTGCATGTTCATTTTGTTTGGTCCCTATTATATTTTATTATTCTGACTTCCAACAGACAACGGTAAAAAAGCTCCGAAACCAAAACATATATGGCTTGATTAGTGCCTAGAGATCAAGTCGATTCATTTCATGACAACACTTATCCAGCCACCATTTTGATTTCATCTTTGCTGCGGCGCCAGTAGGCCAAGTGTGTTTTGGAAAAGTGGGTGGCTTTTTTTTTTTTGTGTCTACCTGACAACCAGCACAAAAACATAACTATTTTTATATCTTAATAAATTAAAGTAAAATATATTCTATTTAATCTATATTTTCACTGCACTTGAGACCTAATTCAAAATATCATAATTTATTACCAGGGAGCGGAAAGACTAATAAACAGTCACTTGGGCAACCAAAACCATTGTCTGTGGGACATTTTGGTTGTCCGTAGGGTAATTATGATAGAAACAGCATAAAGCAATACTTTTTCCGTCAATAATTAGTCACTGTAGAGCCTCTGACAAGGGCTTTTAGTTTAATATAAATTAGATTGCTATTTCGACCAATTTAAAAAACCTCCAAACCCGGACATTAAACACAAAACAGGCACTGATTATTATATGTTTTCATGTAATATTAATGTTTTTAGAGTAGGTAGGTAAGGTGTTTTAGGGCGATAAATTTCTAGATTATTATTATTACGTCCAATGTTTTTAGAAAATAGTTCATTTTGTTTAATGTAACACCTAGGGATTTCCGCTATGATTAAGAAATTTTGTTTTGTTGATTATTTTTTAAGTTTTGTATCTTACTGAACCCTTGTGTGATACACAGAGGTATTAGTTATTTAGCAAGACAGCAAAGTACAAGTTAGAGTCAAAAGAGTATTAAAGTTGATTGAAGAGGCTGTTAATATTTCTAAGTTAATTAGTAAGAATTCCCTCGTTTATAGGTCTGTTCATTATTGAATAATTTATTGTAATGTTAAATTTTTTGTAAAAAATTATAATAAAACTAATAATTATTGTCATATAGTTGTTTTGTTCATTTTACGTAAAAAGAACAAATAATGGAGATTTCAATCCTGGAATCTCCTTTGGACACCTGAGTATTTCCTATTGACAACCATTTCGTTCCTGTCTCCTAAAGACACATTATCGTCATTTTTACTTTTAAAAAAACAACATTAAGGTTTATAAAATTTTCAAATATGAATGTAACAATTGAAAGTGAATTCATAGTGTTAAGTATCATGTATTAATTATTATTGTACAGGTTAAATGAAATGTTCGTCACATTTAAAGTTTTTTGTTGTTCAGGGGACAATATTTTTGGGAATAACTTATAAATTAAAAGTCACGTCATTTATTTATGAAAGATAAATTGAAATCCATCCTATATCAAGTGAGAATATAGTGAGGGTTTACAATTTGACCGAATTTTAAATGGTTCAGTAGGCTATATACTTAGTTGTCCAAGGGACTATCTTTACTAAATTCATGTAGATTTCGGAGTCAAATTTACAATAAATCGTTCTGCTCTCTGTGAATTCTTAAAATATAAACAATTATCTATAGCAAATTATGTTAAATTATACAAATTTTCAAATAAAATTTATCACTGCTGTACACTTAAAAGTTGATTGACCCATATCCACTTTAATTAATTAACCTAAACAATAAAAGTAATATGCTGTAGATTTCTATTTATTTCTTATCATTTTCTCAATTGAATTTTTTTTTAAATTTCCTAATTATTATCATATGTACGAAAATGTAGTAATAGGTGTTACATGAAAGAATTTTTCTTCAGATTGATTTTGTATGAATATCATTATTATGAATTGAAATTGTTTGTCAAATTTATGGCTCAATATATCATATGCATATATACGTCACAAACATAGGATCCTTTTCAAAACAAAGAATTATTGAGAACCGGCACACTACTGAGGCTAACTACAGGGCACTGTAATTTCAAATGAAATTATAATATAAAAAGGTCCATGATTTAGATTGTTGTAAAAAGCATTTCCAAGTCAAATTCACTTTTCCAAGCCAAATTCAATTTTTTCCAAGTCAAATTCAACCTTTTCCAAGTCAAATTCAACCTTTTCCAAGTCAAATTCAACCTTTTCCATGTCAAATTCAACCTTCTTAAGTCAAATTCAACCTTTTCCAAGTCAAATTCAACCTTTTTCAAGTCAAATTCAACCTTATCCAAGTCGAATTCAAGCTTTTCCAAGTCGAATTCAAGCTTTTCCAAGTCAAATTCAACCTTTTCCATTTCAAATTTAACCTTTTTCGATTTCAATAAAATAATAGAAATCAAATTAACATAATTTTATGGTTATTTTAATTATACATTATGTTTTTAACCCTTGTGGCTTGTTAAATGTTTCCAGGGGCCTTTTTACATATAGTTAGTCACGATGATGATTGAAATTGATAGTATAATCGGTAACAAACCCTTGGGAACGCAGCTAGTGACCTTAGTATCCAATAAATAGGAAAAAGTAAAAATAAACCTCATCTTGAGCGAGCGTGATTGAAATTAATATTATAATCGGTAACGAACCCTTGGGAACGCAGCTACTGAGCCTAGTATCCAATAATTATAAATAAACCTCTATTGATAATATTCTCGCCCGCGATTCTAAAACTAAAATAAAACGAACCCCCGCTAATCCGACTACCAGCCCTTGTATCGAAAATGTATGAAAATTACATTATCTGTTATACTTATAATTATAATCGTGACTAATTATACCTAAAAAGGCCCCATGGGAACAGTTAACAAGCCGCAAGGGTTAAAAACATAATGTGTAATTAAAATAACCATAAAAACATAAAATCATGTTAATTTGGAGGCCGTCCTGCTGCGCCTTAGCTGACCCCAGAAATAAAGACCATGATGAAGAGAAGGAAAATGGCAAGATGTAAATTTCGTCGCACTCGTCTACGAGATGCCTATGCATCTTTCAAGCAGCTCTGAAACGAAACCCAATCTGCAGTGCGACGTGCTAAATCCCTCCATATCCATTCTGCCCTTTCCGATGCTCTCGATTCTAAATCTAAATGGAAAATTCTTCATAAATTGTCCTTCCCTCAATCCAGTAACCTCAGTTCTTTCCAAGTCACCCCATTAGAACTCCACAACCATTACATATCCCATACGATAGTCTATCAAATTTATAATTTCTCTCTGCAAAATTAAATTTTTCCTTCTTCCTGGAAAACTGCCCTTGTCTGACCACTAAATAAAGTTCCAAATCCTACCTCAATCCACGATTTCCGTCCTATTTCTTTCCTCTCCAATCTTTCAAAACTGCTCGAACGCCTTGTTCAAACCCAACTTTCAAATTTTCTAGAAGAAAACTTCCTCTTTAGTCCTCTCCAATCCGGTTTTCGATCTGGTTATTCTATCCAATCCGCTCTCCTTAAAATAACATTAGACCTCCAAACTGCCATTGATCACCAACAAATAACAATACTTATTCTCCTTGAATTTTCGAAGGCGTTTGACACGGTTGACCATAGCATCCTTCTAACTAAACTCCAAGATCTTCCAGTATCCAGCAGTGCTTTGCACTGGTTTCAATCCTTCCTCTCCGAACGTTCTCAGTACGTAGTAGTGCCAGACCAGCCTCCATCCTAAACCTTGCCCCTTTCCTGTGATGTCCCACAGGGGTCCTCTTTATCTCCTACCCTATTCGCTATTTACGTTAATGACCTGCCTCTCCATATCAATCACTCTAAATACCACCTCTATGCTTACGATTTTCAGATTTACCTTTCCTTTCCACCTTCCGACCTATTACCTGCCACAAAAAGACTAAAAGAGGACTTAGATCGAATAAGTCACTGGGCTGTAGTCAATAAGCTGAAACTAAATGTTGAAAAAACTAAAGCGATTGTAATAGGATCCCATCACTTCCTGAAAACTGTTCCACATATCCCAATCCTCTTCCTAAATGGTAACCTTATAAAGTTTTACCTGACCTTCAGGAATCTGGGAGTAACCTTTGATCAAACCCTCTCTTTCAAGAACCATATTTCTGAAATTTCCCGCCGTACTTTTTCCACCTTAAAACAACTGAATTCCCTTTGTCACCTATTCCCGTATGAAACCCTGAAGCTCCCGGTTACCTCTCTAATATTCCCTCACTTCGACTACTGCTGTACCGTATACTGTAGTGTTTCTGGGGATCTCGAAGTAAAAATAAAACTCCTAATAAATTGCTTTGTTCGATTTATTTTCTGGGTCCTGAGGTACCCCTCCATCTCCGAATTTTATAGCGAGTTGAAGTGGTTTTACCCTTCCAATCGTCGCAACTATTTCCTTGCATCATTCCTTTACCAAGTTATCTAATCCCTCCGTCCATTATACATTTTCGACCTTCTACAATTCAAATCCTCTGTCCATTCCTGCTATACACGCTCTAGACCTTCAGATTTATACACAATGGTCCACCAGTCTGCACATTTTGACAGATCATTTCTCATCCGATCCTCAATCCTATGGAATTCTATTCCTTCTTCTATCTGTCACTCCAATTCTCTTCCTTCATTCAAATCCCACTTATTCATTCATATCATGACCATCCAGTCTGGACAAAGTTGTAAATAAGACTCTATTTTTTTTATTTTCTACATATTTGGGTTTGTCTGTTTTCGATTAGTTTTAGTTAACATGTTTATAAATAATTAATTACTCTAAGACTCTACAGTCCAATTTTTATATTATGTTAATGTTATTCTAAAGGGATTTGTCCCTGGATAATAAAGAATTTATTTAAAGGGGGAACAAGATAAACCAAATGGAAAGCGATTGAATCGCAATTCCTGAAGAGCTTCACCACTTTTGAATCTATAAACAAAATGCAATTAACTCTGATATTCTGGTTGGATTAATCTTTGCAAGAACATTTTCGGAATGTCTGCTGTGAAAACAAACCTATGTAAACGAAAATTCAATAATACTTGGCGAATATCAGCCTGCAGTTAAGGTCCTTTCAGGAGTTGATCATTAAGTGGTCCCTTGTCAGTTTTGATGATGCATCAAAAACAAGCCTCAATTTGTTGGGGGAATCATTTTTGAAAACTCCATGGTAGGGAAGATAATATTTACCCTTTGTAAAGGCCATGCTTATTATTCCATCATCTAAATAGTCATAAAGAATTTTGGAATATTGAAACTTCCTTGCTGGTGACCTATTTAATTTTAATTCTAATTTCTTAAAACGAGATGTGGCAATATGACGTGAATCTCCCAGTTCAACTATCTTTTGTTTTAAGAGTAAGCGAACATTGTATCGACCCTCTTCATTCCTATTATGAGTTGCCACAAAATGAAATGCCACAAAGATAGTAATTAATCCATTTGGAAACCCTGTAGTTGTGAGAATAGTTTCACCCATAAAGATTTGACTAAACAGATCAGCTCCTAATAGGAAATCAATCGGCCCTGGTTTGAGAAAATTTGGGTCAGCCAGATCGTAATCGTCGAAAATCTGCTTACATTTTTGTGGTAAGCAACATAGAGGTAATCTGTCAGTAATATTTTTTATTAAAACTGCTGATGTCTGGAACTGTGATTGCTCTTGGTTATTCAGATCTAAGATACATTTAGCTTGATGTTTCCCACCTGGTACAGGATGGTCAGGAAATCCACTGATACGATTAGGATTTACAGACAAGCTTAATCCTAAGCATCAGGCACACTCAGTTGTTATAAATGATCTCTGGGATCCGCTATTAATAACCAACCTTATAGGGTGTAAATTATCCTGACAATCAATAATTCGGGCACATGCAGTTTATCTCACAGTTTCAGCTTACAGGACATTCATCTCACCATCTTCTGCTGAAGTAAGGACCACATCTTTTGAGATAGTTGGTATAGCTGCAAGATCTGAAGAACCCACAGATCTAATCTGACTATTAGGTGAACTACGATTGATTGATGTCTGTCTGGCAACAACTTTTTCTGAATTTTTGAGCGCGAACGTTGATTGCAGCTTTGTGTAATAAGGTATGATGTTTCCTTCCACAAGACCGGCGGAAATTGCGGGAGAGAAAGCCTTTTGCAGGGTGGCCCGAAGACAAGCAGTTCTGCCAAAGATTCCAAATTTGTGTTTCGAAGAGGGGCGACAGCGCATTGCTCGCAGCCTCAACCCATTCGTTATTACGAGTCGCCGAATCCCTTAATTATTTGTCTAGGTTTCGTTTAGGTTAATATAAAATAACCACCATTGTTATACACACACACACACACACACATATATATATATATATATATATATATATATTATATATATATATATATATATATATATATATATATTCTTTATATATTTATTTATATATATATTCTTTATATATTTATTTATATATATATTCTCAATTATATTTAATTGGGAAAAAACAAATAAACTTCTAAATTAATCACAAACAAAAGAGTATTTATGATATGTGCGCAATCTTCTGGCGACAATACCGAAAGTGACAGCAATAGCGAAAGCGACGATGATGGTGACAGCGACTTGGGTAACCAGGGACCAGTGTCTCCCTTAACTCTCTGAGCACTGCCTCCCGAGCAGTCACTAGCACTAAATCCCTTTTTTATAGACAGAGTCCCCTTGCGACTTAATTTAATATTAATGAAACATATATATGTATAAACATGTATGTGAAATATCCCCAAAATCCATTTCTATCCTTACATTCCATCAATCATTATCTTTAAAAACCTGTCTACTACTTGTTTACTCTCTCATTTTCCCCCACTTTGAATATGGTTGCCTAGTGTATGGGGGACTTAATGACGAGTTGGAATTAAAATTAAAACTTACAATAGCCTAAAATATAAGGTGATAATATTGTAGGCTATTAAAGTGGCTAAAAGAGTTTAAAGAGTCAAAGTGGTTTTATACTTCTCTACAATGGAAATATTTACATAGTTCTTACCACCTATTACAAACCTTAAAAAAATAGAAAACATTTCTATATAACTCGCAACCCTCCGTTTTAATATCCATTCATTGTACACCAGAACCCAATCATTCAATATTTATATTCTATCATATAGAACTGTATCCTTTCACTAATCATTTCTTGTTCGTTACTCATATTTTTGGAATTCCCTCTGTATGTGTGTGAGTGTATACACCCAAATATGTATATAAAATTGTTAATTCATTTGATAAAATTGTAACCAAAGTAACTATTTGTTTCATAGTTTTTGTTCTAAGGTGACTTGGTCCTAGAATAAAGAAGAAATTGTCATTTCATTTCAAATCTGTAAATAGGGCATCTGCTCACATTGTGTTTGCTTATAATTTGTATACTTAATAATCTAAATTTGTTCCAGGGTTTTTAATCATATGATGTGGACACTTTTAAATAAATTTGCTAACTTATTTGGTGTTGATGAAGAAGAAAAGCTTTCCAAAGATGAAGAGGATGAGATATTATCAAATATTTTTCCAAAAGATAGTTTGAATTTTGTTTCTGTCAACGATAGTAAAAATTTTCATTGCTTGAATGGAACCATTACTTCCACCAACTACTCTATTGCAGTTATTGATGGGAAATACTTTTTTCATTTGAAGGATGCTGTTTCATCTGAAATTTCTGTTGGAGATTATGTGGAGTTTATGCTTCATAAAACTGATTTAGTGGTTAAGAATGTTAAAAAAGTCTTTAAATTAGATGCTGAACTCAAGGCAATCACTATGGATGATTTAAAGCATGAACGGTAATTTTTTAAATAGTTAATTCCTGTAGAATAATTATGCTATATAAATTTTCAATTTTTTTTTTTTTTTTTTTTTTTTTAGTTTAGGCAGTTTCCTTTACTAAGGATTTATATACCTATTACTTAAATAACTTTAATTAATTTTCATTATTGTTGTAAATCTTTTTTTATTAAGTAATAACGTTGTCTACAATGTTTATACTTCTTCTATATCAATCCATTGTATCACGCAGCAGTATGCATGTAGAGTCTGATCACACTGTCCCTTTCTTGAACAATTGCTCAACTGACCTCTAGGGTAATCTTCACTTTGACCTTTCTTATCAATTCCTATCTTTTATGCCTATTTCATTTCCTACGATTTGAGTTTATAGCTGCTGATCTTCTTTGAGTGCTTGATTTTATTTCTTTAATGGTTATTCTAATCTCATCATTTGAAAATCATATCCATCTTAAAAAAGAAGTGATATTGCCTTGCTCAAAACCTCTTTTGATCTTGACATTCAGCATTAGTTTTGTTATATTATAAAAATGGGTCTATTGTAATAAACCAGTGAGTGATCTTTGATTGGTTGGGTATCTAGTAGAATGTTTTTACTTTTACTTATTTAACTTTTATGTATCACAGAAACTGTAAATTAGGAGTATTATTGTTATAATATATTTAGAACTGTCACTCCATTTATATCATAAGATTTTTTTTTTTTTTTAGTGATTCTAATGAGTGGTTTTCTACTACTGGTGTTATAAAAAAAAGGATTGAAAGGAATGTGGTTGTAAGTGCTGATGAAAGTCATAATGATGAAATAACTTTCGATTTAAATTGTATTTTTGCCGAGTTTATACCTGCTCAAGGTAAGTTAAATTTAATTACCAGTATTATAAAGTTTTATACTTATTCTCTTTCTTTAACTTATGATTATATTAAGACCCTATTCAAATCTTTCAACATTTATCTGTATTTCATGTGATTTAGGGAATGTCAAACTATATGAGCAATACATTATATGTTATATATAATTATATGTTATTTGTTATGTTTGGTGGGTTGTACGTGAACTTTAGGGCCAAGATCACAAACTTTATCTTAAGAGTTTTGTGCAAGTGTAGGTGTTGGTTGTCATCCCATAATACACTGACAAGATCTACAATTTTTTTTTTTTCTTTTTTATAAAAAAATCCATGGCCTGCTTGAAATATATCATTCTTTTATAACCAGTTATTAGTATGAAATTGAAATTGATACAAAATTTGGTTAATGCATTATTATTATATTCAAATTACTCTTGATTCTTGATAAATGACTTACTTTTAATGACATTTGTCATTCATGTATATCAAGTATAAAATTGGAGTTCTTAGTTGCACTTGCACAATATTACTTTGACGCATGGAAATTTTCATTTATTTAATATTTCGTTCATGCCTACAAAGAAAAACAAAATTTTAAATACAAATATAAAATCATATGATTGGATATTAGCTGATAGACCTTGATGGTCCTTCAGACCTCTTCCTCTTCAATCAGGTCATTCCCTTGATCTTTGATTTTAGCTTGCGCCTATTGGGATGATCGATTTCTTCTGGATTGCCCTTGAAATGTCTTGCGTAGTAACTATGGGATGTCTCTAAGACCTCTTTCTTTTCATTCTTTATATTTCTTATTTGTTTGGGCTTTCTGCCTCTGAGGGTTTTTATTTTCCTCCAAAAGAGTTTGAGATTCTCCTTATGGTCATTATCTAGAGATCAGCCAAACTCTTCCCAAGCTTTTCCTTTTGCTTCTCTCACTGCCACCTTAACTCTGTCTCTGGGGTCTTTGTACAGATCAGAGTAGATCCTTTCTATGCTGTACCTTTTCCAGAAGTTCTTCTTTTCCCTGATAACATCAACCCCAAGCTCCTCACTCCACCAATCTGAACACTTCCACTTAGCTGATACCTTCTTAACAAGTTAAGTAGCTCCTTATTTCCTTGGTGTAAAGAAAGTAATCTATCACACTTTTGGCATTTCTTTCCAGGTCTGAAAAAGTTATCTTGTGAACCTGTTTATGAGGATAAAATGAATTGCCAATGAAAATATCATTATCAATGCATAAATCCAACCTTCCGTTATTGTTTAGAGTTCTCTCTCCTCCACAATAACCCATGCATATGTAGGCTCTTTTGTGGTCTCTTCCAGTCCTTGCATTGAGGTCTTCCATTATAATTAAAGTCCTATTCCTACTTTTCTCAATTACATGAGTTAATTCGCTTTAGAATTGTTTCACCTCTATCACACAAGAGTCCTCAGTTGGTGTATAGACCTGGATAAGGGTAACGTTTCCCACCGAGAGAATGATATTGGCAGATGTTATTCTAGAGTTGACCAGTTCCCAATCCTGGACTTTCTGAAAAAGCTTTCAAGCATCGATTAATAATATTGTAATTTAACTTAGAATATCATTATCAGTGGCTCAATAACGTAATCAGTGAGTCAGAGCCTCCTCCAGAAGTTTTATCCTTCTCTCTCTGTTCTGGGTAGCTACCATCCCATGTACCCCACTAATAGACTTCTTGAATCACTCCTGATTCTGTCTCTCCACTGCAGTTTCGGTCTTCTGATGCCTCTTGATCCATGAAGTTGATCAGAAATAATAATAAAAACTTTCTGTTATGTCATAACAAACATCAATGATATAATCAACTTACTTCTTCATTGTTATATAATCGAAAAATCTTTCAGAATCACTTTTATTGTAAGAATATCTTTTTGTCATCAAGTTTCCCTTTTTCCATCTTGAATGATAGCTCATTTTCTTTATGATTAAATCCTCTAATATTCCATACACCTAAAACACCATTATTTTATAAAATACTATTTTTCTTATGAAGATTAAATAGTTGACTGTGTGTTAAATATAAGGATAAGATAATCCATGTGGCAGTCACTATATATTAGAAAATAGAAAACAAAAAATTATAAACCAACATTTCAACCCATGTTGTGGGCTTCTCTCTGCATTGTTCATATTCAACATCTGCACTTTGCGGAGAGAAGCCCTGATGAAGACCTGCTATGCGGCCTGATTCATTGGTTAATAAATAGTTTTACACTATTTTCTAATCTTTTATGACCGCCCTGTGAATCATCTCATCCTTCATTTTTTTCTTATTGGTCTTCTTAATATCTGTCAAGTGCTATTCTTTCTTAATTTTTTTAAATTTTTTTATAGGTGATCTTGTTGTACTAGAAGGTCTAATAATTGATAATCAGTTATCTGTAAAGAAGATAAGCCCTAAAATAACAACTATTAAGAGTGGTATTATAACTAAATGGAATGATGCTCATGGTATCATTAGTGATTTTGCTTGGTTTTCATTAGAATGTTGCGAACCTGGTTATATTCCCTTCGAAGGAGACAAGGTAATGTTAGACGGCCGTATTTTATTTGAGTTATATTTAATTATTATAGTGTAAATTTGTTGTTTAAATTATAAATTAGGGAGTAATAGCAATAAGTAGTTTCTCTACATGTGTTTAATGTTTGTGTATGAATGTAAAATCAATTGAATCTGCTGCATTGACGGTTTACAAAATTCGCAGTGTGATGACGATGATGCCTTAGGAATAAGCACCGTCCGTAATTGGTTTGCTCGATTGAGAACTGGAAACTTTGACTTGGAAGACGCAACACACTCGGTTTATCCTTCAAATGTTGATGATGACCAAATTCAAGCATTTTTCGCAGACAATCCTAACTCTACGACATGGGATAACCCAGAAACACTTCAAATATCTAATGCAAGTGTCTCAAATCATTTGGGGCTGCGGGATATGTTTTTTGAAGTGATATATGGGTTTCTCACAATTTGATAGAAAAGAATTTATTGGACCGCCTTCCATTAGTGATTTCCTCCTGAAACACAATTTTAATGATCCATTTTGAAGAGGTTGAATCACTGGGGATGAAATGTGGGTCCTATACAATAATATTGTGAGAAAAAAGTCCTGAGGAAAATCAAGTGACCAGCCGTTAACGACTCCAAAAGCAAAATAACATTAAAAAAAGGCTATACTATGCATTTGGTGGGGTTGAAAAAGTGTCCTTTATTTTGAGCTCCTCCTGTCCAAACAGACCATTAATTCTGTAATATACTGTGTCCAGTTGGAACAATTAAAGGCAGGGATTAAGCAAAAGTATGCAGCATTGGCTATAATCACAAAGGCGTAGTTTTCCATCACGATAGTGTGTGTTTGCTGACCTGTCAGAAATTATTGGAGTTTGGCTATGATGTAATTCCCCACCAACCCTATTCTCCAGACCTTTCCCTAATAGATTTTCACCTATTTTGGGCTCTTCAAAACTCTCTTAACAGAACACTTTAATTCACTGAAGGACTGCAAAACACAGATAGAGGAGTTCGTTGCGCAAATTTCTGGGAGAACGAAATCAAAAAATTACCTTAAAGATGGCAGCATGTAATAGATCAAAATGGGTCATATATAATTGATCAAATGATGGAAGTGTTAACTATGAAATTATGAATTATTTTTTGTCTGTGAGCAAAATTACTTTTTTATCAAGAAGACTGCAAGTAGAACTTGTAATAAATATTAAACTGCCATTTTGATGATTGGCAAAAGTTTATTGTCTTATCATAGCTCTGTTAACTTTATAATATTTATTTTTAGGTGCTGGCAAGTCTGATCCGTACAAATGATGCAAAAGGATATATGTGGCGGGCCATTCAAGTGGTTAATGTCTTTCAGAATGATTTTTCTATAGCAAAGAGTGAAATCAGACAAGATTTGACTTCCAATCAAAATGGCATAATTATTCCTGTTTTACCTAAATTTACCTTAGAATTAAACCAATCTAAGGAATTCACTGTTAGTATTTTGCCACTCTTTTTGATTAAAAAAAAACAAATTTAAATTATGTAACATTATTTTATTAGATTGTTCTATTGTGTTTTTTAATCTAATGTTTTAAAATAACTAATATCAATATAGCCCTTAGAACATAAAGGGAAGTATTGCATTAATGATATACATTTTTGAAGAAGAGCCATGGAACAACCTGGTTTTCCTGCAGGAATTGATTTGAGATACGTTGGTCCACTACGAACATATCATTTATATAACCATTGTTAATTAAAATATCTCACCAAATATGATTAACTATTCGCATCTAATAATAATAATAATAAGCTTACCGAACCCGAAGGTTCGATGCCAATACCACCAAAGTCTGCCTACACAGACTAGTCCAATGTTCACCGTTCAAGCCCAAGCCCCCGAGATCAGCCTTAACGCAATCCTCCCATCGACGTTTTGGCCTGCCTTTCGGACGCCTAACAGTCGGTTCAGCGAGTACCAACTTTCTTGGAATCCATTCCTCATCAAGCCCAACCACTTCATGTGCCCATTTGAGTCTCCGCAATGCTATCAACTCAATTATCTTCACAGGATACAAGTTCTGCAATTTCCCGTTGTGCAACCTTCTAAGCTCCCCAGTGGCCTCATCTCTTTTCGGACCAAATATTTTATGCAGTACCTTATTTTTGAAAACCTTAAGCCCTTGTTCATCCTTCAAAGTAAGCGGCTACGTTTTACATCCGTAAAGAACCATCAGAAGAATAATAGTTTTATAAATTTTAACCTTTAAGTTTTTAGATTGAAGCCGTGAGCTAAGTAACGTAGCAACTGAACAGTAATACGCATTACCCATCTTTAACAGGGACTTAATTTCTTCCTGGATTTCATTTTTTCTTGTTATCATTGAACCTAAGTATTTAAATTTCTGTAATTGTTCAAAAGTATGCCCTGATATATCAATATCACCAAGATCGCCACCGTTTCTGCTACTAATCATATATTTCGTCTTAACGGTATTTAATTCGAGTCCTATTTCTTTACCAGTTTTTATTAAAACACTTGTATTTTTATGTTTCCGTATCTCACCTAGCAGTACCAAATCATCGGCATACCAAAACCGACTTGTCACCCATATTTAAGCCTTTCTCGGTACACAACACCTTTTCTATGACATATTCTAAAGCTATATTAAATAAAACAGGTGAAAGCTATTCCTATCTAGATATGAAAAATCACTGACAGAAACTAGGATAAGTATCTAGACTTTATCTTTGTATTCAATGCATCAAGTATTGAATTGTAAACTATCCTGGGTAGTGAAGATTTTTTTAGCGAAATATTTCAGTTTTTCATTTCATCGTTTGATGTTTCATTATGCGTTAATGGGAATCTGCAGTACATAGCGAAGAATTATGTTAAACATTGTGATAGAAAAACTTTATAACTGTAAAAAAAAAAAAAAAAAAAGAGAAAACTCTGGCGACCTAACAGCATATTGAAATGTGAATAGATGTGTTGTGTTACATTATGTTATGGAACTCATGTTTTCTAGCATCAGATCTTAATGCATAGCAAATGTGGGTTTCCATTTCAATAAATTAACAAATAGTGGAAAAGATTCATGTTTTTAACACCTGCTTAGGTACTGTTGATGGTATTGGCCTCCATCAAAATTACTTGGGGGATATGAACTGGATTTATGCATTTATATTTCTGAACTACTAATAAGTAGACAACTTAAGGAATGTTTGTTATCTTAGATTTGATCTACTAACTTTAATTATCCGTTTGAACTTTAAATTATTTGACTTTGTCACTTAATTTCTGAACTGAAGTATTTAACTGCTGAAGATTTTGGACATTTGTTTTGAATTAAGCAATTTATCAAGAAAACATTTTAAAATATATTTCAAGTTCGCTTTAATATTGGTACACATTAACATATTCACATTATTATACAATATATTTTTTAATGGTTTAAGAGTGTTTTGGTTAATTTGGAATGAAACATAGTATTTGAAATTATTTTATTTTTTAATTATTTTCATTTATCTTTGAATAATATTCTGCTTACAGGTTGAAATAAAAAACAATAATAGTTTTGATGTAGAACTTTTATCAATTGTTTCTAATGCTGCATTTCAAACAAGTCAAGTATCACTTATTAGCCCTCTAGATGCATGCAGTGTTATTTCTCCTTTCAAGAAATTAACATGCACTTTTAAAATTGACGCAAAGTAAGTTACTTTAGCTAGTTATATTTTTGGTTGATTATAAATAATTAAAATTGACCTTAAGAGACATTTTTCATACCTACCTCTATAAGGTACTTTAGGGTATGTGTTTACTATATTTCACTAAGTTCTGTTTTAAACTACTGTAAAATCTTTATTGTTGAAGCTAAAGTTTCTCTGGAGAAGTTAAATAACCGCTGCGATCAAACAGATCATACTTAAATAAGGTAACTTATGTAATGTGTGTTCAGGTTTTGGGCTAAATTTTTTTTATTACTGATTGTCGCCATGATTCATTATTGTTTATTTTGTACTACATTGGTTTGCTTACTATTATTATTTTTTTTTTTTACTTGTTTCCTTTTTTTCCCCTAGTCTATATGATGGCCTGAAATTTATGCCGACGGCACACATTAAGTTATCTTATTTAAGTGTGATCTCTTTGATGACCGTACCAACAACAAAATCCTTCATTTATTCATTCTAAGGTCAATTATTCTTCCATCATTCTAAAATGATCCTCTTTTTTAAATTGATTTTGACAACCAAGCTAATTGAGTTATGTGTTGCCCGCACCAGATTTTTTAAAAATTACATAGAAAATATTAATATATTTAAACAAGCATTACTTACTTCCATCACTTCTTTATTCATTTTAAAACTCTTTACATCTCATTTAATTTCTCTGACATTTCAAGGTTTTGTCCCCATTTTCAAGACTAAAATTAATTTAATATAATTTAAAATAAGTTGCAGTCAACATATATTTTTTATATATACATATTAGTTTTAAAAAGTCATGAATTAGAATTAGAAATTTATGATTTTAATGGTGTCTGAAAAGAAGATGTCCCCGAGACTTTCTAGTTTAAAATATTTTTAGAGTGCTGCCAATGGGTAGCGTCTCTACATGTAAGCCAACCATAAAGACATGGTACTTTTTTTCCTGGGCTTCAATCATACCATTACAGTCTGTTGGGAAGAGGGGCGTCTAACGCGTTAGTTTGCAGCCTCGACCCGGTCGTTATTATGAGTCACCGAATTTTCTGTCAATCGTGTAATTTTCTTGAGGATAAATAAATGAAATAATAAAAGAGAGAACATGAACAATCTTATATTAATTAAAATAAAACAAATACTGCTTATAATGTGCAAGCGGTGATTCTTTCAATCCTTGATCACTTCCTTCCCCCTCTCGTCTGCGATGTTCTTTCTTTCCTTTAGCGACTCCTACTCCATGCGACAATTCTCTACTAATATTTTCTATGACCTTTGGTTTTCCTCAATGAAGTGCAGTTTGAGAACAATAAGACACATCTGCGACGTCTACACTCACGAATGACTCTATTAACTCTCTTGCAATCCCAGAATGCACTCTGCCCGCGGTCACCTAACAGCTGATTCAAATTGCATAAAACAATTGACAGTCACCTTGCACATTATGAATCACAATAACATAATAAAAATACAAAATAAATTATTAGATATTATTAAATTAATATTAGTATGTTAATTAATATGTTCTTCACATTCTGTATCTGCCGGGTCAACATGAGCTGATTGGTTGACTTCCTCTACCTCCCAAAATTTAATAATAGAATCTCGCAAGGACTCATTGGTGTCAATATTTGGCTTATTTTCTGTGAAAAAGGTAAGCGTTGCCGTCGGGGTGCCACCAATGGATCCGGTAACCACTAAGCCAAAGATTGTCCTTAATCCATTCGGAAATCCTGGAGAGGTGAGAACGGTTTCACCGGTAAAGATTTGGCAGAAGAGAGTCAGCTCCTTGCAGGAAATCAATCGGGCCCGGTTCGAGAAAATGTGGGTCTGCCAAATCATAATCATTGAAAACCTGTTTGATTTGTGGTGGCAGGCAGCTTAGAGGTAATTTATCAGTAATATTTCTTATTAATACTGCAGATGTTTCGAACTGCGGTTGTTCTCGTTTATTCGGAACCAGAATGCACTTAGCCTGGTGTTTTCCACCTGGTGTAGGACAGTCAGAGAATCCACTGATACGATTAGGATTTTTAGTCAATATTAATCCTAGACGTCGTGCACACTCTGTCGTTATAAATGATCTCTGAGATCCGCTGTCTATAACTAATCGTATAGGATGCAATTCACCTCGACAATCCATAATTCGGGCACATGCGGTTCCTAACAGAACATTCATCTCGCCATCCTCTGCAGAAGTAAGGACTGCATCTTTTGAATTAGTAGAGGTTGTGACGAGTTCTGAAGGACCTACTAATTTAATTTGACTATTGGGCGAAGAGCGATTGATCGATGTTTGTCTGATCATTATTTGTTCCGAATTTTGAGTGCGATCATTGGTTGTAGTGTAGTGTAGTAAGGTATGATGATTCCTACCACAATATCTGCCGGAATTGCGGGAGGAACAGCCTTTTGCAGAGTGACCAGAAGATAAACAATTGAAGCATCTGTTAAGTGCCTTGACTTCTTCATATCTTTCTAGTTGACTTAAAGTTTTAAATCGGGGACATTCATAAATGCGGTGATTTTCTTGGCATTTGAAACATTCTACAGCAGAGTTGTCAGAGCTTGTTGAGATTAAGATGCGTCTTGAGTTAGCAGAGTATCTGGGCTTAGGGTTTGGGACTATTGAATCTAATGAGCGATTAGAGGTCAAGTGTTTCGTTTGTAATTTGATACAAAGTTCTTGTATGAAGTCTTGAAAATCGTAAATAGTAGGTAATGTGGTTGATGAAGCGTACTTTGTTTCAAATTGATCACGGGATTTGTCATCTAATAATTTTAGGCCATATGTCAGAAGAATGAAACCTGCAGGATCCTCTAATTTTAAATTTTGAAATGACGTAATGTTTTCTAACACCTCATTCGAAAAGGTTTCTAGGGATGTCAAATTTTGATTCTGAAGAGATTTAAAATTCAGAATTTTCATTAAAAAGGTAGTTGCTTGCGTTCGTTTATTATCATATCGTTTTGACAGGGTTTCCCAGGCATGCAGATACTCAGCATCCGATATCGCTATAGAAGCGATCACCTGTGCGGCAGCCCCCTTTACTGCAGATTTTAAATAATGGAATTTTTGCACATTTTCCAAATAATTGTTGTTGTGAATTAGGGAAAGATAGGTGTCCTTGAACGGTCCCCAATCGGAAATATTGCCATCAAAACTAGGTATGTTTATGGGTGGAAGTCGAAGAAGGGAGATAGAGCCTGCAGAATTACTACCCATGGAAGCATTATCCGTCTTCACAGATATTTGTTCTTCCCGAACATCATAAGATAAGGATTCGTAATAGGCTTCACGAGCCTCATTCTTCATTTTTGCAAATGTTAAGATGTCGTATCCTTTTATCTGTGTAGCGAGTGTTTTTATTTCTCGAAATATTTGTGAAAACTTATCAAAAGTGCCATCAATTCGCGATAAGCGTGCTTTAAATATCGCTCTCTTAGACCTATCTGTAGTAGAAACAAAACCCAGTTCACTAGTGTTTTTAATGTCCTCATAGAGATCATTCAATTCGTCCACTAAAAATTCTAATTTAAGTTCATCGCTTTTGGAATCAGAACTATTATCAGTTTTGGGCGGCATATTAGATTACAATTAAATTTTCAATAAAATACTAAACTTATTATCAAAGAAAAATAGTCCCAATCAAAATAACCTACTGAAAATTAATTATAATTGAACAGCTGATCGATTAGGCGTAGTTAATAGTAGGCGTAGTAATATCAAAGCGGCCAACATAATATTAACAAATTAAAACAGCTGTTTTGTGATGTGTGGTTTGCAATTGAAAAAAAAAAAAAAAATATATACAAATATTATGATTACTAATTGAATATAAAGTACAAATAACTCCAAATAAACATTAAAATTAGTAGAAAGAAAGTAATAATTACGTGAACTGTGTAAATTATATACAAAACTTAAACCTAAATAAAAAACATTTAATGAACAAAATTATTTAAATAAAATGCAAACTAATCTAAAATATACTTTAAACAAACTTAAATTAAATAATAAAATAGTAAAGAATAAAGAAACTGAATAATTAATAACAAAAGTCTGTGTAATGCGAATGCGATATAATGCGAAAGCGTAACATAAACCTATAAACTAATAGCAAAAATCACATCAACAAAACTAAACAAATCGACGAGAAAATTCAGCAATCTCGCCGGGTGCCTCCAAAAATGTGTTGGGAAGAGGGGCGTCTAACGCGTTAGTTCGCAGCCTCGACCCGGTCGTTATTATGAGTCACCGAATTTTCTGTCAATCCGTATAATTTTGTTGAGGGTAAATAAATGAAATAATAAAAGAGAGAACATGAACAATCTTATATTAATTAAAATAAAACAAATACTGCTTATAATGTGCAAGCGTGATTCTTTCAATCCTTGATCACTTCCTTCCCCTCTCGTCTGCGATGTTCTTTCTTTCCTTTAGCGACTCCTACTCCATGCGACAATTCTCTACTACTATTTTCTATGACCTTTGGTTTTCCTCGATGAAGTGAGTGTGGTTTGAGAACAATAAGACACATCTGCGACGTCTACACTCGCGAATGACTCTATTAACTCTCTCTTGCAATCCCAGAATGCACTCTGCCCCGCGATCACCTAACAGCTGATTCAAATTGCATAAAACAATTGACAGTCACGCTTGCACATTGTGAATCACAATAACATAATAAAAATACAAAATAAATTATTAGATATTATTAAATTAATATTAGAAAAATATAAAACAAATAATTATTCCAATTCCTAACACAGTCATTAATATAGGTTCTTCTGTACAAATAGGAGGTAGTGTTTTGGGTTTAAACTCCTCACTCTCTTGGTCTGTAGGCTCTTTATTCTTATTTTCTTCATCTTCAGTGGAGGTTCTTTTCTGGGAATAAAGTTCCACTTCTATTTTAAAACTTGATGTAAAGCTTTCAGATACTTTTGTTGTAAAATTATCCATTTTTCCATCATCATCATCAGTTGTTGGAACATGTTTTCTACTTTATTATGGCAGAGCAATTATCAATTTATAGAGAGCAGCTCTTAACATGTCAGGGGTTGGACTTAATGAGAGGATATGTCTTTTCTTTGTTTTCTCTAAACCAATTACATTATAATTACAATAATGATGGAGGATAGTTGACCGATGAAAATATTCTATGAGTAAGATGGTTGGGGGTGTGGTCATCAAAGAAAAAACTCACATTAACAAGTAGTACTTATTTTTAATTGTGGGTCGACGTTTTGGCCTACATTGTGGGCCTTCATCAGGGATACTGACTCAGAGAAGGTGTCTCAAGAACTCTAGAAGACCCCAAAGCAACCCATAAAGGGTCTATAACATAGTAAAGCTGCACTATTTTTAGGCCAGCAGCTGAACCAGAAGGTGATTTGGTATACATCATTCTCAACTGTCAGATTTCCCCTGATTAAGGGTACCTACTTCATTGAGACTGGGTAAGCTCTAATGAGAGTCTCCTGTCTTTTCTTAAATAATTATTTATTCTTTTATTTCCATGGCTGATATAACAAAGTAAATAATTATTCTGCTCTACTCAACCCAGGACCAGGAAATTAGTAGCTGAATACCCTATCCAATGAGCTACCCTCTCTTATTTATTTAGTAATAAATAACTCATATCAAATGATATCATTAGATCTGAATTGTAGTATAGTGTACTTTTCCACTTTTAAGGTGCATAGGATATTCAGCAGTAGAATACACATGGGAGTTTACTGGATTTAAAATACCTAGGCAATTTAAGTTGGAAGTTACTTGTTCAGAATCCAAAGAAACGGAATGGCAAGAATTCGAAGTAGACAACCCTAATCCTCAATGGAAGATCACAGGATTGTAAGAATCTTAAGAGTTTTGATAGTTTTTATTCAATAATTTTGTTATTGATTTAGCAGTAAGGTTGTACGTGTGTGTGCATGTGTGTGTGTGTGTGTGCGTGCGTGCGTGTGCGTGCGTACGTGCGTGTGTACATGCGTTCATGGTCCTCCCTCTACGTCCTTCCCTACCATCCGTTACTATTCCTCAGAAATTCATTTATTGGGTGTTATGTTCGATCTAAATCATATTTTCAAAAAATCTATCTCAATCCTCAAGCAGCTACTTGGATTCTGTAATTTATTTCTCTGAAGTACCCTTCACTTTCTAGTAGCCTCATTCATTCATTCTCCCTCACTTTTATAGTGGATATTTAGTGTTATGGAAAATGCCTTGAGCAAATGAGATGAGAATAAAAATATTAAGTAGAGGAGAGGTTGGTTCTGGGTGCAGTCAAATAAACACTTAGTTTTGTGGAAACTTAATTCATTTGTTCCTGTGTTTTGTCTTAAATTTCAGGCCTTGTTCAGGACTATAAAACAAAAGATAACAACCAGTTGTAGAATACAATATATAAAGATGATAAGTAAAAGAAATTATACTGATAATTAGAAACAAAGTAAAACAATAGTTATGATAATTAACAAATATAATGATAGTTAGAAACAAAAAGGGCAATAAAAAATTTAATGATAGGTAAATGATCAGATATGGTATGAAAAAAAAATTACATAAATAGCATTTCCAAGACAATTGTAGCCTTTTCCATGTCAAATATAACTTTTTTCATTTCAAATGTAACCTTTTCCATTCCAAATGTAGCCCTTTCCATTCCAAATGTAACCCTTTCCAAAGCAAATGTAACCATTTCCATTTCAAATGCAACCTTTTCCAAAGCAATTGTAACTCTTTTCTTCACTTATAGCCTTAAATATTTTGTTTTGTTTATTTATTGAAAAATAATTAGTTTAATTAAAATTATGATTTATATAATAATTTTGGCATATCTTATTGACATTTTTTTTGTATTTTAGATGTTTGATACCGAGTGCTGTTTTTTACGAGCTAATATTTAAAAAAAATAATTATCTGTTTAGTTTTAAGATTAAAAATGATATTAATTATCATTTGTTTAGTTTTAAAGGGGGGGGGAGGGGAGGTTATTGGGAATAATTAATGTATTTTCGGGTCTTATAGTTACGTTTTATTTCTCCCGCGTATTTTAACTCGAATTTACTTTTAATATTTTTTATTGTTGTAAGGGTTGATAATTGTGTTTTTGGGTCATTTGATTACGTTTTTTCAGCTGTATTTTTTATCGCTCGCGCTCTTTTTAACTAAAATTTACTTTTTATGTTTTTAATTGATTTGGGGGTTGATAATTATGTTTTCGAGTCTTATAATTATGTTTTTTGAGCTGTATCTTTTATTGCTCATGCGTATTTCAACTCGCTTTTACTTTTAACACATTTTAACTCAAATTTAACTTTTAATGTTTTTTATTGATATAGGGATTAATTATTGTGCTTTCGGGGGTTATGATTACGTTTTTTGAGCTGTATTTCATATCATTCTCGCTTATTTTAACTAACATTTAATTTGTATGTTTTTTATTGTTATAGGGATTTATAATTGAGTTTTTGGGTATTATGATTACGTTTTTTGAGCTGTATCTTTTATTGCTCATGCATATTTCAACTCGCTTTTACTTTTAATATTTTTTATTGTTATAGATGTTGATAATTGTATTTTCGGGTCCTGTGATTAGGTTTTTTAGCTGTATTGTCTATCGCTCGCTCGCATTTCAACTTGCATTTACCTTTGAACTTTTTATTTGTATAGGGTCTATACTTGTGTTTTCGGAGGGGTATGAAAACGATTTAGAGCTAAAAAAAACAAAAACAAGTAAAATCAAATTGAAATCCGCATAAGTGAATGAAAAACCCCTATAACAATGAAAAACAGAATTTTGAGACTCGAAAACATAATTATCAACCCCCAAATCAATTAAAAACATAAAAAGAAAATTTTAGTTAAAAAGAGCACTAGCGATAAAAAATACAGCTGAAAAAACTTAATCAAATGACCCGAAAACACAATTATCAACCCATACAACAAATAAAACTATTAAAAGTAAATTCGAGTTAAAATACGCGGGAGAAATAAAACGTAACTATAAGACCCGAAAATACATTAATTATTCCCAATAACCTCCCCCCCCCCTTAAAACTAAACAAATGATAATTAATATCATAATTAATCTTAGAACTAAACAGATGATAATTACTTTTTTTAAATATTAGCTCGTAAAAAACAGCACTTGATATCATACATCTAAAAAAAAAAAATGTCGATAGGATATGCCAAAATTATTATAAAAGTCATAATTTTATTTAAACTAATTATTTTTCAATAAATAAACAAAACGAAATATTTAAGGCTATAAGTGAAGAAAAGAGTTACAATTGCTTTGGAAAAGGTTGCATTTGAAATGGAAATGGTTACATTTGCTTTGGTATGGATACCATTTGAAATGGAAAGAGTAACATTTGGAAAGGAAAGGGTTACATTTGAAATGGAAAAAGTTACATTTGACTTGGAAAAGATTACAATTGACTTGGAATATATTACGTATACAATGTCAATACTCTCATAAAATGTGAAACATTATAATGTGAAAAATTTAATAAAATGAAAACAATTAGATTTGTTGTGAAAAGAAATTAAAAAAGTCACAGTGTGAAAAGAAAGAAAAAAAGAGTTACACAAATATGATGTACAAAATGTAAATACTCTCATAAAATGTGAAACATTGTAATATGAAATATAATGAATAAGTATGTCTATATATCTCTGTGGAAAAAAAAAAAAAAAGAGCGAAGAAAACAAAACAAAATAATATCGTGGAAAAGTTGAGATGTTAGGAGTGGATAGTTTAAAAGGTGAGACATTAAGGAACTAGATTATTTTATAGCCTGTAATAGAAAAATCAAAACAAGATTAAATATTTAATTGTAAAAATTAATGTTTGATTGAAGTATAGGATTTCGTACATGATGTATATGTTTGAACTAAAATTATGGAATCTGTAATCTTAAAAGGAGTATATAATCTTAAAAATACACAAAATAAACAAAAGGTATAAAGTGACATTGTGGAGCTGTCTATTTATATGTTATTAATCTAAAATGAAAATAGGAGAGTATATAATGTTACACATGTTATATAAACCATAATGTATATACACTTTATATACATACAGAGTATATAATGATATGCACGATGGGATTCTAAATATGGAATCTGTTATACAGAAAAAGGGGGTTGTATAAATCGGAACGACAAAAAAACGAAAGGTATAATGAAAATGGTTGAATAGTCTACCTAAATAAGTTATAAGACGGTTCACGGCTATAAGTGAAGAAAAGAGTTACAATTGCTTTGGAAAAGGTTGCATTTGAAATGGAAATGGTTACATTTGCTTTGGTATGGATACCATTTGAAATGGAAAGAGTAACATTTGGAAAGGAAAGGGTTACATTTGAAATGGAAAAAGTTACATTTGACTTGGAAAAGATTACAATTGACTTGGAATATATTACGTATACAATGTCAATACTCTCATAAAATGTGAAACATTATAATGTGAAAAATTTAATAAAATGAAAACAATTAGATTTGTTGTGAAAAGAAATTAAAAAAGTCACAGTGTGAAAAGAAAGAAAAAAAGAGTTACACAAATATGATGTACAAAATGTAAATACTCTCATAAAATGTGAAACATTGTAATATGAAATATAATGAATAAGTATGTCTATATATCTCTGTGGAAAAAAAAAAAAAAAGAGCGAAGAAAACAAAACAAAATAATATCGTGGAAAAGTTGAGATGTTAGGAGTGGATAGTTTAAAAGGTGAGACATTAAGGAACTAGATTATTTTATAGCCTGTAATAGAAAAATCAAAACAAGATTAAATATTTAATTGTAAAAATTAATGTTTGATTGAAGTATAGGATTTCGTACATGATGTATATGTTTGAACTAAAATTATGGAATCTGTAATCTTAAAAGGAGTATATAATCTTAAAAATACACAAAATAAACAAAAGGTATAAAGTGACATTGTGGAGCTGTCTATTTATATGTTATTAATCTAAAATGAAAATAGGAGAGTATATAATGTTACACATGTTATATAAACCATAATGTATATACACTTTATATACATACAGAGTATATAATGATATGCACGATGGGATTCTAAATATGGAATCTGTTATACAGAAAAAGGGGGTTGTATAAATCGGAACGACAAAAAAACGAAAGGTATAATGAAAATGGTTGAATAGTCTACCTAAATAAGTTATAAGACGGTTCACAATAAAAAGAAAATATGAGAGAATAATTTTGAAAGAAGTAATCAGAAAAGAGAAAAAATAAGTTAATTTTTAATATTCAATAGGTCTTAAAAAGATGTAACTTGGGATAGTTGGTTGTAAACAGAGGAATTAATTGCTATTTGGATATTAGCGTCAAGGGGCAAACCAGAGCAAATATAAGTAAATACTTAATTTAAAAAAAAGAATTGGTAAAATTAAAAAATGGATAACACATTATAAAAAATAAATTTTAATGGGGAGAATATGAATCTGCCTAGGATAAATTAGGAGATGAGTTGATAAATTCACATAAATATAATGGACAAAGATTGGTAAAGATTAAATTTGGGAGGAAATTTTCTCATACAAGACTAGTTATGAATGTTTTAATAGGTTGAGTATTTGGAAATGGACCAAGGATAAGTTGCGTACGTCTGTCTTTTAATTGTTGGGAAGGGGTTCTAATTGGGTTTTACATGCATTCAGTTATGAGTCGTTAGGAATGATGTCTTGGTTAGGAATGATGGCAAGGATGGAAGTTTTTTAAAAGTCAAGGGAGTGGTTTAACAATAAGGAATGTTCTGAGAGTTTAGACACTGTAGGATTTCTTGAGGAAAACGAGCTATTTGTGCTGAAGATATGGTCCTTGAGGTTTTTGGTCTTGCCAATGTAAGAGGAATTGCATTTTGGACTAGAGCATGGAATTCTGTATACAACTTGTGAAAGATAAAAAGGGGGAAGAGGATCTTTTAGGTTATTGTGGAGTTTAGAAAGTCTATTTTGAGATTTGAAGGTAAATCTTAGGTTGGGGTTGAGAGAACGCAATGGTTTTTTAATTTGTTCCGAAAGAAAGGGAATATATGGAAGTGATCTTTAAAGAGGGGTGGAAATTGAGTGATGGGGAATAGAAAGTGATGGTGGGTGATTTATTTGGTTGTCGATAAGTCTGTTGATAGTAAGGGGAGGAAATTTATTTGATGATTTGATTTATGTTATTACTTTGGAAATTGGAATTAGAGAGGGAAATACTTTTGTAAATAAGGCTCTATTGATTTTTTGATGATAAGGGTGCTGGGAATGGTAGTTTATGAGTCTGCCTGACTAAGTGAGTTTAGTGTACCAATCTTCGGATATAGTTTGATCAGGGTTTCTTATGATGAGGAGGTCAAGGAATGGAAGAGAGTTATGTACTTCAGGTTCTATGTTAAAGTGGAGGTGTGGGTGGTAAGATTTGAATGCAGAAAGAACCTCAAGATTTTTTTCGGGATTAAGAATTAGGAGAAGGTCATCTACATATTTTTTAATGAAGATAATGTCATGGAAAAGAGGTATGACAGAATTAAGTAAGATTGATAGAAGTACTGTCCTTGGAAGGTGGGATAACCTGATTTACAACAAAGGTCTAAAGATTATAGTTATGAGGAACGGTTCAGAGTGGTGTGGGGTTCAATGGAAGACTGATTTCTTCGCTTTTTTGACACTAATTTTTTACACACCATATCTAATTATTTTACTTTTTTTTAAATTTTCATATTATAATGTTTCACATTTTATGAGAGTATTGACATTGTTTATGTCATATATATGTAACTTTTTTTCACACCATATCTGATTATTTACCTTTTATTAAATTTTTCTTTTGCCTTTTTTGTTTCTAATTATTATAATATTTGTCAATTACCATAACTACTGTTTTATTTTGTTTCTAAATACAAGTATGATTTTTTTAACTATCATCTTTATGTATTGTTATATACAACTGTTTATCTTTTATTTTATAGCCCTGAAGAAGGCCTGAAATTTAGGCCAAAACGTAGGCACAAATAAATTAAGTTTCCACTTTATTAAGTGTTTATTTGACTGCACCCGGAACCAACCTCTCCCCTATATATAAAAAACATAGTAAATATATATATATAATGTACACACTGTCAATTATTCTCACTTCACAATAAAAATATAAATTCATTGTTCCATAGGATTTATGGATACATTTCATTTGATTTGCATTGTGGGAGCATTAATTTAATGTTTAAATGTATTATTTATTGTATATATTGTTTTAGTGCAAATTATAATTTCTGTTCCTTTTTCTGTTTGGTTCCAAAATGTTCTTTCTTGTATTTTATTGATTTTTTATTTATTATTTTTTTTTAACACTAATATGAGGTATGAAACTTTTTTTGTTTCAAATTTTGAATTCTTTAGCCATTATTTAAGTTATAAATTTTAACTATCCAATAAATTAATAATTTAATCACCAAAATTTAAATTAACATATTTTGAAAAAAAAAATGATTAATTTTTAAATCGAGTATTAATAGATTTCTGTAACAAAAAAGTAAACCATTTCGCTGTCATATAATAAAGCATTTCCATGTCAATTTTTATTGCTACTATTATTATTTGTATTTCATTTGGATTTTAAGTACCTCAGCAGACTTTTTTATTAATATCTTTTGTTTTCAGAGAAATATTGAAACAGACTTATGGTGACAAAATACCTGGCCAAAAGAAATATTTTAGATCATCTATATTCCCAGTCCAACTAGGGCAGTATTCTCTGCCGGAAAAAATTCTTCTTGCTGCTTTACCTCAGGATAGTATGTTAGTAAAGCTAATTTATCATATAATACTTTTTTTTTAGTGGTATAATGTTGCATGTTGCAGTTAGAGTATAAATCTCATCCAGTTTATTATTGTTCATGGTAGTCTGTTTAGGCCATGTTTTTTCTCCTTTATGTTTTTTTTTCATATATATTGATTTTTCTTTACTTGGAATTACTGAAGGAATTGGTCCGGGTGGCGGTCATTAAATGAAACAACTGAATAGTTTCAACTATTTTATTGTTTGCCAACGTTTCGACCCCCATTGCGGGTCATCATCAGGGCGTCTTACAGTACAGTTTCCACTCGCCTACGAGACGCCCTGATGATGACCCGCAATGGGGGTCGAAACGTTGGCAAACAATAAAATAGTTAAAACTATTCAGTTGTTTCATTTAATGACCGCCACCCGGACCAATTCCTAAAGTAATTCTCAACGGTCAACTAATTATATCCACAATTTACTTGGAATTGTTGAAAATCTGGTTCAGAAATACTTTTCTGTGTTAATATTTTTTTTTTTTTTTATTCCGGGATTCTGAGATACACTTTAATACTAGGATGGAAAAGAATAATTTAGGATACAAATTTTTGCTGGAAGGAATTAGTCCGGATGGCGGTCATTAAATGAAACAACTGAATAGTTTCAACTATTTTATTGTTTGCCAACGTTTCGACCCCCATTGTGGGTCATAAATAAATAAATAAAAGTTTAATTTTGAAATGAGAAAAATTGAAAATAAAAAAAATATTTTTGATTTATAAAATAAAAAAAAAATTAAAATTCTTCGGATTAAAATACAATGTAAAAAAAAAAAAAAATACATTAGTGGATTAGTATTTACACTATGAATCTAAGAACTACAAAGCTGCCATTAATAAACACATAATGAGGTTAAAAAGAAATGATTAATTCTAGTTATTTGCCAGTCGTTGTTGCTCGAACTCCGGTCCATACAACGATCTTGCTTCAATACCAGGTAGGCGAGGATCTTTGGTAATTCGACAACGATCTCTGGTAGGATAACGATTTCCGGTGAATTTAGGACTTCTGGTAATTCAATGAAACGATTTCTTGATAAAAAAAAAAATGTTGAAAGGACACCTCACGATAAAAAACAGTTGCTTCCAGGTAACTGGTTTGGATGGAACTCTCTAGAGGGCTGCAGAGGCGCTGTCATCTTGATAATTACTTCACTATTAATTAATACTATATACATTAATAAAACTAATATATTTTCCTTGTTTCATTTTAATTTAATTAAAAACCTCAAACATATATTGTTTTTTTGTTTGTTTAATTATTATATAAACTGGTTTCAAGGCCACTTCCTATAGTTATCTTTTATTTTTTACTGATTTTTAATTGTCATTAGCTGGTGTATAATTAATTAATAACATTGTGGTATATTGGTATATATGCTTGTATTTTTACTTTCATAAAGATTAATCTCTCTTTCTTGAAAAATATTTTAGCTTAATTAAAGCTACCATTGAAAAATAACAATGATTATATACTTTATTGATTAATTTATGTGTTAAATGTTTTTTTATTAAAAAAGAAAAAGAAATTTTAGTAATGTTGACATTGATCATTTGAATATTAATAGATTGCATGTTTTCCTTTAGGAATCCTGATGATCTTCTGATTGAGGTAGAAAAGGTTATACCTTCTTTGAGGGAAGAATTGTCACCTCAAACATATTTATCATTCTTTAGTGGTTTATTATTTCTTGAAGAAGTAGAAATATTGAGACAGGTATAAATTTATTTTATTGTGGCTTTTCTAAGTATTAACATTTAATTGTGTTCTTTAATGTTACATATTTTAGTTACATCTTTATTTGGTTGTTATGTTAGTTTAATTTAAAAAAAAAAATTCTTTTATTCAGATGAAATACTTATAAGATTTAAAATTACCTGTTTTTAAAATTGAAAATTATTAAGGTGTGAGTGTGTGTGTGTCTGTGTGTGTGTCTGTGTGTGTGTGTGTGTGTGTGTGTGTGTGTGTGTGTGTGTGTGTTGTGTGTCTCTCTCTCTCTCTCTCTCTCTCTCTCTCTCTCTCTATATATATATATATATATATATATATATATATATATATATATATATATATTATAATATGCTTATTTTTAAAAAAATATATATAATATATATATATATATATATATATATATTATAATATGCTATTTTAAAAAAAATATATATATATATATATATATATATATATATATATATATATTATATATGAATATATAAAAATATTCTTTTAAGAAAAAATCAATTCATAATATTTACTTCATTAAACTCATTTTACTCTCAGGGTATGGTATGGGCTCTTGACAATCAGGCACAAATGTATTATACAACTTTTTAATCATAACAACTTACAAAAATATCACCAAGAATATGTAACCAGGCTAACAATGATTCTTCATATTCATACAGCAGCTCCTCTTCTTACAAGTCCCCAGTGAAAAAAACTTCTAAAACTAACTGACCCTCCAGGTATAAAGATACCTGCTAGTGACCTTTTTTCTTAGCATCCAAAATGGATGCTTGTTTGTAAACAAACAACCAAACAGGAGCTGTTTTTAAAAATTAAATTTCACTTTTATCCTATTGTTAGCCTGCCTAACACAATAATCAATATATAAATAAATAACTACTAATAAATAATTATAAAGAATGGGTATATTACAATATATATACACCCTCCTCGCCAGTTTACGAAATCTGTTCGTAAACTTACATACACAAGAGGGGAGGCCCCACACCGGGGCGATCGGTCAGCCGACTCAAAACATATCAGATCAAAAAGATTAAAAAAAAATGAAAATGACACACCATACAATAAAATAAAAGAATCTCTGTAACAAGTAGAAATAAACGCAACTCTTAATGACTTGTAACCAAGAACATTAAACATAAACAGCAAAGAAAAAGAAATAAACACTGTTAAATAAAATTAAAAAACTAAAATAAAGAAATAGAACTCGATGTATCTGGTGGATCGACAGGGCAATCCAGTCCACTAGGGATGTGTTAACTCCAAAGCTGGAAGCTTCAACTGTTCAAGGTGTACATTCTAACGCTTTTTAAGGTCCTTAAGACTCTCAGTGGCGACCACGTTGTGTTCGCGAATAGTAATCACATGGAATGGGCCCTCGACCCGTTTCAATTCTTTCTCCCCAATTCAAACCTCAGGCCAAAAAGGATTTCGAACGATGTGAAGCCTGTAACAGTATTAACAGAGTGGTTGTACGCCAAGACATTCTTCACCATTGCTATGTCTGGGTTCAAACCTTTGGCCAACTCATAAACCACCAAGTGATCACTTAATGTACTATGGAGACGTTCGATACTGCCCCTGCTCTTCGGGTGTCCCAGGTCATTGAGGTGCCACGCATTGTCCAGGGTCTTAGCACGAGAGCATTGTTAAATTCCATGCCACTGTTAGACGCCATCAGGGACACCATATAATTGAAATAACATTCACAAGGCTTCAAACACTTCTTCCGACGACCACTGCTGGACTAAGTGCGCCATAGCAACTTTACTAAAGATATCCAGAATCGTCACCCACAGGTAAATGTGTTGATCTGTTGATCCATCAAAAGTGCCTCCGCAGTAGGTATCTCTTCTTGCAAGGCTTGAGAGGGATGATGATCATACACTGTTGTGTGGCAGACATAACAGTTCCTGATGACATAGGAATCGTCTTCCCCATGGCCCACCAGAAATATCTCCTCTTCAGTGCCTGTAAGGTTTCATTGATTCCGTGATAATTTGTTTTATCCTGGTAATATGTGTTAACCTGGTGGTACACCACTGCCACTTTCTGTTGACTCTCCAGGTCCCTGAGCGACCACCATCAGGGTGCAGCAAATAAACGACCGATTTATCCCAATTTTCTCCTCACGCCAGAGCTGCTTGATCTTGTCACACATGGTATTATTCCCGACATGAAGATGATAGTTTTTCCCTTGCTTGGAAGAGTCTTGAAGCCCACGGCAAATCCCCTCCTCGCTGAATCCCGGTTGCAACCAAATCGTCATAATTTTACTTTTCCGAAACTGGCTATATTAGAATTTGAGCAATTCTGCCATTTTGGTTTCCCAAATGATCTGCCTGGGTTTGTCATTTATAAGTTCTCCCAGCTTCTCCATATGCATAGCCCTTTCATCTGACTATCGTTCTTCGTAGCCTCCT
Organism: Piezodorus guildinii; assembly: GCA_023052935.1. Taxonomy (NCBI): domain Eukaryota; kingdom Metazoa; phylum Arthropoda; class Insecta; order Hemiptera; family Pentatomidae; genus Piezodorus; species Piezodorus guildinii. The sequence continues at coordinate 43,658,509 of CM041295.1, forward strand.
TGTCACATACCCTCTCCGTCTGGCGTCCAATCTCTGATAAAGCACTGGAGTTCTCCAGACGGTTCACCCACTTCTTCCTCCACCGCATTAACGACAAGGGCTCAGGGCAGCCAGTCAGCTACGACGTTCTCTTTACCCGGTCTATACAATTTTCACAATGTCAAAGTTGTATTGACAGAGGAATTATTTCCACTGGGTGACCCGTGCCGAGGATTCTTTCAGGGTGCCTGTAAGAGACGATGGTCCGTGTGAATCTTGAATTTTCTCCCGATGATGTACGGCCGAAAGTGTTTGATAGCCTAGACAATTCCCAACAATTCACGTTCCTGGGTGCTGTAACGAGTTTCAGACTAGCAGACGAGGCGTCTGCTAGCATACGTGATTGGGCAGTCCCTCTCGACCTGCTCTTGAGATAACACAATGGACAAATGCTGGCATCAGTCGTAAACCTGTGTAGTTATTATTTTTCTTTACTGAGACAAACTGTAGGTTTTCATAAATAGATTAATTATTCCATGCTCTTCTTTGTATAATGTTTGTGGCTTGAGGGTGCTCTATTCTAATTTAATGTTTTGCAAAAAAAGGGATTAATTTTTATTTTGAATTATTCAACCTTCATTTCTTTTGTTACCGTATTTCCGTTTCTTCGATATTCTCCCTCACTCTTTGTAGATTCTGTTTGTTTCTCTTGCAAAGTGGTTAACTATTTTCCAAGTCATGTGGCTTCAGGATATATATCATCAAACTGGCAACTTTTATTGGAGCAAATGGTTTCTGCTGATGTTTTTTTTTAATTGCATTTACGAATGTATTTCATATTATTGCTGGAATTCCCTAATACTATATGCAGTTGCTGGTGTGCTGTGACATATTATTAAATTATTTAAATTATTTAATTTTAATTTTTAATCATATTTTAATTGAGATTTCTTTCAGTGGAAGTTTACTTTCATGTGTCATATTCTGTAATCAATAAGTTTATTTATATTTGACGTAACCTAAATTTAAGACTGTTACTCTTAAGGATTGTGGTGTTCAATACTCATATTTGTTACATATACATTCATTTATAGACTCATCATTTATCTTGCGAACACACGATACACACATTATTTTGATTTGTTTCTGTGTATTTTAATTAATTTTATTTTATTATTTATGAAGGTGTTAATCACCAGGATCCTTTTTGTATAAGGAATTTAAATGTACTTGAACGTTTTATATTTCTAATGGCAATAAATTGCATTTTTTATTCTTTCAGATTGGGGAACTGTCTATGGAAAGAGCCCATTTCAGAAAACTTGGAGATTATTTAGTATTAGATTTGCCTGTTTATTCTGTGTACACAAATAAACTTATGTCTGGGGATAAAGTCATAGCTTCTTTACCTTGGAATGATGAGAACAGTTGTAATAATAGCCACTTTCATTTATATAGAGTGTAATTTTGATTTATTATTTTGTTATTTTTAATGGCTATTCATTTTAGGTGACTTTAAATTTGAGGGTATAATCCATCGTATTTCACAAAATGAGATATGGATGCAGTTTTCAGAACAGTTCCACACCTCTTATCGACAAGGAACTGCATATTCATTGTGTTTTATAGTTTCACGTGTTTCGTTCCGTAGGATGCATCAAGCTGTCCATTTAGCAAGGAAGTTCCTTGGAGACCAGTGGCTGTTCCCTACTGGAGTTCGAACATCTTTTCCTCGAATAATATTTGATAAAGTAAATTATCCTCTGATTAATAAAATACTTTTCCTTGCTAAAAATGTATATAGTCATTGTATTGTGTCATATGATAAATGAAGGTGGCTTCACTTATAATTATGTCAAAAGTCAATTTGCTGCCTCTTGTTTTATTTCAGTGAGTGCAACTTAGTTAAATAATTTTCTTTTCTGATAGTAATTCTCCTTTAAATGTGGAGTAATGCTGAACATTTTATATATTACAATCTTATATTTACTTTTGCAGTCTCTGGTATTGTTTCTATAATTTGTTTTATCTTTATTGTTTAGAGTCACTATGACAAAAACTAATATAGTTAAATTACTTATTTTCTTGGCTTAAATATTTTTTTAAACCTTTGTTTATCATATTATGAAGAATGATATCTATTGCCTATACGAAATATGCTTCTTCAAATTATTATTTTATGTTCTTTAACTATTTTACAGTCACATCCTGATGAGGTATGCGTTAGGAAAAAAAAAACATCCTCCAAGATAAATTGGAACAAGCAGGGAAGTGGATACGGAAACAAATGCACTATTGAGAATTTGATTGATGTTAATATTGGTCCTAAGAATATCAGTAAAATAAACTGGTAAAAAATTGCTCATTTTTATTACTGCTTTTTGAGGTTTACTATTTTATGAAATTTTTAATGCAAACTAAAGATGACTTATTATATTTATCAGTTTAATTATTATTAATTTATTTTATAAATTAGTATTACTATTAATATGTATTTAAGGATCATTAATTTAGTATTAATAGTGAAGTTCAGTAACATTTACCTTGATCGATACGATTTCATGTATTCACACCTGGTGTGAGCAGTATATGCAATATGATATTTCAAAATTTCTTCCTTTAAAGTACCTTTAAATTAGTATTTTTTATGAAATTCACCATATCATCTGATTATTAAATCTAAAAAACAATCTGGTGTGTGCAACACACGACTTTCACTTACCTCCATTATTTATATCAAATCAAGAATTTTTAAACAAATTTGTAAATGAAAATTTATTGTTAAAGTATTATTTAAATTGGATTTTTGAGAAAATTGTAAAAAAGTGCTAAATGCATGGGATAAAGTAGGACTTCTGGTAAGCTGATTTTAGTGAAAAAGTTGCTGTGACATCTCGGGCGTATAGTAGTCTTAAATATGAAATTTCAGTTCCTTACGAATTTTCATTTTTGTGCTAGAGTTAACCCACACCACACACACACACACAGACCTTTGGTTATTTGGACTCGGGGGACCCTTAAACGTGTATTTCCGTTGAAAACTGGAATTAGAAAATTTTCACGATCACAATACTTTCCCTTACTATATATTTCACATATAGGTAAGTGAAAGTAAAAATTAAAAAAATCTGGTGCCGGCAACACACGGCTTTCACTTACCTCCGTTTTTAAAATCGATTACAGAATTTCCAAATACAGTTAGAGATAAAAATGAGTGAAATCATTAAAGAATTAATTAATTAAATAAAATTAATATAGAAACATGTGTTTTATTAAAAACTCTATTATATTATTATCTAACATAATCAGTAAGTTTTATCGGCTTTTTATCACTCTTTATTCAATTTTACTAGCTTGTGTATAAGATAATATATTTTCTAAAGTCTTTCTCTTTCCAACGGTGTATTATACGTCTATATTACTGTTATTATGTTCAAAAACAAAATTGGGGTGCTCTGCTTCATTCACAAGCTGCCAGTTTGTAGCACGGTCAACATGAATTTCCCTTTTGAGAACCCGAAACAATTATTTTTATCGGCTTTTCATCACTCTCCATTACCCTTTACAATTCCGTGTATCAGATAATATTTTTTCTAAAATCTTTAGCTATCCAACGGTATACGTTTGTTTGTTTGTTTATTTATTTAACGTCACTTTATAGTACTATGGCTAATCGGACGATGCTACAGTGGGAGTCCTAAATTTTGCCTATCCAGGTTTTATTAGGATAGGGATCTTTAACGAGTACCTGACATCGCACAGGCTCGGGACCACCTTTTAACATCCCCTCCGAAGGACGGCATAACTAAGGATTTTTTACTCCCATTAAAAAATCCTAGGACCACCTGCGGGTTTGAACCCGTGACCTTTAGCATGGGAGGCTGTTACGCTAGCCACCCTGCTACAAGTGATCCCTACCAACGGTATATAATACATCTATATTACTATTCTTGTGTTCAAAAAATGCATAAAAAAAAAAAAAAAAAAAAAAAATGTTCAGTTTTCTCCTTTAGTTGTTTATCAAATTCGCTCAACGTGCATATTTAGCTGTTAATTATCAATGGTAACATGATAATATAGTTATTTTTATACCATCTACAGAATTAAAGATGAGGAAGATGGTTGGGGGTGCGATCATAAATTAGAAACACATATTTAAAATAAGTGCTATTTTAATTATGTGCCGACGTTTCGGCCTACAATGTGGGCCTTCATCAGGGCTAAAAGAAACAAGATAACAACCAATGTAATATATAGACTTAATAATGCGTTAGGTATATAATAATATGACAGTAATATAATATGGGAACATAAATAAAATTAAATGTAATATGATAATGAAATGACAGTTATAAAGTATGGAAATAAACAAAATTAAGATGATAGTTATAAAGTATGGAAGTAAACAGAATTGAGATGATAATATTGATATAGGAATATATAAAGAGAGACTAAACAAATGACAAAGGAAAAATATGTGAACAATTAAAATTTTAAATATGAACAATTTTGAAGTGATATATGACGGTAATATATTAAAAACATAGTTAAGAGTATAGGTAATACATAAAAAGAACATAGTCATTAAAAAAGAGAAACAGTATGAATAAAAAAATAATTTTAAATTTTAAAATAATGTAATATTAAACTGAAGTAGGACTGAAGATTTAAATTGGAGGAGACTGTAAATGTATGGAGGGTGTTGGGAGTTAATGATTTGGTAAAGGTATGATCCTAGGAAATATTGTTGATTGGGGGAAGGAGCCACTTCAACTCGCCGTAAAAATGGGTTAAATGAGACCTCTTCGGAGTACTGAGGACAAATCTTAAAAATATGTTCATAATTCGTTTTAGTCTATCCTCAAGCCCCGTCGGGAGGCCACCATATACTAAGCAGCAATAGTCAAAGTGGGGGAAAATAAGTGCGGATATTAGGAGATTACGGATGGATAGTGGAAGAAGATGGCGGGAGCAATGGAAATATTTGAGGGTACTTATTGTTCTTTGGGAAATTTGGGCAATATGGGGTTTCCAGGAAAGGGTTTGGTCAATAGTAATACCCAGGTTTTTGAATGAGGAGGTGAAGGTAATAGGGTGATCATTAAGGGTGAGACTTGGAAATGTGGTATAGGATCTGAGGAGGGAATTGGAACCAATTAGAATGGCCTGGGTTTTCACAGGGTTTAGCATCAGTTTATTAAGGTTTGCCCAGGCACAGATTCTATCAAGGTCTTCTTGAATATTTGCAAATGCTACTAGTGATTCGGAGGGAGAGAAGGATAAATATATCTGGAAATCGTCAGCGTATAGATGGTGGGAACAGTGATGGATAGATTGGGAAGGTCATTGATATAACAATTGAAAAGAAGAGGAGAGATGCTTGAGCCTTGGGCCACACCTGCCGAGAGGGCTCGAAAGGAAGATAGAGAATGGTTAGGAATAGTGACAGCTTGGGTTCTATCAGAAAGAAATGATTGAAATAGTGCTGTCGGAAAAGGATAGAGATTTTAGTTTGGAAAAAAGGATGGAGTGGTCTAGGGAGTCAAATGCTTTCGAGAAGTCCAGTAGTATTAGCACGGTCAGTTTCGTTTCGTCCATAGGAGTGTGTATGTCATTAGTGATTTTGAGGAGAGCGGATTGTATGGAGAAGCCAGATTGGAAAGGATCAAGAAGTTTAGAATTTTCAAGGAAATTTGATAATTGTGTCTGAACTATTCTTTCTAAAGGCTTAGAGAGGTTCGAAAGGATGGAAATAGGGCGATAGTCTTTAGGGGAAGTAGGTTTGGAAGTTTTACTAATAGGATGGACTATTGCTTTTTTCCAAGTAGTGGCAAATACGGAATTTTGGAGGGCAAAGTTATATATAAAAATAAAAGAATTGGTAGGATATCAGGAAGGCATAATTTTAACAGTTTTACAGGAATTCCATCAAATCCTATGGAATTGGTATGAGATTTCAGTAGAGAGGAGAGAAGGTCAGTTGGTGAAATGTCGGAAAAATAAAAATTATGTGGGTTGAATGATGGGATTGAAGAGAAGTTGGAAGAAGATGGTGAAGAATTGTCAGAGGAGGAAGATGAAAAGTAGGAGTTTAATTCATCGGGTGAGACTTGAAAGGCCAGTGAGGAAGAGGATTTGCAGAGTGAGAGTTTACAGAGGAGCTGCCATTTTGACTTGGAATCGGGAGTAGAAGAGAAGGCTGCATGAAAGTAGTTAGTTTTCGCTTGTCTGATTGTCCCCTGAGTCAGATTGCAGAGTGCCCCGTACGCTTGATAGTCATCTGTTAGTCTTGTACGTCTAAAGCGTCTACGGGCTGCCTCACGTATATACTTCTAATTATAATCACGCTCGCTCATGAATAGGTTTATTTTAACTTTTTTGTATTATAATTAGTAGTATAATCGGTAACGAACCTTTGGGAACGCAACTACCTAGCCTGGTATCGAATAAATACGAAAAAGTTAAAATAAACCTATTCTTATGCGAGCGCGATTAAAATTGATAGTATAATCGGTAACGAACCTTTGGGAACGCAGCTACCTAGCCTGGTAATGAATAAATACGAAAAAGTTAAAATAAACCTATTCTTGAGCGAGCGTGATTATAATTAGTAGTATAATTGATAACGAACCTTTGGGAACGCAGCTACCTAGCCTGGTAATGAATAAATACGAAAAAGTTAAAATAAACCTATTCTTGAGCGAGCGTGATTATAATTGATAGTATAATCGGTTACGAACCTTTGGGAACGCAGCTTACCTAGCCTGGTATCGAATAAATACGAAAAAGTTATAATAAACCTATTCTTGAGCGAGCGTGATTATAATTGATAGTATAATCGGTTACGAACCTTTGGGAACGCAGCTACCTAGCCTGGTATCGAATAAATACGAAAAAGTTATAATAAACCTATTCTTGAGCGAGCGTGATTATAATTGATAGTATAATCGGTTACGAACCTTTGGGAACGCAGCTACCTAGCCTGGTATCGAATAAATACGAAAAAGTTAAAATAAACCTATTCTTGAGCGAGCGTGATTATAATTAAATTAGTAGTATAATCGGTAACGAACCTTTGGGAACGCAGCTACCTAGCCTGGTATCCAATAATTTACCCTTATCAATTTCTTAGGAAAAGTTTAAAATAATCGACAATATGAAAAAAAAGATGGCTTTAAGAAATTATTAATAGAATTTAACTTAATAGATGTATGTAATATAATCTATTCTGGCCACCTCATATAAAAAAGTAATCAAGTACTCAAAAGTACGAAAATTTTGATTACAGAGGAAAATAGAAAGTAATCAGGAGGAAAGCTGAGTAGATTTTGTAATCAGCAGCGAGCATCATTTGATTACAGTAATCAGTACTCAAATTTTTTGAGTATTTGCCCATCACTGTTTGGTGCAATAATATCACGGATAAGGAAATTTAAGTTTCGGAAAGTTGGGTTTTAGGAAGGAATGCTGAGGTTTGGAAATTATATGATAATTGGATAAGGTCGTGAGATGATAGAATTGGAACAGCTAGTTGAGAAGCGGAAAGAAGGTTATGAGCTGAATCGATAATATGGAGGTCCAACCAAGTGTCGGAATGATGAGTGTCGTGAGTTGGAGCATATGGAACGATGAATAGGTTGAGAGAGAAGAAGAGGTAATCCAGGTAGTGTTTATCGTTGGAGTCGGAAAGGAAGTCAGTGTTAAAATCACCACAGATTATGATTTTATTAAATAGAGGGACAAATGTGTAGAGGATTGATTCAAAGGACGGGTCAAATGGGACCAAAGGAGGGCGATACACCACTGCACAAAGGAGAGATTGTGTGTTACAGGATATTTCAACGAAATGGAATTCAATTTGGGAAGAATCGGATTAGGATGACAGATCTAGGACACAGGATTTAAGGCTATTGTGGACATAAAGTACTACACCACCGTCAGTCTGGCCAATCCGGTGATGGCGAATAAAGGAGTAGTCAGGAAGGGAGACGGAAGAGGAAGGAATATTGGGTTTCAGCCATGTTTCGGAGACTGCGATAATGTGATAAAAGTTATGGGAGAAATAGTAAAGGAATTCGTCGAAGTGGGCAGGTAGGGACTGGGCGTTAACATGACAGGAGGTTAAAACATTAGCCATATAGGAAAGGAGGTGAAAAAGAAAACAGAGTATGAGAGGAAGAGGCTAAAGCCATAATAGAAAGATAAGTGAAAATTAATATAAAGTAGTTGAAGATAATAAAAATATACAAAAGAGCCTTTGGAGAAAAATTAAAATATTCTTTAGAAATAAAAAAAAATAATAAACAAATTTGGAGAAAAGAAAACAATGAAATAAATAAAATATTCTAGAGTGTAATAACGAAAACATAACTGTCATTGGAAGCCCTCCAGATCATCGGGTTGGTTGATGATCGTTACGGGTGAGCCATCTTCTCGTCGACAACGGACGCGACCTCGGGCGAACCAGACGTACTTCACTTTGCCGGCGGCCTTCTTCTGCCTAGCCAGCCAGTATAAATGCCTGTTGCCCGCAGTCATCTCCTCGCTGATGTAAATCCTGTCGTCGCTGTCCCAGTTGAGATGCCTCGTGGTGAAGTCCCTTTTCACCTTCCGGAGGCGGATCATCTCGTCCCGGACCGCCTGGCGTACAAATCGCACGACAATCGAAGACGGACGAGTGTCCTCTCCTTTCGGCCTTTTTCTCTCCACCAGGTCAAAGTCCTCAACTTTGAGCTTGACGCCCAGGGCAGCCCCGACAGAACAGACTACATCCTCCGGTGATTCTCCCGTCCTCAATGGAACACCTCTTATTTCAATCGAGTGTGAAAGCTGGGCTTGTACCACTTGATTCATTCTCGCTTCCATTGTTTTTATTTGAAATTTAAAATTTTTGTTTTTGGTGAGGAGCCTTTCGATAAGTTCATCTTGTTTTCTATTTCGTTCCTCCATTGATTTCAATCTCTCTGCATTTTCGAATATTATGTCTCCTTGGCCATTCATCTTATTTTTTATTTCCTTGACGTCATCAGTTATTTTTGAGATTTCGACCAAAATTGCAGTTATGTTTTCCTCCATATTTTTACTAATGGGTACACTATGTTTTTTATTTTCACAAGAAATGCATTTATATGTTTTTTTATTTATTTGTGATTGGTCACCATCCATGATATTGATGCATTTCAAGTGAAATAAAATTTTACATTGGCAGCATGTGATGCCCGATTTTTCGTCTCTGGCGAATGACGTATTGCACACTGGGCATAGGGCCATTACGAAGTATTCTACGTGAATGAGAGGTAAAAACGTAAAGATAGTGGTGGGGAGCTCCAGGAGAAGTGGGGACTGATAGGTATAATCTTCACCAGCACACTGCCTGTCCTAATGCTATACTTCTATTAATAATTCTTTCTCGGAAATAAATTCCTAAACTGATAGTGTTTCTTGACTATGTGTCTTACCACTTAGTTATAAGAGTAACTATAAGATTAATAACTACTTACTATAGCAGATAGTGGTAACTGACGAAAAGTAAGAACAGATTGAATTCGAAGCGAGCGGAGAACGATGTGGACACATGAAAGGTTAGGGCTAGACTGACTATAAAGGGGAAGATGTAAGTAATAGTGATGAGGTAAAGATAAAAAGATATGAGGTAATAACAATGACGATTAGGTAATAACGAATAACGAATAATCATCGTCATTCGTTATTACCTTATATCTTTTAATCTTTACCTCGTCACTATTACTTACATCTTCCCCTTTATAGTCATACTTATATATTTTCGCTTCCTATTTTTCTTTTTTTTTTCACTAATTCTACTTTTTTTAATCTCAGTCCGCTATTTTATATTAGTAATATGTATTTTAAAAAAATCATTAGCCAATCCTTTAGTTTTTTTGTTTGTTTTTTTTCTCAACAAACAATCGAATCAGTAAACATAACATAGCTTCTTGGAAAAGCTCTAACGAACATTCTAGTTCCCATATTTTCCGTTCCATGCAATGAGCGTTTTTTAAAACGGAAAAAACATTACTTCTTTAGACACAGTCTCAGAGTCAAGTATGTATCTTTTTTCTTATTGATTAGGATCTTTTTTTCATCGCCTATTTCTTTCTCCCTCTTTCCATACTCATATATTTCTCCGTTACATATCCTGACATATAATTGTTAGTTTAATATTATATTATTTTAAAATTTAAAATTATTTTTTATTCATACTGTTTCTCTTTTTTAATGACTATGTTCTTTTTATATATTACCTATACTCTTAACTATGTTTTTAATATATTACCGTCATATATCACTTCAAAATTATTCATATTTAAAATTTTAATTGTTCACATATTTTTCCTTTGTCATTTGTTTCATTTGCTTAGTCTCTCTTTATATATTCCTATTACAATATTATCATCTCGATTCTGTTTACTTCCATATTTTATAACTATCATCTTAATTTTGTTTATTTCGATACTTCATAACTGTCATTTCATTATCATATTACATTTAATTTTATTTATGTTCCCATATTATATTACTGTCATATTATTATTATATACCTAACGCATTATTAAGTCTATATATTACATTGGTTATTATCTTGTTTCTTTTAGCCCTGATGAAGGCCCACATTGTAGGCCGAAACGTCAGCACATAATTAAAATAGCACTTATTTTAAATGTGTGTTTCTAATTTATGACCGCACCTCCAACCATCTAATTTCTCAACAGTCAACAAAACTCCATCATTACAGAATTAAAGGTACTTTAGATGAAGAAAATTGTAAATATCGGAATTTAAGCCCTCTCATACTATTTCAATCAGAATGAAACCTACATGATATTAAAGCCCATTTAATTTTACATCCATTTACCGAGTTTAATCAAAATTGTTAGAGCCATTTTTGAGAAAATTATAAAAAGGTGCAAAATGCATGGTATACAGTAGCACTTCTGGTCAGCCAAATTTATGAAAAAAGTTGCTGTAACATCTTTGGTGTATAGGTTTCTTGAATATAAACTTTCAGTTTCACAGTACTTTTCGTTTTCGCCCGGGAGTTCGCCACACACACACACACACACACAGACCTTTTTATGGGACTTGGTCATTTGAACTCAGAGGACCCTAAAACGTGTATATCACAATACTTTCCCTTACTATGTATGAAATATTATATATAGTGAAAGTAAAAAACAAGTAAATATACAAGTTGAACCAATTCGATATCCAACTAAAGGAGAAAACTGAAAAAATATTTTTTTAATGCAATTTTTTGTTTTTTAAGAACAGTAATATACATGTATAATATACCATTGGAATGCTAAAGATTTTAGAAAAAGTATTATCTTATTCATACTATTGTTAAAGTTAACAGATTGTGATGAATAGTCGATAAACTAACTGATTGTCGTAGATAATAATATAATAGGTTATTTAATAAAACACATGTTTCTTTTAAAATCCAATGTTAATAATTCTTTGATAATTTATTTTCAATTCTAAATTTTTTTTATAATACTCAAATTGATATCAATAACGAAGGTAAGTGAAAGTCGTGTGTTGCACGCACCAGATTTTTAAACTCAAATTTAAGATTCATTACATTTTTCATTAAAAAAATCGTTCATAAGCCCTTTAAAAAAACAAATTATATATTTTTTCAAGGATTAATAAAGCTTTAAATAATGAACAGAAGGATGCTGTAATAAATATTCTAAAAGGAGAAGCAAGGCCATTACCCTACATTATTTTTGGACCTCCTGGTACTGGTAAAAGTTTGACCGCTGTTGAAACTATACTCCAGCTTCATAATTTATTTCCTAGTAGCAGGTATTTTTTAAATTATTTTAATCATTTGTTTTTTTTCTTTTCTTTTTTGTGATTAGAACCTTCTAGTTTATATCATTTACACTGTATATATAGTGTTTCCTAATGACCCTTTATTAGACATTAGGAATGATTGTGGTGACTGCCAAGACAGGAAGTCAAAAGATTGAAAGTATTCAGTGCAGATTTTTATTGAATAACATGGGAGAGTGCAAATAATATTTGATATATTTTATTTAGAAAATAAACTGTGTCTCAGCCACTGAATTTTATTCTACAGGTATATTATACATAGTTATAATCTGTCTGAGTTTCATCATTTTTCACTCTTAAATACGTTTTGTTCTTACATATGCAAAATTACCGGATTTAATATTTTTTAAAGAAAACGTTATTTCAACAGTGAAGAGTGTTTTATAACCATCTTAATCTCAAAGACCAAATTTATATAACTTAAACTCATCGTATAGATAATAGGGTAATCTGTATTAGTTTCATAATTTTTCACTCATTCCCTTTTGTGATATTTCCATGTAAACATAGAAAAAAACAAAGGGCCTAGCCGGATAAGCATGTGAAATCTGCCCCCGCGTTTATTTGAACCAAATTTATACCATTGAGTCACACTTGTGAAAAACAACCTTACGCACATTTTTAGCCCCTTAATCCTAACGAGGGGTAAGTTATGGAGGGGGAAAGAAAAAAAAAAAAAAATTGTTTTCTCCTGAACAGCTCAACCGATTTTCACGAAAAAAATATATGTTATGGATTTCACAAATAGATTTCAAAAAATATTTTTTTAAATTTTTTTCCACGAAAATGCTGGTAAAAAAAAATTTTGAATTTTTCAAAAAAATATTTTCTGGTTATGATGGTTTGGTACACCTCCAATCTTTTGCTACTGTATTTCATTGGAGGGTCCTACATAACATATATTTTTTTCAATTTTATCGCAAGTGTACCCCATAGTGAAAAATAAAAAAAAAACAATTTTTTCTCCTGAACGGATCACTCGAATTTCACGAAAAAAATATATTGTTATGGTTTTCTAAAAGAGTTTCAAAAAACATTTTTTTTTTTTTTGTTTCGAAAACGTGAGTCAAAATTTTTATTTAAAAATTTTTTTTTTTAATTACTTTGGTTTGGTACACCAACAATTTTTTGCTAATAAGTCGTTGGAGGGTCCTGCACAATATATATTTTTTTCGAGTTGATCTAAAATGTACCCAATAGTGAAAAATAAAAAATAAAACAGCATTCTTCAGCTCTCTGAGTATTAACTGGCCATGCATGAAGAGTAGGTAGATAGAGCTGTAGATAGATAGGTAGGTAGATAGAGCTGTAGGATCGTAATGTCATTAGATATTACTTAAATACTATGCACATACATACTATTATACCTATTATTATAAATATCTTATATTGGATGGAATATATTTATTTTTTTATTTATTTAATTTTTTTTTTTACTTGGATAACTACTACATAGCTATACTACATATTTATATAAAATATAATTACAAAGATTCTATTTAATATTGATTTTTTCATATTATTATATGTTAATCAAAAAAGCTATGATGTCAGACTTTCATGGAATTTTCGAGAAAAAAAACCACTATCTTCGTTAACGAGTGGAACTATTCCATTTTTTACGAACATTAAACATTATTTATTCTTTTAATATTGCCTATCTATCTAAATATTCTGAAGTAGCAAAAAATAGTGGTATTTTTCTTTATTTTTTGAACGATCATTCTATACATCATCATAGTTTTATAGACTAACATTTTAACTGGTTTTACAGTTTTATCTTAATGATATAAAAAATGTTTCGTAGTTACTTATTTAAATTCTTATATAAATAGAGCACATATGTTGTTATAAAAAAAAAAAAAAAAAAAAAAAATCAGCCAATAGATGATTTCTAATAATATAAATAATAGTATTTTTTGCTACTTCAGGATATTTGCATAGACAGTTGATATTTAAAGAATAAATAATATTTAATGTTCGTGAAAAACGGAATAGTTCTTCTGGGAGACGAATATAGTTACATTTTCTCAAAATCTCATGCTGTCAAGTCTGTCATCAAAACTTTTTTTCTTAACATATAATAATATGAAAACATATATATTAAAAAAATCTTTGTGATTATGTTTTATATAAATATAACATATAGTGCTATGTAGTAGTTATCCAAGTAAAAAAAAAAAATTAAATAAATAGAAAAATAAATATATTTCATCCAATATAAGATATTTATAATAATAGGTATAATAAATAGTATGTATGTGCATAGTGTGTAAGTAATATCTAATGACATTACGATCCTACAGCTCTGTCCATTACTCTTCATGCGTGACCAGTTACTACTCAGACTGAGAATGCTGTTTTTTTTTTTTATTTTCACTATTGGATACATTTTAGATCAACTCGAAAAAAATATATATTGTGCAGGACCCTTCAACGACTTAAATTAGCAAAAACTTGTTGGTGTACCAAACCAAAGTAATTAAAAAAAAAAATTTTTAAATAAAAATTTTGACTCACGTTTTCGAAACAAAAATTAAAAAAAAATGTTTTTTGAAATTCTTTTAGAAAACCATTAACATATATTTTTTTCGTGAAATTCGGTTGATCCGTTCAGGAAAAAAAATTGTTTTTTTTCATTTTTCACTATGGGGTACACTTGCGATGAAATTGAAAAAAATATATGTTATGTAGGACCCTCCAATGAAATAAAGTAGCGAATGATTGGAGGTGTACCAAACCATCATAACCAGAAAATATTTTTTTGAAAAATTCAAAAAATTTTTTTGACCAGCATTTTAGTTGAAAAAAATTTAAAAAAATATTTTTTGAAATCTATTTGTAAAATCCATAACATATATTTTTTTCGTGAAAATCGGTTGAGCTGTTCAGGAGAAAACAATTTTTTTTTGTTTTTTCTTTCCCTCTCCATAACTTACCCCTTGTTAGGATTAAGGGGCTAAAAATTTGCGTAAGGTTGTTTCTCACAAGTGTGACTCAATGGTATAAATTTGGTTCAAATAAACGCAGGGGCAGATTTCACATGCTTATCCGGCTAGGCCCTTTTTGCCAACTTAAGAAATTCATATACAAAAAAGGACTATGTTCTAACGAACGAAATTTTTATAGCAAGTAGGACGACTAAGCTTTCCAAAAACCTGATACACCGTTCCTTAACTTTTTTTGACTCAAAATTTCACAAAGATAATATAATCCTACTAGAAAAACTCCTAAAATCCAACAATTTTACTGGCCACTTAATTCAAAATCTTATAAAAACTTCTTCTAACCCTTACTCCACTTTCCGCACATGTCATAGTTCCTCAGTACAGATCCATTCCATCTTTATCTCAAAAAATTAAAAAAGCCTTATCCTCTAGCTTCCCCCATCACCGCTTGGTTTTAAAACATGATAGCAAATCAAGAAATTTATATTCTAAGCTAAAAGATCCCATTCCTTTCCTATAAAAATCAAATTTAGTTTATCGTATTCCCTGCTGTTCCCCAAATTGCAATTCGTATTACATAGGCGAGATCAAAAACTGTCTGATAAAAAGAATTTATCAGCACCAATACACCATATCTACCTGTAACCCATTTTCCTCAAAATTATCCGAACACGCTATATCCCTTGACCATCATTTTCATCCTAAAATCCTAGCTACCGTACCTAACTACAAAAAGTGACTCCTCTCCGAAGCTATACACATAGATATGGAAAAAGACCAGGTACCCGTCAATCATAAAACAGACAAAGAAATAATCTCTCCCTCGTATGCTAACATCTTCCGTCTCCTTAAGTTATGACTTTCTTACTTAATTGTATAATTTGCTTGTGTAATTTATATTTTATTTACCATATATTTTTCGTTTTGTTTATAAAACTTCTTGTATTTTTATATACCACAATATTTTTCCATGGCTGTGACGAGTTTTTCTAGAAGCCTATAGTGGGAAAAAGGGAGATAGGACGCTATGAGGATGAATGTTCAGGTGGCTTTGGGGATCATTCTGATTTTTGACTGTTGTTTTCTGATGAGATCATGGCCGGGAGCTTTTTTTGGTTTGTAATCTATGGATGATGTTAATTGGATGACGTTAATTAAATAAAAAAAGGTTTATTTATTAGGAAGGGGATTTTTCTTCATCTGATCGTGACCAGTTATGAGATTCAGTGAAGAGCAGGTTATTAAAGTTTTTAAATTTGAGTGGCTTTTTATAGCCATAAAACTTTTTTGTATTAGTCAAGTTTTCTGTTAAATCTTCTAATTTGAATTTTCTTATTTCTCTTTTTAATATCATAGTTAAGTGTTGTAGGAAGGGTATTTGATTCTATACTACTTGGCTCTTTATCGCCATATTTTTGTTAATAATTTGCAAATGTGATGTGAGTGTTGCCAGAATAACTATTTTTAGGATGTGATGTGTTGCTCATTGATTGTAGTTTCTATTGTTTTTCTGAATTTTTCAATAGGTGAGTTAATTTAGTGTTTGGTTTTTAGCTGAATGTTTAATTCCATTTTATTTTTGAATAAATGGTGTCTCCATTAACAAGGTCTGTTATTAGTGAAGGAGGAGAGGATTTGGGAACAGGATTTGAATGCATTACAAGCAGAACTGGGCTGTTATGTTGAAGAAAGGTCATCTAATAAGACATTAGAAGAACCAATTTAGCCTTTAAAGAAACATGAAAACATATTGAAGGTTTTCACTTGGGAAAGAATCCTGCCACGACTTTTGAAAGTTCAGCAACCCCACTGTTGGTTTTAGGTGTTGTAATATCCTTCTGCAATGAAGCGTCAACCAAATGATCATGCAGAGATGCTAAGGTAAAGGGGAAAAAATTGCAACAAAAATGTCAAGATAATGTTCCCTCTTGTTCTTTTATTGTAATAACTGAAAAATAATTAATAATGCTAAAAGTACTAGGTTCTAATTCTAAATTTTGATAATTGTTTTGGTGTAAAATCTAACTTAGATACAGTTATCATTCATAGGACTGGCGTTAATGGATTTAATTTTATTTCTGGTCTATGCAGCTTTGGAAACAAGTCGTTTATGGTGAAATTAAGCTAAATGTTCAAGAACAGTCACCGCAAAACTGAATCAAGTCAAATTTGGAAGTCTCCAATTTTGGTAACCATTTAGACACAATATGGTAATGTTTCTTTCTGGGAACATAAGGTTTTTTTTGACTAGCAGTTACTAGGAACACAACTTATTTCATTTATATAGGGATGAAAGGAGGATAAGGGAATGTTGGGGATCTGGTCCCAAGACTGATTACATTTTTTTTAAATATCCTTGTAATTGCTTTTTATATTTCTTCAGAATATTAGTCGCTACTCCTTCAAATTCAGCTGCAGATCTTTTAGCTGAAAGAATTTTAGATCAAGGAAATGTGGAACAAAACAAAATGTTGAGACTTGTAGGATTATCTGCTTTTGAACAAGGAAAGATCGCTGCATCATTGATACCATATACTGCAATGATTGATGTCAAAAATGAAAATGATGAAAGATATGGTAAGTTTACTTCTCTCTCTCCTTCCCCTAATTTCCAGCCTTGCTTTTCTCTAAATTGAAAATCTTGATCCAACTAAACAAAAAGTTATTACTAAGAAAGTTCTATTTATTTACTAAGAAGTGCTGCGCAACTATATTGGGTTGCTTATAACACAGCATACTGTCATTTCATTAGAAATATTAAAAAAAAAAAAATATATTACAATATTAAGCATAGTATTAATATAATTACATTTTTTAAATATTATTATAAAATTATTTCATTTCAACACATGACTATCACCTACCTCGGTAGACAGTTTTAAATAAAGCTAAATTATCACACAATTTAATTCTTTATCCAACATCAAAAAGAGCATAGTGTTGGTATTTTTTAAATTAATTAGCAGAAACGGATTTTTTTTTTATTTGTTATTCGGATTCTAAACATCTTGAAATGTAAGCCCTCAAATAAGTTGGGCTGTGATCTGGTGTCTCAGAAAGAAAGTAAAGTCGTCCCCTTTAGCCTTAAGGGACTTAAGTCCCAGGATAATAGAGAAGTTTTTCATTTCACATGTGCTGAAATTTTAGGCTGTCTGTTGCATTTGCAAAAAGTGAAACCTTTTAAAAATCCTTCAGTATTTTCTGCATCACTGAAGAATTGTTTAAGCCATATAATTTGTTTGAGCACTTGTATTATAATGCTTTATCTTCAACAGCTCCCAAGAACTGTTTATTGTCCATGAACAGTTAATTTTTATTTTTTATTATTAGTGTATACAACCTAAAAGTGGCTGTAGAACAATTGGTTCTCAATCCTATGCTGAAAAATGTGTTTTTGTACAAAGTTTTACCTTTTTCAAATATTATGTCCTCTAAGAAGAGCAAACCAAAAATTCTAATTTGAGTAAAAACTAAATGTTTTAATTGCTTTAAGTTGTACTATCAACTTAGGCGCTTTGTTACCAAAATGGATATCTGCGACTGCCTATCTATGGCACAGCAAATGCTTTTGAGAATAATGAGTGATTATTTTAGTTGCTAATTATTAAATATTAATTGGTTGTCATTTTAACAAAATTAATAATTCAGATTACTTCTTTTTAAAATTTAAATAGATTATGATTGTATGTATAAAAAAAAATTATTTTCCATAGGAATCCAAGTTATCACTCGTGAAGCTATCAAGCAGTTCAATATCATTATTGGCACCATTGGTTGTTTAAGTATTTTATTTAATTTGGGATTTCCAAGAGGTTTCTTTACTCATATTTTTGTTGATGAAGCTGGTCAAGCAACTGAACCGGAAATACTCACTGTATTGAGTATGTATTTTTTAATTTAAAATTAAACATATATTGTATTTAATAAATGATAGTATTTATTATTTAATTTACATTCATTTTAGAATCTGCATTTTGATAATTTTTTCTAATTCTTTTCGTTCATTTTACAGTTCTTTTAAATATTAATAGTGGTCAAGTAATATTAGCAGGTGATCCTTTGCAACTTGGCCCTGTTGCTTATTCTAAATTGGCTGTAAAATATGGGCTTCAAGAATCACTTTTGTCAAGGTTACTTGATAGGTATGCATATTAGCATGTTAATTTTAAATTTTCAAAAATTATTTTAACTTGTAAATTCCATAATTATGTGTTTTTTTCTTAGGTTTCCATACAAACGTGATTTAGTTGGTTTTCCTAAGAGTTATGGTTATGATCCCCGTTTAGTGACTAAACTGGTCAACAATTACAGATCACTGCCAGCCATATTACAGTTGCCAAATATGCTTTTTTACAATGATGATTTAATTCCCAATGTAATTATATGTTTCCTTAATTCATTTTATTATATTATCACCAATTTATTACATTACTGTGTTTATGAATGAGTATTATAAATCAAGATGTTAAATATGTTCCTGAAAATAAGTAATGAGAATTTAATGTATTCCTCTTGAATTTTATCTTGTTTTATGATAATGAACTAGCAAGAGATTGAAAAAATAAAAAGCTTAAAAAATCAACCAGCCCTAAAATTCAAATCATCCCAATTTTATTTTTTTTATTGATAGTTAACAGTATTGTAAATAAAGAAGGAGATGGTCCTGGTGGGGGTTGACAATGAAATAAAATAGTTCAACTACTTATCATTAAGTAAGTTAATAAGTTTTGGCTCCCATTCTAGATCTTCATCAGAACATCTCAACTCTTGGCAATTGGAAAGATACTGAAGTTGAGGTGTTCTGATGAATACCTACTACTTCGGTTGATATTTCAGCATTTAATAAATAGTCACCATCATATATTTTGTTTTATCTTTCCTATGAATTTTAATGTCAATTTCCTATAACATTTATATGTTATCTATAATACGTTATTGAATATGTTATCTTCTTAAGTTTTGTAGATCTTATGAGACCCTTGTTTTTAAATTTTAGGTAATGGAGAAATCTAGTGAAGAAAGTATTTTATTAAGTAAACTGAGAATTCCTTTTCTGACCAGAACACCAGATGAAAATACTCCTCCACTTATTTTTCATGGTGTGCAGGGTACAAATAGCCAAGAGAACAGCTCATATTCTTGGTACAATCCCCAAGAAGTTTATCAAGTTTTTATTTATTTAAATTTGCTGTATGAAGCAGGTTTATCTCCTGACAACATTGGTATTATTACACCCTATCAGTTGCAGGTAGTTTTGTTCCAAACATTGAAATTTTTTTTTATATCATTGAAAACATGTTTTATCAATGTAATAAATCACAGTATTGTCCACTATATACCCATTTTTATGTGTCTAAAATGCAAAAAAGATGAGGAATAAAGTGTAAAAGAGAGGATATACTTATGATATATATATATATATATATATATATATATATATATATATATATATATATATATATATTATATATATATATATGCTTATTTTTAAAATAATATTCTTTTAAGAAAAAATCAATTAACACAAATATTTACTTCATTATTACTCAATTTACTCTCAGGGTATGGTATGGGTTCTTGACAATCAGTCGCAAATGTATTATACAACTTTTTAATCATAATAATAACTTACAAAATAACACAAACAATATGCAGGCTAACCAAGATCCCTCTTCATATTCAGCTCCACACTCTCCAAGTTCCCAGTGAAAACTACTGACTCCTATCAGCTCATAACCCCAACTCTGACTGACCCTTTTTTACCTATCTCTTACCTGGTAGGTACCTGCTAGCACCCTTTTTTCTTAGCATCCAAAATGGATGCTATGTTTGTAAACATACAATCAAATTGGAGCTGATATTTAAATTTAAATTTTACTTCTTATCTTATTGTTAGCCTGCCTAACACAATAATCTATAATAAATAATTAACTACAATAATTATAAAAAATGGGTTTTATTACAATATATATATATATATATATTTAAGGAAATAAGTTTTTAACATTTCAAAATTGTGAGGAATAAAGTTTCTCTCATAAAACTGGTCTTACTTGACTGATATAGAGAAAAACTTATTTTGAATGTAAACATTTCTCATTTTATGAAATCCTTTTACATTTGTCTCCATTATTAACCAAAATGTCTAGTGTGTATTATTTAATTTAAAAGTTTATAATCATATTTTAGAGATTGTTTTAATTCATGATGTATTTATTTTTAAAGTATTCATTTCCTTTTGAGAAATGGATATTAAATTTGGAAGCATAGTTCTTTTAAGTAGCTAGCCATATAAAATTATTTTCAAAATTAGGGATTGATTTAAATTTCAAACCAAAATATTTTTATTCAATTACATCTATTAGAGTTAAAATAATACGAATTATGATAACCTTTGTAGTATTTCTTGTTAAATTCTGCATCAGCTGCAGAAATCATAGCTAAGATTGCTGAAACATATACATAACCAATAGACTTTACAATTAAGCTTATATATTTCCATTTTTTCAATGTACTTTTTTCAATTCAATCTTTCATCCTTAGTAACTCACTAGTGTTTTATCTCAATACATGGGTTAATGTATATTTTAATTAGATTTGGTGTTCTGATTATATTGTGTTTGTTAGTGAAGATTTGTATGTTTATCTTTCATCAGATTTTAGTTTTAGGGAAAGGGTGATAAGATCCTTTTCTTTACAGCATTCTACAAGGATACATTGATGATTTGAGACAATCTAATATAATATCTTTTTTTTGGCAATGAACAGAAAACTAAATGATTTAGATCAGCTAAAATTGTTATTTGCCAAGTATTTAAAGAAATAATGGATGTCCAAAGAATTTGTTTTTATTTGTTATTGCATGAAGATAAGAATGGGTGTAATAATCTAGCCACTTATCACCCAAAAAACCTCTCCCCTATCCTATCTTTTAGAAGAGATGAATAACTAATCGTGATAAAATATTCTAATAGTATGAGTATGAATCATGAATTTAATATCTGAAATTCCTTAAATAATTCTATGGTAGTTTGTCTTATATTTATATATATATATATATATATATATATATATATATATATATATATATAATATAATAATTAATATTCTATACATATAAAGATTATTTAAAACCATTTTGTTTTCTCATTGAGTTGTTTTTTTCCTCCCAGGGTTTGAAAATTCGTCAAATGCTGGAAAAGCTTAATATTGAACCTCCTAAAATTGGATCTGTTGAAGAATTTCAAGGCCAGGAAAGAATGATAATAATTATGAGTGTTGTTAGAAGTAATCTGGAATTCATTAGTTACGACACTCAAAGAGTTCTTGGTTTTGTGAGGAATCCTAGGCGTCTAAATGTTGCTATATCACGTGCACGTGCCATGCTTATCATAATAGGTTGGTTTTTGATAAATATTTATTATTATTGAAACATGTTTTTCTTTATTTTCAATATATAAAGTTAGTAAAAAAAAGTCTGCATTCACTTATTATTTATTTGAAGATGTGGGTTAAAAGGAATAGGGAAAAAAAGAGATGAAACAATTTATTTATTTTTTCCTTTTAAATGCAGGCCCTTTTGATTAATTTAGTACATTTTAAAGTTTAAAAATTGTATAAACACGACAGAAAATAATGTAGAAAAAGTGACGACATGTTCACACAAAAAAAGTCTGCATACACGGCAGATATGCTTTGTATATGAAAATAATTATCAACATAAATAATAAACAAAATTTTTTCTAATGGTATTTGGGAACTTCTTTTATTTTAATCACCTCTCAAACGATTATTCATCGAGGTAACTATTTTTTTGGAAAAGTTGGATCCTTTTTTAACTATTCCGCCTTGAGGGCCTCTGAGAGTTGCTGTTTATTTTTTATTTTGTGACGCCTCAGCCTCATTTTAAGATCCTGCCAGAGGTGCTCTATGGGGTTAAGATCAGGCGATTGTGGTGGTGTTCTTAACTGACATGGAGCATCGTACAGCAACCATTCTTTGATCCTTCTGGTACGATTTTAGGATCATCATCTTGTTGAAAAACAAAATTTGATCCTAGGCCTAACTTGATAGCACTGGGTCACAGATTTTGTGTTAGGATATCTATGTATACATATTGATCCATTATTTCCTCGATGATTTTTAAGTTGCCTACTCCAGCTGAAGCCATAGAGCCCCAAACCATGATCCCTCCTCCTCTGTGCTTAACTGTCGGGCATAAGTTTTTCAATTTCATGGCCTCGTTTTTTCTCCTCCACACTCTAACGTTCCCATCAGTAACGAAAATATTAAATTTGGGTTTATCTGTGAAAATTACTTTGTCCCAAGAACTAGTAGGCTTATCAAGGTAACTTTTCGCAAATGGCAAACGCTTAGCTCAGTTAACTTTGCTAATAAACGGCTTCTTGCGAGCCCTTCGCGATTTTAGATTATTTTTTTTAGTGAATTGCGTGCTGTTTGAGGTGTTAATTTAATGTTGTAATCCCACAATAAATTAGTAGGTAATGTAGGAGCACTTGCTTTAGGCTTTTCATTAATACTTCTTAAAATAGCATGCTCATGGTAATGCTGGATCTTTTCTGGCCGTCCTGATCTTGGGCTACTTGCAATGCAACCTGTTGTATTATAATTTCGAATAACAGTCTGAACCGTCGAAACACTTTTATTAACAATTTTTGCGATTTCCCTGCGGTTTTATGATCAATAATTAACTGCCTAATCCCTCGAGTAATTTCCATTTTGAGCAGTTGTTTTCACTTAAATTTGGTTCTAACTGATTAAATTAGGAAATAATACTACGGAAAACCTCTATGAATGTAAACAAATCAAACGTTTGTTGACATTCAAAGGATTACACTAAGGTGTATGTAGACTTATTTGTTGTAAGAAACAGTGTCAAACATTTATTATGAAAGATTTTGTATGTATTCAATTCCGAAATGATATTAAAGCACGATTTAATCTTCTACAGACCTTACTAAATTAAAAAATAAAACAAAATATAACTTTAATCAATACAAAAATGATCCACATCATTTCATAATGAAATATTTTGAGAGAAGTTGGTTGAGGGTGCAATCAATTTAACAAACAATTAAGCGTAAACTTAATTTATTGGTGCCGATGTTTTGGCCTAAATTATAGGCCTTCTTCAGGGCTATAAGAAAAACAAAAAAACAAAGATAACAACCAGCAGTGGAATACAATATATAAAGATGATAAGAGAAATAAATTGTACTGAAGATTACAAACAAAGTGAAATAGTAGTAATGACAATTGATAAATGTAATAATTTCTTAAAGTGCAATAGTTGTAATGACAATTGATAAATGTAATAATTTCTTAAAGTGAAATAGTAGTAATGACAATTGATAAATGTAATAATTTCTTAAAGTGAAATAGTAGTAATGACAATTGATAAATGTAATAATTTCTTAAAGTGAAATAGTAGTAATGACAATTGATAAATGTAATAATTTCTTAAAGTGAAATAGTAGTAATGACAATTGATAAATGTAATAATTTCTTAAAGTGAAATAGTAGTAATGACAATTGATAAATGTAATAATTTCTTAAAGTGAAATAGTAGTAATGACAATTGATAAATGTAATAATTTCTTAAAGTGAAATAGTAGTAATGACAATTGATAAATGTAATAATTCCTAGAAACAAAAACAAAAGAGGGGAAGGCATTTTAATAAAAGGTGTGTTCTATTTTGCAGTTTTAATTAATTAATTGCTTTTAATTAATGTGAGACGTTATCAAGTTAAAAAATAAAAAGTTATGAAAGTAAAAAAATAGTGATGAAATAGTTATAATAGCGAGACATTATTAAGTTAAAAAAAAAAAAAAAAAAAATTAAAAAATACATTTAACGGTGAAAGAAAAATAGTTATAAATCTATGACGTACAAAATGTCCATTCTTTCATAAAGTGTGAAAAATTAAAATATAAAAATATAGTGAATACGTGTGTATACATATCTCTCTGTGAAATACTTATTAGAAAAGTTTTAAAGAGAACTAAAAGTTGGAAAGGTGAGAAGTTAAAAGTGGACGGGTAAAGAGGTGAGAGACATTTAATCTACTTACTGGTTGTGTGAGCTGAGTAGGCGTCAGTCAACAACAATGGGATAATTAAGTAATTATGGTGCCCTGGGTGGGGAAAAGAGGAACTAGAATTGAGGGTAACAATGAAAACAAAGCAAACATTAAACAAATGAATATTTAAAATTATTTTTTTCTTTATTTATTTTTGAATATTTATCAAAATTTCAACATGTTAAAAAACTGGTTATAATGTAGGTAAGAGACATTTAAATCAGATATGTGTATCTACTGATTAGGTGAGCTGAGGAAGCGTCACAGCGATAGGATAATTAAGTAATTATAGTGCCCAGGGTGGAGAAATGAGGGACTAAAATAGGCGGTAACAATGGAATCAAAGTAAACAAATGAGTATTTAAATTTATTTTTATTATTTTTTTTTTCAGTTTATTTTTGAATATTTATCGAAAAATTTTTGACATGCTTAAAACTGGTTATAATGTAGGTAAGAGACATTTAAATCAGATATGTGTATCTACTGATTAGGTGAGCTGAGGAAGCGTCACAACGATAGGATAATTAAGTAATTATAGTGCCCAGGGTGGAGAAATGAGGAACTAAAATAGGCGGTAACAATGGAATCAAAGTAAACAAATGAGTATTTAAATTTATTTTTATTATTTTTTTTTTCAGTTTATTTTTGAATATTTATCGAAAAATTTTGGACATGCTAAAAACTGGTTATAATGTAGATAAGAGACATTTAAATCAGATATGTGTATTTATCGATTAGGTGAGCTGAGGAGGCGTCACAACGATAAGATAATTAAGTAATTATGGTGCCCAGGGTGGAGAAATGAGGAACTAAAATAGCCTATTCGTAATCAGTAAATACACATATCTGATTTAAATGTCTCTTACCTACATTATAACCAGTTTTTTAACATGTTGAAATTTCGATAAATATTCAAAATTAAATAAAGAAAAAAATAATTTTAAATATTCATTTGTTTAATGTTTGCTTTTTTTTTCATTGTTACCCTCAATTTTCCCCACCCAGGGCACCATAATTACAAGAGACATTTAAATCAGATATGTGTATTTACTGATTACGAATAGGCTATTTTAGTTCCTCATTTCTCCACCCTGGGCACTATAATTACTTAATTATCCTATCGTTGTGACGCCTCCTCAGCTCACCTAATCAGTAGATACACATATCTGATTTAAATGTCTCTTACCTACATTATAACCAGTTTTAAGCATGTCAAAAATTTTTCGATAAATATTCAAAAATAAACTGAAAAAAAAAATAATAAAAATAAATTTAAATACTCATTTGTTTACTTTGATTCCATTGTTACCGCCTATTTTAGTTCCTCATTTCTCCACCCTGGGCACTATAATTACTTAATTATCCTATCGCTGTGACGCTTCCTCAGCTCACCTAATCAGTAGATACACATATCTGATTTAAATGTCTCTTACCTACATTATAACCAGTTTTTTAACATGTTGAAATTTTGATAAATATTCAAAAATAAATAAAGAAAAAAATAATTTTAAATATTCATTTGTTTAATGTTTGCTTTGTTTTCATTGTTACCCTCAATTCTAGTTCCTCTTTTCCCCACCCAGGGCACCATAATTACTTAATTATCCCATTGTTGTTGACTGACGCCTTCTCAGCTCACACAACCAGTAAGTAGATTAAATGTCTCTCACCTCTTTACCCGTCCACTTTTAAACTTCTCACCTTTCCAACTTTTAGTTCTCTTTAAAACTTTTCTAATAAGTATTTCACAGAGAGATATGTATACACACGTATTCACTATATTTTTATATTTTAATTTTTCACACTTTATGAAAGAATGGACATTTTGTACGTCATAGATTTATAACTATTTTTGTGGATGTAATTAGTTGACCGTTGAGAATTACTGGAAGATATTAGTCCGGGTGGCGGTCATTAAATGAAACAATAAAATAGTTGAAACTATTTAGTTGTTTCATTTAATGACCGCCACCCGGACTAATTCCTTCCAGTATAACTATTTTTCTTTTACCGTTAAATGTATTTTTTATTTTTTTTTTTTTTTTTTTTAACTTAATAATGTCTCGCTATTATAACTATTTCATCACTATTTTTTTACTTTCATAACTTTTTATTTTTTAACTTGATAACGTCTCACATTAATTAAAAGTAATTAATTAATTAAAACTGCAAAATAGAACACACCTTTTATTAAAATGCCTTCCCCTCTTTTGTTTTTGTTTCTAGGAATTATTACATTTATCAATTGTCATTACTACTATTTCACTTTAAGAAATTATTACATTTATCAATTGTCATTACTACTATTTCACATTGAATTATTACATTTATCAATTGTCATTACTACTATTTCACTTAAGAAATTATTACATTTATCAATTGTCATTACTACTATTTCACTTTAAGAAATTATTACATTTATCAAGAAGGCCCATAATTTAGGCCGTAACGTCGGCACCAATAAATTAAGTTTACGCTTAATTGTGTGTTAAATTGATTGCACCCTCAACCAACTTCTCTCATATATACACACAGTCAGCCATTGTCACTTCACTTCATGAAATATTGAGGTGTATGTAGACTCTTTTTACTAACTGTATGTTTTAGGGTAGAGTAATAATAATACAATTTAGAATAGAGTAATCAATATTTGTACCTTTTGTTTGTTTTTATTTGTATTTGTACAGTGAGTGAAATTTGAGTTTTATTTACTAGACTTTCAGGTTGTTAGCATATTACCAATTTAAAGTAAATAAAAAATTTGAAATGGCTTATGTTACATTTAATTGGTTTTTAAGTTGTGCTTGAGTAATCTCCCCATTCAACAGTTCTTGCAAACCTCCATCTTTATACTTTTCCTTTGGTCTCCCATGTTTTTCTTTTCCTATATGCCTTAATGTTAGAGGAGGCCCAGGCTCAAGAATGGGCTATAGGGCCGGAAGTGATGATGTTAGTTTTAAAATATTCATTGATTTGTGATTAATATATTTATTTATTTTGTTATTTATAATATATTTATGTAATATTTCCGTTACAGGAAATCCTCATCTTTTATGTTTTGATCAACATTGGAAGAAGATCATAAAATACTGTATGAAAAACAAGTATTATACTGGTTGTGATCTACCTTCCGGTCTGATTGAAAAAAAATAGGATGCTTTTAATTTTTTATAATTATGAAGTAATTTGTATAAAATGTACATTGTACATATGTATTATAGATATTTTGACTAATATCCATTATTTTAGTTTTTAAGCTGGTTAGATTGACTGATGTGAATACATGCTTATTTCTTAAATTTAAATTGGGTTTAAAAAATATTTATTTGAGTTTATATTATTTTTTTTTCCAAGAAGTACAAATTAAACATATAATGTATAAATACATATTTTTAAAAGTACAAACACTTTTTATTGCTTAAAACTCTTTCAAAAGTTTCTTTATGTTTATTAATAGTATTATCCTAAACCATAGATTTATTTATCGATATTTTCAAATGTATTGGTTAATACATCAAATAAGTACGCTGTGAGGTAAAAGACATGAAGAGAGACTGCCCATTGGTAGCACTCTGGTAGGTAACCTAAACTAGAAGGTCTCGAGGCCATCTGCTTTTCAGACACCTCGGAGGATTGTCAGGAATGGAAGAGAAAGCTAGGATTGAAACTAGTGGGCTAGAGTGGGAGTGGAGTTTGTCATGGAAGGATTGATACCTGGTTCGGGCAAAATCAGCAACATATGGAACATTAAGATCTTTATGGATAAGTTCACTCGAGACATAGCAAAAAGCATTAAGGATTTTGAATGTAATGATTGAATAGGGTAAGACTTTGATGGTTTAGTAGAGCCCCAAAGCTAAACTACGTAAGTCCAGATAGGCCTTTAGTTGTTTATCAAATTCGCTCAACGTGCATATTTAGCTGTTAATTATCAATGGTAACAAGATAATAATAGTTATTTTTATAGAATCTACAACATTAAAGGTACTTTAGAGGAAGAAAATTTAAAATATCTGCATTTAAGCCCCATCAGACTATTTCAATCAGAATGAAACTTTCATGATATTAAAGCCCATTAAATTTTACATCAATATAGCGAGTCTAATCAAAATTGTTAGAGCGGTTTTTGAGAAAATCGTAAAAAGATGCTAAATGCATGGGATAAAGTAGGACTTCCGATCAGCCGATTTTAGTGAAAAAGTTGCTGTAACATCTCTGGCATATAGTAGTCTTAAATATGAAATTTCGGGTTCCTACGACTTACCTTATTTGCGCTAGACTTACCACACACAGACCTTTTTGCGGGACTTGGTTATTTGGACTCGGGGACCCTAAAACATGTGTTTCCGTTGAAAACTTGAATTCGAAAATTTTCACGATTGCAATAATAGGAAGAATAGGAACTATTGTGGTTTATTTTAAAGGATCTTTTAGAGGGGTAGGACTGTATAATGGGGCAGTTTGTTGGAGGAGGGAATTAACAGAGTTTGTACAGCAGTTCTGGGTTCCAAACTCGATCAAAGGCCTGTTCTATGTCGAGAAAGGCTCCTGTACAGTACAATCCATGTTCCAATGCTGATGAGACAGCATCCACCAAATGAAGACATTGTTGGATGGTGGGTGGAGTGGGATGAGCAAAAAGCAAACTTTTGGTCTGGAATTATGTGACAAGTCTCCACGATAGGGTATAATGGAGAGCTTCAGCCTTTTTTTGGTTTAGAGATCCTTTTAACAATAGAAAATTTCTTGAGTTCAGGAAAATATGTGGTCTGGAGTATGGCATCGTAAATATTGGTAAGGAACAGGATGGATTTTCTAGGAAGTTGTTTAAGGATATTGGGGTGATTAGATCATGTCCACTAGCTTTGCAGGAAGGTAATCTGTGGATTATGTTTGAGATTTCTAAAGGATGAAATGCTTCAGGAGGAAGGGCCAGATGGAGTGGAATATCCAGTGATGCTGATTAAGATATCAGGATGGGGATTGTAGGTTTTAAAGAGGTGCTGGGCGAATGTTTGGGATTTTCCTTTTTCAGATTCTGTCCAGGATTGAAATTTATTGTGGAGAGGATGATAAAAATTGAATAGTAAGAATAGAAAAAAAAATTTATTCTGGGACTGGGTCCCTTAAGAATAACATGTGTGTACATTGAAATATAAAATAATATAATATGTCTGGCCAACAAACAAAATTAACATATTTAGTTATTATGATGGAGTTTTGTTGACCGTTGAGAAATTAGATGAGGAAGATGGTTGGGGGTGCGGTCATAAATTAGAAACACATATTTAAAATAAGAAAAAAAAAAAAAAAAAAATTAAAATAACACTTATTTTAAATATGTGTTTCTAATTTATGACCGCACCCCCAACCATCTTCCTCATATATTTAGTTATTATTTAGAATAATGAGAAGAAAGAAGAAGAAATAGAGAGATACACTTTATTAAACAAACAAGCGATGCTGCCCAACTTGATTGGGTTGCTATTCACACAGCCTACTTTTTTTTCCATATTGGACAATTTTTAGTAAAAATATAATATAAATCTTAACATACAATGAACAAAAAAACGAAATAGATTAAACAATTTTTTTTCCTTTAACTTTTTATTTTTTATTAAAAATTATTTAACTCCTTTTATTCCTTTTTTTTTTCTTTTTGGCTTTCCTCTTCTCGCTTATTTCTCATAACAATTTTTTTTTATTATTTTTTTTTTTTTTAATTCATTTATTGAAATTTACAACTGTATGTTCATACATCAAGTAAATAGGCTAAAATGATAATACACATGAAAAAAAACATGAAGAGAAACTGCCCATTGGCAGCACTCTAGTAGTAAATCTACACAAGAAGGTCTCGAGGCCATCTTCTTTTCAGACGCCTCGGCGGATTGTCAGGAATTGAAGTGGAAGCAAGGATTGAAACTAGTGGATTAGAGTGGGAGTGGAGTTTTTCATGGAAGGAGTGATACCTGGTACAGGCCAAATCAGCAACATATGGAACATTAAGGTCTTTGTGGATGATTTTGTTGGTGACAAAGTAAGGAGCGTTAAGGATTTTGGATTGTAAGGATTGGATACGGGAAGAGTTTGATGGTTTAGTAGAGCCCCAAAGCTCAACTCCGTAAGTCCAGATAGGCCTTATGATTGTCATGTAAATTAGTCTTTTGTAGTAAAGAGAAAGGTTAGAGCGTCTGTCAAGTAAATGTTGAAGTAACCGAAATCGGCGAGCAGTCTCTTGTCTTTTCAGTCTTGTATGCGGATTCCATGTAAGACGTTTGTCAAGCAGGAGGCCTAAATAACGGATCTGTTCAACAGGGACAAGCGGAATATCATTAAAGGACACTGTAGGGCAGGATGTCATAGGTTTACGACGAAGGGTAAAGGTAATCTGGTGGGATTTATTGGAGTTGATTTTAATTCTCCAATTCTGACACCATACCTCAAGGTCTCTGATGTGGGATTGGAGGTTTTGAGAGGCAATACTAGGATCGTTATTAACTGATAGCACGCAAGTGTCATCGGCATAGGTAGAAAGGAATGTGTTAGGATGGGTTGGGATATCAGCTGTATAGACTGTGTAGAGAATGGGTCCTAGGATACTGCCTTGAGGAACACCAGCAGACTGAGTAAAAGTGGATGAATAGGAACTATTGTGGTTGATTTTAAAGGTTCTATCAGAGAGGTAGGACTGAAGGATGAGGAAGTATGTTGGATGGAGGAATTTACGGAGTTTGTACAGCAGTCCCGGGTGCCAGACTCGGTCAAAGGCCTGTTCCACGTCGAGAAAGACTCCCGTGCAGTACAATCCGCGCTCCAATGCAGAAGAGACTACATCCACCACGCGATGGCACTGCTGGATGGTGGAGTGGGATGCTCGGAACCCAAACTGGTGGTCTGGGATTATGTGATTAAGTTCCAGGATTGGATAAAGACGTTTAAGGATGAGTCTTTCCAGGATTTTACCCATAATAGGTAAAAGAGAGATAGGACGGTAGGAAGAAGGAAGTTCTAGCGGTTTTTTGGGTTTAGGGATCATTTTAACGATAGATAATTTCCAGGAATCAGGAAAATAGGTAGTACGGAGTGTGGCATTATAAATATATGTGAGGAACAGGATGGCTTTTCTAGGAAGTTGTTTTAAGATATGGGCAGTGATTAGATCGTTTCCAGGAGCTTTTCGGGAAGGTAATTTATGGATTAAGTTTAAGATTTCTGACGGATGAAATGCTTTAGGAGGAAGGGTCAGCTGGAGTGGAACATCCAGTTCTGTTTCAATGCATTCGAGGTGATGCTGGTTAAGGATATCAGGATGCGGATTGTAGGTTTTAAAAAGATGCTGAGCGAATGTTTGAGATTTCTCTTCATCGGTTCTAGTCCAGGATTGAGATTCATTAAGGAGAGGGTGATTAAAGTCTTTGAAGTTTAACAGTTTCTTAGTAGTATTCCATAGTGATTTGTCGGTAGTAGTAAGTTTTTCAGTCATACTCAATAAGTTTTGAATCTTGAAATTCTTGATTTCTATTTTTAGTTTGTTCGTCAGTTTGGTATAATATGTTTTGTCGCCTGGGTATCTAGTCCTATGCCACTTCGATCTTGCTTTACGTTTTTCTCTTAGCAAGATACGAATGTGCTGTGGCAGGTTTGTTTGTTGTGGGTTGTTGATGTTGGCGTTAGTGTTTGTAGTGTTATCGAAAATACTGGTACGTATTG
The DNA here is from genome assembly GCA_023052935.1 of Piezodorus guildinii. NCBI lineage: Eukaryota > Metazoa > Arthropoda > Insecta > Hemiptera > Pentatomidae > Piezodorus > Piezodorus guildinii. Next base: position 43,691,111 of record CM041295.1, read on the forward strand.
AGTCTGTAAGTTTATCTACGGCACTGTCAACGTCTGTTTTAGTTTTTAATGGAATAGTTAAGTCTAATTTGGTTTCCAAGTCTGTTCGAAATCCGTCCCAGTTCACTCGTCCAATGATCAGTTTAGGAGGGCTTGGGATAGGAATAAAGTTCGAATGCAAGGAAAGCAAAACTGGACTGTGGTCTGATGAGAGGTCGTTCAAGGATTTAACTATTGTTTGCGAGGAGGAAAGCTGTGAGGTGACAAATATATCAAGGATATCCGGACGTTTTTTGAGAGATGTAGGCCAGTAAGTAGGGTTCATGGGCGAGAGGATAGAATAACTATTGGAGTTTGAGATGGCAGAAAGGATATTACCACGGGTGTTGGACGTTCGACAACCCCACCGTTGGTGTTTAGCGTTGTAGTCTCCTCCGGCAATAAAGCGCGGACCTAGGGATAGAAAAAAGGAATTAAGAAGGGTATGGGAAATGGAATTTCCAGGAGGACAGTATACAGCTGCGAGAGTTACATGGAAAGGACGAGCTGAAATGATTAGAGAGGTTGATTGTATAGCGTCAGTTGGAGTAGACGGAACAAGGGAATGGGGTATGGATTTATGAATAAGGATGCCAGATCCAGCATGGGCAGTGTTGTCAGGATGGTCTGTTCTGTAAGTAATGTAGTCTCGTATGTAAAAACGTGAACGTTGAGTGAAGTGAGTTTCAGTCAGTAGTGCTATGTCTATGTGATTGTCATGGAGGAATATGTCCAGTTCGTCACGGTGGTTATGCAGGCCGTTAGCGTTCCACAAGAGGATAGCTAGGGGCTTTACACTCATTGTGAGACGTTGAACGGGATTTCAGAAAGGATTCGAGTGAGAAGGGTGATAAGAGGTCTTATGGTTTCTTGAAGGTCTGAAAGGAAGGAATTCAGGATGGAGTATATGTCAGGTGAATTTGGATTAGTGAAGGGATTTGTATCAGTGGCATGAGGAATATGATTCGTTTGGGCATGAGGAATGTTTGTAGGCTGGGATCGTCGTGGGGTACGAGGAAGTACATTGGTTGATAATAGGGGAGGGAGATTTGGTTTTTGCTGGTCATTAGGACGGGTAAGAACTTGATGAGGTTGCTCCGGTGGTAACTTGACCTGCAATGGTAGATGATTGGAGGGAGTTGGTTGAAGTGGAACTTTAGGTTGCGGTTTGGAGTTCTGGGGTTTGGATTGAGAGGCCGGAGGCGCCTGACGACGAATTTGTTGATTTTTTGGGATGAACGGTGTCTTCGAGGGTTGAGGGGTTATAATCTTGTCTGCTGAGGTAGAAGGCTGGTGAGCGTTGTCTGCTTGACGTTGCTGAAGCTCAGGAAAATTCCTCGAATCATTCAAGAGAATTTGAGTGATAATTGTTTGCTCTACGGTTCTTTGTTGCAAGTTATGAGTTCTCTGCTTAAGAAGGTTTTTGTAAATCACACAACCTTTATAGCTTGCAGGGTGTGCCTCACCGCAAAGAGCACATTTAGCTGGCTCATTAGGCGATCTTGGGCAGGTGTCAGATGAGTGAGGACCGGCGCATTTGACGCACCTGGCCTGATGAAAACAGTAGGACTTGGTGTGGCCTAAGTTTTGACATTTCGTGCACTGTACTATAGTAGGTCTTTGTCTTGGTTGTTCAAATCGAATAACTGAATATAAAAGTCTTGTAACCTGAAATATGTCGGGGTTATTTTCTGCCGGCTCCAAATCTACAAAAAATAAAGGTAGAGGGTATTTTTCGGAGGGGTGTAAGACGCATGAAACGTGTCTAACAGAGTGCCCTATCTCTTCTAGTCCTCGTTTAATTGCTTCAGTGGGGGTCGTTGAGTGGAGTCCTCTTAAGACCACCCTGTATGCTTTTTCCTGCCTCAACTGGTAACAGTGAAAGTCATAATTTTTGGAATTTAAATATTGTATAAGTTTTTTATAACTCTCTTTAGAGTTAGTGTTAATTTTGATATCGTTGAGCCTTGAGAAACATCTGAAGTTAGACTGACCGATCAAGTCGGCGATTTCTTGACCGAAAGTCATGAAGTTGTTGATGTTACTAACAAATATAGGGGGTGGCTCTGGGTCAGTAAACCCTTGTGGCTCCGGGATCGCTTTAGAAATATTCGCTGCAACTGGAACGTTACTGGCTGATGTAGAAGGCGGTGTCTTAGAGGAGGATGGGGCGGCTGAGATAGCCGGACCCGTGAGTTCATTTTTGCTGGCTGCAGTGGTACTGCGAGTTTTAGGAGGTGAATTGTTTTGATTAATTGCCTGTTTAGTTTTGGCCGATTTTTTTTTTTTTTTGTTAGGTGAATCCCCAAGCCCGGGATTGGAGTTTCGTTGCCTTTTGTGTCGTGTCCGCTGTAAGTATTGCGAATCAGACTCGCTTATCTCAGAGAAGGGTGTTTCTTCAGCCGAGTCGTCACAAGATGTATTCATGTCAGGATCCATGAATAAAACATACGCCGTAAAGAGAGAAAAATAATTTTAAAAAATAAATTGAAAAAAAAAAAAAAAAAGTGTATACACTTCTACAAATTAAAAAAATTACTACTCAAATTAAAAAGTACCTAAAAAACAAAAAAAAAGTATCTAAACTAATAAAACTATTTACAATATTATATACAAATAACATAAAAATTAAAAAAACACATAATTAATTAATAACAACTAAGTAATAAAAAATGAAAAGTCTTCTAGAAGGAAAAAAAAAAAAATTAATAATTATAAAATATAATAGTCTTTGAGAAATAAATCTAGAAAATATATATACAAGTCCTTCGTTACGATCTCGTAGCTGACAACAGTCCTGACCGCGACCTTATAAACACGATAAGGTGTACAGAAGGGATTTATCCCCTCCTCTTATCTAGTCCAGGCTGTCAACAGTCAATTACGTGCGTTATGAAAATAAGTGCACTCACCTCTATATGAGCGATTTTTAATGGGTTCATTAGTTCAAAAACTCACGAATCACAAGTTTTGGCAGATGAAACATCAATAACAGCGAGATGGCAAAGTAATAGTCACAGAGCGATACGTAAGTAGTACATTACTAGCGGCCATGACACTTTGACTTATCCTCATAACAATTTAAATATGTATATATATGTATATGTATATAAAAAAAAAAAAAAAAAAAAAAAAAATCAAATATATTAATAAGATTCATCAATTATAATCAGCTATACTACACTCCGCTTTAATTTCGAATCTCTAGCACATATAATTAAAATAACAAAGTAAAATATAATAATACTAACAAAATAAAATATAAAATATAAATAAAACAAAAAATATAAAAATCTTCAGGAAACGATTGTGTTAAACAAAATGAATTGACAAACATTATATACATTAAAACAGTAGTCACTCATTTTCTTCATTCAAAATTTAATACCTGGAATTGAAATATAAATGTTGAGCGTCAGTTTCGAATGACAGGAGGTAATGGAAAATTTGGGATTCAAATGAGGATAGAGAAGCAGATGGCGTATATGGGTAGGTAGAGAATTAAGGTAGTAGATCAGATAATGAAGGAATGATTACAAGTTCAGGAAGGTAAAGGTCAGAATGGTGCAATCTTGTTTCAAGAGAATGGACTGAGGATTTAAATTGAAAGAGACTGGATATAGGGAAGATGATGGGAGTTAATGTTTTGGTAAAGGTATGATCCTAGGAAGTATTTTCTTGGTGGGGGAAGGAGCCACTTTAACTCGCTGTATAATTGGGTAAAATGAGACCTTTTAGATGTACTGAAGACAAATCTTATAGAGATGTTCATGATTCGCTTCATTCTGTCCTCAAGCATAGCCAAAAGGCTATCGTATACCACACAGCCATAGTCAAAGTGAGGGAAAACTAGTGAAGACACTAGGAGCTTGTGAGTGGATAGTGGTAGTAGATGACAGGAGCGATGGAAAAATTTAAGGGTACATATTGTTCTGCGTGCAATATATGCCCATGTGTGCAATATGGGGTTTCCAGGAATGGCTTTGATCGATGGTCATACCTAGGGTTTTTAATGAGGAACTGAATGTGATATTGTGATCATTTAGGGAACGCGGTATCAGATCTGATGAGGGAATTGGAACCTATGACAATGGCTTGAGTTTTCATAGTACTAAGCTTGAAAGGGGGCGGGGTAGCGTGCTTTGCTTTGAACATGCGTTACCTTAGCAACAGATAACCAAACCTTGTGAAACCAAATAATTACAATTTAATTACTCGGGTGAGGCTTGAAACACTGAGAAGAGGATTTGTAGAGTGAGAGTTTGTGGAGGAGTTGTCATTTTGATTTGGAAGCGGAATTAGAGGAGAAGGCTCCGAGAAAGTAGTTAGATTTTTCTTGTCTTGTCGCCTGAGTCAGATTGCGGAGTACCCTGAATGCTCATCTGTCATCTGAATGCTCATCTGTCATCTGAATGCTCAATAGTCATCTGTCAGTCTTGTACGTCTAAAGCGTCCACGGGCAGCCTCTCGCCTCTTTTGTAAATCTTTTTTTTTTTTTTTCTATAAACTTCTTTTTTAAAATTAAAATACAGGCATTTTACAGTGCAAGTAAGTAGAAGTCACTATCCCACTAAGGCGAGCCTGTGTGTGAGAAAGGAGTTCACCTGCGGCAATGCAATAAAAGTACAATAAAAACAGTAACAGTACACAGTATGATACAATACTTAAATAATATAACACAATTTTCACAAAGAAAAAGTAACAAACTACACAGAAAAAAACAATATAATACCTAAGGAATATAAAAATACAATTATAAAGAAACATTACACAGTATGAAGCAGTAACTGACTAAGCTAAAAAGCTCTAAGGAATACATATACATATATACAAGATATAAAATTAAGGCATACAAATACAAAATTGAATTATTTAATACCTAATTAATACAAAAAACATTTATAAGAAACAGTAAAACAGTACACAGAAATGAACAGTAATTGACTAAACTAAAAGCAATTAAGAATACAAATTCATATATACAAGATATAAAATTAAGGCAAGTAAATGCAAGATCGAATTACATAATGAGCAATTATAAAGAAACATAACATAGTACACAGTAAGAAACAGTAATCAAATCAAAAGGCAATACAGAATACATATACTTATATACACGATAAATATTAGAATGAGTGATACAGGCTGGCATTGACGACATGTCTATAGCGATGAGTAATTTGGATTCAATAATTCAGCAATTTTTTCTTCTCAGAGATTTTGCCCATATTTTGACATTGTAGTAATAATTTGAGTACTTTAGAGGATTTGTGTGAGAAAATTTGGAGGAATATTGTTGTTAACAGTAGCAGTGGAATAACAAGTCTAGTGTGTGTCATCCATTTTGGTTTTGGCACAACTAAGCTTTAGTAATTTTTCAGTCTCGTCGAAAAACGGTGGTCAATCTTCCCGACCAGCTCATCCCGTCTAAAATACAGCTTCTTCATAATTGAGACCATGTATTATTTCTTTGCAGACATTACATTAAGGTCCGAGAATATATTAATTAATGGGGGCCCTTTATTGATGCCCAAAATTACCTTAATAATCTTTCTCTGCACAATCTCAAGCTGAATGAGATGTGCAGCAAAATAATTCCCCCAAATCAATATACAATATTGAATCAGCGACTGAATATATGCAAAGTAAATTAATCTTAATTTATTGATTGATAAAATACATCTTAACTTATGGAATAAATACAAATATTTCCTTAGCTGAGCAGTGACATTAGATATATGCGCATTCCATCTTAATCGGTAATCAAGAACAATTCCAAGATATCCAACTTGATGAAATTTCTGAATAACAGGGCAATTACAAGGAGAGCTCCAAGCACTTCGAACGTGGATTTTTGGCTCACACTTTGGGTCATTATGATATATAGAAATGGGGATTAAGGATTAGTTGTTTTTTTGGATTTATTGTAAGTATATCACTATGGAACCAGTTAAAAATCGATTGCAAATGAGAATTCGCCAGCTCATATACTTCAGTCCAAGATGTTCCTCTATACAACATAGCTGTATCGTCAGCGAAGAGAATTATTCTACCAAAGGTTGGCTCCAAAGAACAAACATCATTAATGTACAATAAAAATAGCAATGGTCCCAATGTACTTCCCTGAATAATGCCATAATCAATGGGCAATACCCCACTGTTCTTTCCTTCAACTGAGACCTACTGCATTCTGTTCTGTAAGTAGCTATTAAACCATTCCATTACCTTTCCACTTATGCCTAATTTCCTAATTTTTTCTAGCAATATTGTTCTGTCTATGCTGTCAAATGCTTTCGCCAAATCCAAAAAGACTCCCAAGACATGATCCCCACAATCCAGAGCACTGCAAATATAAGAGGTTAAGCCCAATAAAGCATCCTCCGTTCCCTTGCCTCGGCTAAAGCCATACTGTTTGGTAATAATTAAGCTGTTTGTAAACAAAAAATTGGCTAGCTCTTGATTTACTAACTTTTATAATAACTTAGACAACACATTTATCATTGGTTTGGGACGGTAATTACCAAACTCATTTTTTTGTCCACTTTTGTTAATCGGGACTACTTTAGCGGTTTTAAAATGTTTTGGAAAAGTCCCATTACTAAGACTTAAATTAATTATATGAGTGAGCGGTCCAGCAATATGATCTATGTTTTGTTTTAATATTTCTGCACTGATATTATCCGGACCAGGTGCTGAACGACCCCTTAGCTCACCAACTTTAAGTCTAATATCTGCTTCGTAAATTCCCTAAACACACACCACCTTTCTGGTAACGAACCATAAACAGAACAGTCCACTCGAGTTGGATTTCCGAATTTTCCAGCAGGGGTTTGACTAACATTCGCAAAATACTCATTGAATTTATCAAGCAATTTATTTTCATATCCCGGATTATCTGTAAAGTCGGATAGGGAAACTGATTTTTTTGTTGGTCTACTCGATAGTTGATTGACAACTTGCCAACATTTTACGGGAGAATGTGCAGTTTCCGTAATTATTTTGCTGTGATAATTTTCTCTAGCTTTCCTAATGATACTTTTTAAGTTATTCCTATACTTTGTATAAAACTCTTTTAGCTTGCTGTTGAATGGTTGTTTTTTTTTAATGTTTTATTTAGCTTATCTCTTTTCAGCATACATGCCACAAGACCAGGAGTAATCCAAGTTTTTAATGGTGTGAATTTAGATCTTGTTTTGCACTGGTATTCAGTCGCTGATTGCAAAGCAGCCTGAAGAACCGAGTAGAACTTCGCTACTTCAATATCTACATCCCTGGTTACATACACTTTCTCCCATTTTCCCGAATTTAAAATAAATTTTAATTTTTTATGATTAATTTTACACATCATCGGGGTCTTTCTTTGTTTCATTGCTACGTTGATGTCAATATTACAAAAAATTGGGTAATGATCTGTTATGGATGATTGAAGACCACCCGATTCACAAGGTAAATTTTTCCCCTTGACAAACATATGATCAATACATGATCCTGACGTGGTTGACGGTATTGTAATAGTATTAATATAAGAATTATAGATGTAAACTACTGGTACTAAGTCCTGGACCTAATTCATCTTTTGAAACAACTTCGCGAAGATGTTGAAGCAAAGAATATCGTATTCTTCGATGGCTAAATCGAACTACAATAGGTTGTACAGATTGTGGATTCTTTGAAGGCAAACGGTGTGCTACACTTATACGAGTATAATCTACAGATTCCCGCAACCCAATCACTTCCGACACTCTCCTCAAGACATCATAAACGTCTTCACCCCGTGTTACCGGAATTCCTCTCACAATTATGTTTTCCCTTCTAGAATATTTATTCTTTTCCTCGGTTACATTTTCGAGCTCTCGAACCTTTGTTTGTAGATTAAGTATGTCATTCTGTGCTTCATTTAAGGCAGTAACTATTCACTTTTTCCTCCATTATAGAATATTATTTCCCATATCATCAATTGAAGATTTTAAAGCAGATATTTCATTCTTTATATCCCTTATGTCCCCTCCTTGACTGGCATGACATACTCATCAAGTAGAGACCAAAGGATAGAAATAAGCCCGGGATCTAGCAGACCTACTCTCACAGAATCCACCTCCAATCTGGCTCTTCTTACCAGTCTTAAAGAGATGCACCTCCATGTATTTTTAGTCGAGTGTGTCATCTTGCGAAAATTCTGCTCCCGTAGACCTTGACATGCAAAATGGAACGTAATTTTGCACTCATCGCAAATGACCGCTTCATCACCGGGCACCACATTTCCACAATCCACAGCCATTACAATAGAGAAAACACCCCTCAAAGCTCACTGATGTTGCTCTCCCGAAAGCTGGCAATGTTTCCAAGACTGAATTCAACTGAAATCCTTTTGAAAAGATAAAAAAACTGAGAGACGAAGCGAAGAGCGACTGTTATCATCCAGCGCATGCGCAGACACTGAACAGAACTTATTTCTAGAATCTTCCAAGGAGCGGGGCGGCGACGGAAGGTTAAGGTTTTGAGTGGAGCATGTTAATGGAGGATGCTGAAGAGATAGGAGGCGAGAATATCAACCATTGAATCAATTCAGGGATTCTATGTCGGGTAAAATATTTTTCTCGGGTGAGGTCATTTAGGTTTCGGAAAGATAAGGTTTTGGGAAGGAACGCTCAAGTTCGGGAGTTGTATTGAAATTTGGATGAGGTCGTGAGATAATAGGAATGGAACAAGCAGTTGGGAAGCGGAGCCTTAACCAACAGAAAATAACTAAGCAGAAAAAATGCATTTAGAAATTCTAAAAATATCCTAAAAGTTACAAACTTACCCGATAACTTTTATTTCATTCAGTTCTTCTCTTGCGCTGGATGGTAACAGTCACACCTCACTTCGTCTCTCAGTTTTTTTCTCCTTTTCAAAAGGATTTCAATTAAATTCAGTCTTAGAAACATTACCTGCTTTTGGGAAAGCGACATCAGTGAACTTTGGGTTTTACCTCGTTTGCAATGGCGGTGGATTGTGGAAATTGAGGAAGTGTGGTGCCCGGGAATTATGCGATAATTTGTGGTGAGTACGAAATGGCGTTCCATATTGCATGTCAAAGTCTGCGGGGGCTGAATTTTCGCAGGATGACACAGTCGACTAAAAATACATTAAAGTATGTCTCCTGTAACACTGGCAAGAAGAGCCAGATTGAATGTGGATTTTGTGGGGTGAAGACGTATATGATGTCTTGAGGAGAGTGTCAGAAGTCAGTGGGCTGTCAGAATCTGTGGGTGAAATAAGTGTAGCACACCGTTTGCCTTCGAAGAATCCACAATCAGTACAACCTATTGTAGTTTTATTTAGCCGTCGAAGATTCTTGGTTCAACATTTCCGAGAAGTTGCTTCAAAAGATGAATCAGTTCCAGGACCTATTGCCAGTAGTCCAAATCCACCCCTGGGAAGCGGAAGAGCTCGTCGGAGACCATCTAATACCTGCAACCATTCAGCTTCTGGAGTCAGTGAGGAAGGAAGCTTCGCCTTGTGGGTATCGCTTCGTTTGGACATCAAGGGGCAACGTTTGTGTGAGGAAGGAAGAAAAATCTATATTTATTATTATTGAATCTTTTTCCGATATTGATAAATTGAGGGTGTAGTTTAGTTTGCGAATATTTATAAGTAATATTAATGTATTTTATAGTATTAATTTCATCTTATTTTGTGAATATTTTAAGTAATGTTTGAAGTGTCATATTCGTTCAATAATCCAGAAGTTAAATTTTAAAAGTTATCCTGATTTAAAATGTACTAAAGGACTAAATATAATACGCACTACTATAAGAAGCTATAGAGCAAATTTTGGATACTGTTAGATGCATTAGGTAATCTTTCAATGTCATTGTAATGACTGAGTCTGGTGTTGACGCTAACATGTTAATCTCTATAGTGTATGGATAAAATTGCTACAGGTTATTATCAATAGGTCTGATGGGGTACTTGTTTTTGTTCCAAAACGATCTGGGATTAGTGAGGGAACTAGACACTTCCATCGATGGGGCCACTACAGTTCACCTCACTCTACAATTAAAAAACATTCCGGAAATTTATTCTCAGCTTGCGATATATCGTAGTCCGCCTAGGTCTGAGGTACAGTTTGTTCATTTATTGTCCATTTTCGTTTAAAACTGTAGCAACCACTATTATTCAATTATGATTGGAGACATGAATCTTAATATATTGCCTAATACAGAGTCTACAGCTACTCAAAATATGTATCTTAATATGTTAGGAGAGGGTGGATACAATTCTTATATTCTTACTATTACAAGGCCGTCACCCAGGTCAAGATCATATATTTGTCAAAGGGAACATTTTACCTTGCGAATCGGGTGGTATTCAATCGTCCATAACAGATCATTACCTAATTTGTTTCTTCTAATATTGGCATCAACATACCAATTAAACAAAGGAAGGCCCCAAAGATGTGTAAAATTGATCATGAAAAGTTAAAACTTATTTCAAGTTCGATGGCCGCTACTGAACTTACGTATCGCCCTCTCAATATTACCTTGCCATCTCGGAGTTACTGAACTATCAGGCTTCAAACTTTGTGATTGGTGAATTGTTAACCCACTGAACACTTAATAATCGTAAATACTGAGGTTAGTGCACTTATTTCTCTTAAGTACATTATAGACTGGCAGTAGCCTGGAGTGGGGGAAGAGGCAGTGGAAGATTCGTACGGGCTAGTAATCCTTTGCGTATTTACAGGCTCCTGTCATCTACGAGTCATATTAAAAACATTTCGTATATATATTTTAGTTGTTTTTTTCTGATTTTGTCTCAAGACCTTTTTTTGTCTACAATAAGTCTTCTTTTTTTTATTCATCTATTTAGTTTTTGTTACTACAATCTGTCTGTTTTGATCATGTATATGTATTTAGTATTGTAAATAGTTTTAGTAGTTAAATTTTTCTCAAGAATTTTTTTTTCTACAATAATACTTCTCTTTTTTTATTTATCTATTTAGTTGTTTTTATTTCAATATATCTGTTTTGATCATTATTCTATATACGAGTATGTATATATATTACTGTAAGTAGTTTTAGTAGTTCGATTTTTCTTTTAGATATATATTATTTTCTTTTTAAATCCATATTTTTTCTAATTTGAAATTATGGATCTTGATAATACATCTGACGACTCGGCAGATGAAACGCCCTTCTCTGAAATCAGCGAGTCTGACTCCCAATATTTAAAGCCGCGTCAAAAACGTCAAAGAGCCTCTAATCCTAGACCAGGTGATTCCCCGAATAAAAAAAAGAATAAAGCGGCCAAAAGTAAGCAGATATCGAACCAAATAATATCCCCACCAAAAAAACGCAGTACTACTGCAGCTATTAAAAACGATCATACAGCGCCGCCTGCCTTAACAGCACCGACTCCGTCTTCATCGACAGCACCTTCTACCACCGTTTCGGCATCATCTACTTTTACCTGCAATAATCCTGTTGCAGCGAACAACTCTAACGTGACCCTTGAGCATCAAGGGTTTTCTGATCCAGATCCACCTCCAATATTCGTTAGTGATATCAGTAATTTCATCTTGTTCGGTCAAAAAATCGCCAATTTGATAGGGTAGCCAAACTTTAGATGCTATTCCAGACTGCATGATATCAAGATCAATACTCACTCTAAAGATAGCTATAAAAAACTAGTAAACTATCTAAATTCTAAGAAATACGACTTCCACTGCTACCAGTTGAGGCAAGAAAAAGCATATAGGGTTGTCTTAAAGGGACTTCACTCATCAATTCCAACTGACGCAATTAAAACTGGCCTAGAAGAGATAGGCCACACCGTGAGATACGTTTCATGCGTCATACCCCCTCTGAAAAATACCCTCTTCCACTTTTTTTTGTTGATTTAGGGCCAGCGCAAAATAATCCAGACATTTTTCAGGTCACAAGACTGCTATATTCCACTATCTGCTTTGAACAGCCAAGGCGAAAAACAATAATAGTACAATGTACAAAATGTCAAAACTTTGGGCACTCTAAGTCCTATTGTTTTCATCAGGCCCGGTGTGTAAAATGCGCTGGCCACACTCCTCTGTCACCTGTAATAAGTCACGAAATGGACCGGCAAAATGTGCTTTTTATGCTGAAGCACATCCGGCAAGCTACAGAGGTTGTGAAGTTTATATGAATCTTCTGAAGTAAAAAATACACCATGGACCTTTGAAAAGCGTAGAACAGAAGAGACACACACAGGTTTCTGTGGACGAATCGGCGAACTTCTTAGAACTCCAGCAAACTCAACCTTACAACACTCAACAGCCTACCACCTCAGCAAAGAAGGTTCAAACCCCTCAACCCACGAAGAAACCGTTCTCCGAGATCATCTCGAAGAAGCAACAGACGACAAACGCCTCCAAAGCCCCAATTCAAATCCCAGACCTCCCTACCTCAGCCTGAAGATGCGCAACAATCGACTCCCTCCCATCATCTAAACTTACGGGTCAAGTTACCACCAAAGAAACCACACCAAGTCCCATCCCATCCTACGATACAGTCAAAACCAAATCCGCCTCCCTTATTATCTCAGAATGAACTTCCTCGTACCCCTCGAAGGGTACATCCCACAATCACCACTTCGACTCCTCAAGCCTCTGATACAAATCCATATCCTGGTCCAAATGTACCTAACATTTATTCCATTTTAAGTTCCTTCCTTCTAGACCTTCAAGATACCATCAGGTCCCTCATTTCCCTTCTCACTAGACTCCTAAATGAAATCCCGTTAAATCACCCACGATGAGCGTAAAGCCTTCGATATCGTTTTGTGGAATGCTAATGGACTACATAACCACCGTGACGAACTAGACATATGTTTACATGACAATCACATTGATATTGCACTACTCACGGAAACTCACTTCACACAACGTTCACAAATCTACATACGTGACTAAATTACTTAAAGATCAGACCACCCTGCCCATGCGGGTTCTTGTATCCTTATTCATAAATCTGGACTTAAGAATCCCACTAAAGATTAAACTAGATATTGACAGAGCAGTAGAACAACGTACTGACTCAATCAGTAGTATACGCAATAACACTACAAACACAAATACCACTAACACTCTACAAACTAACCTGCCACAGCTCATTCGAATCTTATTAAGGGATAAACACAGAGCAAGATCGAAGTGGCTTACGACTAGATACCCAGCAGACAAGACTAACTATACCATTCTGACTAACAAACTTAAAGCAGAAATCAGGAAATTCAAAACTTACTGAATACGACAGAAAATCTCACTACTACTGATAAATCACTATGGACTACTGCTTCGTTTCAAAAATTGTTATCATCCTCTCCTCAATGAATCTCAATCCTGGACCAGATCTGATGAAGAGAAATCCCAAATATTTGCTCAACACTTCTTCAAAATTTACAATCCGCATCCTGAATCCTTAATCAGCATCACCTTGAATGGTTGAAGCAGAACTGTATATTCCACTGCAGCTGGCCCTTCCTCCTAAAGCATTTAATCCATCAGAGATTTCAAACATAATCCGCAGGTTACCTTCCCACAAAGCTCCTGGACACGATCTAGTCACTCCCAATATCCTAAAACTACTTCCAAATAAACCCATCCTATTCCTTACCTATATTTATAATACCATACTCCGGACCACATATTTTCCCAAACCCTGGAAGTTACCTATTGTTAAAATGGTCCCTAAACCTAAATAGCCGCTGGAGCTGCCATCCTCTTACCGTCCTATATCTCTTCCGCCCATTATGGACAAAATCCTGGAAAGACTAAATAATCCTTATACGACTATATCCTATCCTAGAGACTTATCACATAATCCCAGACCACCAGTTTGGATTTCGCTCATCCCACTCCACCATCCAACAATGCCATCGTGTGGTGGATGTTGTCTCATCAGCACTGGAGCGCGGATTGTACTGCACGGGAGCCTGTCTCGACGTAGAACAGGCCTTTGACTGAGTTTGGCATCCAGGACTGCTTTACAAGTTCTGTGAATTCCTCCCTCCTACATACTACCTCATTATCCAGTCCTACCTCACTAAAAGATCCTTCAATACAAACCACAATAGTTCCTATTCATCCCTATTTACTCAGTATGCTGGAGTTTCTCAAGGCAGTATCCTAGGATCCATTCTTTACACAGTCTATACAGCTGATATCCCAACCCATCCTAACACCTTCTTTTCTGGCTATGCTGATGACACTTGTGTGTTATCAGTCGATAATGATCCTACTATTGCCTCTCAAACTCTTCAATCCCACATCAGAGACCTTGAGGTATGGTGTCAGAATTGGAAAATGAAAACCAATTCTAACAAATCCAATCAAATTACCTTTACCCTTCGTCGTAAGCCTATGACATCCTGCCCTCCATTGTCCTTTAATAATATTACGCTTGTCACGGTTGAAGAGATTCGCTATATAGGATTCCTACTTGACACACGTCTAACTTGGAATCCGCACACAAGACTGAAACGACAAGAAACTGCCCGCCGCTTTCGCTTACTTTAACACTTACTGGACAGACGCTTTAACCTTCCACTTAACTACAAAAGGCTTATCTGTATCAGCATCATAAGGCCTATCTGGACATACGGAGTTGAGCTTTGGGGCTCTACTAAACCATCAAATTCTTCCCGTATTCAATCCTTACAATCCAAAATCCTTCGAAAATCCTCAATGCTTCTTACTTTGTCACTAACAAACTCATCCATAAAGACCTTAATGTTCCATATGTTGCTGAATTGGCCTGTACCAGGTATCAGTCCTTCCATGACAAACTTAACTTCCACTTTAACCCACTAGTCTCCATCCTTGCTCCCTCTCCCATTGCTGACAATCCTCCGAGGCGCCTGAAAAGAAGATGACCTTCTAGTGCTGCCAATGGGCATATTCTCATCATGTCTTTCATGTATATTATCTATCTATCTATCTATCTATCTGTTTATCTATCTATCTATCTATATATATAGTTTGATCAGTTCTCGACTGTTGATAATTTAAGTTTGTGTTGTTCTCAGGTTTCAGTCAATGAATAAACAATTTTATCTATGCGACGTTTCGAGAATTTATTGTTCTCATAATCATGGCTTAACAGTGGAAAAACAAAATATTCATAATAATAATATTAATGTTCTGTATTTTTGTTTTTCCACTGTTAAGGCATGATAATGAGAACAATAAATTCTCGAAACGTCGCATAGATAAAATTGTTTATTCATTGACTGAAACCTGAGAACAACACAAACTTATATATAAGTATAATATATATAATATTATATATATAATATATATATATATATATATATATATATATTATCCGCTAACTTACTTGATGTATTAACTAATGCAGTCGTAAATTTCAATAAATAAATAAATAAAAATTCAAAGTTCGGAAAAATGGGAGTGTATTGTAAGTCAAAGAGTATCCAAAAAGGGATGTACATATATTGCAGTGGTGGAATTCTGCTGAATTTCTTCAGGCTGCTTTGCAATCTGCCGCTGAATACCAGTACAAAACAAGGTCTAAATTTACACCATTAAAAACTTGGATTACCCCTGGTCTTGTGGCATAGATGCGGCAAAGACAAAAGCTAAATTAAACATTAAAAAAGCAACCATTCAACAGCAAACTAAAAGAATATTGGACAAAGAATGGTAATAATTTAAAAAAGTATTTTTAGGAAAGCTAGTGATAGTTGAGGCGTTGATTTCCAAAAGGAACTATATCCACTTTATACAAACAATTCTACAGGAAACGCGAAAATCTGTCATTTTTTTATTATTGGACAAATTTGCTTGATTATTTTTTTATCAAAATCTAAAGTTGATTTTTTACTGTTTTATCAACTTATTTTTCCAAAGTCTTTCCAAAGCATTTTTTCCATCATTTCTTCTTCTTCTTCTTCTTCTTCATCTTTCCTCTCTACCGCACAGCAGTGTGAGGGGGTCGCTTGTAGAGGCTGATCCAGGCATTCCTATTCTGCGCCATTTCCCCTGCTGATCTCCAATCTATATCCCTTTTTCGGCAGGCCTTCATGATCCCATCCTCCCAAGTCTTCCTAGGTCTTCCTCTTGGTCTCCTTCCCTCTACTTTCAGCTCATATGTTGCTTTTGCCGCGCGATCCTCCGACATTCTTGAGACATGGCCGTACCATCTTAGCTGAATTTCTTCAACAATATCCTCGGCCGGTCTGACATCAAGGTTGGATCTTATTATGGTATTTCTTATTTTATCTCTCCTCGTCTTACCCTCAACTTTCCTCAAGTAGCGCATCTCCATAGCCTGGAGTTGGCTTTTATGTTTAGTGGTGAGGGCCCAGGATTCGCTGGCATACGTCAATATAGGTAAGAAGGTTGTTTTGTAAACTACCATTTTTGTATGTTTGGAGACCTCTCTTTTGCCTATAAAGCCCTTCTTAAGAGATAGGAAACACCTTCCGGCAGACTTTATTCTTTCCTTTATGTCTTCGTCCACCCAGCCCTGCTCATTTAGATGTGCGCCCAGATACTTGAAGCTCTTTACGTGCTCAATCTTTTCTGCCCCTAGCCTGATGACTCGTCCAATTCGGTTCTCTCTCCTTCCTATCCTCATTATTTTCGTTTTACGGGCATTTATTTCCATGTTTATGGGGTTAAGAGCTTCCTGGAGGACGCGAAGATTGAAATGGAGATCTCTTCCATTATTGGCTAATACGACGATGTCATCAGCATATGCGAGCATAGTGAGGTGGGTAGGCGATAGATTCAAGTTTCCTAACCAGTAGGGTCTCATTCTCGACTTGGCCTTCTTTAGAGCTCCATCCAGGACCATTATGAACAGCAGTGGACTGAGACTGCAACCTTGTCTGATGCCTTGAGATATCTTAAATTCTTTTGACAAGTGGTTGCATGTTCTGATGATACCTCTCTGGTTCATATAAAGCGCTGATATGGCCATTTCTAATCCTTCATTTACTCTCCTTTCATTGAGCTCCCTTACGATGTCTTGTTTCCTGACCCGATCAAATGCTTTGGCCAGATCAACAAAGCATGCCAGAACACTTTTATCCTTTTCTATTACTTTTTCAGTGATCTGCCGCATAGTGAATATAAGATCTTGGGTACTTCTGTTTGGCCTGAATCCATATTGTTCTTCTCCAAGGTTTTTCTCAATTTGTCTCCTTAGCCTTCTCTCAAGGATTGTGGAATAGACCTTACTCGGGACGCTTAGAAGTGAGATGCCTCTGTGGTTTTTACATTCTCTTTGGTCACCACTTTTATATATAGGAAGAATGATGGACACTTCCCAATCTTTAGGAATCTTCTTTTCTTTCCATACTAGATTAAGGAGATGCTGGAATATTTCTTCACCTTTTGTTCCCATGTGCTTAATCATTTCCGGAGTTATTTCATCTATACCAGCTGCTTTCCCCAGTTTTAGCCGTTCTAGTGCTTCGGTTATCTCGTCTTCAGCTATATAATCCTCTTCCATGTAACTCACTTCCTGAGCTACATCCGAGTTATCTGTTGATAATCCGCTGCAGTCAAATAGGTCTGTGAAGTATTCCACCCATCTTTCCATGATTTCCTTGGATTCGGTCAGTACTTCTCCATTTTTACTCTTGACATGCTTGAGCACGGGCCGTTTCTCTTTGCGCATATTCTTGAGTGTTCTGTAAAACAGCTTCTGATTTTCTTTATAATTTGCTTCCAATTTTTCTCCAAAGTCATCCCAAGCTTTTCTCTTTTGTTGCCTGACCATTTCCTTTACTCTTTTCCTCTGTTCTTTGTACTCGGCGTAGTGAGTCATAGATTTTGTTTGGAGGTAATGCTTCCAAAGAACTTTTTTTCTTTTGGTTTCATTTCTTATCTCCTCGTTCCACCATACCGTTCTTTTGCTTCTCTGATTGGAGATTGTTTTTCCACATACTCTCTCAGCAGCATCTCTGAGAATTCCCTTGAATGAGTTCCAACTCACCTCTATGTTATTAGAGTCCCAGGGGTAGTCTCTGCTTTGAGCTTTTTCCTCAATCGCTGTTACGTAGGCCTGTCTTATTTCTTCTGAATTAAGTTTATAGCTATTGATCTTGTATGATCGCCTAGTTTTATCTTTTCCGGTTGTCCCAACCTCTCTACCAATAATCATATCCATCTTCAAGAGAAAATGGTCAGATCCTATCTCATAACCCCTTTTGACCCTGACATCCAGTGTTAGTTTTATTGTCTCTCTTGGGATCAGGAAATAATCTATAATAGATTTTTCGTCTCGGGTAGGCTCCACTCTTGTATATTGGTGGATTTTCTTATGAGGGAATATACTGTTGGCGACCACTAATCCATTCGATAAGCATAAGTTTAATATTCGTTCGCCATTGTCATTTATAAGTTCCTCACCATACCTACCAAGGGCTCCATGCCACCTAATATGGTCTTTGCCTACTCTCCCGTTGAGATCTCCCATGATAATAGGGGTATCCTTGCAGTCATCTAGGGTTCGTTGCAACTCTTCGAAGAATATATCTTTATCTGGCTTTCGCGTGTTTTAATTTGGGCCATAAATAATATGTAATGTGAATATGTTGGCTCCTAATTTTAGTTTCAAGACAAGAATTCGGTCACTGATCGCTTTCCAGTCAATAACGTGGGGGCTCAAGTCAGCGTGGAAAATACAGCCTACTCCACTTCTGGCATGTTCTTGGTGGTTCACTCCAGAGTAAATATGGACATAGTCTCCTATCCTTTCCTCACCTCTACCCTTTCTTTTTGTTTCTGTTAGGCCTAGTATGTGGACGTTTGCCTTCTTTATTTCATCTATCAGTTCCTCTTCCTTTCCTTTAATTCCTTTCACATTCCATGTACCTATTGATATAATCCTTTTGCCGCGCGGGTTTTACTAAAGAAATACTGATCGGCTCTACTACTTTTGTTTTGTTTCATTGATGTTTTCTCGGACAGACAGGCTATGAACCTGCCATATCCAAAGCCTGATAGAGGGGCTGCCTCCTCAAAGCTGCCAGGCCAGCTCTCCAGCTGCTTCACGGCTTCGATGTTAACCAGCCACTATTTACCTGAGACGGTGCTAATCACATTACACCCATTCAGGCTGCAGCGGGACTCCCTCCTCCTTTTTCAACCGGGCTTGGGACCGGCTTTGGCGGACTTTAGAGTTTTCCATCATTTTTAATAATATAATATAGATACAGTATTTTTTGGAATGGAATGGGGATATGGTACTTTTTAGAAAGAATTAAAAGGGATATAGTACTTTTTGGAAGAATATAAGGCGCGATAAGTTAGCAAGAATAAACTCCCACATTCAACATAACGATAACTCAAGGTTTTTATATATAAATATAGAGGTTGGCGCGGTTTGGTCTGCAAACCCGCACAACGTATTTTTTGACGACACTGGTCCTTGTTACATCATTTTTATAGATGTGTTACTAGTCCTTTGAATTGAAAAATAAATAAACAAATAAAAACTAGTCACATTTTTTGGGACAAACATGAAGATTAATACAAAAAAAGGACTGGGTTCATCAAAATGCATGATGTAAATAAAAACTGTTTATTCGTAATCGAAAATTTTTTATAACAAATGTATTGGCCGAAATCAGAATGTACAAATAAATAATTAATTCAATTGATTATTTATTTATATTTACTTCTGTAATTCAGATGCAAATCAACAATACATAATATTTTTTATTTTATACATTATATTAGGATATTTTATATGTTTCTTCCACCTTTTTTCTAATGCATAATCAATGGACAATGTTGCTTGAGATTGATTTACAGTAATATAAATGAAGCCATCAACTTTTATCTCTCAGAAAGCCTCGTTATGACCTCTTTCCAAAATTGTTGAGATTTACTTCCAAAATATTCGACGATGAATAACTTATAGGACACTAATATTCAAAATTATTTTAGAGTTAAATATAATAATAATAATTACTAGATGTTTCGCATTTTACTTCAGATTTGACTCCAAGAACAAACGGTTTCGAAAAAAATAAATAATAATCTCCAAATAAATTTCATTTTATTTCGCAGTTTATGTAGTGAATATTGGAATATATTTAATGTTTACATATAATAGGGCATGATATACAAATTATGTACTTATTCATGCCAGCAATATAATCTAAAATATATAAATAAAACAAAAACATAAAGGAGGTGGGTGTATACATCTGTAAGAGACTATGAAAATTAATATCTGAACCGTATCTTTATTTTTCATTCATACGTTTTTTATACAGTTTAATTTATTCAAGAAGTTTTTTATCAAATATAAACATTTTCTATATTCCAACTACAACCTTACCTGTGAAATGTTCTACTTGATAATTTATTATTCTTTTTACAAATCGCAACCGCGCAAAGTTTTACAGACATTGAATTAACACTGTCAAAGAACACCACAAAAACAATTAAATAACTCAGAAAAACATATTCTAAACACCTCAAAGAGCACGGCCATAAACAACAATAAAGGACCAAGGACCAGTGACGTCATCAGGATCAACCGCGATATCGTCTCTTTTGGAACTAGCCCACCTCTCTATATGTAAATACCTCGGAAATATAGTACCTTTTTTAAGGAAATGATAGGTAAGGTTATCTGTTAACAGAGGATATAGGTTTGGAAGGAAATATTTTTAGTACCTTTTGAAATGAAATGAAATGTGGATTTAGTACCTTTTAAGATGTACTGCAATTTTCAAATACGTATTTAAAGGTTTTTCAGATAAAATCTGATGACGGATTTAGATAAAACTAAGCCATTAGAATACAAATATCCATCAAATAGACAGTTTTATATCCAAGTTGGCACATCTACCTCCGATAAACTGTCTATCTCAGCGAGTCTTCCCGAAGGCTCTTGCTTATCTCCAGTACTGTTTAATTTGTTCATTTCCGACCTACCGACCCACTTCTCTGTGATGAGGTCCTTGCACGCCGATGACACAGGATTCTATACTTCATCATATCGCATGGATACAATAGTAAACCGTCTTCAACAATACTTTAAACAATTAACAAATATTGCATAAAATGGGAATTGAAAATTAATCTCACAAAATCTGAAGCAATTCTTTTCACTAAACGTCGCCCACACAAATAAACCACCAAATCTAGATAAATTTAGCTCCCACCCCATGGTCAAAATCCATACAGTACTTAGGCCTAACATTAGACAAATCTCTTATTTAAACAGATCATATCAATAGAAAAATCGATAAAGCCAAAAAATTAATATATATAATGTTCCCATACTTCAATAAAAATTCCATTTGAGCCTTCATAACAAATTAATAATATACGAATCAGTTATCCGTCCGTTAATTACATACGCCTCGCCAGTCTGGAGCTTAACCTGCTTGATTATCAATTATAATTATCAAAAACTTGAAAGAATTCAAAATCTATCAATGCGGATAATTAACAATTACCCCCGCGACACTAAAATATCAGCTATGCTCCAGGACTTGCAGCTTCCTACATTTAAACAATTTATCCACACTTAAACAGCTTCTTACTTCAGTAAAACACCAGTCTCCAGAAATCCATTAATAAAGGAAATCGGTAATTATAATAAAAATTCGCTGAAACGCTACACTCATAACAGAACTAAGCATGTGTTGTTGACTTAAGCTAGTTTGTTTTAATTTCTGGCTTTCATATTTTCAAAATTTTATCCGTTTTTATTTGTAGATTTTTTGTATAATTTTTCCTACAACCATATATAATATAAATTTAATTTTACCACATATTTAGTGATTTAGGCTAATAGATTATAATAACCAAATGATAAAAACATTTCGCTGATTGTAAGGATGTCTCATCCGCAATCATCTGTAAATATTTTATCAATTTGTAAATATGTAAATAAAGTTATTTTCTCCACCTTCTCAAAATATCTATTAAGAAAAAAATGTCTTTTAGTACCTTTTGGAAATCAGCCTCTCAATTATCACTGCGAAATTATTATGGAAACTGCTCATTCTTCTGTAAAATTTTGGCAAGTTATCAATCAACTATCGGGTAGACCAACAAAAAAAACCTTTTTTCCTATGCGACTTGGATTCCAATCCGATTCCTGGTCCGGATAATATCAGTGCAGAAATATTAAAACAAAATATAGATCATATTCCTGGACCTCTCAATCATATAATTAATTTAAGTCTTAGCAATGGGAAGGAATACAAAAGTGGAAAAAAAATGAGTTTGGTAATTACCGTCCCACACTAATGATAAATGTGTTGTCTAAATTATTATAAAAGTTAGTAAATCAAGAGCTAGCCAATTTTTTGTTTACAAACAGCTTAATTATTACCAAACAGTATGGCTTTAGCCGAGGCAAGGGAACGGAGGATGCTATATTGGATTTAACTTTTTATATTTGCAGTGTTCTGGATTCTGGGGACCGTGTTTTAGGACATATTGTTTGTTTTTGGATTTGTCGAAAGCTTTTGAAAGCATAGACATGACTAACTATATTGTTAGAGAAAAATTAGTAAATTAAGCAAAAGTGGAAAGGTTCTGTAATGGTTCAATGACTACTTACAGAACTGAATGCAGTATGTCTCAGCTGAAGGCAAAAACAGTGGGGCAATGCCCTTTGATTTTGGCGTTATTCAGAGAAGCACATTGGGGCCATTGCTATTTTCGTAGTACTTTAATGATGTGTGTTCTTTGGAGCCAGACTTTGGTAGAATAATACTCTTCGCTGACGATACAGCTATCTTCTTCAGAGGAAAATCTTGGACTGAAGTTTATGAGCTGGCAAATTTTCATTTCCGATCGATTGCTAACTGGTTTCTTAGTAATGTACTTACAATCAATCTGGAGAAAACTAAATCAATCCCCTTTTCTATATATCATGATGACCCAAAATGTGAGTTGAAAATCTACATCCGAGGTTCTTGCAGCCCTCCTTGTTGTAATTGCCCTGTTGTTGAGAAAGTTCATCAATTGAATTTTTGTTGAGAAAGAACAAATTGCTGATTATTGAATTCGAATTACTTATCGGTATAGACATGTCCTCACTGCAAGCCAGCGTCACTCATTCTGATGTTCTTGCTTATTTTGAATGGTATGTTACTTTCACTAATTTTTCTTTATAGTTTTTTTTTTTTTTTTTTTTTTTTTTGTATTATTTGGGTATTATATAATTCACTTTTATATTTACGTGCATTTTTTTTTTTATATCCAGCATATATGTATATGCATTCCTTATTGATTTTGCTTTAGTCAATTACTGTTTCTTTATAATTTAAACGTATGAGTAGAAAACTTTCCCTGGCAGTGCCTGGATCCAGTAAAATCTTTATAAAGTAGCCAATAATTAAAAACTGCCGGCTTGCGAAATTGCAGAAGACATCGGATCATGATTTGGTATTGCTGTTATCCCCAAAACCGTGAAGGTGAAGAATCGGTGGCATGAAGCAGATAAAGATAGAGTGGCAAGAAAAAAAAGCCTTTATAAATAAAACAAATCGGAAAAACTATTGCAGTATCCCGATATTGTTTACATATGCGGTTTTGAATTTTTTTTCCGACGATATATATTTTTTAGAAAATATCATCGAAAAACAATACATTATGCTAAAAACTAACAGGATTACATGCTATCGGTTGGACAAACTGCAACCGTTTTTCCGATTTTTTTCATTAATAATTTTTTTTTCTTGCCTCTCTACCTTTATCTCCTGTTTTATGCAACCGATTCCTCTCAGTTTTGGGGGTGATTATGACAATAGACAACATGATGTCATATCTTCTGCTTTTTCACAAGCCTTCAGTTTTGAATTTTCCGCAACTTGTTGAAAGATTTTACGGGATTCACGCAGTCAGTAAAGTTGTGCGGTTAGAAAACCTTTGTTTTATTATCAACAAAGCCACTTTAAAATTTTTAATTATATATTGCATGGTCTTGACTGTTGATAATTTAAGTTTTCTACTGTTCTTAGGTTTCAGTCAATAAATAAACAATTTTATTGTTTATTTATTGACTGAAAACTTTATATATATATATATATATATATATATATATATATATTATATATATATATATATATATATATATATATATATATATATATAGCACAGCAGTGAGGTTGATCGAGGCATTCCTATTCTGCGCTATTTCTCTTGTTGATCTCCTGTCTATATCACTTTTTTGCAGGCCATTTGATTCCTTCCTCCCACGTTTTCCTAGGTCTTCCTCTTGGTATCCTTCGGTCCATTACCATCCCAAACGCGATCCTCCGACATTCTTGAGACATAGCCAAACCATCTTAGCTATATTATAAATATATATATATATATATATATATATATATATATATATATATATATATATATATATATATATATATATATATATATATAACTCAATACTAATTATCGTAAGTTATTGTAATTTAGCTATATTGAGGATGTATAGTCGACTGTAGAAACTATTACAGGTGGAATAATCAGGAGTCAGTCTTTTTTTAAATATTTTTAATTTTGCCAACGTTTCAGCTCAAGCTTGTGAGCCATCATCAGGGCATTACTGAGCTCTCGTGAGTTTATGCTTGGACATGGCTCTGTAATGCCCTGATGATGGCTCACAAGCTTGAGCCGAAACGTTAGCAAAATTAAAAAAAAGACTGACTATTGATTATTCCACCTATTGTAATTTAGCTAGTTAAAAAGTTGGATAACTCGTCCTGTTTGAGTTTGTCCAACCATTACAGCAACCCATTTTTAATATATAAGGGTTTAATTTTATGACCAAAATATTGCTGCTAATATTCATGTTTTGCTTTTCACTTAATTTTTAAAAAATATATTTAAAAATTTGGTGCAGGAAACACACGATTTTCACTTACTTTGATCGTTGAAATCAATTTAACAACTAATAAATAGAGTGCAAAAAGATTTAAAGAGCGATATTTAATTTCGTTGGAAACATATTCGTTTTAGATTAAATAATTTAAGAATATAAAATTGTTATCTACAACAATCAGTTAATATTAGGGGTACTCACTACGTTTGCTATAGCATGCTATTAGTGTTATTTTGCTAAACCCGTCGAGTTTCTACAGCTATTTCCTGTATAAAATTTATGGGTTTAGCACAATAGCACAAATAGCATGCTATAGCAAACGTAGTGAGTACCCCTGTTATCTGCTTTTCATTTTACAACTTTGTGCATAAGATATTTTTTTTTTCTCAAATCTATTTTCCAACTGTATATTATACATATTTATTACGGTTCTTATCTTAAAAACAAAATAATTGTATTAAAAAATATCGTTGCTTTTTTGCTTTAGTTGGTTATCAAATTCGTTCATCTTATATATTTAGCTGTTTGTTTTTTTAAGCAATTCTAATGAAATTGTGAAACCTACAAAATTAAAGGTGCTTTAAAGGAAGAAAAGTTAAAATATCTGCATTTAAGCCCTGTCAGACTATTTCAATCAGAATGAAACCTACATCATATTAAAGCTCATTATTTTACATCGATATAACGAGTTTAATCAAAATGGTTAGAGCCGTTATTGAGAAAATCGTAAAAAGGTGTAAATTGCATGGTAAAGTGGCTCTTCTGGTTGGCCGATTTTGATGGAAAAGTTGGGCATAGACGCTCGTTAAATTTGAAATTTCAGTTCATAATAAAGTCTCTCGCCGACTGATGTCTGGTATAATCGTTAAACGTGAAGCCAGAAGGCGTTGAATAATTTTTGTCTTACGAGTTTCAACTTGTCCAAAACGGGCAGAAATATCAATCAAGTCCAGGGCTAGGGCAGCACTGATGAGTGTACTGTCCAACGATGGTTCAAAAAATTTCTGGATACAGAATTCATCCTTGAAGACAAAGAACATCGTTGTAGAACTTTCTCTCTTAGTGAAGATATTCTGCAGGCTTTAGCAGAAGAAAACCTCAGAACAATACTTCAATGTTCTATTGTCAGTATATAATGCGGATTCTAATCCTGCATAATAGACCAAATATTACATATAACATGGAATAAGAGGAGTTTGACGATCGGCAGCCTTTCGCTCAAAATAATACATAATGCACATCAAATACATTTAAGACTAAAGAAAGAAAAAACAACTAACACAAATACTTTTTATTTTATTTAAAGTTGTTGGTGTATCATTAAAATGTTTTTTTTTTTAATCAATTAAAACAAAAGTAATATATTGAAAATTTGTTTTATTAGGTGCAAAACGCTTTTCTTTTCCTAGAATATACACAATAATTGTTTTAAGATAATATTAAGTTTATTTAAGATCTAAATAAAACGGAGTATTTTATTTTTATTAACAGAGAACTTTTAGTAAAAAGGTTATTTCAACATTTCATGTTTGTATTATTAGGAGTAATTAAAAATCTTATACATCTACCTTGTTAGAAATTTAATGCTCTAAAAGATTGGTTCTCATGTATTTTTAAATAAACTTCACACCAAAATAGTTTTTTTTTCTTTTTTTATTTTCCAGTGGCGCGACAGGCCGTGTAGGCCCTGGGCCTCGCGGTATAAACTCCTGCGAATTTACACTCACGTTTCACGATGCAATTTTTTAGTGTAGGGTTATCACTCCCTACGACTAATTTTGTGAGTGACCACCCTTTGGCTGACGGGTCTCACATACCCGGGGGAGAGGTTGTGAGTGAATCCACATTTTTTAAATCCTTATAAAAGCCCCGCCGGGACTTGGAAAAAAAAAAAAAAACTTTCACTGTCTTCCTATGATTTTTAGTTGTGATTTAAATGTTTTAAAGCTTCAGTTCACAAGAACCTAAGCTACTCATAGATTTTTTTAAATTATGAACCCAAGCTCGAAATGACTTAACACATGTACACACACAGACCTTTTTTCGGGATTTGGTAATTTTGACTCTGGGAATCCTAAAAAGAGTATTTCCGGTGGAATCTGTAAATCGAAACTTTTCCAATTCGCAATACTTTCCCTTACTATATATTTTATCTATAGGTAAGTGAAAGGAAAAATGTAAATTAGGGTTTATAATTACCGCTTCAAATCTTTATTAGGGTCTAAAATTTGTCCTACAGCATTCTCCGTTTATTCCTATCCGTATAACACAAATCTGGTACGTTGGACTTATATTAAAATAATATTATTAATAAATATAATACGATGAGCTGTTGATTTATTTAAGGTGAAAGTTGAAATGTAGTAGGTAAGCAAAATAAAGCTGTCATTGTGGTCCACTACTTTATTAAAACTTTTTTAAATAATACGTTTCGACTACTATACTATGCATTGTAGTAAATTTGCATTACGATATGTTATTATTTTGTTTACCTGTGGTGTGCAGCCAAAAAAAAAAAATTTCCTAAAATGCATTTTTAACTCAATGGAAATTTATTAAATTAATAACGAAAACACTATCTTCAATATCTAGTTTTTGAATACCCCGATTTTATAATCATGTAGCATGTTATTGGACTAAAGTTGTCTACACACCATGTAGGTAAAACAGTATTTGAATACAGGGATGAAAAATAATATAATTTAATTTCCTTAATATAATAATAATTTCCTTGACTTGATCTATTGATATTGATATTAGTATATCACAATTTCACAAATTTTTAAGACGCGCTACTCTTAAATAAATTAGAATTAAAATATTCTATATTCAAATATGCTCTTCGATTAATTAGAAGTCAAACATATTATTTCTTTATTTATTTTTAGATAATAATATTTATATGAAAATAAAATATTTTGCCTTATATATATATATATATATATATATATATATATATATATATATATATATATATATATATAATAATTTTTGGGAGCGGCGTGGTCTAGTGGATAGAGCACTAGTCTAGTCTGCTGTGCTCCGGATCCTTGGTTTGAATCCCGGCTGTGGCGGAATATTATTTATTCTGTTATTTCAGTCGGGGGCGACCCTAGAGCATGGATACCCTTCTGGGGCAGGCCCAGTGATTAGTCGATAAAGTGGGTACCCAAATTAGGGAAAAAACCTGGCAGTTGAGCGCGATCTCGGCCTTGTCGCGTAATTGCACGGCCGTTGACCTAGAAACAGTATGAATCTCTATATGCATTGATCCCAAGACCCTTCATGGGTTGTAGAGGTACAGGTTTTTTTTTTTTTAAATTTATAACAATTTTTATAGTATTTTAGAGAATTTTTATAGAAAATATTTATGAATTTTTATTATTACAAAACATATTGTGCTGAATTTTAAAAATTGTTGTTACCGGAAGATGACATTGTTGCTGCATCGTAGTAGTATAAACGAGTTTTAATAAAATTATAGCCTTTTTGTTTAAAAGCTATGATTTAATTTATAAATCAATCATAAATACGAAATGTATATAAAGTATTACTTTAACTTACCCATATATGAAATATATAACAAGGGAATGTTTTGCGATCATTAATGTTTTCGAATTCGTGTTTTCAATGGAAATTCATATTCCCAAAAAATGTCTGTGTGTCTGTCCGTGTGTGTGTCGTAAGTCTAGCAAGAGAGTCCAAATGACCATGTCACTCAGAAAAGTCAGTATGTGTATAGTTAAGTCAAGATCGAAAACAATAAGTTGCAAGAAACATAAATTTTATGCTTTAGAAGCGTATGTGCCTGAGATGTTACAGCAACTTTTTCAACAAAATCGGCAAACTAGAAACGCCACTTTATTTCCATACATTTTCCACCTTTTACCATTTTCTTAAAAATGGTTCTAAGGTTGTTATTAAACTCGCTACATAAACCTAAAATTTAATGGGTTTTAAATCAAGTAGGTTTCATTCTGGTTGCAATTGGACTGACAAGGCTTAAATTACGATATTTTGTTCCGTTAGAGTATCTTTAAGTTTGTCCAATTTAACATAAGAATAGTAAAATCATTGCTTATTATACCGTTGGAAGACTAACATTTGGAAAAAATGTCATCACATAAAAAAGGTTATAAGGCAATGTATGTCGATGAAAAGGGATAACATTAAGTGATTGTTTTAAATAATAACTTCTATTGTTTGATTATTCAATCTGAAACTCGTTTACATCGAAACCCAATACAATTCTTTAACCTTTTCTCATCTCTAACTTTATTTAAAAGTTCTTTGATTGATTCTAACGATGGAGGTTTGTGAAAGTATTGTGTGGTAAGTCTAACTCGAAAACGATAAGTTATATAAAACTGACTATTTCATATTAAATAAGCTTATATGCTTGAGATGTTACAGCAACATTTTCAACAAAATCGGCGAACGAGAAGAGCCTTTTTATAACATGAATTTTACATGGTGTCAGAACTCGAGGATTAAAATAAGTCCTAAAAAATCCCTCCAAATTACCTCTACCCTTCGTCGCAAACCGATGACTTCCTGCCCCACTGTATCCTTAATGAATACTCCACCAATAACTGTTGAACAAATCCGATACTTAGGACTCCATCTTGACAAACGTCTTACGTGAATCCTCATACGAGACTTAAACGCAAGAAACTGCCCGTAGATACAGATTACTACAACACTTACTCGACAGACGTTCAAAACTTCCAATTTATTACAAAAAGCTCATTTACGTTACCATCATCAGACCCATCTGGACATGTTGAATCGAGCTTTGGGGATCTAATAAACCATCTAATTAATCTCGCATTCAATCCTTAAAATCCAAAATCCTTCGCAAAACCCTAAATGCTCCTTATTTCGTTACTAATAAAATCATCCACAATGACCTAAATATCCCATTTGTCGCATAACTATCCCAAAACAGATATGTCTCTTTTAATTATCATTCCCATCAATTCCTGACAACCCTCCGAGGCGATTGCCTTGAGACCTACTAAATTAAATTGACATTGAAGTGCTACCACTGGGTAGTTCTTCACAAGACATTTTCAAGCCCATAATTGTAAATTAGCCCATTTACTTATTGTATTTATTATAAGTACAGTTGTAAGTATCAATAAAATTTTTTTAAACAAAAAAGAATTTCTCAAACACGGCTATGACGATTTTGATTAAAGTCGATCGATGTAAAATTTAATGGGCTTTAATATCATGTAGGTTTCATTCTGATTAAAATGGTCTGACAGTGCTTAAATGCCGATATTTTAAATTTTCTTTCTCTAAAGTACCTTTAATTTTGTTGATTCCTTAAAAATAACTATATTATCTTGTCACCACTGATGAAAACAGCTAAATATGCAAGATGAGCGAATTTGAAAAGCAACTTAAGGAGAAAACTGAAAAAATAGTTTTTTAATGCAATTTTTTGTTTTGGATATACATGTATGATATACCGTTGGAAAGCTAAAGATTTTAGAAAAAATATTATCTTATACTCAAGATTTTAAAAGTTGATAGAGAGTGATGAAAAGAAGATAAAACTAACAGATTATTTTAGATAATAATATAATAGATTTTTTAATAAAACACATGTTTCTATATAAATTCAATTTAATTAATTCTTTAATAGTTTCACTTATTTTTATCTTTAACTGTATTTGAAAATTCTTTTATTGATTTTAAAAATGGAGGTAAGTGAAAGTCGTGTGTTGCCCGCACCAAATTTTTATTGTATCATAGAGAATTTGTATGCCAAATATTTATGAATAGTTATGTATACAAAATATTTTGATAAGTTTTAGAAATAGTTATTACCAGAAAATAGCATTTTAGCCGAAATGTAGTTGTATAAAAGAGTTTTAATTAATAAATGGTCGTCATTCACAGCACTTTTATCTATTTACTCTAGTATAATCTATAAATTAATGCCTAAAATGGTTACAATTATAAAACTCAACAAATTGGCCATTAACCATCCGGAAACAATTGCATCTTTCTTTAAGATACGATGGGAGTGGGGCGTATAGAAGAAGAGGGAGAATTCTTTTGAGTGGTGGGGGCCAGAATCCAGCCAGTATCAACTTCTCATCTCGTTAAGTGTGTACAGTTTTGTGATTTTCTTCGAACTTCGTGCTTTTTTGACTCATCACAAAGTTTTGGTATCACATTGTATAAGGTACGGATACGTATTTATTTATATAATTTTCTCTGTTTTTTTTTTTGCGTTTAAAATTGTTTTTTGTCGATTATATTTATTGTTACTGTTGTTAGTCAGAGGTAAAACCCGGTTTTAAATATATTCACTGATAAAAATGGATTATTTAAAAAAAAAATTACCGATTTTTATATCAAGTTCTGATTTATCTCCGTAATGTCTAAAAATGATTTTATATTCCATGTATTTTTATTTGACTTTACCATTGTTTTTACTGTAGATATTGTATAAATGTGATCTTATAGCACTTCCCATAAGACAAATTGTTATGTATCTATAAACAAAAAAATATTTTATGTATAGTATATTATATAGATGCCATTTAGAAAAGCTAATTTTTTTTTTAAATCTGACCTTGTACAGCCTGATTATATTATAACTGCTAACCATACTCTTAGATATTGTTTGTATATATAAAAAAAAAAAAAAAAAAAAAAAAATCGTTAAATATAAAATGCCAACTGCTTCTTATTTTAAATATTGATTTATTATAAATTAATAATTAAATTTATTTGGTATCCAAATCTTGTTAATAAAACTCGAGTAAGGTTAGAGACCGAAGTATCAAGAGATAGCGGGCTTAGCAGGAGTAAGCACGGACCGGTTTGGACTTGCAAGGTGCACTGCCCTCTATCGTCAGTATCTGCCTTAAATGAATCGACAATTTGGCTTAATTTCGTTTTTCGTGAATTTTTATAATTATAACCTCTATAATAGACTAGATGGACTTGAACTTGGAAACTTTAAGTCCATAGGAACACTACTCCTTGAAGACATGAAGCGGTCGCAGTACTATCGTTGATACGGTGGATATCCCATCTGAGTCAATAATTGAGAAGCCGATTTCCAAAATCAAAATTGATTTTCTGAAATATTTTTACTCTCATCATTTATTTTTATCTAAATATTCTATTTGATTTTATCAAATGAACTCTCAATTGCTTTAAAAATGCGATTTAGATATACAATTATTTTCTAAAGGTACTAATTACGCATTTAGTTTCGTTCCAAATCATACTGTGACATTTCATTTCATAACTTTAATATGATTTTATTAATATAGTAAAAAAATAATTCTAAACTTTAATGCGAAAGGAATCAAATTAGTTGGTTTAATAATATAGTAATGAGAGATTTTCGCGCTTTCTGAAATTTCTTATAATGGATATACATAATTACTTTTGGTAATCAACGTTTCAATTATTTTTCTTTTACCTCGTATTGAGATAATTTTTGTCGGTAATTAAATGCTTTTGTAATATAAAATTTTTTAATTGAATATTTTTACATCAATGCGTTGAGGGATAATGAAGCGTTCGGTTTGGCGGGCTTTATATCATAAGAGTGAGTGTCAGAAGTATTTGGAATTTACTTGCTTTTAACTTATTTTTTATTGTTTTTAAAGAGTTTTTGACCATTTTTTAGTGTTAGAAAGTATGTATACAATAGCTAAAACCAAAAATCACGACAAAAATAATTTTATTTTCAACGTTCATTTACGAAAGAATTAAAAATAGAAGTGTCAAAAGTGTTCGGAATTACGTGGTTTCCTAGTTTTATGAATGTAGTGATCATATATAAATATCCAGTTGGTAAACTTTTTTGTATAATGATACATTTTAGCCTATTAGAATTGATTTAACCAATTAATTATTTTTTTTGTTGTTAAATATTGTTCCACTCAAGCACTTATTGTTCCTTGAGATAATTTTCATTTTAAATATGGCATTTCCTGATTTTCCTTTTGAGTTGATCTCATAAATATTTAATCAAATCTGAAAGAAATTTCAAAATTCAAAGAGGGATTTCGAGAACTTTTAGAAATTTTTGCTGCAACCACATCTTAATAGATAACCTATATGGTCACGCGAATGCTAAAAATTTAATTTATTCGTAAATTTTTTCCTAATTTTAATTCTGGCTATTCAAACTGAAAAAATACAAAAATCTATCAATAATTCGGCCCAGGAATTATCAAACTTTTTCGAAGAAAAATAGCCCTAACCATCACTGACCGCTCACAGTGACATAACAAATTCTTTATTTGGTTTCCTCCAAACCATATTTCTTCATAGTAACCATGTATTTTAGTATGGGACTCACCTGTCAACATCTAAATTCATCAACCTTTTTTTTTTTTTTTTTTAAATGTTACAAACATTCAGCCTATTTTCTTATTGCCTTGCCGAATGACTTTTTTCTGGACTACTTGTACCATTTTTTTCTCATTGCGTCATATTTTTTTTTTCTAATGCAGCAAACAGTTGAAACATTTATTTTGCATCTTAAGTTCTGATTCAGAAATAAGCTAAAGTTTGCTCATTTGAGGAATTGTATTCTTATTTAATATAAAATTAGTCTTACATGTTTAACATTTAATATTTTTGGATAGTCACTTTTTTCTTTAATATTTTATTATTATATCCTCGACACTATACTCAACCACCCACATATTCCCTTCAAATGTGTGTAACATTTCAAACAGTTCTTTTTTTTTTAATTTTCGAAGTCGCTGTTCAATAATTAAGTTCTGACTTTAACGCGTTATTTTAAAAACGTTTCCTTTCAAGATTGGGAATCAGCTAGATGAGGAAGAAGAATTGTATAGAACTTAAAATTATGTTGAAGATTAGTGAGAATAGAAATATTTGAACCCATTAAACAACAGGATATTACGAATTCCGTAAATGTTTGGCACTAAATGACCTAGTAATTTTACATTATTAATATTATATTTTAAAAAAAAATATACTTTTCGGCTATCTGGTTATTAATATTGCTTTATAGGAGTCTCTTTTAAAGATTTATTAGTTTAAAAGAATTATATAAATTAGTAGTAGTGAAAAATACTTATTCAATGAAAAGAAATGTGAATTCCGAATACTTTCGACACTTATTGTAGCTCTAAGCTCATTGGATTGGTCTAAGAGGGCTTATAAGAGAAAGTTTTAAATTGCTTTCCTCAAAATTAAACACCTATCATTGCTAGCAATAATAAACATATATAATTATATAATGGCACTAATTAAGACCGGAAGAATCATTTTACTTTTTATGGGAAGTATTATTTATAATTCTTCTAAAAACTTTCTTCAGTCAATATTTAAGGGTTACTTTTCCTTACTGCAATATGATATAATAATTAATATCAATTATTGTTACATTCAACATTATTTAAAATTTAGTATTATTTTAAATTGCATTTAATACTAATACAATCAACAATATTACATATACATTTTTTTTACCTTTTTAAAATTTACTTGTCCATTTATACATTTTATAATTTCATCAATTTAAAAATAAAATCATTTTTAGACTAATTAATTAATTCACCACCTATTCTTTGACCCCTACTATCATATTAGGACTATCATAATTATATAAATTAGTAGTAGTGAAAAATACTTATTCAATGAAAAGAAATGTGAATTCCGAATACTTTCGACACTTATTGTAGCTCTAAGCTCATTGGATTGGTCTAAGAGGGCTTATAAGAGAAAGTTTTAAATTGCTTTCCTCAAAATTAAACACCTATCATTGCTAGCAATAATAAACATATATAATTATATAATGGCACTAATTAAGACCGGAAGAATCATTTTACTTTTTATGGGAAGTATTATTTATAATTCTTCTAAAAACTTTCTTCAGTCAATATCCTATAAATCCTCAATAAGTCCTACTATCATATTAGGACTATCATTTAACAACATATTGTACGAACATACTTTTTATGAATGAGAACAACTATGATTTTGCTTTATTTTCAATTTAAATATAAATTTCATATTTCAGAAGCGTATATGCCTGAGACGTTTCATAAACGTTTTCAAAAAAACAGGCGAACCAGAAACGCCACTTATGGTATAAAGTGCATTTTGCACCTTTTAACGATTTTCTCAAAAACGGCTATAACGATTTTGATTAAACTCGCTATATCGATGTAAAATGTTTTGGGGCTTTAATACCATACAGGTTTCATTTTAATTGAAATAGTCTGACAGGGCTTAAATGAAAATGTTTTGAATTGTCTTCTTATAAAGTACCTTTAATTTTGTAGATACCAAATAATTAACCTATTAAAATTATTAGCATTGATAAAAACATTTAAATAAAAAAAATAATAATAACGGATTTTATAGCCGATTAGAAGAGAATAGAGGAAAATATTTTTTTAGATAAATTTTTTTTCCAAACATAAAAACAGTAATATAGATGTATAAATGGGGGACCAGAACAGCCACTTTATATTATGCATTTGACACCTTTTAACGATTCGGCTCAAACGAGTTTATTATTTTAAATAATTAAGGGTGAAAACTATCTGGTTTGCTATCAAAGAAAGAAAAACAATGAAATAGTCATAATTATTTATAATTCTTAAGGACTCTTGCAAAAGACTCTCTGCCAGTCCTCCTCATGCCTATCCTTTTATGATGCCTATTCTAATGATTTAATGATAGATGTGGTTTTATTTTGTTTTTTGCGTTGGAAAACTTGTTCATTTATTTATTATCACTTTTTATGCTGCTGTGGTTAATCAAATGATGATACAGTGGGATTACTAAATTTTTCCTATCCAGATTTGATTAAGATAGTTATCTCGAGTACCTGATGTCGCACAGGCTTGGTACCACCATTTTATTTTCTCCTCCGAAACACAGCATATCCAAGTAAGTATTTTTACTCCCTTTAAAAAAACTTACTATATCGATATAAAATTGAATGGGCTTCAGTATGATGTAGGTTTCATTCTGATTGAAAGTAAAAAAGCTCGGTACATGGGTACCTTATGATCTCACTGAGCGGCAGCAAGACCCCATGTTTCAAAACATACCGTGCAAAAATTGAAAGAAGTGGGCTACGAAGTTCTTCCGCACCCACCATATTCTCCCGACTTGTCTCCAACAGATTACCACCTGTTCAGGAATTTAGACAACTTCGTCAAAGGAAAACTTTTGAAAATGATGATCAAGTGAAAAGTGCGTTTTCAGATTTTGTTTCACTTCAAAGCTCAGAGTTTTTAAGTTCGGGCATAAAAATGTTGGTGTCACGTTGGGAAAAATGTGTAGAAAAAGAAGGCAAATACTTCGAATAAAATTATCTTGTTTTCATATCGTTTTTTAAATAATAATCCTTTACCTTGAAAACGGACATTTCATGTGACACAATCCAATACTAAAGAAGAAACATTTTCCCTAATTATTATTTTTTTTTCGGAAATGTGTGATTAGAGGTATAGATTAAATAAAAAGTAAAATTAAATGAGACAATACGTGACACATGAAGCCTTAGGTACTTAATCTGTCTCATTCTCGAACATTACAACGTAACCCTTGTCAATTTCGGAACATTTTAATTATAATTATTGCACGTCCATAATATTATTAGATGCACTGGTTAGGCGCCCACAAACCCCATTGTCCGAGTAATTTTGGTGAGTTCGAACCTGTGCCTGAGATTGGGCTCATCACATTTTTTAAATGTATTTCTTTATTATATACGTTATATTAATTAATGATTTATTGATATTTTCGGTAATTACAACGTTTTATAAATAAAGTCAATATTCATTTACGTTCCTAAAATTGGTACAAGTTAAATCCTGGGCTGCCCCGTTGCCCAGTTCAAGTTTAAAAATATGTACTTGTTGTATTCCATTATGCAGCTGTAAATTCCAATAAATAAATATATATATAAAAAAAAAAAAAAAAAAAATAGATTAGATCCCAGCATTTCCAACAAAAGCCGGTTGAAAATATGTTCAGTAATTACTTAATTAAAATTCAATTAATCATATTAGAGTCTAATTTATTTGTTATATATTAATTAATACAAAATTGGATGTGTTTCTGTTTCGAGTTCTCTGGAGGTCATGAAAGACTGACGATTTTCAGAAAAAAAAATCCAGTGCGCATAACACAAGACTTTCACTTATCTCAGCTGTGTAAAACCAATTTAAGACCTTAAAATGAGAGTTGAAAAACAGGTATTTTTCCAACGGTATATTATAGATCTATACTACGGTGTTTATGTTCGGAAAAAATAAATTACCTAAAAAAAATATTTTTCGTCTATTCTCCTCTAACTGGTTTAAAAAATCTTAAAATTTGTATATTTAGACTTTTTTTTTTTACAATGTTATTAAAATGATATGGTTCATATTTTTATATCTATAAAATTAAAAGTACTTTAGTAGAAGACAGTTCGAAAATTCGGCTTTCGACCCTTGTCAGACTATTTCAATCAGAATGAAACCTACATGATATTAAATTAAAGCCCCAACACATTTGACATCGATATAGTAAATTTAATGCAAATCGTTTTTGGGCAATTTGGGGGAAAATCGTGAAAAGGTGCTAAATGCATCGTATAAAGGGTCCAACTGGTTGGCCGAATTTGATGAAAAAGTTGCTGTAACATCTCAGGCACATACGCTCTTCATATATGAAATTCCAATTTTATGCAACTTTATTTGCAGACCTCTTAGCGTGGTTTGGACATTTGGAGTCAGAGGATCCTAAAACGTGCATTTTCTGTGAAAACTTGAATTTCAGAATTACGCAATCGATTCCTTTACTATATATTTCATATATAGGTAAGGGAAAATAAAAATCAGTAATACATTTCTGTATGGGAGTAGTTATTTTAATTATATCATTTAGGTTTGAGCTGACATTAATTGATTCTACGGTCCTATTTTTAATAGAATTTATGGCCTATCTTTTTAAATTCCAACTTCGTGCGTTTATTTTTATTATGAAAATATGATGCTGCCATAAAATTTGTTGAATGAAATCATCAAAGACACATTTGTGTTAAACTGTTGGATTATTGGACATGACTGTAACATCGCTTTTGCAGGCTCTCAAGTTTCGTAACGTTTGCCTCTTCCTTGAACTCTCACCTTTGAGAATCGGCCTTTCTTCTTTTGCGAAAACTAAAACATCATTGCAGTACTGCTCTAACTTGAATATATTATTTAATCTATAACTATCAAATTATATGAAAAATATTTAGTCCTGATTTTGACTCTATAAAACCCTTTGGGACATATTTATGTGTGAAACTTCGAAATCACTTTTCTAATAACTTTACTAGTATTTCGTACATGAATTCGAGTTTTCAACGGAAATTACATTTTAAGGTCTCCTGAATTCAAACGACAAAGTCTACTAAATTGCAAGTTATGCTATTTTTGACTAAATTGCACGTTTTTCACTTTTTTATTTGAATGTGATCATTTTAATTTTTAAATTGAATTTTTCAATCTGATTACTCTTCTTACATATGTAATGAGATTCCTATGTTACATAAATATTACATTATTTAATAACATTATTAAATTTATCGATCGATATATTGAAGATGGGCATCGATTATTGGGACGTCTCTGTATAGCTATGAAATTTCATTTATTTTTCATTCATATTGTTTTCATCAAACCTTACAATCCAAAATCCTTCGGAAAATCCTCAATGCACCTTATTTTGTCACAAACACACTCATTCATAAAGACCTTAATATTCCATATGTTGCTGACTTAGCCCTAACCAGGTCTCATTCGTTCCTTGAAAAACTCCATTCCCACTACAATCCATTAGTTTCAATCCTTGCTTCCTCTTCAATCCCTGATAATCCTCCGAGGTGTCTGAAAAGAAAATGGCCACGGGACCTTTTTAGAATGCTGTCACTGGGTAGTGTCTCTACATGTATTTCATGACAGTTATGTATGTTACCATCACATTTACTAGATGTATTTTTATTTAATGCAGTTGTAAATATCAATAAATATGTTTTAAAAAAAAAATATTGTGTTTACGTTTTTCGATGTTTAATTATATAGTAGTATTGTAGCTCTAATGTATTACTAATTCCGTTATATTTTATCTCCTCTTCTATGCATATTTAAGTTTATTGAAATTTTTTTTTTTTTTAAATTACCAAGAGTTTTTTCCAGTTACAAGTGGCATATCAGGAGTAGTTGTTGGTTTTATTATTTCTAATTTTGTTATTAATTTTTTTAAGTGGGAAGGAGGAGTAACGTTTGTTTATTTATTTAACGTCACTTAATGCTGCTATGGCTAATCGGATGGTGCTACAGTGGGAGTCCTAAATTTTGCCTATCCAGATTTTATTAGATTAGGAATCTTAAACGAGTACCTGACATCACACAGGCTGGGGACCACTTTTTAACGTCCCCTCCGAAGGACGGCATAGCTAAGGATTTTTTACTCTCATTCAAAGTCCTAGGACCACCTGGGGGTATGAACCCGTGACCTTTGGCATAGGAGGCTATTATGCTAACCACCCTGCTACAGGTGATCCCGAAGTAACTTTTGTCTTTTAGGAGACAGAATGTTTAAGATATTTACCAATGCTCTTCTTTGAACCCTCCCCTTCGTGTAACCGTCAGGGCGTATTTATGCGTTTTGGCGTTAGAGGCGAATTCGGACAGGCTTTCTAGGAACCCGCTTACCGGTTAAGACGCCCAAAACGCGTGCAGTATAAACGCGCCCTCACTGCGTGTCAGAAATGATTTTCATAAAGTTAAAATTCTTTTCCGAAATTAGAAGATGTGCCTATGTGTGACATCAAATTGTTAGATTTAGAGAAGAACGAATTCTTAAAAATTTATTTTGCGCTGAATCGGGTGTTTCAAGAGGTGCTCAAGAGGGCTAGGTCGGAGTACTGTGTTATGCATCATCTTCGGGCTTGGGCTTAAGGTAGAGTTGTGTATGTAAAAATTAGTGGTATTGGTATAGAAATATCGTGTACGCTTAGCCACCGTTTATTTATGATAGTAATAATAAACATAAATAATAATTTGATATGGTTGAAATGTCACTACATTATATAAAGTATCTGTCTAACAAATAATTGCGTAAACACTGAACCGAATTCAATGACAAAGATGACTTTTGGAAAGAAAGATATTTTCTGTAGAAGGCTCTGTTTCAATAGATAGTATAGGTGAAACACAGGAAAAATTTCGACGTTTTTTCTCTGCAAAAAGTAAAGCTCAACACCTGCCATGGTGCAAACTCAGATTATTTGTATTTAGGACCATTAAAATGTATTGAAACCATTTTCTACTTTGTCCGAATTAGTTCTCTCAAATTTCCTTATGGGCTAATACGGCTAAACGGGATTTGTCAGCGGTGCCTTTGATTTAACTATATATGAAATATTAACTTCATATGGGAAAGTATTGCGGTCGTGAAAATTTTCGAATTCATGTTTTCAACGTAAATAGTTTAAGTGAGGTCAGACTTTTATTTGCAGGTGTTATCATCTTACAAGAGTGTGGCGTGGTTTATTGGATAAATCACTAGTCTACTGTTCTCCAGCCTCTGGGTTCAAACCCCGGCTGTGGCAGATTTTTTTATTGTGTTATTTCAGCTGTGGAACGACCCCGGGGGTGTGAAGACCATTCTGAGGCACACGAAGCCTCTATAAAGTGGGTACTCGAAAACTAGGGGAGAGGGGTCTAGTGGCCGAACATGATCTAGGCCTAATCAGCTACTTGCTCGGCCGTTGTCCTAGCTACAGTACGTATCTCTATAAGTACTCAAATATCTATGAGTACTCTCAGTATCTATAAGAGAGAAATTCCCATTTGGATCTGCTGCTCAACTTAGCTGAGTTGCTATGAGTACACAGCATACCGCATCAATCCTGAAGACAATGTTCAAAGAACAAATAGAGGGAGATTCTGCCAAATAGAAATACTTGGACAATATAAATCGAGCCTAGCCTCAGTATATATGGTGATGTAGGATTCCCAGTGAGTGCAGGATTATGGTCTCCGCTATGTTTTGCAACTGTTTTCTTTCCAGTCCATACCTCTCCAAAAATGATCCAGTATCTACTGGGATGGTCCGTGACTGTAAATTTTCTTTCGACAAACTCCTCGCGAAATTTTTCTTGTAGGTATGGAATACATTTCGAATAAATGCTTTCCTTCTCATCTTGAATTTTCTTCCCTTGTTCCCTGTCATTTGTTTCGTATCTGATAGTAGGATAGACTATCAGTGCTTTCTTTTCTGTGGCACTAAATGCCTAGATGTCCACAAATCTTGTTGATCCCTCAGTATCAAGGTAAAATACTTCTTGGAAACAGTTGTATCTTTTCTTTTCCAAAAGTTCTGCTATCTCCTTCTTTTTGCGGTTGTGCCGGCGGGTAACGAGAAGCATGTTATGCGGACATTTTCCCAACACATGAGCAGGGGTTTCTGAATCTCGACCGCATCTGCGACAGAGGGGTCCAACTGCTCCATCAACCTGGCATAATAAATAAAATGGACAAATGAAAGTAAAAATTATTAATCAATTGGAATTTTTTTTCTTGAAATGTCCAATATTTTTTGGATAAGACTTACAACAGTTGAATATCTTGATATAATTGTAAAGCCACAAGTACAGCCCTATTAATACGGCTGGTCTATTTTTCGATTTCGAACTTTCGATTTTATTGCCAGTGACTCCCTTCCAGTTACTATTAATTTAATACCTTGTAAAGGTGTAATTTATTGAAACTGGACTTTTTCATTTCAAATAAGTTGGGTTCGTGAAACTTGCAATTTGTTTTATATTGTTTTGCTGCTTGAGAGCGGCCCCGTGTCCTTGGGATTGTACGTGTCGGCAGCCAAGTTGGGCGTACCTTACGCCCCGAAGACACGCCCACCATCCCCCTCCTTCTCCGACAGACGGCTTTCAGACTGATCTGTCTCTTGCTCACCTAACACCACAAGAAGTTGAGGCCATGCTACACGGCGAGAGTTGGTGAAAGTAAAATGTGTAAATGTTTGATATGATGTTGGCGATAGTGAATTTTCATACAATCTCACACACTTCCAAGAGAGAGAAGTCCCCTATTGGATAGGCTGCTCATTATTGCTGTGTTGCTAATGAATACACAGCATATTGAATCAATCCTGAAGACAATTTTAGAAAACAAAAAAGGCAGGTGCTGCCAAATAACTGTATATATTCGTATTACTTATATCAAATTATTTCTTGGAAATTTACAAATCCAGTCTAGCCTTAACATATTAGGTGGTATAATAAAGTAGCAGCGTTTTTTTCCTGGGAATTTTAATAAAACTTCAGGTTCTTGTAAATAAAATATGTTAAGCGTTTCTGCAATATACCGTGTCGTAGAGTGAGGGTTTTGTCTGTGACCGATGTTTCAATATTGGCATCAACAGTTGAAGGACGACCCGAGCACTTTGGGTCTTCCAATTCCAAATTTCCGGTTCTGAACCATGCAAACCACTTGCGGATGGTACTTTGTCCTAAGGCGTCATCGCCATTCACACTGCAAAAACAATCACGGGCTTGATAAGCGACAGTACCTCCTATATACATTTTTGTAATGTATTTATTAAAGTTTACGACTGTATTGATGAATACACATGTAGAGAAACCACCCATTGGCAGCCATAAAAAACTATTTTAATCGAGAAGGTCGCGGGGCTTCTTCTTTTCAGACGCCTCAGAGGATTATCAGGAATTGGACAGGAAACAAAGATAGAAACTGGTTGGTCAGAGTGGACATAGAGTTTAATTAAAACGGTAAACAATTCATCATAAATATACTCATATAACATTAATTATATTAATATAGAAAAACAACAAAAGATAGAAACAAAAAGAAAAATAGAGAAGTAAATAAAAAATAAGAAAAAAAATAAAAATAAAATTATACATTACATATGTATGCAAGCCAGCGGAAGAGCTGAGAGCAAGGTTACAATAGCATAGACCAAAAGGGTGGCAGTTTACAGTGTTGCCTTCAACAACACAGTCGATACAATTATGATACATTTATATATAATAAATTACACTTATTTTAAATTGCCTCTCAACAAGTTTATATCATGTAAGGAATGATACCTAATTCGGATCAAATCAGCAACATATGGAACATTAATGCCATTATGGAAGAGTTTATTTGTCAAGAATAAGTAAGGAGATATGAGGATGTTACGAAGGATTGGATTCTAGAAAAT
Source organism: Piezodorus guildinii (assembly GCA_023052935.1). Taxonomy (NCBI): domain Eukaryota; kingdom Metazoa; phylum Arthropoda; class Insecta; order Hemiptera; family Pentatomidae; genus Piezodorus; species Piezodorus guildinii. Next base: position 43,734,235 of record CM041295.1, read on the forward strand.
TTAAATGGTTTAGTAGAGCCCCCAAAGCCTAACTCCGTAAGTCCAGATTATCCTTATCATAGTCATGTAAATGAGTCTTTTGTAGCTAAGGTTAGAGCGTCAGTCTAGTGAGTGTAAAGTAGTCGTAAACTGCGAGTCGTTTCTTGAATATCTTTCTTCAGACTTGTATGAGAGTTACTGGTCAGAACTTTGTCAAGATCGTGTTATAGATATGTTTACTTACAAAGCGAACCCTCCTACTCCCTATAATTCATTACACAGTCAACAATTGAGATGTTGAGTTCCAAAAGGTACTACATCCACTTTAGACAATTTTATAGGAAACACAAAAATCTGTCATTCATTTATTACTTTACCAATTTACTTGATTCTTTTTTATTAAAATCTAAAGTTTTTACTGTATTAACAACTTATTTTTCCACATTATTGCACTTTTCCCATTACTTTATAACAATACAATATAGATACAATACATTTTGGAATGAAACGTGAATATAATACTTTTTAGAAAGAATTCAAAGGGATATAGTACTTTTTGGTAATAGTTAAGACAAAAATTATACCTTCAGATTTATTGGGTTGTTTCACATGAAATGTCCGTTTTTATAGTTTCTGAAATACATAAAGGATTTTGCAGGTCTCTGTTGTTTTCTTCCGAATGTTTACATATTTAAAGTAAACAATTACTAATCCTCTACCTTTATATTATAAACATTAGCTTCCCAATCAATTACCCACTTTTTAGTATACCTCCAAATATGAACATGGAAACATGCAATTTTCGAGTAATATTTTTGTACGAGTTTAAACTCGGCCATTCAGCAGCTGAGGGCGCTAGAAATATTTGCAAGGCGTTTGGGGAAGTGTTAATAAACGGACAATTCGCCGTTAGTTTCCTAAGTTTTCAGCTGGGGATACCGACTTGGAAAACTTGCTCCAAGGAAGACCTCCGTCAGTAATAGACAACGATGTCCTCAAACATACAGTAGAAGGAAACTCCCTACCAAACAGTTAAAGGACTCTCAGTACAACTAAATGAGCGGCAGCTAGGCCCCATGTTTCAATACATACCGTGCAAAATTAAAAAGAACTGGGCTACGAAGTTCTTCCGCACCCACCATATTCTCCCAACTTGTCTCCAACAGATTACCACCTTTTCAGGAATTTAGACAACTTCGTCAAAGGAAAACGTTTTGAAAATGATGATCAAGTGAAAAGTGCGTTTTCATATTTTGTTTCACTTCAAAGCTCAGAGTTTTTCAGTTCGGGGATAAAAAAATTGGTGTCACGTTGGGAAAAATGTGTAGAAAAATACTTCGAATGTAAATACTTCGAATAAAATTATCTTGTTTTCATATCGTATTTTTAATAAAAATCCTTGAAAACGGACATTTCATGTGACACAATCCAATAATAAAACCATCTTTATTAAAAATCATCATAACATTTTTTTTCAAAGGTATTATTTTATTCGCACCTACAATGACAAACAGTGAATTTCTATACTTCAAAAATGATATTCTTATTATATAAACAAAAACATAAAGTGTATTTCAGCGCTAATGACTCACTGTGCATTAGCGAGGTAAAAAGAAGCATTTGAGCAATCCCTGAAAGCTCGTTTGAAACTGTTACATAATTTTCTGCTGCGATTCTTGCCTAATGCCCTGTTGTTAACTGAATCGCAATAATATAAAGGGATATTACTTTGAGTGAAGCTGTTAGCAAGGCCATGCTTCAGGCGAGCATAATCACATCACGTAGGTATAGCTTCGGTACCAGCCGCTCTAAGTAGACTTCACGACCGGAACAGAACCTGTATAGAACCACGATTGCCTGTGATAACGTCCATATTGCTTTTATCTGAAAATACATGTCTAAACTCCTATGTAGAATAAATTTTTACTTTCACTTACCAATATATGAAATATATAGTAAGGGAAAGTATTGCGATCGTGAAAATTTTCGAATTCCAGTTTTCAACGGAAATACACGTATTAGGGCCCCCTGAGTCCAAATGACCAAGTCCGTCAAGAATAAGAGTTTTAAGAAAACTACATGTCCGAGATGTTACAGAAATTTTTACATCAAAATCAGCTAATCAGAATAGCCACTTTGTACCATGCGTTTTACACTTATTTGTGATTTTCTTAAAAACGGCTCTATCGATTTTGATTAAACTGGCTATATCGATGTAAAATTGGGCTTAAATGCTGATTGGGCTTAAATGCGAATATTTCAAAATTTCTTCCTTTAAAGTAATTTTAATTTTGTAGATTTAAAAACATTAACCATATCGCCTGATTAGCATTGCTAAAAAACATTTAAATATATAAGTTGAACGAATTCGATATTCAACTAAACGAGAAAACTGCAAGTATATTTTTTTAATGCAATTTTTTGTTTTTGAACTTAAGAACAGTAATATACATGTTTAATATACCTTTGGAATGCTTAAGATTTTAGAAAAAATATTATCTTATATATACTATTGTAAAAGTCAATGAGAGTGATGAAAAGCCGATAAAACAAAATGATTGTCGTATAGAATAATATGATAGATTATTTAATAAAACACATGTTCCTATTGAAATCAAATTTAAATAATTGTTTAACAATTTATTTTCCTTTTTAAATTTGCTTAAAAGTTCTTTAATTAATATAAATAATGGAGGTAAGTGAAAGTCGTGTGTTGCGCGCAACAGGTTTTTTGTTGTTTAATAAAGACGAACCCAATGTTTAAACATATGAGGTGATATTAACAAACATCATTTTGAATTTGGGAGAGCGGCGTGGTCTAGTGGGTAGAGCGCTAGTCTACTGTGCTCCGGGTCCTGGGTTCGAATCGCGGCTGTGGCGGAATATTATTTATTCTGTTATTTCGGCTGGGGGGCGATCCTGGAGTATGGAGACCCTCCTGGGGCACACCCAGTCTCGTTCAAGTGAATACCCAAAAATGGGAAAAACCTGGCTGCTGAGCGTGATATCGGCCGAATCACCTCATTGCTCGGCCGTTGGCCTAGAAACAGTACGAATCTCTACATGTACTGAGCCCAAAACTCTTCATGGGTTGTAGTGGTACAGATTTTTTATTTTTTTTTAATTTGGGAAAGAAAACTCAAGCTAGTCCGTTCTCTTTAGAACGAACTTGACAATTTTGATTAAATTCCATATATTCTTATTTTTATTACACATGTCCTTGGCTTTTTCAGAAAATTCACCTACCCGAACCAAAGGCTAGTCAAAAATGTTGATTATTATATTTGAATATATAAAATATGGTTATATTTTAAAACTTTTTGACGATTCTGACCGCATTGGGGAGAACTTCTTTCTGCCCTTCTACCAAAACTTTTTGGGGCAGCTTCGAATTCTTAACTGAGTGAATATGATCGTTTGGAATCAGGCCATTGCATATTATACCTCTATAGATATGCTCCAATCTGAAGAATTACCGAAGTTCCTGGCACAGAGTTTGATAATCCCGAATCTTTTTTGCTACTTTTTTCATCATTTTACATTTCGATCTATTACGACAGCGTCTGGCTTATTATTTATCAGATGTTCAGTAATGATAGTATATTATTTTGTCTTATAATAAGGAAACTGGTCTGCTATCATGTTGAATAGTAATGCCAACGCCTGGTGGACAGTATTGGATAGATTATTATGCCTCATCAGATATTCTTTCCCTGTCAATGGTTGGCAACCAGATGATATATGCTGGATAGATTCAAAAATAATTTTACTTCGACTACATTGTTTACTATTATCTTTATTAAGTATATCCTATATTCCTTAGTTGAAATCACCTGATCCTCAATGCCCAAAACAAATTCTTCGGTTTCGAGAAACAAATAACCAGCCAGAAACTTGAAGCCTGATTGTGACGTAAACTGACAAAATTTGTTTTTCGCGAAGTTTACTCGAAAATGTCTCAAATTATGAAACTAACACAGGTTACACATCTATACGATGTTTATAAGTGACATAAATTTAGTGTCTGAGACTGAGCTGGTTATCGAGGTATAACATTCTCACCACTGTCAAAATAACATTTTCTTTAAAAATCATTAACTCCAATAATTTTGCATGTTTCAAAACGAAACCCAAACTAGAGTGTTGATGAGAGTATTGTATACAGTGTGGGTCCTTATAGCATATTACCTAAGTAGCCAAGAATTTTTTATTTTTAATTTTAACCAAATTTTGATTAACTGAAACGTATAGCGGGCTATAACAAGGGACGTTAGAAAGTCTCACGCTTAATTTTTGTTTTTGAGTTCTGCGCATGCGCGTGAGTATAGCAGTCATATTTCAAGTCGGCTCTCGGGTTTCTTGCTTTTACAGTTGGATTTCACTTCAGCACAGTCTTGAAAACATCATCAGACTTCAGGATAACAACAACAGTTATTATTGGAGCAAACAGCGGTAAGTTGTGATATAATTTACAGTGTAAAGTGAATGCTGAGTCACCTCTTCATATCAGCTGATTGCCAATAGCCCGGCAAGGCTGGTCTTGCTTAACTTTTTTTAAGTTATTGTTTTTTTTCCCACATCTGGTTATTATTTAATTACTTTCTATACATGAAATGCGATATTATCATCAAGTGATGTCCTCCAAAGCTTCAACTAAAAGATCTAGATCTAGTGGTTCAATCCCGTCACCTACAAAACAAAGACCCCGCCGTGATACTAATAAAAGATTAAATCTACAAGCAACCCCTTCCGGTACTAATTCAGAATCTGAACCACAACCTGGCACATCGTCACAAGGGATGACTGACGAATCGCCGTTTTTCACCCCAAATCCTTTTCAGATTTTACATAATGAAAAAGAAAACATGGAATCTACTCCTATACCTAGTGAACCACGGCCTCCTCCAATATTTGTCAAAAATATTAGAAACTTCCAGTTGTTGTGTGCGCAATTGAACAAAATTACCGAATCTACCAGCTACTACTGTATGAGTAGAATCAATGATACCAAAATATCTCCTACTACTGCCGAGACATATAGAAAAATAGTGAAATACCTAACTGAAACCAAAGCAGATTTCCATACCAATCAGCTACGCCAAGAGAGAGCTTTAAGGGTTGTAATCAGAAACTTACACCCCTCGACACCAGTTGAAGCTATTAAAGAAGAACTAACGGAGATGGGCTATAAAGTGCGGCAAGTCACTAACGTCCTAAAGGATAAAATTCCTCTACCTCTCTTTTTTGTGGATTTGGAACCAGCTGAAGGAGTTGAAAAAATCTATGACCTCAATAGATTGTACTATTCCAGTGTAAGAGTTGAAAAACCTTACACAAAGAGAGAGATAATTCAGTGCCATAATTGTCAAGCATATGGTCATACTAAAAGTTATTGTCATCACATATCTCGATGCGTGAAATGCGGTGAACAGCACAAGTCTGTGGAGTGTACAAAACCAAAATCAACACCAGCTGTATGTGCTCATTGCCTGAAGGACCACCCGGCCAACTATAAAGGATGCCAAATCTATAAGGAGCTGAGGACCAGGTTTCAAAAACCTCAAGTACTGGATGAAACAGCAAGACAAGTAAGAAACAGAAGAGAACCCTCAAAACTTATTGATGCCAACTTATCATTTGCCCACTTACTTGGAGGTGGGAATCAAAGTACTGAAGCCGTGGCCCTGCCGGAACTACAAAATGTACCTCAATCCATTCCACATATACCTCTTTCTCAAAATGTAACCAATCCTAAGAATCCTAATCCACCACAAATCTCTCATATTCCTCCTCCTTCAAACGCCACAGACCTTACCAGTTTGATGACATCCTTTATTTCCGAAATTAAATCCCTTGTTATGCCCCTAATATCACTCCTTACGAATCTCGTAACAAATCTTATTCCTGCCTTAAAAAAACCATAAATGACCTCACCTAATTCCTTATCCATTCTCCTTTGGAATGCGAATGGTGTTAGAACTCACACTGACGAACTTACAGCCGTACTGCAGGACAAAAACATTGATGTTGCACTCATTACTGAAACTAGACTAACCACTAAACAGTACTTTAAAATACCAGGATACACGACATACCGGACAGACCATCCAGACGGCAAAGCCCATGCCGGTACTGCTGTCATAGTCCGCCGATCCCTCACCCATCACTTACACCCAATTTCCGCCCACGATTACCTACAAGCAACTTCCATCGTTACCAAAACCTTTTCCTTTCCGCTTATCATCGCATCAGCATACTGCCCTCCTAAACATCCCATTTCCTCTGCCCAATTTGGATCCTTCCTCAACTCCTTGGGTAATCACTTCATTTTGGGTGCAGACTTAAACGCTAAGAACCAACAGTGGGGTTCTAGAACCACCAATTCTCGTGGACGGACATTGCAGTGTGCACTCAACTCCCGACGCTTTCATCTCCTACCTCCCGATTCTCCTACCTACTGGCCAACAGATCCTAACCGTAATCCTGACATCCTCGACTTCTTCATCCACAGCGGATTAGGCTCTCTGAATTTTTCCATAGCTCGCCTTGATGAACTATCCTCTGATCATAGTCCATTGATTCTAAATGTATCCATAACACCTATTCCTAAACCTATCCCACCGTCATTCATTAGGGGCCCTGTCAACTGGAACCTCTTCCGCGAAATTCTCACTAATGATATTGACCTCAGAGTGATTCTCAAAACCCCAAATGACCTTGACGACGCCGTATATTCCTTTACAACCGCTATTCAACAAGCCGCCTGGACTGCCTCCTCTCCCAAACAATCCCAAATAATTCCTTACAAAAGCCATTTACCACAACACCTGACAGACCTCATCAACAGCAAACGTCGAGCTAGAACATTATGGCAACGCACCCGCCACCCAGAAGATCGCCGCTCCTATAATTTTTTTTGTAGAAAATTAAAGCGGGAGTTGGCGATCTTCCGTTCCCAATCCTACAATACCTACCTCTCCTCTCTCTCGACTCGTGACAATTCCCTGTGGAATGTCACGAAGAGAATCCTAAAATCCCACACCATTTCCCATCCTCTCCGGCGCTGTGATGGTTCCTGGGCTGCTTCTGACAAGCATAAGGCCGAGGAATTCGCACAGCACCTTTCCAAAGTTTTTACTCCTCATCCAGAGCTTAATCCAACCCATACTGCAGCAGTTGAAGAGTTCCTCACGTCACCAATACCACTATCCTTACCACCTAAAGCAGTTAATCCCTCTGAGGTCAGATATCTTCTTAAAAAGCTTCCTCTCCGCAAATCTCCTGGATACGATCTCCTTACTCCCCAAATCTTAAGACAACTTCCACCTAAAGCCATTACATTCCTTACATATCTCTATAACTGTATCCTACGCACTACCTATTTTCCTCTCTTATGGAAACATTCAACTATGATCCTTTTCCTAAAACCAGGCAAACCTTCTAACAACACGTCATCTTACAGACCTATCAGCCTACTTCCGATCCTCTCAAAAATTTTCGAAAAGCTCCTACTAAAACGAATCCTAGCCAAATTTCAAAATTTTCCTTCACATCAGTTCGGATTTCGTCCTCAACATTCCACGGTTCAGCAAGGACTCCGAGTTGTAGACCACATTTCCTCCGCCCTTGAGTGCAAGGAGTATTGTTCGGGTGCCTTTCTGGACATAGCTCAAGCTTTTGACCGGGTGTGGCACCCGGGACTGCTCTTTAAGCTCAAAACCCATTTACCTCAATCCTTATACCTAATCCTCCGATCCTATTTATCCAACCGCTCCTTCCGAGTTCGCTGTGGTTCCGAATTTTCCGAACAATATACTGTTGAGGCCGGTGTTCCTCAAGGCAGCGTCTTAGGACCCGTCCTCTACATCCTCTTCACCGCCGATATCCCTACCGACCCCAATACCTTTCTGGCAACATTTGCTGATGACACAGCCATTTTATCATCCAATTCCGATCCTGAAGCAGCATCGCTAAATCTCCAAAAGCACCTTTCCCTTGTCGAAGACTGGTGCAATGCTTGGCGCATTAAGGTTAACGAAAGCAAATGCACTCACGTCACATTCACCCTTCGACGCAAATCCTGTCCAACGGTTAATTTCAATTCTATACCGCTTCCTTCCTCAGACACAGTCCGGTATCTCGGCTTTTTACTAGACAAAAGACTGACGTGGAACCCACATACAAGACTAAAAAGAAAAGAACTCAACCGCAGATTCGGCCAGTTATACAGACTACTAAACAGAAAATCTCATCTTACAGTTGACAACAAATTACTAATATACAAGACAGTACTGAAACCTATATGGACCTACGGACTTGAACTGTGGGGGACAGCTAAACATTCTAACATTAAACGCATCCAATCCTTCCAATCCAAAGTCCTCCGAACAATAGTTAATGCTCCTTATTACGTTACCAACTGTACCCTACACCATGACCTTAATATTCCGTTTGTTTTAGACCTGGTACCATCCAAATTTTCCAAATTTCATCAGAACCTTAGTCATCATCCTAACCCTCTAGCACAATCCCTATCCAGCACCACCCATCCCTACAATCCTCCTCGAAGATTGAAACGGCAGTGGCCACGAGACCTATTGTAAACATTTAAACTGGAGTTCTGACAATGGTCAGATCCTCCACTCATGTACGGTATGTTTGTGGCTACAACGCCCTAACTCAGCCTCCACTGGCTCAGACCAGTGATGCGGCTGAGATAGAGGTGCTGGGATCTCTTGGATTCCGCTTTTTCCTCCACAAGTGGAGGGAAAAGCGCTTGCTGGGGTCCCTTTAGCAATTGTATATATTGTATATAGTTATGATTGTGTGTAAGATGTTTATTTATTTGTCAACTTTTTATTTATCTCAATAATAGGTTTATGTTTCGATTTGTTTTGTTTTTTATTTATTATTATTATTTTATTGTATATATTTGAATTTATGTTATATTTTATGAAATTTGACCATTATTATTATTTTCTGTATATATAGTATGAATGTGGTCTCTTATCAATATTACTATTGTTCATTTTGTAACAAATTGTAATATATCTCAATAAAAAAAAAAAAAAAAAAAAATTTTTTGTTTTCTTGTATAGTCTTATTGTTGCACTACTTTTTGTAGATATTTCGATCGTGTAAGCATTGTCCTTCTTTTTAATATAAATTTTTAAAAAATAACTCTAAAGAAATCTCCAAGTTCAATAATATTTATAGTAAAATATATCAAAAGGGACTGAATGAAAAATGATGGATCTCGTACAGATTATACCGCTATATAATAAGTACAGAAGGATAAAATTTAATGGCTGAGGCTTCTGGTTCAAGTGTGATTAATTTGGTTTGGCATCAAGTAGGTTGATAAGATGGGAGGGAGCAACACTTCCAGGGCAGTAATGTGTGATGTATTAGGTTTCGAAAACGAACTGAGTCTCAACCACAAACGTTTATACATCATTACGTATTATATAGAGGTATAATCTGTATATAATACGTAATATAAATCGACAATCCAGGGATTTTTCCAGTTTTTTATCAAAATATCTACGGCAGGACCCTCTTAATGTTCCGGTGAAATAAGTTTTAAAGCTTTTAATCCACTATCCAACGACCTTATTACTTACATAACAGGACAGCTACTGTTTATAAAACTATGTCTTTATTATTATATCATTAATAATTGAATAAACTGTAATATATTGCAGGTTTTATATCGTCCATATACTCTTATTCTAACCAAGATCACGGATTTCATGTAACTGGGCTTAAATGCTGAATTCTCATAATTCGGTTGTTCTTAGTAATAAAAAACGGGTGAATATTTAAAATATTCCCCGAACCCAAAAATATGCTCTGGGACTGACAATTTATTTCTCTAACTTCTGCCACAGCAGCCCACTCTAGCACATAACCACAATAGTTAGTTAGGCGCAAAATAATTCGTGCTGCAAAATGTTTAAGCATAAAACACTGAAACATGTGGTTCTTTAAGTTTGTTCTTATTCTTTATTTGTTTTTAATGTTACTATAATTTAATTTTAGCAGTGTAGTTCTGGAACTTTATGTTTTTTAATTTAAGTTTGTTTTGTTTTAACTTAATTTATATCAGGGAGAAGTTAGTTCAGGGTGCAGTCATAAGAACACACAATTAAGTATAAACTTTATTTACTGGTGCCAACGGCCAAGTGAGATATGTATACATACGTATTCACTTATTTTATATTATAAAGTTTCACATTTTATGAAAGTATAGACATTTTGTACGTCATAGATTTGTAACTCTTTTTCTCATTATGGTAAAATTATAATTTTTTAACTTTACAATTTTTCATATTTTGAATACTGAAAATATAGATTTTTAAAAAAAAAATAATTTTCTATTATCTAATTATTCACCTTTTATTAAATTTCTTTTGTCACTTTTGTTTCTGATTATTTTTAGATTTGTCATTTATCATAACTAACATTTCAGTTTGTCTTTATTCATCAGTATATTTCTTTTACTTATCATCTTTATATATTGTATTGTAATACTGGTAGTTATCTTTTGTTTTTATAGCCCTGAAGAAGGCCTATAATTTAGGCTGAAAAGTCAAAAATAGGGAGGGGGAATAGGCACCAGTAAATTAAGTTTATACTTAATTGTGTGTTTTTTTAACTGCAACCTGAACTAACTTCTCCCTGTATACACACAGCCAACCATTCTCACTTCACGTTAATTTATATCATGTAACACTATTACGTTATATTCCTTTATTTAAGTTTTATTTTAATTCAGTCTAAAATGTGGGGATTTTTTAAAATGTAAATTTATTTATTTAAATTAGAACAATTATAATTTTTTAAGTTTAAGGAAGCTAATGCTTGAAAAACTTTTTATTATATTATGTCCATTGTACATTTGACAAATAAACATTATTTTTATTCTATTCTGTTCGGGAGAATATAAACATAGACGGAAATCGACAATCAACTAAAGGAAAAGCAGAAGAAATATTTTTCCAGGTTAAAAGTTTTTTCCCAAAAAAGAATAGTAATATAGATTTTAGAAAAATAGTTATCTAGCACACAAAGTTGTAAAATCTGATGAAGAGTAACAAGAATGCATTGTTGTGGAAGATTCATATTGCTTAATATAAAATAATTGATTATATTGAAACTCGATATTTTTTTATCTTCTTTTCAAGTTAAGCTTTATTTTGAACGTTTAGAATTTATTTTAACAATGGAGGTATCTGTTACGCCCACCAGATTTTTCCCCATGTTATATAGGAAAATCTGAAATTTTCTCTTTCCCTGAGAGAAAGTCCATAGGTTATTTCGGGAAGGAAACGATGGAAAAGGTTGAACATTTAGGAATGAGGCTAGACAAGCAGTCCCAGAGAAGAAGCTGCTCCTGAATAAAAACTGATGAGAAGCCGGTTCGAACATCTGCTAGACCTTACCTAATATGTCCTTCTGCAGGGGTGGGCAATTTTTTCTTCGTCGCGGAACGAATAAACATTTCGAGATTTAAACTGGCAAAATAAGGTTTAAAACTTGTACGTTTTAGTTTAAAATTAATCTTTATGGTTAGCCTTATGGATAATGTATTAGTTAATGATTCAGTTTAGTTTTGGTAAGTATAAGATCTCATCATATACCTTTTCCTGTTTACAGCATTTTATTAAAATGAGTATTATATTTAACGGAAAATAAAATAAGTATTATGTTTTAAAATAAGTAAATAAGTTTTAAAATCAGTATTATGTTTTATGGATGTGAAACGTGGCCGCTTACTTTGAAGGATGAACAACGGCTTAAGGTTTTCGAAAATCAGGTACTGCGTAAAATATTTGGTCCGAAGAGAGATGAGGCCACTGGGGATTTTAGAAGGTTGCACAACGCGGAATTGCGGAACTTGTATCCTGTGAATATAATTGAGTTGATAGCATCGCGGAGACTCAAATGGGCGCGTAAAGTGGTTGGGCTCGGTGAGGAACGGATTCCAAGAAAGTTGGTACTCGCTGAACCGACTGGTAGGCGTCCGGAAGGCAGGCAGAAGCGTCAATGGGAGGATTGCGTTAAGGCTGATCTCGGGGGCTTGGGCTTGAACGGTGAACATTAGACAAGTCTGTGTAGGCGGAATTTGGTGATATCGGCATCGAACCTTCGGCTTCGATAAGCCTATTATTATTATTATTAAGTAGTATGTTTAATTATAAATTTGTACATGGATTTTGGTCTCACTACACTCGCTATACTCCCACACTGAAGCAATAAGATAGTGGAAGAGGCTGCATAGTGAATTTCAATATTGTCTTCGTAAAATAAGTAAATAAATTATATAATTATATTCCTAATCAACGGAAGATCTAGCATAATATTCGAGCTGATATATTTCTTTCAAATTCTTAATTTTTTATTTCATCATCATTTCAACGGTTCGGGATCTCACTCTTTACTTTCCATCATATGATTTTGCAGTATCCTATTTAGTTGTTCACTAAAATTATTACCAAAGTGCTTCATATGGTAGTCGCCCATGCTTCCACTAAAGAAGTTCGTAGCTCCTATGAGTTTTCAGGAGAGTTAATTCACACGAGAAGAATCACACTTCTCTCAAGCTCATTCCAGAGATGTTCAATAGGATTTAAGTCAGGGCTACGAGCTGGCCATCATAAAGTCTGAATTCGTGTGTCATTAAGATATTGCTGAACACAGTTTGCAATCTGTATTAATGTTAACAGTGTCGTCTGTATAATAAGTACGATAGAATAAAATTTAGTGGCTTAGATTTTATTTATGTTTTTTTATTCAAGGATAGAGAATAACTGGTCAAAAAATCACGAAAATCAAAAATGTCGATCGGCAATACTAATGAAAATTGGACGATTTCAAATGGATTGACCTTCATGCATAAAAATAAAATGTTCTCCAATAAATAGGAGACATTATTGAACTAATGGAATATAACCCTCTAACATAAATAATTTCTGGAAGGAATTAGTCCGGGTGGCGGTCATTAAATGAAACAACTGAATAGTTTCAACTATTTTATTGTTTGCCAACGTTTCGACCCCCATTGTGGGTCATCATCAGGGCTAAAAAGATACAAAAAGGATACATTTAAAATAAGATTAAAAGTACTATTAAAAAAAAAAAAACTATTGCGCTAGAGAATGTCAATATTATAACATAATAGGAACTAGATGTGTAATGAAATCAATTAATTAAATTACAATGATAAAGGTATACTAATGAGAGCTATACAGACCAGATAATGACTAAAGTAATGTACAAATATATAAGAAAAAAATTACATGAAATAAAAAACATTAAAAAATGGAGTACAGTGGAGATACGTACCGTCTGGTAGGTGAGTGGAAACTAGGTACAATTTGGTAATAAGGAATATAGGCAGGTAGATAGGAAAGTACGTACAAAAGGTTGGGTAAAATGGAAAATATGTACCACATTTCTAGACGGGATCTGACAACAATGAGTAAAATTGTAATATTAACATAAAAGGAAGTATTCAGATTAAACCTACAATAGTAATAACATCACAACGGTATTAGAAGATGTTTTAACAAGATTGTTGAAGTAAAAACAATATAATACAATAGTAAGAATAATACTGTATAAACTATACGTAGTAAAACTGACTACCTCCCAACCAACGTTTTAATAATTATTGTACATATATTAAGACAGTAAAATTAACCAAGTGAAAATATTATGAGAAAAATAATAATTTCGACAATGGGGGTCGAAACGTTGGCAAACAATAAAATAGTTGAAACTATTCAGTTGTTTCATTTAATGACCGCCACCCGGACTAATTCCTTCCAATAATTCTCATCGGTCAACTAATTATATCCACAATAAATAATTTCTGAACAAGAAGCATGAAATTTAAAATAAAAAGTATTAGAAAAGGAAAGTTTATTTTTTTACGTAATGAATAGTTCTCGACAAGTCGCTAAAAGGATGACTCGTCTAATCCAATGCGTTCCGCTGTTATGCAAAGAAGGTGAGAACACCACGAAGCAGCGAAACGTACTTGGCGGTCGTGTCAACACCTCGTGTTCCACCACTTGGCTAGTGTAACACTAAACAATGGCACAGATGCAAAAATACTCAGTATTACACAACAGGGCTGATGGTATAGCTTAATGGTATAGCATCAAAATGAATAAATAACGCATAAACAAGGAAAAGCCATTGTACGATAAGTTTCCGCTTATCCTATTACAAGTGCATGGAGCTCAATATATTTGAAAACAATCAGGAAAATCACATTCGTGAATTGATGTCTCATTAAAAACCTCTTTCTCACATTAAAGCCAGCTTCATTATTGTATTTCATTAGGAGAACAGTACTTGTTAAATTCTAACGTTTCCTTTATAAAAACTTATACAACATTTATGCAAACATTTTAGAGCGTGCGGATAGAAGTTAATTTAAAGCAATAAGTATTTTATTATAATACTAGCTGTTTCCCGTGACTTCGTCTGCGTCAATTTCTGTTATTATGATCGCTATTAAGAAGTTTTCAAAAGAATATGTTTTAAAGTACTTCTGGGTAAATGATATTTTTAGTTTTATTTTCTTGTGGCAGAAGAACATACTGATTTTACCCGCAACCCGATCTTGACAATATGACATATAGTTGGCCGTGTTTGCCTACGCGATTGTTTGCCGTAACAATTAATAAATCACAGTGGCAAACGTTTAAACAAGTAGCAATCGATTTACGTCAAGACTGCTTTTCACACGGCCAACTATATGTCACATTGTCAAGATTGGGTTGCGGAGAAACTCAGTATGTTCTTCTTAGACAAGAAAATAAACTAAAAATATCATTTACGCAGAAGTATTTTAAAACATATTCTTTTAATAACTTCTTAATCGCGATTATAATATCAGAAATTGACGCAGATGAAGTCGCGGGCAACAGCTATTCCTACGCGTTTGCCCCTGTGATTTATTAATTGTTACGGCAAAAGATAAAGTAACAGGAAATTGAATTATTTTAAAATTAATAGGTAAATAATTTGGAATCATTGGGATGCGAGCTTAATGGCCTATTGGTCACAGCGTTATGTTATATAGCCTTAAGGCTTCCTCGATAAATGGACCATTCAACACAAAAATAATTTTTCAATTCGAACCAGTAGTTTCTGAGATTAACGCGTTTAAACAAACACACTCTTCAGCTTTATAATATTACTATAGATATATTTACTAATTTCCCGATGACTACTCATAACGATTTTGATTATATGGAAGCATAATTAAATGAGCTTTGATATCAAGTTGTTTGAAGGGGCCTAAATAAAAATATAAATTTCTTCTAATAAAGCACCTTTAATTTTAGTTTAAGAAAATAAAAAAATCAGCATTTAATATCTGCCAGACTATTTCAATCATAATGAAACTTATATGATATTAAAACCTATTACATTTTACGTCGATATAGCGAGTTTTATCAAAATTGTTAGAGCTGTTTTTGAGAAAATCCTAAAGTGGCACTTCTGGTCAGCAGATTTTAATAAAAAAATTGCTCTAACATCTCGGGCGTATCTTTGTCATAAATATGAAATTAAACGCCCGATAAAACGATTTTTCGTTTCCACGCTTGACTTACTATTCACACACACACACACACACACACAAGACGGACGGACGGACACATATACTTTTTTGGTTATTTGGAATCAGGAGACCCTAAAACGTATATTTCCGTTGAAAACTGGAATTTGAAAAGTTTCACGATCGCAATACTTTCTCTTACCATACATTTCATATATACGTAAGTGAAAGTAATATAAAATAATAAAGAATTAAATAAGAAAATAAATGACAAACATTTTTCCAGGTTATTTTTTTTTCTTTGAAAATAAGAATAGTAATATAAGTTTATAATATACTAATGGAAAGGTATAGGTTTTAGAAAAATATTTTTACTATGGTTTATAGATGTAATGATTTATATTGTTTTATTATTTAATCTCAAATAAATGTTTTGAAATATACTAACTTTATTTAATTTAAATAAATAAAATATTTTTATTTATGTTGGGTAAATAAAGTTGTGTGCTTCGCTCACCAGATTTTTTCTAGTTATAAGCTTATGATTATGTAGTTCATGAGCTCATGACTGGTTCATATTTCACCCTTTATAATTATTTAGGTAATTATTTAATAAAATTAATTTTTCCATATATTTGCGATATCAACTATTTTTAGATAATATAATTATAATGTCTGTAATTTTAACAATAATATTGATTGACTCACCGTTTTCGATTCTTCAACACTTACTTGACAAACTGTCAAACCTTCCCATTAACTAAAAAAGGCTCATCTACATGACTATCATAAGACCAATCTGGACTTACAGAGTTGAGCTTTGGAGCCCTACTTAGCCATTGAATCATTTCCTTATCCAATCTTTACAATCCAAAACAGTAAAATCCTTAATAATACTTACTTTGTCACGAATAAACTTATCCATAAAGACCTTAATGTTCCTTATGTTACTGATTTGCCCCGAACCAGAACCAGGTACAGTTTGTTCATTTCACGACAAACTCCATTCCACTCAAACCTACTAGTTTATATCCTTGATTTCTGATAATCTTCCGATATATATGAAAAAATGATGGTCTTGAGACCTTCTGGTTTAGTATTTTTTTTTTTTAGAGAGTCACCAATGGTCAGTTTCTCAATATGTACATCAAGTTCACTCTATTCTCACATTTACTGGGTGTATTAATGTAAATACTATAGTAAATTGCAATACATACAATAAAAATAAATAAATATAATATATATATATATATATATATATATATATATATATATATATATATATAATATATTTAATATTAACTTCGCTGTAAGAGTTCCCTTAAACCAGATCGGAAGAAGAGGTCGCACATATCACATAGTAACCTTATGGGCTAGAGTCGGTTTGCTTACATTACCTTCGTGTTTACTCTCCGGTATGCCAGGCATGGCGGAAGTAAATATTTTGGTTAACTAAAGCTCAAATAACCCTGCTATATAAAATTACCAAGCATACCTTCAGAAGCCTTTGTTGTTAAATATAGGCTTACGAGATATTCTTCAAGCATATGGACATGGGCATGTGTATTCTATATTGTATCTGATTTAAAATGATTATCTATAAGTGATAATATATTATATGTATACCATACATAAAGGACGATGATTTAGAAAGTAACCTAGAGTGAAATTAATAATATACTCCAGTGACATTACCGATAATTTTTTGGTGCCACAAGTCTTCATTATGGGATTAGAATTCTGCAGTAACCCAGAGAAAAATGATTTGAAAATAAATCTCATAATTTCTAATTATATTTCATATATAGCTAAGTAAGAGTCAAGAAGCGAAGTTCTTCTCTATTAAATGCTCGGAATATTTTACATTTGCTTACGTATATATGAAAGATATAGCAAGGGAAAGTATTGGGATAGTGAACATTTTCGAATTTGAGTTTTCAACAGAAATGCACGTTTTAGGGCTCCCTGAGATTAAATGACCAGTGTGTATTTTACATGAAATCGGATGACGGATTTTGATAAATTATACATAAGAAATATGTTAAAATATTTTCACGTAAAAAAAAAAATCTATTTTTTTTAGAAATCAGCACCTAAATTATTTTGATTATTTCTCCCCTTTGCTTACTAACAGCATTAAATATTTTAATAATGTTTAACAAAATAAGCAAATATATGACATTACTAAATTATTTGTAGTTTAATTCATGTTTATATAATAACTTATTATTATTACATAAATGGATGTAAAAAATTCATAACACCGAATTATCCAATATTCTCTTCTTTCTTGAAATACTTTTAACAGGCAGATTTAAAAAAAGAATTTAACATTAAATTATTCTATTAATAAAAAAAAAAAAAAAGGTTAAATAATAACATTATAACATTGATTCAACATATTAAAAATAATATTAACAAGTTGATATAGACTTACCGTACCAGAATTATATTAGTTTTTTAAGAGACAGAAATCTGTTTCCTTGGGCTATAACGGACGCTAATTTGATTACTGAGTCCTACTGCTGAAATCAAAACAGTGTCTGTAAGTACAATAAACAGCCAGTTTCATACATACCTCTGTTGCGTTCACATCATTCACATCACAGGTACTTTATTATTTCATTACTTTTTTATTTTATTCTCGCATTTTATGTGCAAAAAAGTATTATGGATATTTTTATTTGGTCTCTCTCTTATTCAAAAGATATGTTAATATTAATAATATATATTTTGGAATGTTATATTCATATATCATATAAAACTAAAAAATCTTAAAAGTTCTAAAATTGATTTTGAATAGTAGGGAGAGTAAGTGTATATTATTAGGTAATTAAGTATATAAAATCATAAAAAAATAAATATTCCGTAACACCTACTTAAAAATTGTTATTATTATTCAAAACATTGTTTCAATTACAATTAATATTCTGGGCACAACAGTTTTAATCATACTGACTACATTTTTTATTGAATGATTTTCATTTTACTCCGATTTCTGTATTTCTAGATTTTTTTAATAATTCAGATTGAATGTCACTATTTATTTTTTTACAGAAACTAGTTTTGTTTATTTGAGAGAGATAGAAAAATGAAAAAAAAATTATTAATTCCGTTATAATAAACTTCATTTTATAGTCTGTAATAAGTTTCTTCTAATATTCTTTTCTTTGTACGCATAATGTTTTAATGTTCTCATAATACAATATGTGGCTTTTTACAGCATGATTATTAATTTAGCAATGCAGGTTTTTAAAATTATTTAAAAGATTTTTTTCATTTCAACAATCATTAGTGCGTTAATAAGTAGTGTGTTAGTCCAATAATGAAACCAGGCTAAAATTACAAACAAAGAGAATAATATTTTTATTTTTATATACTTACACACTTTTATATATATTTTATATATATATATATATATATATATATATATATATATATATATATATATATATAATATCATACCAAATATTATATGCATACAATATACAAAGCATCGAGGAAGTTTTTCAATTGATAACGTGTGGCAGCCCTGCAAAGATGATCCCGGCTTTGCCCAATTGTTCACCTTTCACTTTAGTTATGGCAGTCACATAATAATCACATATGTTCGGTGAGTTCTTTTATTTTTATTTTTTGCCGCTCCTTAGTGTTTCTCTTAATGTATTGTTTTCAAATATGAATTACTCTTTTTATTTATATAAATCCTTTTATGAGGAGAATGGTATTTTGGTTATTGATATAATTTAATAAAATTACTTTGGCCGGACCTCTCAGTTAGTTTTCACAACCATCACAATTTATTTTAGTTATTATCAAGATAGTATCACAATGAAAATCTGATTAAAAATTAATTTTATATAGATTTTATCGAAATTGTAATTAATTTAAAATTCATCCTAGTGTCTTACTTATGATTCTTGTTTCATTAAATATGTTTAATCTAATTTTAATTATTCCATTACTGCTAACTTGAATATGTTAATTTCTATACACTACTTGAATTATGTTCTTTATTGTTCGCTATTTAAAAAGTATTAGATGTGCACCTCATTAAGGTCCTCAAATCTTATTAATATATCACCACATTTTGTATAAATGGATATAGACACAAGAAAATGACGATTTTTAATATTTCGAAGGATATGCTTGATTTTAAGGACTGATTTAATTTTGTTCATTCTCGTTTAAAGGATTCTAAACAACTAGGATACGTTACAAAATGGAATACTATTTTTGACTCGATTCCCTTTTAAAAAGGATATGATTCGAAATATTATCAGTAGTAGCTAGGTGACCACACTAAAAAGGAAACTTGAATAATTAATGGTTGACCGTGAAATGATATGAAGGAAGAGATAGTGGCGGTTACAAAAAAATAAAATAAATTAATCGACTCTGGGCTCATGACGACCTTTTTGGGTTTACTCAGTCTCTATAAAATGAGTACTCGTCTTAATAAAGAAAAAAAAAACATGAGGTTTAATGATCACAGCTACCTGGTATTATTAACTATTTATATTAATATTACTAAGTACTGAATCTAAGATCCATTTTGGATTGTAATTAAACTGTCATGAACTTATTATTAATTAAATAAATATATATTTTCCATAACTTTGTTATTGTTGTAAATATTTTAGGAAAATACATAATTGTTGTACATAGTTTAATTGTTAATCTTATTTTGATTGATAAAAAAGGCCCATCTTATGTCACCATACAATCATTAATGTAGCATCACTAAATTAAAATTAATTATCGTCAGTATATTTCGTTTCGAACTTTATGGTTGACCATTTTCAAATATCATATTGGCCCTATACGTTTAAAGAAAATACATAGAAGGGAAGAACAAATGAATTTTTAAAAATATATCATCTGCATACGTTCCTCATGATCAAAAACCAGCTTTCTTTTTTTTTTGTTCCATCTTGTTATTCAGGATAGGCAGAACTTATGAAATACTCTTTTGCAAAATGTAGCATTGAAACTGTTCAAAAGTACTGTTCCTCTCTTTTTATTTATTTAAAAAAAAGGTATATGACCAATATTATATTTGAAAATGGCTAGAGCCGAAACGTGAAACATTTATGACAATTAATTGTAATTTATTGATGTTACATTTACGAGTATAAATATGATAGGATGAAGGTGGTATTTTTTATTGATAGAAAAAATATATTTTGTAAGAAAATAAATTTATTATATATTTGTATTCATCTTACACGAAGTTGGTTTTACAAGATTAAGAAACTAATCATAAGTAAA
The DNA here is from genome assembly GCA_023052935.1 of Piezodorus guildinii. Taxonomy (NCBI): domain Eukaryota; kingdom Metazoa; phylum Arthropoda; class Insecta; order Hemiptera; family Pentatomidae; genus Piezodorus; species Piezodorus guildinii. The sequence goes on from CM041295.1 coordinate 43,755,062, forward strand.
AATGCTTGTTTTGTTTTTTAATTTAGCTTTAGGGCATGTAGATTTTTTGTGGTTGCGTTTTTTTCTTCTTTTTAATCTTGAGGATAGTCGATAATCCGATAGCAATCTCGTTGGTATGGAGGTGGGTATTGGGTTTGAAATTTAAAGTATTTACAACGAACCAATTAAACAACACATATATAATGCTAGAAGAGGAATCACCTATAGCAGGGTGGCTAGCATCACAGCCTTCTATGCCAAACCCGGGGTTCAAACCCGCAGGTGGTTCTAGATATTTTTAATGGTAGTAAAAAATCCTTGGTTATGCCGCCCTTCGGAGGAAACGTAAAAAGGTGGTCCCGAGCCTGTACGATGTCAGGTACTCGTTAAAGATCCCTATCCTAATTAAACCTGGGTAGGCATAATTTAGGACTTCCACTGTAGCATCGTGCGATGGCATAAAATGATGTTAAATGAATAACCAAGCAACAACTGCTTGATATATGATTAAACATTTTTTTTTTTAACAGTTTATTGATATTATAACAGTAGATATAATATGTACAACAAGTAAATGGGCTCATGATTAAATATAATAATGAATAGACGTTACATAATAAACATTATATTTATGCTAAATGCATTTTTCGTTACGATGAACTCATAATCAATCCCAAAGTGATAAACTCTTAAAATTTTAAGATTTAAGCTTTTATAATTATTTATAAATTAAGCAATATAAATTTAGCAATATTAATTAATTAGCATTTATAATCTATAGAAGATCTTTATGGACAAATTTATTTATGGCATATTAAAGGTTAATCAATATTCATCAGATTAAAAATTGTATTGTAAGGATTGGAAATGAATGTAATTAATGAATTAGTTGTACACTAATGCTCAGCTTCTTATATTCGAAGTGTTCTGTATTTATTAACAAAACATAAAATTATATGTTTTCATTGAAATAAAAAAATTACATTTGTCATACCATATAAATAATATTTTTACAACCAGATTTAGTTAAGGGAGTCTTAGGCATTGAAACATCCAGTGCTTGCGCATTCCCCGAGCACCCCAACATCAAACCAGCTCCGGTGTCTCTCACGAGTAGCCTCGGGGCTTCAACCTTTCACCTACCTGAGCTCGGTGAAACATAAAATTTATTCTCAGTACCAGAAAATGTAAAAAAAAAAAAAATTTTCTATTATTATTTTTTTTTTGTTGGAGGATCCTTGCAAAGACGTTTTAAAAATAACGGCACATAATATTTATTGATTCCATTTCGTTTCAATAAAAATCATGAAAAACAAAAATCAATAGATACGGTAACATATTAAACCCAATAACGGTGTAGGAATGACCCGTATTTAGATATGATTAATATTTTAAAATATAAAATAAAATAATAAATCAAGAAATAAAAAAAAAATTCTCTCATGCTCTTATGCCAAAAAATAAAATAAAATAATAATTATAACAAAATTCAATCTAGTGCGGGCAACACACGACTTTCACTTACCTCGACTGTTAAAATCAATTTACAAACAATTAACCATACTTCAATTTTAAAAATATTTTGAGTTGATTTTAATGAAACGTGTATTCATTTTCGTTGAAACATATGATTTAGATTAAATAATATAACTATATTAAACTGTTAATCAGAAATAAGTTTATTCCCAGTTTTCCACTTTATATTACCTTTTAAACTTTGTGTATAACATAATGTTTTTTCTAAAATCTTTATCTTTCCAACGGTATGATATATGTCTATATTACTGTTCTTATTATTAAAAAAACAAAAATTACGTTAAAAAAAGTTTTCTCTTTTATCTTTTAGTTGGTCATCAAATTCATACAACATGTATATTTAGCCGTCCTTCATCAACGCGATTAAGATGATAGGGTTAATCTTTGAGAAGGTACAAAATTAATTGTAGTTTAGAGGAAGAAAATTTAAAATATCGGTATTTAAGCCCTGTCATACTATTTTAATAACAATGAAACTTACATAATACTAAAGCCCATTAAATTTTACATCGATATTGCAAGTTTAATCAAAATCGTTGAAACAGTTTTTGAGAGAATCGTAAAAAGGTGAAAATGCATAGTATAAAGTGGTTCTTCTGGTTAGTTGCTGTAACATCATGGGCCTGTAGTTTTGAAATTTTTCTTTAAGCGACTTTTAGTTTTGGCGCTGGACTTACCACACACACACACACAGAAATCTTTGCGGGACTTGGTCATTTGGACTCAGGGGATCCTAAAACGTGTATTTCCGTTGAAAACTGGAATTCGAAAACTTTCACGATCGCAATACTTTCCCTTACTATATATTCCATATATAGGTAAGTGAAAGTAAAAATGTAGCAACTATTAATCACTTTCTTTCTAAACCAATTTAACTCGTCCTTTTTTATAAAGCTAATTCAATAAACATTTATTTTTTATTTTACAGTCCCTACAACTTAATAAATAGCTGTACAATATGCATGTACTTTCTTGTTTATTTTTATTTTTTTTAACATCTAGAATAAGCGCTACCTTCACCTTTAAAATCCCGAAGTATAGACTTCAGATCAAATTCACTCGTCCTTTTTGTATAAAGCTTTTTTAATAAACTTTAATATAAAGTAACCTAATTTAAAATGCGATGTGAACTTGCTTCCGCCGGTTTTAATTTATGATTATTTGTAGTCATATTATTATTTGTGTCCTATTTTCCAATAGCAGAGTCAAAAGCCATAGGATGATAAGCAGCAGGTTTTGGAAACAAGGAAGTTGCAATAAGTTCCTTCTAAACTGATACGGACTAACTCGTACGCAAGGTTTTTAGTATGTAGATTAACTATTTATGTATTCATAGCTTATTATCCCTGTTTTGTAAAGCTAAGTATTTAAATTGTTTGTGGAATACGCTGATCTATGTAATTAGATCCCTGTCTAATCTGTGTAGTTAGATCTCTACGCTTTGATCTGACTGTAGATTTTGTATATCCTGGCTCTAAAAAAAAAAAAAAAAAAAAAAAAAAATCATGCAGGATAAAAAAGATTGATAGGTCCGTAAAAGCCAAACGTCATCTCGGGATAATAAATTTCGCCGATACAAGACCCTCATCAGGCCGGTGTTAGTTACCTTAGTTTATGCTTCTGGAGGCTGGACCCTCTCCAGGTTCCAGGAACAGATGCTGCGGAGGTTCAAGCGGCGAATTCTCAGAAGAATTCCCGAAGCAAAGTGCATTGATAATTCCTTGAGGAAGAGGATCGATAGAGGAATCATGCTTCATTACGGCAATGCTGATGTTGTTCGTTTTATTTAAGTCGGAAGACTTCGCGGAGCCGGATATGTGTCCTGAATGAAGGAGATTCCTCTAAAGTTATTAGAGAAAAATGTATACGAATCAAGAAGAACAGTAATACCGATGCCAAGACTCCAGAAAAATCCTTGGTATTAGAAACTGGTGAGGAGTAGCAACAAGTAGAGACCCTGACTCACGCCGAGTTGTAGAGCCGGTTAAGTAAGTAAGGAAGTTGTTTGATTTAATGTGTTTCTAACATCGTCTTTAAAACAGTTCAAGATCTCCTATGCACGTTATTATCAATGATTTTTCAAAATGTATGAAATAAAGGAATTTAATTTAATTGTTAAGGCCAGAGAAAGTTTTTTTTTTTTTTTTTTTTTTTAAATCTTTATCTTTACGTTTGTTAGATGTTTAAATAATTTTTACTTATAATCGGTACCTTTATATGGAATATATAGTAACGGAAAGTATTGCGATCTTCAAAATTTTCTAATTTAAGTTTTCAACAAAAATACACGTTTTAAGGTCCCCTGAGTCCAAATAATCAAATCCTGCAAAAAGGTCTGTGTGTGTGTGTGTGTGTGGTAAGTCTAGCACGAAAACGAAAAGTCGCATGAAACTGAAATTTTATATTCAAGACAACAATACGCCCGAGATGTTCCAGAAACTTTTTCGTCAATTCGGCTGACCGAAAGTGGTACTTTATAGTATTCATTTTGCATCTTTTTACGATTTACTCAAAAACGACTCTAACGATTTTGATTAAACTCACAATATGGATGTGAAATTTAATGGGCTGTATTATGATAAAGTTTCATTCTGATTGAAATAGTCTGACATGGCTTAAATGCCGATATTTGCCAGCTAAATATACAAGTTGAACAAATCGAAATAAACTAAAAGAAAAAAAAAAGAACAAAAATTTTTTTTATGAGAGTTTTTGTGTTATTGAACATGTAAACAGTAATATAGATGTATAATATACCGTTAGAAAGCTAAAGATTTTAGAAAAATTATTATGCTATAAACAAAATTGTAAAAGGTAACAGAGAGTTATGAAATCTGATAAAACTAATTGTTGTAGATAATAGATACTAATGATTGTTGTAGATAATGAATTAATAGATTATTTAATAAAACACATGTCTCTATTGAAACACTACGTAATTATTTCCTTAACGATTTATTTTCATCTTCATTTGTATTTAAAAGTTTTTAAATTACTTTATAAACGGAGGTAAGTGAAAGTCGTGTGTTGCGCGCACAAGATTTCTATTGATACGGTAATTAATATTTTCATCATAGACGTGAAGATAATTATTAAATTCAAAAGCAAAGGAATCGCTGTTCATATTGGAATGGTTAAGTTGAATATTATGTGAAGTAAGGGAAGCGGGCGATAACTATGAGTTTAGCTTGGATTTAGACTCGGGCCCGTTGCCATGCTGAATAGTGTTGAGGTAACATCTGAGCGGTGAAGCTATGCCGTTTGAGATATAACTCATCTCTCGACGCACTATAAACGTTTGCAAACGCATCTATATATTTTACGCTGCGTTTTTACTGAAGTTAATCTTCTTATCGTACCCGTCGGAACTTGGAAGCGCCGCCCTTCGGTTAGCTTCATGAACTTTCATCTACGTGAATCTGACCCCTATTTCACTTTTATTTTTTTAATCTTTATTATTTCTAAAGAAGGTTGAATTACCTCCCTTACCAATATATAAAATATTAAGTAAGAAAAAGTTTTGCGGTCGTAAAAATGTTCTAATTCGAGTTTTTACTAGAAATACACGTTTTAGGGTGCCTTGAGTCCAAAAGACCAAGTACCGTAAAATGGTCTGTGTGTGTAAAGTCTAGCTCTGAAACAATAAGTTATGTAAAACTGAAATTTCATATTTGTATATGCCTGAGATGTTATAGCAACTTTTTCATCAAAATCGGCGAACCAGAAAAGCCCCATTCTTTATACTATGCATTTTTCACCTTTTTACGATTTTCTCAAAAACTGCTCAAACAATTTTGATTAAACTCATATCGATGTAAAAATTCAATTGGCTAATTTAATGTAAAATTTAAAATTGTATCATGTAGGTTTTATTCTAGTTGAAATAGTGTATCAGGCCTTAAATTCCATTTTTTTCAATTTCATTCTTCTAAAGTATCTTAATTTTGTAGACCCCCAAAAAACTAACCAAATCTTTTTGTTAAAGATAACCAGCATTGTTACCGGTAATATGTTGAACGAATTTGATAATCAACTAATGGATTTTTTTTTTTTTTTTTTTTAGCTAAATATTTTAGAAAAACTGAGATCTTAAATAAAAAGTTGTGGAAGGTAAAGTAAAGTACCGAATAGAGCATAAACTAAAGTGATTATTATACGTAACAATTTTATATTTTTATATTATTTAATATAAACAATTGTTTTTCAATGAAACTGAATTTTTAAACTTTCTTCAACCTTAACTTTATATAATACTTATTACGTTTATATTAGCAACCTAGGTAAGTGAATGTCGTGCGTTGCGCGCAATAGATTTTTTCTTTTCTGAAAAGTGAATGTTATTAATTTGGTTTCTTAATTTAAAAAAAATATATTTATTTATTTAATTCGGTTGAAATGAATGTGATTCTTGGTTTACTTTATTTTTTTTAAACTATACAGTCTATGTTATTGTACCCTGAATTTGAACTATCAAACTCTTTCACGGATAACTCAGCGTAAACCGTAATACAGACCTTAATTTGTGATTTTTTTAAGTATATTTTATTGAATTTTACAACTATATATAAAATAAATACAAGTAAAAGTGTTGAATTATATTGGGTTGTTTCACATGAAATGTCCGTTTTTATAGTTTCTGAAATACATAAAGGATTTTGCAGGTCTCTGTTCTTTTCTTCCGAATGTTTATATATTTAAAGTAAACAGTTACTAATCCTCTACCTTTGTATTATAAACATTAGCTTACCAACCAATTACCCACTTTTTAGAATACCTCCAAATATGAACACGGAAACACACCATTTTCGAGTAATATTTTTGTACGAGTTTAAACTCGGCCATTCTGCAGCTGAGGCCGCTAGAAATATTTGCAAGGCGTTTGGGGAGGGAGTGTTAATGAACGGACCATTCGCCGTTGGTTTGCTAAGTTTTCAGCTGGGGATACCGACTTGGAAAACTTGGAACGAGGAAGACCTCCCTCCGTAATATACAACGATGTCCTAAACATACAGTAGAAGGAAACCCAGTTAACCCAAACAGTTAAAGGACTCTCAGCACAACTAAATGCAAGTGCATCTACCGTTTCCAGACATTTAAAGTGTATTGGAAAAGTAAAAAAAGCTCGATACATGGATACCTCTTACAGTTACACGACAACGTTACTAGACTCCATGTTTCAAAACATACCGTGCAAAAATTGAAAGAACTAGGCTACGAATTCTCCCGACTTGTCTCCAACAGATTACCACCTGTTCAGGAATTTATACAACTTCGTCAAAGGAAAACTTTTTGAAAATGATGATCGAGTAAAAAATGCGTTTTCAGATTTTGTTTCACTTCAAAGCTCAGAGTTTTTCAGTTCGGGGATAAAAAAGTTGGTGTCACGTTGGGAAAAATGTGTAGAAAAAGAAGGTCAATACTTCGAATAAAATTATTTTGTTTTCATATCGTATTTTTAATAAAAAACCTATACCTTGAAATCGGACATTTCATGTGACACAACCAAATAATAAAGGATGTGAAAAAGCTTGTAAAGAAACTACCAAGAGGTAGAACTTCAATGTTTATTTAAGCAAGTAGATCTTTCAATCGTCTCATAGGGTTATCAGGAATATGTGAGGTTGATAGGTGGCGGACAAGAGGGTTTATGTGGGTTAGGAGTTTCGTATTGAAAGTGGTATATCTGGTACGAGAAAGGTCTGTATATACAAATACAATAAGTAAAATGGATGAATTACAATAATAGACATGAATAGATATGTGAAGAAGCTACCAAGTGGTAGCACTTCAAAGTTTATTTTATAAGCAGGTCTCGAGGCCACCGTCTTTTCAGGCGCCTTGGAGGATTATCGGGATTAGATGTAGTTGAGAGGTTACGGTCAAGCGGGTTTGAGTGGGCAGGTTGTTTGGAATTAAAGGTGTATCTATCGCGGGCCAAGTCTGCAAGCAGTGGGATATTTAGGTCTCTATGGATGAGTTTATTTAAAGTAAGGAGCATTGAGGATAATTTGAAATTAAATACTTTTTTATGTTTCATCTATTAATGGATAGTATTGGATTTGAGTTCAGTTGTTGCAAATTGAATGTCCTATAATATCCACTATTGGTTTTCAGGCAATACCAGAAAGTATATTATCAATATTAGAGTTTATATATATAATAATATATATATATATATAATATTATATATATATATATATATATATATATTATATAAAAGAAATAGGACTCGAATTAAATACTGATAAGACGAAATATATGATTAGTAGCAGAAACGGTGGCAATCTTGGTGATATTGTTATATCAGGGCATACTTTTGAACACGTAGAGAAATTCAAGTATTTAGGTTCAGTGATAACAAGAAAAAATGAAATCGAGGAAGAAATAAAGGCCCGGCTAAAGGTGGGAAATGCGTGTTATTATTCAGTTGCTAAGTTACTTAGTTCGCGGCTTCTATATAAAAACTTAAAGGTTAGAATTTATAAAAATACTATTCTTCCGTCGGTTCTTTATGGATGTGAAACGTGGCCGCTTACTTTGGAGGATGGAAAACGGCTTAAGGTCTTCGTAAATAAGGTACTGCGTAAAATATTTGGTCCGAAGAGAGATGAGGCCACAGGGGAGTTTAGAAGGTTGCACAACGCGGAATTGCGGAACTTGTACCCTGTGAATATAATTGAGTTGATAGCATCGCGGAGACTCAAATGGGCGAATAAAGTTGAGGAGCGGATTCCGAGAAAGTTAGTATTCGCTGATCCGACTGGTAGACGTCCGAAAGGTATGCCGAAGCGTCGATGGGAGGATTGCGTTAAGGCTGATCTCGGGGGCTTGGGATTGAACGGCGAACATTGGACGACATTGTGTAGACAGAATTTGGTGGTATCGGCATCGAACCTTCGGTTTCGGTAAGCCTATTATTATTATTATTATTATATATTTTATATAATATAATATAATATTATATCGTACTCGTACAACTACAGTGGTGAGGTAACGGCGACAATGCAATACGACATATCTGCAGACTTTGTAGATCGTACAACAACAGCATACGACCCACGACCGAGTATAGACCAGATCTCAGACTCAAGTATGATGGACAATGTTGTAACAACAGATCCTGCCCAGATTTCCGAACTTCTTTCTAAAACAATAGCAGACGCCCATGGACGGACGTGCCTGTACACAATAGAACATATACATAATATGTTCAGAAAGCCCCCAGAACTTTCCAAGCTCATATATATATATATATATATATATATATATATATATATATATATATATATATATATATTGGATTAGGGTAGAGGGAACTGCGCCGGTTCAGGATGAACTCGTCTAACTCCACCCGCCTTTCTCTTCATTGAATATCTTTCTTATACATTTACAACCTTCTTTTTTCTGAATCATTTAGGATTCATGATTATAATTTTTAATCTACACAGCATATATAAGATGCTGACTGATTTATAAAAATAAGTTTATCAATTTTATTTTTCTTATTACTGTTATTTATTAATATGATTTGACAGTTAAATTATAGCTCTGATGATCTGATCTGAAGAGGCGAAACGTTGAAACGTTAGTAATTAACTTTGAAAGACGTGAGACCTATCATTACTTTTTTAAGTGAGGGTCCTTGTGGGCGAGAGTTTTGGAACCTCGCTACAGTACAGGCGCTGATCGGTAATACTACATGAGGGACCGATATTCAGAAAGTTCTTTCTGGGTCCTAAAAGTCTCAGAAACTCATTAAATCAATCTATAAAGCAACTGTTTTGAATAAATCATTTTCTGGTGCGGCCAACACACCACTTTTACAAATCTCGGTAATTAAAATCAATGTAAGTATTATTAAATAAACTTAAATTAAAAAAAAATTAAGTTATTTTAAATAAAACGTTTATTTAGTTTCGTTAGAATCATGTGATTTAGTTTAAATAATATAGGAATGTCAAATTCTTACGTATGATAATCAGTAATAGTTGTATACCCTATTTGTCACATTGTATTGCCTTTTACAACTTTGTATATAAAATAATATTATTTCTAAAATATTTAGGTTTCCAACGTAAGATGTATATTATACATCTATGTTTCTGTATTTATGTTAAAAACAAAACAAAAATTGCATTAAAAAAACATATCTGCTCTTTTCTACTTTTGTTGGATATCGCATTCGTTCAAATTTTGTATTTAACCGCTTTTTATCAACCCTACTAAGAAGATATGTGTAATTGTTATGAATATATTAAATTAAAAGTACTTTAGAGAAAAAAAAATTTAAATATCGGCACTTAAGCTCTGTAAGAGTATATAAATATAAGTATATATTAGAGTAGAAGTATATAAGTTAGAGTTGAAAAGAGTTTAAAGAATTATATTTAGTTTCATAGGAAACATATGTTTCAGATTAATTAATATAACAATACAAAATTCCTATGCACAAAAATCCCCTAGTTTTATGGCCTACTCTTTTTTCTGCATTGTTATACTGTCTTTTGAACGTAGTTTTTTTCGCCACTCACCGCACGTACAGAACTTTTTTCGGGACTTGGTCAATTGGACTCAGGGGACTTAAATTCGAAGATTTTGACGATTTCAATACTTTTCCTTATAATATATTTCGTATATAGGTAAGTGAAAATAAAAACCAACTTTAAAACTGTAAAAAATAAAATAGAACTATATTTACTTACATAGGGATATTATTAAATAGCCATTAGCAACTATTCTAAATCGACATGAAAAGCACAATAATTCATTTATGCCAGTTAAGGGTTGCGCTTCAACTTTTTCCTTTCAATTAAAGTTGAAGGAGTTATTTCCTTCGAAAACGTAATTAGAGCGGCTCGACAGCAACATGAAATAATAAATTAATGTACCGTTCAAGATGATTTGGAGTAGTTACTAGTTGAACTGAATAATATACCTCTAGAAGTAAAATTATATTGTTTTTACTTTTGTGGTCATTTTCTACAGTTTTTAATATTTTACCTTCAAAAACTATTTATTTATTTAATTTCAGTGTGTTCCGTGTACCTATAATTTTCTTATTTATTTTTTTAATTCCATGTTTTGTGTTTGTTATAAATAAAAATCATGAATTGGCCTTCCATAAACATACTGTTTACTTGTATAAAAGTAATAATCAGCTAATTTGATTATTTGAAAACAAAACAAAAAAACTCTGCCACAACTATTAAGAGCCATTCAGTGTTTAGTAAGGATAGTCATGTTCCTAGCCCGCAGCTATGCAAGAAGGTTGTTGGACAGTGATCTATCTCAGCCTCCAGGTTTTTCTCCCGAATTTGGGGTAACCATTTTATAAAAGCTTGGCATGCTCCAAAAGGATCTCCATATCCCACAAACGAAATTACAGACTATATAATTATCTCAGCCGGATTCGAAACCGAGATCCATAAATCAGTAGTCCAGAGTCCAATCAGAACCACCCCGCAATATATATTTAAAAAAAATATATATAGTAAAAAAATAAAATAAAACCTGTACCTCTATAACCCATGAAGGGTCTTGGGCTCAGTTCATATAGAGATTAGGACTGATTCTAGGCCAACGGTCGTGCAATGAGTGATCCAGGTTTTTCCTCAATTTGGGTACCACTTTAAAGAGGCTGGGTCTACCTCAGGAGGGTCTCCATACCCTAGGGTCACCCCCGGCTGAATTAACGGAATAAATAATATACTTTCATACCTGGGATTCGAACCCAAGACCCGGAGAACAGTAGCCTAGTACTTTATCTACTAGGGCGCATCGCTTCCCCCTCCAAAAAAAAAAAAAAAAAAAAAAAAAAAAAAAAAAAAAAAAAAAAAAAAAAAAAAAAAAAAAAAAAAAAAAAAAAAAAAAAAAAATATATATATATATATATATATATATATATATGTGTGTTTTTTTTATGTGATACACTTGAAAAAAACTATCCCTTCGCCTCAAGGATTCCTTAAGACGCCTCGGAGGATTATTAGGAATTGTAGAGGAAGCAAGAATTGAAACAAGTGGATTAGAGCGGGAATGGAGTTTGTCATGAGAGAAATGGTACCTGGTTCGGGCCAAATAAGGAACATTAAAGTATTTATGGGTGAGTTTATTCTTGGCAATGTATGAAACATTGAGGATTTTACGAAGGATTTTGGATTGTAATGATTGGATACGAGACGAATTTGATGGTTTAGCAGAGCCTCAAAAGCTCTACTTCGTTATTCCACATTGTCCTTAAGATAGGCGAAATTTTTAGTTTAGTTTAAAGTTTGGGCGTTTGTCCTATAAATGTTGGCGTCGGGATGTTTCTTTTCTAGTATGAGGATTCCAAGTATACCATTTGTCAACATGGAGTCCTAGATATCGGATCTGTTCAAGCAATATTTTTATTAAATATAATATAAAAGGTCCATAAAATTAATCGACACTAACGCTGGAAAGCCTATAGAAGCCTATAGCCTAAGTGGCTTCTTATTTTTGTAGCATTTACTTGGTTTTAATAGGATATAGTGTCATTATTGCGGTAGAAGACTTCAGTTTTCTTATTATTTATTAGTAGCTATATGATTAAAAGCATAAACGACTTATTAGTCAGATTCCAAAAGTAAAGTACTAAAACAGTGAAATGTAATTTGTGATAAATTCCTCCGCTGGTACCGTCTTCCCAGACCTGTTTCAATGGCCTCATTATTTTACAAACTTGCGTACCGATTTGTTTACTTTCTAATTTTATATTCCTGACCTCTTTAAATTTTGTTCTCATATTTTTAAACCTGAATTTCTCTCTTTAATCAGTTCTTTTATATTGGAATTCCGTCAGAATTCAAATAGGAATTCTTGGCATGTTATAGCTGATCTATTTTATGATAATGATTCGAGTTGATACTCTCAGAATCATTAGGGAATGCCTTTTAAATAAATATTCCGAGTCTTAGATTTTAATATGAGTGGTAGTTATGTTATGTGTTTTTTTTTAAATACCGTTTAGACCAATTTCAAAAAATAAAAAATAAATAAAGGTCATTGCCACACTTCTTATGTTTTAAACTTGGCTCTTATCTTTTTTTCTTTTACAAATATTTTAGCTTTTTTCTCATTTAGATGATTATCGAATTCGTCCAACTTGTATAAATACCGGTTCATTGTCTAACGAGATGAAGTAGTTTTTTTTTTGAATTTACAAAATTAAAAGTGCTTTAGTGGAAAAAATATGGTATATCGATATCTAAGCCCTTTCAGACTATTTCAATCCGAATGAAACCAACATTATATTGAAGCCGATTAAATTTTACACCGATATAGCTGTTAAAAAAAATCGTAAAAAGGTGCAAAATGCATGATATACAGTGGTTTTCCTGGCTCGCTGATTTTGTTAAACAAGTTGAAAACGTCTCAGGAATATACGTTTTCAGTTATACTCAACCTTTCGTTTTCGAGCTTGAGTCACCACCTACACACTCAGACTTATTTGTAGGACTTGGTCATTTGGATTTAAGGGGATTCTAAAACGTATATTTTCATTGAAAAATCAAATTAGAAAGTTTTCACGAACGCAATACTTCCCTTCACTGCAATACTACCCTTATATATATGTAAGGGGTAGTAAATAGATAAAATGAGCGCATTCGCATATACCAGTATTTTTCTAACTACGTTAATACAAACCCTTGAATGAATAAATACAAATAATTTTTACTCTGGGACATTTTCTCAATAAAAAAAAAAAAAAAAAAAAAAAGGAAATGTCCAGTTTGTCTAGCATCATGTAGATAGGTAATTACTTAGGCAACTAATAATTCTAAAATATATAAAAGAGGGAGAGAGAGAGAGAAATTCCCCATTGGATCGGCTGCTCAACTTTGCTGAGTTGCTATTAATATACAACATACTAACTAATCTTGAAGACAATCTTTAACAAACAAAAAAAGGGAGATATATTTCCAAATAAACATATTTAGTCATATTAATCACGTTAAAATTGGAAACTTTTAAAATCCAGGCTAGCCTTAATATAGCATTTCCAAGTCAATTGTAACCTTTTCCAAGTCAAATGTAACTTTTTCCAAGTCAAATGTAACCTTTTCCAAGTCAAATGTAACCCTTTCCATTTCAAATGTCACCTTTTCCATTTCAAATGTCACCTTTTCCAAGTCAAATGTCACCTTTTCCAAGTCAAATGTCACCTTTTCCAAGTCAAATGTCACCTTTTTCTTCACTTCTAGCCTTAAATATTCCGTTTTAATTATTTATTTATTGAAAAATAATTAGTTTAATTAAAATTATGACTTTTTTTTAATAATTTTGGCATATCCTATCGCTATTTTTTTCTGTTTTTTTAGATATTTGATATCAAGTTCTGTTTTTCACGAACTAATATTTAAAAAAATTAATTATTGTCTATTTAGTTTTAAGATAGTTGTTGATTTTGAATTTTTAGAGGGGAGGGATACTTTTTGGGAATAATTAATGTGTTTTCGGGTATTATAATTACGTTTTTAAAGATGTATTTTTTATCGCTCGCGTGCATATTAACTCGTATTTACTTTTAATGTTTTTTATTGATATAGGGATTAATTAATGTGCTTTCGGGTGGTTATGATTACCTTTTTCGAGCGGTATTTTTTATCGCCCTCGTTTATTTTAACTAAAATTTACTTTTTGTGTTTTTTATTGATATAGGGGTTAATTAATGTGCTTTCGGCTGGTTATGATTATGTTTTTCGAGCTATATTTTATATCGCTCTCGCTTATTTTAACTAAAATTTACTTTTTATGTTTTTCATTGATATAGGGGTTAATTAATGTGCTTTCGGGTCGTTATGATTACGGTTTTCGAGCTGTACTTTTATCGCTCTCACTTATTTTAACTAAAATTTACTTTTTATGGTTTTTATTGATATATGGGTTGATAATTGTGTTTTTGGGTTCTATAAATACGTTTTTTTAGTTGTTTTTTTTTTATCGCTTTCACGTATTTCAACTCGCATTTACTTTTAATGTTTTTTATTGATATAGGGATTATTTAATGTGCTTCCGCGTGGTTATGATTTCGTTTTTCGAGCTGTATCTTTTATCGATCATGCGTAATTCAATTTGCATTTACTTTTATTCTTGGTATTGTTATAGGGAACTATACTTGTGTTTTAGTGGGGTTATGAAAACGTTTAAGAGCTTTATTATTATCACTCTTGCGGATTTCAACTCGCCTTTTTTTTTTTTTTTTTTTATGTTGTTTTTTTATATTGGTATTGAATATTTTTTTTTTTTGGTTCTTATTATAACGTTGCTGGAATATACATTTATAGCTTTTTTTTATTTCTATTATTATTTTTTATAAAAGGATTAGTTATAGTTCCTTTTTTAGCGACCTTAGTAAGTTTTTTCAACTAAATATTTTTATAAATAATTGAGGTATCGTTTAATCATTTTTCAGGTGTTCTTATAACATTATTTGAACGTTATTTGTTATCGCTTTTACTCATTTTAAGTTACTGTTCCTATTTCATAAATATTCGATGGAAGGATCTTTTATAGTGTTTTTGGGAATAATAATAGAGTTTATGACATTTTTCTAAAGCTAGTGCACATTTTAACTTAAATGAAAAGTGATCAAGATCAATGCGCAATCGCGATGTAAAGTCCAGATCAAAAACGTAATCAGAATCTGCAAAAACACAAAATAAAATTAAAAGTAAATGCGAGTTGAAATAAGCATGAGCGATAAAAGATAGATCTCAAAAAAACGTAATCATAACCACCCGAAAGCACATTAATTAATCCCTATATCAATAAAAAACATTCAAAGTAAATGCGAGTTGAAATAAGCATGAGCGATAAAAGATAGAGCTCAAAAAAAACGTAATCATAACGACCCGAAAGCACATTAATTAACCCCTATATCAATGAAAAACATAAAAAGTAAATTTTAGTTAAAATAAGCGAGAGCGATATAAAATATAGCTCGAAAAACATAATCATAACCAGCCGAAAGCACATTAATTAACCCCTATATCAATGAAAAACATAAAAAGTAAATTTTAGTTGAAATAAGCGAGAGCGATATAAAATATAGCTCGAAAAACATAATCATAACCAGCCGAAAGCACATTAATTAATCCCTATATCAATAAAAAACATTCAAAGTAAATGCGAGTTGAAATAAGCATGAGCGATAAAAGATAGAGCTCAAAAAAACGTAATCATAACCACCCGAAAACACATTAATTAATCCCTATATCAATATGATGATAAAAAATACATCTTTAAAAACGTAATTATAATACCCGAAAACACATTAATTATTCCCAAAAAGTATCCCTCCCCTCTAAAAATTCAAAATCAACAACTATCTTAAAACTAAATAGACAATAATTAATTTTTTTAAATATTAGTTCGTGAAAAAACAGAACTTGATATCAAATATCTAAAAAAACAGAAAAAAATAGCGATAGGATATGCCAAAATTATTAAAAAAAGTCATAATTTTAATTAAACTAATTATTTTTCAATAAATAAATAATTAAAACGGAATATTTAAGGCTAGAAGTGAAGAAAAAGGTGACATTTGACTTGGAAAAGGTGACATTTGACTTGGAAAAGGTGACATTTGACTTGGAAAAGGTGACATTTGAAATGGAAAAGGTGACATTTGAAATGGAAAGGGTTACATTTGACTTGGAAAAGGTTACATTTGACTTGGAAAAAGTTACATTTGACTTGGAAAAGGTTACAATTGACTTGGAAATGCTATATATATGGTGGTGCAAGATGCCCACTGAGTCCAGGATTGTATCCTCTGCCATGTTTTAGAGTTGATTCTTTTCCAGTCCATATTTCTACAAAAATACTCTCATAGTTAATGGTACTACAAATAAGACTGAGAGTGTATATGTGATAAGTCAAGCTCGAAAACGTATATGCTTGAAATGTTTTCAACTTTTTTTAACAAAATCAGGGAACCAGGAAAGCCACTGTATATGGTATTTTGCACATTTTTACGATTTTTTTTTTAACAGCTATATCGGTGTAAAATTTAACCGGCTTCAATATAATGTTGGTTTCATTAGGATTGAAATAGTCTGTCAGGGCTTAGATGTCGATATTTCATATTTTTTTTCAGGTAAGTAAAAATATAAATAAAACAGCTGAAAACTTTATGAATTTAGTAGCGCATAATTAAGTCAAGATAGTTTCCATGTCTGCGGAAGGAATGGAGAAATAAGTGGTGTTTGATTGTGGTTAAGGGTGATACTTTACGAAGAAAGATGGGTAGTGTGTTCCAAAGTATGCTAGCAGGGATGATAAACGACTTTTCAATGGATGCAGTAGCTAGAGATGGTGTATTTAGGGTATCTTATTATAATATAAAATTGACTTACACCAATACCAAAGAAAACGGTTCATATATTGCATATTTAGGGGTTCATTCATCCTTCCACGTGGGCTTTCAGGTGGCTTGTTGATGATGTTAAATAAAGTAAGCAAGGGAAGAAACGGGTGGAATTCAGTGTTTAGTTATTTGTAAACAGATGATTATTTTAGCTCTTTCTTGCTTCCTGTTCCTGTTGAACCGACCGGAACTGTAAACAACGCTCACCTGGATACCGCATCTCTATCTGATTCCTTTTGCTCTCTCCCTTCTTGAATAACATCTTCGTTAAAATTAATACGACCTTTAACACCTAAAATCAGTGGGAAATCTCGCGATTTTTAAAAATTGAATTTAGACTGAAACAGTGAAATCCGTCGTTTTAGATAGTTCCGGGGAAATGGATCGATGCTGTGTTATTGACGACTCAGCATGGTCCAGATGGTAGAGTAACGCCAAAAATACAAAAATCTTCACCGCATCGTGAATATATAATATAATCATTAATTGCAGTTTTAGCAGTGCGAGTATTATTTAACGATATCGTGTTGTTTTTTTACACCTGTGGGCAATTGTGTATTTTCGGGTAAATGGCCTACTCGTGTCTTGGACTTAGCTGAAATTATTAGGTTTTTTTTTTGTTTATTTAACGTCACTTCATGCTACTGTGGCTTATCGGACGATGCTACAATGGGAGTCCTAAATTTTGCCTACAGGCTCGGAGCCACCTTTTAACGTCTCCTCCGAAGGACGGCATAACTTAGGATTTTTCGCTCCCATTAAAAATCCTTGGACCACCTGTGGGTTTGAATCGGTGATCTTTGGCATAAAGGCTGTTATGCTAGCCATCCTACTATAGGTGAGCCCAAAATTATTGTTTTTATCAAATATTCATGCATGAGAGATTCAGTAATAATAATATTTATTTGTTTAAGGGGCCATCTCCATATAAAACGAGTTAGTCGTACAGTTTATACAGCACAAATACAAAAAAACAACTTCTAAAAACTGTTCAGTTCATGATGTCTCTCTCAAATAAATTGGACAAAATAAACAAATAAATTTCACTTCAGTTTTTCAATAAAGTTAATGATCCAACATACCCGGAAATCCCATTACACGAACTTTATTGATTTATTATAAATGATCTAAGTTTCAGACTACGCACTGTGTGATTAAAAAATATTTAATTTCTGCTGACTCTGCCAATTGTTAGCATAGTTCCCAAAATTGAATTATCGTCCTCATTAATGTATTTTTATATATAGAGATATCTGAGATCTATGTACATTGGGCATTCTATAAAAGCTAAAACTTTTCACCGCTTCGGGAATATATCATAAAATCATTAATTACAGTGTTGGCAATGCGTGTATTATTTCACAATATCGTGTCTTGGACTTAGCTCAAATTATTGGTTTTATCAAATATTCATGCACGAGAGATTCAGTAATAATAATATGTATTTGTTTACGGGGCCATTTCCATAAAAATCGAGTAGTCGTTCAGTTCATACAGCACAAATTAAAAAAAAAAACTACTAAAAACTGTTCAGGTATATCATGAATATAAGTTAAATACATAAAGCATACTTTTTGTAATTACATAAAGAAATGTAAAAGACGAACTTTAAATTTTGTTTTATTCCTTAGCCATTAGCCATTATTTGTTACCAAGAAATGTTAATTAATTTATTAACAGTTACATGAATCCAGATGTTTATTTTTCTGTTATTACTATTATTTTGGTTGATTATATAAAATAATATGCAGCATTATTATAATTAACCCTCAAAAAAAGTTTAAACTTATTTGTAAAGGAAGCGGGTCGGATCCAACCCAATCTTACCATGTACGAGTCTGAAATTCACCTTACTCAAGGAGGGTTAAGTTTAAGAAGAAAATGTTCGTTTCGCTATCGAGTATAAGATGATATTTTTTTGTAGTCCATATAATTGAAGGGTTTTACTATATATTGTGTTCATGACGAAAACAATGGGAAGTTTGTGTTAAAATATAATGTGTTGGTAGAATAGAGAGAGGACGGTATAATGAGGCATGTTTACGATGGGCACCTCAGTTGAAACCGAATATAGTGGGATTAACTAGTCGCTACTAGGACGAGACCCCAGGAAATTTATGACCCGATAGGGAGAGCTATAAATATAAGTAATAACTTTATTAGTCCTCGCAACTTCATCCAACAAAACATATAGCTTCCACTTGAGATGTAACTTATTCATGGAACGCGATGTTCTCTCTCTCTCTTTTCTCTCTATCTCTCTCCCTCTCCCTCCCTCCACCTCTCCCTCCCTCCACCTCTCTCTCTCTCTCTCTCTCTCTCTCTCTCTCTCTCTCTCTCTCTCTCTCTCTCTCTCTCTCTCTATATATATATATATATATATATATATGTGTGTGTGTGTGTGTGTGTGTGTGTATTCATATTCATAAACATATGAACGTTCTTTTCTATCCCGCTCTACCAATTTTTGGAATTCTCTCCTAACAAACATCCGTCGAGCAACATCTCTCTCTCCACTTTCAAATACCTTTTGTTCAATTATCGTCTTACTTCCCATAATGACGCTAGCTGACATCTGGCACTGTTAGATGATAGTCAATACTTTATTTTTTTACAAGTGTTTAAGTAAGTTGAAATAATTCTATTTTTTTTTTTTTGGGCATTTTCTTTTAGTTTTATCAAAAGCGTTAAATATTAGTTAATTATATTGTCACCAAATGTATTTATTTCTTATTATTAATTTATCATTAATCCATAATTTATTTTTACTCATGTTAAATATATTTTCTTTTTATTGCTATATTTTCTTTACAAAATGCTCTTGAATTGAATCTGTATAATTAAAGATACTTTAGGGTAAGATAATTTAAAATATCAGCATGAAAGAACTGTGAGAGTATTTCAATCAGTATAAAACGTATAAATGTGATAAATTCATGGTATAATGTGGTTCTTGTGATTCGTCGATTTTAATGAAAAAGTGGTTGTAACATATCGTGCTTATAAATGTATTAAATATGAACTTTCAGTATTGTACGACTTTTCGTTTTCTTGTCTTGACTTACTACAAACATACACGTGTATTTCCGTTGAAAACTGGAATTCGAAAATTTTCACGATCACAATACTTTCTCTTAATATATATTTTATATTTAAGTAATTGAAAGTGAAAAATATGATCCAATAAAAAATTAATGACAGTTTTTTTGTATATTTTTTTTAATTACCTGAAGTGGATTTAGCACCTTTTGGATATCAGCGTTTCAGTTTGCTCGCACACCCTCGAAGCTGTACTTGTAAAGGAGGCACTTTTGATGATTCCTTTCCCTCTAAAACAATACCATCCCTACCAGGCGTGCCCTTTTCTTCAACATCCACTTCTCTAGATGAGCTGTCCCTTGAAGCTCTTTAATGACGGTCCTTGAGAGTACTTGAGTATTGTACTGCCCCAGTTTCCTCCCTCCTTCGTTAGGGTACAAATTGATTCTTATAACCGTGCATCCACATCGTCGCTGATCGCATAAACACGAACCTGGAGTTTCGAGAATAACAATACTGTTTGTTTAGCAAAATATGACTAAATATTACTTTTGTTTTCAGATTTATGTTTACTGTATAAACATTTCAGGGAATGATTTGAAAATATTTAAACCAATAAATCAACCAAGAAGGACCCCAGCATAAAATATAATAAGAGGTATCAAGAACCTTATACTATATTGCTTGACGCAGTCACCTGTTGTGTAATGGCTAGCATAACAGCATTCTATGCTCGAGGTCACATGTTCAAACCTGAGAGTATTAAATTTTTTAATGGGGATAAAAAATTCTTAGTTAGCCGTCCTT
This sequence comes from Piezodorus guildinii, assembly GCA_023052935.1. Taxonomy (NCBI): domain Eukaryota; kingdom Metazoa; phylum Arthropoda; class Insecta; order Hemiptera; family Pentatomidae; genus Piezodorus; species Piezodorus guildinii. The sequence goes on from CM041295.1 coordinate 43,775,814, forward strand.
CGGAGAAAACGTAAAAAGGTGGTCTGGAGCTTGTGAGTTGTAAGGTACTCGTTAAATATCCCTATCCTAATCAAACCAGGATAGGCAAATTTTAGGACTCCTACTGTAGCATCGTCCGATGGCATAAAATGATGTTAAATGAATAACCAAGCAACAACTGCTTGATATATGATTAAACATTTTTTTTTTAACAGTTTATTGATATTATAACTGTAGATATAATATGTACAACAAGTAAATGGGCTCATGATTAAATATAATAATGAATAGACGTTACATAATAAACATTATATTTATGCTAAATGCATTTTTCGTTACGATGAACTCATAATCAATCCCAAAGTGATAAACTCTTAAAATTTTAAGATTTAAGCTTTTATAATTATTTATAAATTAAGCAATATAAATTTAGCGATATTAATTAATTAGCATTTATAATCTATCTTGACTAACGGAATCCTCACTGAGACTGAAACGACAAGGAAATGCTCGCAGATTATGACATTTACTTCACAAACGATCAAAGCATCCCACTTACTACAAAAAATTAATTAATGTCACCACCATTAGGCCTTTATGAACATACGAGATAGAGCTATAGGGGTCCACCCAACTATCAAATTCCTCCCTCAACCCTTGCAATCCAAAATCCTAAATGCTCCTTACCTAGTCATCTATAAAACGGTCCATAAAGACCTATATATCTTATTAGCTTTGAATGCACCATTATCAGGCATATTTGGACCTATGACATAGAGCGATGGGGCTTCACTGAACTATCAAACTCCTCCCTCATCCAATCCTTGCAATCCTCAATGCTCCTAACTTTGTTACTAATAAACTTATCCATAGAGACCTAAATATCCCAATGGTTGCAGACTTAGCCCGTGATATATACACCTCCTTTAATCCAAACTACCAACCCACTAAATTTTTTTTTTTGTTTATATTAATCCTTCAAACTATTAAGTTGGTAGAATAAATGGTAAGATTTTACAAATCCAAAAACTAACATTGTTATTAATTATTTCAACTTAAAAATTATTTCATAAAACAGATGTTTCACTGTAAAACAAATGGGATTCCAATGGAAACTAAATTAAACTTTTTAAATATATTTAAAGTTTTTCATTTGATTGTTATTTCTTTAAAAAATGCATTGGGATCAAGTTTTCTTTAGTTGGGAAAACTGAATCAAGTTTGATTTATTGACCAATCCATGTTTATCATTTCTGCCGATGACTAGATATAATAATGAAAGTACGTTATAAAATAAACATATGTTCTAGCTAAGTGAACTTATCGTTACGATAAACTAAAAATTACAACGCAATAAAACCTAAATCGGCCAAACAGAGGTTTTTTAAACATAAATGACACCCTATTCACTGCACCCATGCGATGCAGGGGCGTGTCTACTAGTAATATAATATAATATAAATAAGATTTTTATTACTTTTATACCTTTTTCGTGTGATTGTAAATCGTAGCCATGAGACGCTGACGTAGATGGTATACCTACGCTATGGGTTTAGTCTTGCGTGTCTTATATTCACAGGCAACTAATTAGGGAGTTGCCACTCAATGCTCTCTACAACATCCAATTCATATTAATTACTTAAACATCTTTTAACAAGCGATGTAAATCTGTTTGTAATTGTCACTTTCAGATAATTATGACTTCAGTTAGTATAAACTTTGTTACTAACGAACGTTGTCGTTAGTTATTACATTCCCATTAGTGTAAACTAACTTGTTAAAATACTATGTGTGGGCAAGATCCTTCTAATTAATATGATGTTACTATTTTAACTATATTTATGAATTTATTTAATTAGATATCACCTAAATTGGGAGAAATTAAAATAAATTACAACGATCATTTCTCTCATTCTAAACAAATTGTATTGCTAATTTGAGCCCTCGTAACAAGTTGACAATATACAAATCAGTTATCCGCCCGTTATTCACATACGTCTCGCCAGTCTGGAGCTCAACCTGCTTGACTAATTATCAAAAACTTGAAAGAATTCAAAATCTATCAATGCGGATAATTAAAAATTACTCCCGCTACACTAAAATATCATCTATGCTCCGGGAATTGCAGCTTCTAACAGTCAAACAATTTGTCCACACTCAAACATCTTCATACTTCTGTAAAACACCAGTCTCCAAAAATCCATTAATAAAGGAAATCGGCAATTATTTTAAAACTTCACTGAAACGCTACACTCATAAAATAACTAAACATGTGTTGTTAACTTAAGCTAGTTTTGTTTTAAATTCTAAATTTTATATTGTCAAATATTTTATCCGTTTATTTTTAAAATTATTACTTATTTATTTTATTCTTTTTTTTTTTTTTTATAAGTAGGTTTTTGTATAATTTTTCCTACTAATATAGTTAATATCAACTTAATTTTACCACTTAATTAGTCATTAAGCTAACAAATTATAATTACCAAACAAACAAAACATTATGCTGATTGTAAGGATGTATCATCCGAAATCATTTGTAAATATTTTGTAAATTGGAAAATATGTAAATGAAGTTTATTTTATGTTCTATTGCTAATTATATTAGTATAAACATTATGCTAATATCCTAGATGTGGGCCTTACCGTTTTTATTTATCAATTTTTTGTTACTATTTCAACTTTAAAGGTCTATAAATTAGTTTATAATAATTAGCCTATATTAATTGCTTAAGATAAAATAAGCCTTTATTTATTCACACATATTTACAATTTGGTTATACATAAAGTTTAATTTTATTTTAAAACTCTTTTAATAGTTGATATAATTAAAAAAAAAAAAGTTTGACCAAATATTGTATAAAACGTTTTATTTAAAATTACTAAGAAATTTTTAAATAAAATTACAAAAAAAAAACTTGTTTACATGAAAATTTTATGTTTAGATAAATTTAAAAAAAAAAGATTTTCTTCTGATGTTTAGGCCTCTCCTGAAGTAGGATTAGTCTTGATCGGTGACCAGCCGTACCTTCTGGGTTATCAGTTCGCCGCTTGTTTTTCAATTTATTTCCATCTTAATTCAAAATATTTTTGGTCTTCTGTTTTCTGTGCCAATGTATTCCTTCTTGTTTTTTAATTTCGTCTGACCATCTCTTCAGTTGCTCTCCTTGCTTGCGGTTCTTTCCGAGAGGTGTCCATTCGGTAACTGCCTTGCTCCACTTTATTCGCATTAAATGCCCAGCTCATTCCCATTTTAGCTTTTTCATACAACCCACAGCATCTTAGCAATTGCAAATATTAATAGCTTCGGAGACAGTAAAACGAGTTATAATGATCTTTACTAATATTCAAATTATAATGGATAGGCATAAATTAAAAAAATTAAGCCATGTTTATTAATGGATTTAAATGAATAAATAAGTGATTATCTTAATAGTATATACACATTATTAGATTTGTGGTAAACACCGTTGTTATGGTTGTTCAATATACATAAATAAGATCCTATTTTTAAATTCTTATTTATCAATATAAATTAATTAGAATCACATACCCGTACAATAATTTTTTACACAGGATAAATTTTGCTTGATTTTATTGTTATTTTTATTTGAAAATAACTAATATTAAAATAGATATAGTTTCGATATAAACATTTATATCAGATTAAATAATATTACAATAGAGAGAGAGAGAGGGTGAGAGAGATAGATAGAAAAGATTTATTTACATAATTACAATATACAAGCAATTGTCAATTGTATTTGTAATGATTTCGGGTTTTCTAAAAACAACAGTATAATTTTGGTCTAACACTAATTGAACATGTAGAAGAGGGTAGTAAGAATGGTAGAAAAAATATACAAAAACCTACTGAAAAAGTAAAATAATAATTATAAAGTAAATCAATTTTAAAATAATAAAAATAATCATGGATGAAAAACAGAAAAAGAATAAACAAATACATTAGAATGGGATAAAAAAACAATAATGATTATTATACAGTTTTTCTATGAATAAAGCCGATTGAGATAGTAACATAAACACACATATACATACGCACACATACATGTACATATACACATATACACACACATGCATACATATATGCATATGCGTACATAACATCATATTTTTCAAGTTAAATTTGGGGAGCTGCCAATGGGTAGTATCCCCACGTGTGAATCCATGACATTTTTATCTTGTATCTCATTTACTAGATGTATATCATTATACAGTTGTAAATAGCAATAAATCTATTAAAAAAAAGTTAAATTTATTAATTGTCAGATAAAATGGTATAATATTCCTTATGACCTTAATGATAAATGTTTCGTCCTTTTGTGTGTGTAGCGGTTAAGAGACTCTTTATTTACAATAGAGATAATTATTTTTAACAATCATTTATGTTTATGCGTTTTTTGTCACACTCCATTCATTATCTTCTTAAACTTTTTAGGTTGGATAATTTTTTTTCCTTAAATCTTTAGCTTTCAGATGGTGTTTTATAAACCTACGTTCCTATTAATACTTGCAGAGAAAAAAAAATATAACTAGCAAAACTGTTGTTGCTACTGTTTTCTTCTTAATTTGCTTACGAAATTCTTTGAAATTTACCCATTTGTCGTCGATTTAAATTAAAGGAAATTAAGGTTGTTTTAGAGGATGAAATATTCAAATTTTGGCATTTAAGCCCAATGCGTATTGCTTGGTTTTTGTGATATGAATTATCGAATTATTTACTTAAACAAAATGATGTTATACAAATTAATAACGTAGCTGACATGAATAATTTATGTAATTTAATTTAGGAAAAACAATTTAAGAAAAAAATTAAAGGTTAGACAGCCACCGAACAAACAAAGAGTGTTGAGGTTTTCGAACTGTGGGACTTTGGAAAGTGTTGGCTGGGTTTGTGTGGGCGGTTGCGTTTCTCTTAATTGACCTGTGCCTTGGAACATTCACACGGTCATTGTTTGCCATATTTCTTTCTGTACATAGTCATTGAATAATGTTTTTTCAATGTATTCCTAGAAAATTATTTTTTTCACAATGGTAAACAGAATGTGAGTTCTATTTATTATTTATTATAACCTTTTTTTTTTTTTATTTAAAAGAAATTTACAGCTGTATTATAAAATAAAATACATTAAGTAAATGTGTAAATAGATCAAGTAGACGTGATACAGGCATGTGAAAAAACTACCCAGTGGTCGCGAAGCTATCGTCTTTTCAGCCGCCTCGGGGGATTATCATAAATATATGGTAATGAGAGTTTGCCGACGAGTGGGTTGGAGTGGACGGGTAATTTGGAATAAAAGGAGGAATATCTAGTTCGGGCTAGATCTGCGACTAATGGGATATTTAGGTCTTTATGAATTGTTTTATTGGTGACAAATTATACATACATCCTCGGCGCTACAGCCCAGTTCGGGCCCTGGCCTCCACAAGAAACCTTCCCCACTCTTCTCTATTCCTGGCCATCGTCCACCAGCCTGACGCTCCCAGCTGCACTGCATCCTTTCCAACCTGGTCCAACCATCTCATTTGGGGTCTCCCTCTCATCCTTTTGCCTACCGGCGCATAGCTCATTATTCTCTTGGGGATACAATCATCTGCCATCCTTTGAACGTGGCCAGCCGTAGGGCTTAACTTTATAAATCTCACCACTGGGACATCCTTATACTTTTCATAAAGCTCTCGATTGTGTCTTATTCTCCAAAGACCATTTTCGCATATAGGCCCATAAATCCTTCTGAGTATTCTTCGTTCGAAAACAGCAATCTTTTGTTCATCTGTTTTCCTTAACACCCAGGATTCACAGCCATAAGTCAGTAAGGACCTAATCAGGGTTTTGTAGAGCGTGGCCTTCGTTTCCTTATTAATTTCTTTAGTTTTAAATATTATAACTTAGTTATTTAGTTTTAAAGTGTATTATAACCTTAGGTAATTAGGTTTTCCTTTGAATAAGTTCACAAGTGTTTTATTTTCATTTAAATAGATAAGTACTTTTGGAGAGTGCAAGTAGAAAGTCTAAAATGACATGAAACTATTCTTCACTACTTTTTTCTATTTGACCATTTATTTTGCTTTATAACCAAGGACAAGCTATCGTTATGTAATAGATTTAACATTAATTAAAATATAAATGTAATATATATATATATATATATATATATATATATATATATATATATATATATATATATATATATACATATATATATATATATATTACGTCGATTACTAAAAGGTCTAGAACAGTTCGACATTATGTCCTTATAATATCAATATTTTGTAGCGTATATCTATAAGATCAAAAATCTGTCATCTTAATTATCTAAAATGTTCCTCAAGGCAGTATCCTAGGACCCATTCTCTACACAGTCTATACAGCTGATATCCCAACCCATCCTAACACATTCCTTTCTACCTATGCCGATGACACTTGCGTGCTATCAGTTAATAACGATCTTAGTATTGCCTCTCAAAACCTCCAATCCCACATCAGAGACCTTGAGGTATGGTGTCAGAATTGGAGAATTAAAATCAACTCCAATAAATCCCACCAGATTACTTTTACCCTTCGTCGTAAACCTATGACATCCTGCCCTACAGTGTCCTTTAATGATATTCCGCTTGTCCCTGTTGAACAGATCCGTTATTTAGGCCTCCTGCTTGACAAACGTCTTACATGGAATCCGCATACAAGACTGAAAAGACAAGAGACTGCTCGCCGATTTCGGTTACTTCAACATTTACTTGAGAGACGCTCTAACCTTTCTCTTTACTACAAAAGACTAATTTACATGACAATCATAAGGCCTATCTGGACTTACGGAGTTGAGCTTTGGGGCTCTACTAAACCATCAAACTCTTCTCGTATCCAATCCTTACAATCCAAAATCCTTCGCAAAATCCTTAACGCTCCTTACTGTCACCAAAAAAAATCATCCACCAAGACCTTAATGTACCATATGTTGCTGATTTGGCCTGTACCAGGTATCACTCCTTCCATGAAAAACTCCACTCCCACTCTAATCCACTAGTTTCAATCCTTTCTTCCACTTCAATTCCTGACAATCCGCCGAGGCGTCTGAAAAGAAGATGGCCTCGAGACCTTCTTGTGTAGATTCACTACTAGAGTGCTGCCAATGGGCAGTTTCTCTTCATGTTTTTTTTCATGTGTATTATCATTGTAGCCGATTTACTTGATGTATGAACATACAGTTGTAAATTTCAATAAATGAATTAAAAAAAAAAAAAAAAAATATCAAAAAAAACAAAACAAAAGTTCTTAATAACTAAAAGGAAACGTGAAATAAAGGAGAGAGTAATAATAAAGTTAAAACTATTGTTTTTATTATAAGTAAAAACAAAATAGGAGTAAAAAAGTTACTCGTGATGATTTCCAATTATATACATCGATGGCTCTAGAGCTTGTGAAGAGTCGAGGCCTCCCTTAGTCAGAGCAGCCAGTCTTCCCTGTTATCTGCTGCTGCTCTCCAATTTCTGACTCCCAGCATGTTCCGCGCATCTGAAGCCTCACAATCCTCCCTCCATAAACGAGGTCTATCAACTTTTCAGGTTCCAAAAATCTTTTCCTCCAGGGGCTTTTTGGGGATTTCATTGCTATTCATTTTTGCAACAGGCCCGGCCCATCTCAGGCACTCAGACTGTATGAAATGAACTATGTCTCGGTCGTCATACAGACGCATGAGCTCTGCATTTTTTCGTATTCTCCAGGTACCGTTCTCATACACCGGCCCTAGAATCCGTCTTAAAATTTTCCTTTCGAATCTTAATAGGGACGATTCTTGGGATTTTGTCACCGTCCAGCACTCCGACGAATATGTGAGAATCGGTCTGTCAAGTGTCTTATATATTCTCATCTTCGTTGTTCTGGAGAGAGAATTGCTCCTTAGATGTCTGAGAAGTCCGTAGTAGCACCTATTGGCCGCTAAAATCCGACGCTGTATCTCTGGTTGCTTATTATTTCCTGAATTTAGCTGTTTCCCGATATAAATGAATTCGTCTATACAGTCGAAACTGAATTCACCTATTTTTTAACATTAGGGGTTGACATAATCGAATGATTGTCATAATCGGATGATCGGACTTCGATGATTTAAATAATCGAATGACTGAATGATTAATATGGATTCTGAGAGACCATATGCCACAATTCTGTCTCTACCATGGCTGAGCCTTGATGGAAATATGCATATAATTTATGCATGAGCAAAAATAGATCACAAAAATAGAAAAAATGATGAGCAAAAAAAAAAAAAAAAAAAAAAAAAAAAAGGTCGTTCGGTTATTCTCGCTCGTAATTAATCGTTGAACAATTCAGTTCGAATGATCATTCGTTTCTCCAAACCGATTAATCCGATAATCGATTAATTCGAATGATCCGATAATCGTCATTCGATTATGCCCACCCCTATTTCACATTTCCTATATGCTATCCTGTGTTAAGCAGATATACTTCGTTTATTTCCAGTTATATAGGCATGTTGTATTTAAAAATGATTGTTATCAAGAATTAGACTTGTTTTTAATATTTTCTTATTTATGATATTTTTGACATTATCCACGACCCGCTTATTATTTGTAATAACACCGGTAATTATTTGTTCTGTTTTCTTGGTTCTGTTATAGTGTTTGTTAAACGCGATTGAATTATTGTAGTTTAATAATATAGTCCACTCAATTGTAAAAGTAATTCGCTAAACAATAAACATATATATCGATCTATTAGCAATGACTGTGTTCTCTGCAAAGAATCTTCAGATTCGCTAAGCTTTTTTTTTTTTTTTTTATAAAAATAAAAAAACCTTTAAAAAAAAAATTGTTGTAACCGGTTTTGAAACTGAACGCCTCACCTGTGGCCTAAGTTCCATTCCGACTCGGCTTCTCCTGCCACTGACTTGCTTCCACATTTCGTTCCACAATTTATCTTCCTCCAGAATTTAAAAGCGCGGGCTGGATTTTAATGCAATTGCATAATTAGCTCGTCTAAGTTACCTCGTCCAAAAATCTGTTTGATCTATTGCATTTCGAGGCGATTTAATCTATTTATGTTTTGAATAATTTTGCATATCTATTGAGATGAATGCATATATTTTAATATTTAGATGTTATCGAGTTTTTTCATAAAAAATAAAATAAATTTGAGTTTTTATTATAGGAAATTTTTAATATTAAATTAAATGAAAAAAAAAAAACAACTACTACATTTGAATACGAATTAAATGATAATAAATAACAGAATTATTCTACTCTATATAGAGAATAGGGAACCAGTTTTTACTTAAAATAAAAGAATAATTTCACTCTTCTACCAAGTGTACATATATAATTCTGACAGAGTAGAAGCTCCAAAATTCCACGTTGTGTAACCTTCTTTATTCCCTAGTGGCATCATCTGTTTTTGGACCAAACATTTTATGTAGCACCTTTTCCTCGAAAACCTTAAGGCGTTGTTCGTCCTTCAAAGTAACCGACCATGCTTTACATCTATACACAACCGTCAGGAGAGTAATAGTTATAAATAAATTCTAACTTAAATTTTCTCGATAGTCTCCATCTTGACAAGCGCCTTACTTGGAATCCTCACACTAGACTGAAATGACAAGAAACTGCTCGAAAGATATCGTTTACTACAATACTTACTAGACAAATGTTTAAAACTTCCAGTTTATTAAAAAATACTCATTTACATCACTTTTATCAGACCTATTTGGAAATATGGAATCGAGCTTTGGGGGATCTACGAAACTATCTAATTCCTCCCGCATCCAATCCTTACAATCCAAAACCCTTCGCAAAATCCTAAATGCCTTTTCTAAATGCCTAAAATCCTAAATGCCTCCTCTTTTCATTCTAAACTCCCTGCCCACTATAAACCCACTTGTCCGTAATGTTTCTTCCTTAGATATCCCTGATAACCCTCCGAGGCGACTGAAAAGAAGGTTGCCTCGGAACCTACTTCTTTAAAATAGTGAAGTGCTATCACTGGGTAGTTTTTTCTCAGGACATTTTCTTGACTTTTTTTTTCATTCTGCATATCATAGTCTGGCTTGAGCCTTCGTTCAGTTAACATCGTTAATACCTACGTTATTTGTGCTCTCCAGTGTAATTCATCTTATTTGTTTACCGAGATACAGCGGCTAGCTCGTCCAATAATCCCTAACCTCGAAGGTATTAAGGACGTCAACACCCGTTACTGTTTACCTTATTATCTCTGCTGTGAGTACTGTTTGTTTTTATAACTTATTTTTTCAATTTAATTTAAAAAATGGTGCAGTGTTCATTGTGCGAATGTGCCATCACTCGTGACGACAAAAACAATTTAAATTGCAGTAAATGCCGTGTTGTTTATCACGGCAAATGCTGTAATTTGAAAGAAAAAGAAATAGAAACTCTGAGATTTAATAAAAAATCATGGCTCTGCCCTAAATGTGACCCAGAAAAAAAAACAAGTGAAAAACCCTCATCACCTTCCACGATCAATGAACAAAAAACAGGTATACCAACCATGCCCGATGTAATGGCAGCAGTGACCAGTCAAGGATCCCAGGTCAACGAGGAAATTAAAAATATGCGGAGTTCCCTAGAAAAATATGGAGAACTTAGTTTTGAATTGCATGAGAGGCTCTCCAAAATTGAAAGCCATCTAGAAGGCCAGGCAAAATATATTGAAGAGCTCTCTCTAGAAAATAAGACGTTAAAAAATAAAGTAGGTGAGCTCGAGGTCCGTCTTAATAAGGCTGAACAGGGCCTACTTCGTAGGTCTCTTGAAATTCGAGGTGTCCCGGTCCGCCCGGGCGAAACCCCTGCGGCTCTGGTGACCAGTGTAGCGGCGGGCTTAGGCCTGAAGATTTCTCCCGAGGACCTGGACACGGTGGTACGACGTAGATCGAAGCCGGGTGACGAAAGAACTCCTCCAGTCGTTGTCCGTTTCGTCAGGCAAACCACGAGGGACGAGCTGGTGAAGCAAAGAAAGGTCAAAAGGGATTTCACCACGCTGAACATCGGATGGGAATCCAATGACTGCCACCGTATATACCTCAGTGAAGAAATGTCTCCAGGAAACCGACATCTTTACTGGCTCGCTTGACAGAAGAGATCGCCAGGAAAACTAAAATATGTTTGGTTTTCAGCCGGCAGAGTTCGCTGTCGTAAGGACGACGGACATCCGGTGGTTTTCATCGACCGAGCGCAGGACCTGGAGGTCTTCGGCTGACGTCCCGACTACCGTCTACCTTCTGGCTACAAACGGATTCACACCACGGCCTCTATATGTAATTTACTGAGTTTAATGTTTAGTGTCACGGTATATTTTTATTATTTTACAATTTTTCTTTTATTCAATATTCATTATTTATTTCATTTTTCAAGTATTCTTTACTCAACACTTTTGATTGTTTTATTATGTATTTATTTTCTTCTAATATTCAAATTTAACCAACATTTAGCTACGTCGTCTTACTACCATCAGTGTTTTTCCCTATCCCGTTCCTATGACTAGTATCCTAAATATCTGCCACGTCAACTCCCAATCCTTGCCCGCTCATTATGATGAATTCCTTCAATACTTTACCCAGAACTTTTACCATATAATTGCAGTATCAGAAACTTGGCTAAAACCCTACATTCCCTCTTCTTCTATTTCCTTACCCGAACACTCCTTCTCACGTCATGACCGATTAGGCCGCACTGGCGGAGGCGTCGGTCTCTATGTACATAATAGCCTAAAATCTCGTATCCTAGATGTTTCAACCCCATCCGATCATCCTCATATTGAATTTATTATCCTTGAAATAATTTGTAACAATCATCCTCTCTTATTTGCAGTAGTGTATCGCCCTCCTTTAGTTCCGTATGATGCTCCTTTTGAAACTACCCTCTACAGTTACGTTCCTCTCTATAACAATATTATAATCTCCGGCGACTTCAACACCAATTTCCTTTCCAACTCCAATGACAAACTGTACCTCGAAAATCTCTTCTCTTCCCTTAATCTTTTTATCGTACCTTTCTCTTCCACCCATCATACTCATTGTTCAGATACCTGGCTCGACCTTCATGTAATTGATTCAGCACATAGCCTCCTCTCTTCATCACAATTACCTGTCCCATTCTTATCATGTCATGACCTAATACACATATCATACAATATCCAAACTCCAGCAATCCTTCCTAAAACAACAACTTTCCGTAATATCAACTCTCTTACCCGTGAAATCATCCAATCCGACCTTGAGGTCCTAAAGTGGGACGATATATATTCATGTACCTCTATAGATTCAATGGTCGATATCCTCACCTCTAACCTCATCAGTATCCTCGATAAACATGCTCCCCTCAAAACCTGCACCTTCCGTCGCCGCCCTGCTCCTTGGATGAGTCCAACAATAAAAGACTTACAAAAGAGGCGTGAGGCTGCCCGTAGACGCTTTAGACGTACTAGACTGACGGAAGACTATCAAGCATTCAGGGCACTCCGCAATCTGACTCAGGCAACAATCAGACAAGCAAAATCTAATTACTTTCACGAAACTCTCTCCTCTGCTCCCGATTCAAAGTCAAAATGGCAACTCCTTCGCCAACTGTCTCTTTGCAAATCCTCTTCCTCACCATCCTATCAAGCCTCACCAGATGAATTAAATATATACTTTTCATCTTCCTCTTCTGATAATCATTCTCCACATCCTTCTGACTTTTCTTCAATTACATCATTTAATCCAGATAATTTTTATTTTTCCGATATCACACCATCTGACCTTATCTCCTCTGTAATGAAATCCCATACCAATTCTATAGGATTTGATGGAATACCCGTCAAACTACTAAAATTATGCCTTCCCGAAATCCTACCAGTTCTCCTACTCATATATAATTTTTCCCTCCAAAATTCTATATTTCCATCAACTTGGAAAAAAGCAATAGTCCATCCTATCAATAAAACCTCTAATCCTACATCCCCTAAAGATTATCGCCCAATTTCTATCCTATCTAACCTTTCCAAGCCCTTAGAAAGAATAGTTCAATCTCAATTATCTAATTTCCTTGAAAAGTCTAAACTTCTTGATCCTCTCCAATCCGGTTTCCGACCTGGCTTTTCCACTCAATCCGCTCTGCTCAAAATCACCAGCGACATACATACTGCTATGGATGAAAAGAAACTGACCGTACTAATACTTCTTGACTTTTCAAAAGCTTTTGACTCCGTGGACCACTCCATCCTTTTCACCAAACTACAATCCCTATCCTTTTCCAACAACACCATTCGTTGGTTTCACTCTTTTCTCTCTGGTAGAACCCAAGCTGTCACCATTCCTAATCATCCTCTATCTTCCTTTCGTGCCCTTTCGGCAGGTGTGGCCCAGGGTTCAAGTATATCTACTCTCCTTTTTAATTCCTATATAAATGACCTTCCCAACTCTATCCATCATTGCTCCCACCATTTGTACGCTGATGATTTCCAGATCTACCTATCCTTCTCCCCCTCCGAGACATTATTAGCATTTTCGAAGATTCAGGAGGACCTGGATAGAATCAGCGCCTGGGGATATCTGAATAAACTCAAGCTAAATGCCATGAAGACGCAAGCAATAGTAATAGGTTCCAATTCCCTTATCAAATGTCATACCAACTTTCCAAGTCTAATCCTTAATAATTACCTAATTACGTTCAGTTCCAGTGTAAAAAACCTAGGTATCACCATCGACCAATCCCTCTCCTGGAAACCCCACATTGCCCAAATCTCCCGAAAAACAATAAGTACTCTTAAATTTTTCCATCGCTCCCGTCATCTCCTTCCCTATCCACTCGTAAGCTCCTCGTATCCTCACTCATTTTCCCCCACTTTGACTATTGTTGTGCGGTGTATGACGGCCTCCCTGCTGTGCTTGAGGACAGACTAAAGCGCATTATGAACATTTCCTTAAGATTTGTCTTTGGTACTTCAGGGAGGTCTCATGTTACCCACTTATATGGTGAATTAAAGTGGCTCCTCCCCTCAACCCGCAGACAATATTTCCTTGGATCATACCTCTACCAAACTATTAACTCCCAGCATCCTTCCTACATCTACAGTCTCCTTCAATTTAAATCCTCAATCCACTCACTTAAAACTCGATCGCGACATTCTGACCTTTACCTTCCTACCCACAGAACCAAAACCTTTGATCGTTCCTTTATTGTTCGCTCTACCACACTCTGGAATTCTTTACCAATCCATACCCGCCATGCTGCCTCTTTATCCTCATTCAAATCCCAACTTTACCTATACCTTCTGTCATCCCAAATAGACGATTAGCAAATGTGATGTCAATTTTATCTAGAAATCTACATTGAATAAATGAAGATTACCGTTTGCCGCCCAAATTTTAATTTGATTTTGTTTAAATAAAATTTTCATTTTCTCATAAGATAAAATTTAGAAGATATATATTTTTATTAATTTCCTTGTTATTTTTTATGTATATAACTCCTCATTGTAAAAAATTGTAATTTTAATAATCATTGTAAATAATAATTAATCATCTTTTTAATGTCTGTTGGCCAGACATATTATATATTCAGATTGTACATAACTGTTATTCTTAGGGGACCTAGTCCCAGAATAAAATTTTTTTTTCTATTCTATTCTATTTACTCATTTTGTTCTTTAATACAGTTGTATATTACTATAAATGAAAAAATAAAAAAAGTTTCTCGATAGAAACAGCGAGCTAAGTGATTCGCAACTGAATAATAAAATGCACCTCCCGCCTTTAACTGAGACTTTATATCCTCCCTGATTTCGTTTTTTTCGAGTTATCATAGAATATAAATACTTCCATTTCTCAATGTGTTCCTGATCAATGCCTTATTACATATTATGGCTTTATCATTAAATAAATAAAGAACGATAACTATAAATGAGTATCATTTTTCCTATTATGTAGCCATCGCGACCTAGTATAAACGGTATAATTAAGAAGGAAGACGATTAATGCAAATTACTGCTCCAAAAGCGGTTAATAGGTCAGTAATGGGAAGTCCCTCTCTCTCTATTAACCCACAGCTGCTATGCTAAATTTCTTAATTATTTTGTAATTAGTTTTAATGACTGATTTTTAAGAGCTTTCACAATAACACTACTGTATCCTATGTGTTTGCTTTTACAACTCAAAAAGAGAGAATTATATAATGATTAAAAATTCACAAGGCTCTTACATTATTTCTATAATAACCCATTATTTTATGCAAATATAAATTTAGACTGTCATAATGTTGAAATTTAATTTGTATTGCCTAAACTGAGACTTATTAATCCAAAGGTTTTCTATTCCAAGTCTCTCTAAATAGTCTGTGGGTCTCAAAAAAATAAATATAGAAATAAATGATTAGTTTAAATATTATCAGTGCATTTATTATGAAATGGATATTTTATAAGCAAAAACAAAGAAAAGTCACTTCTTCTATAGCTTTTTAAGCTGATTCTGAAAGCCTTAAATATGTATTTTTGAACTTTTTCATTATCACCAAATGTTTTATACCATTCAAGTAAAATAACGAAGTTTTTATGTAGCAAAGATTTCAAATCAACAGGTATTATATACTGTGTCCGTACGTAAGTGAATGTATATGTCTTAGATCAAACTCTTTGTATCATTGCATAATTCAATAGTCGTTATCTTTGAAGCGAGGGACTTTTCTTTGTTAAAAGAAAACCTTGCGCTGTAAAAATCAGTCTGTTTTTATAATGGTTAAATTTAAAAATTATGAACTGTGTGCTTACTACATCCGTTCCCGTCTTCCACATACCAGAGGATGGCTGATAATATATTTTTTTTTTTTTCGGAGAGGTAGTATTCAGTATAGTGTGAAATATTACAACAATTAAAAAATATAAATATCACAAAAACTATTTGAAAATACAATAAAGTCATATGAATATAAAAGGAGTTTAAACACTTATTATTAGAAAGGTCGTAAGCCCATTGAAATAGTCTGACTTGGATAAAAATGCCGAATTTCGCAATTTTTGCACAATTTACTTTTAATTTAAGAAATAATCTCTCATCGTCATTACTGGTATAAATGCTATACAATTATAGTGTTTTAGAGGTGTTGATAATTGTATTGCTCTAAAGATATATTTCAATTATCCACATATATAATTATTATTATTATCGATGAATAATAGGCTGTTGATTATAATTTATTATAATTATAATTCATGAATTGTAACTGTTTATTCAAAGCTGAATCATTCCCTTGTCTCGATAACGGGATGCCTGTGACTGAGGTTAAACTAAGAGCGGATGTCAGGTTTGATTTAACACTTGGGTTAAATACTAGTGTGTAACACTATTTTACTTGCCATTGCAATGCTAAATCAGAAAACTATAAGTACTTAACTAATTTTACCATAATATTATATCTTTCTGAGAGTAATTATCTATATTAAAAGACATCTCTTATTTTGTATGATCATACACCTACCTCATACCCACTCATCGAAGTCTCCATATTAAAGTTTTAAATCTCAAAGATTTCAATGGCCGTTCTGTTATTAATTCCTATATAACTTATTTTAAATTGTTTATAATATTTTCCTTAAAATATAAATTCTTATTATATTTGGAACGAGCACGATTGCCATAATTAAAGTTTGATTCATCCTATCATAGTGAGCAAAAGAAATTCATAACTAACTTGATAGTATGAACACGTAGAGAAATATAAGTATATAGGTTCTATGCTAGCTTGAAAAAATACAATTCAGGGAATAAAGACTAGGTTAAAGGCGAGAAACGCGAGTAATTATTCAGTTGCGAAATTACTTAGCTCGCAGTTTCTGTCAAGAATCCTACACGTTGAAATTTATTATTTAGTATCACGACGGTTATATACAGACGTGGTTACTTTGTAGGATAAACATCGCTTTAAGGTTTTCGAGAATAAGTCACTGTAAACTAGTTGGTTCAAAGAGGGAAGAGCTCAGTGGAGAATTTAGTAGGTTACACATTGCGAAATTAAGAAGCTTGTATTCTGTTTAGTTGATAGCATCGCGGCGACTGAAGTGAGCGTGTTAAGTCGTTAGGCTTAGAGAAGAACGAACCCTCAAAAAAAATAATATGCCCTTAACTGACTTGTAGGCGTCTAATAGGTAGGCCGAGGCGTAGGTGGGAGAATAGTGTTAAGTCTGATATCGGGGGCTTGTTCTTGGACTCTGATCATTCGACATTTGGTATTTTCGACATCGGACACGTTTAAGTCTAAGTCTTTTATTATTATTATCATAATCATTATTATTACTTTTAATTCTAAAATTCTTTCCCATATGGGGATATCAAGAAGTTGATAGGTCAAAGAACGCTGTCAAAGAAACGCTGGTCAAAGAACGCTGGTCAAAGAACTAAAAAAAAACAATCTAAAACTGAAAAATAATTTTTTTAAAATACAAAAAAATAGTTTAAAAAAATAATTTGAATTTTTCTTAGTTCTGCTTGACCAAAGTAGTGTTAGTTTTTTTATTATGTATGTATTTATTTGAGTGAATAAATTTATTTTTAGGTACTTTTTAAATAAAAAATTGATCCATATTTTACACTCAACAATCCTTTTATTTCTTTTTTCTCTCAAACGTTTCAGTAATTTACCATTTTCAAGGATCCCTTAATCTGTCATCATGTGCATATATATATATATATATATATATATATATATATATATATATATATATATATATATATATATATATATAACATTAAAAAAAAGTATACTTTATGCTCAAACCAGCCATCTTAGTTTCTTATTATCTACTCAGTAAAAATATCATTATTCTTATGTACCATATTATTATATTATCTACTATCATAATAGCAATATATACATATACATATATATATATATATATATATATATATATATATATATATATATATTTTTTTTTTTTTTTTATATATTTTTTTTTATGTAAGGACAGATTAAAGGATCCTTAAAAAATCTGGTGCGGGCAACACACGACTTTTACTTACCTCAATTTTTAAAATCAATGAAAGGATTTTCAAATACAGTTAGAGATAAAAATACGTGAAATTATTAAGGAATTAATCAAATTAAATTTCTATAGAAACATGTGTTTTATTAAAAAATCTATTATATTATTATCTAAAATAATCAGTTAGTTTTATCTTCTTTTCATCACTCTCTATTAACTTTTAAAAGCTTGTGTATCAGATGATATTTTTTTAAAATCTTTAGCCTACCAACGGTATATCATACATGTTATATTACTGCTCTTATGTTCAAAAACAAAAAATTGCATTAAAAAAATATTTTTCTGTTTTCTCCTTTAGTTGGGTATCGAATTTATTCAATTTATATATTTACCAGTTTTTCATCAGCGTTAACAAGATAATCTAGTTATTATTATTGAATCTACAAAATTAAAGGTACTTTAGGGGAAGACAATTTAAAATATCGGCATTTAAGCCCTGTCAGACCATTTTTATCTTAATAAAACCTACATGATATTAAAGCCCATTAAATTTTACATCGATATAGCGAGTTTAATCAAAATCGTCGGAACCGTTTTTGAGAAAATCGAAAAAAGGTGCAAAATGCATGATATAAAGTGTCTCTTCTGGTAGGCTCATTTAGATGAAAAAAGTTTTGTCACGTCTCGGGCGTATAGTTGTCTTAAATATGAAATTTCAGTTTCATAGGACTTACCGTTTCCGCCCGGGAGTTACCACACACACACACACACACACACACACACAGACCTTTTTGCGGGACTTGGTTATTTGGACTCAGGGGACCCTAAAACGTGTATTTCCGTTGAAAACTGGAATTCGAAAATTTTCACGATCGCAATACTTCCCCTTACTATATATAGTATGTGAAAGTAAAATAGCAAATTACTGATAAGTTAGAGGGAAAAAAATAAATAAAAGGATTATTGAGTGAAAAATATGGATACATTTTTTAAATTTAAAAACAACCTAAAAGTAGTTTTTCTAACAAGACACGGTGGTAAAATATCCGTACTTATGTCATTTTTATGTGTGTTCCGCAAATTTCGGAATTGTTTCCTCCATTTTGAGATCTTACTATCTTTTAATATCTTTGAATTTTTTTTTTTTTTTTTTGTTCTAATAATCTTATTTTCTTCTAATTAGTTAAAATATCCCCTTTTTCTTTCACGCTTCCTAGGCATCAAGCATGTTATTTATTTTTTTTATTTATTTGTCATACTTTTATTGATGTAATTTTATTAATGTACAGTTGTTTGTTATCTTTTTTATTTAACAGTTATACCTCAAAAATATAGAGTTTAACTATTATTGTGTTGCATTATCAGATCCCAAGCATGAAAGTACAAATTTAGTTTAATTAAATTAAATATAAAACATTTTTATATAATTTAGTATTATAAGCTTGAATACATATGTACTGAGTAATAAATAAATTATATCAGTTATAAATAATTATGCGAATACTATCTCAATGATTTTTAATCAATCATATGAAGGAAGTATACGTAATTTTTTTTTACTCCATACTAGCATAATTTGTAGTACTTATTTTTTTGTTCTTACAAATTTTTAATTTAAACTGATATAATAAATGAATATTTGATTGAATAATAGGCCAATATTGGGCTTCAAAAAGTTCCTGCTATTTTTTATTCGTATTATTTCTTTTTTATGTATTTTTTTTTTCACCAAGAGCAAGGCCTAAATACGAGTTTACTCACACGATACGAAAAATTAAGATTTTTATTTTTATATCGACTGACCATTTCATAAGTTACACATATGTAATTAAAGCAATACATTTCCTTGATTTTTTACTTTATGAATATTCCTAAGAATTATATATTAGTTTAAACAATATTGATAATATTGATAAATTTTGTAGGTGTGAAAATCGTCCATCAACGAGGATCAGAGGATTGCATATTTTACAGGTATTTAACAAATATCTTATTTAATATTTAGTTATGTACAGATAAACATGAAGTTAAGATAACATTCTGCCCACAGCTGTAAAACTATAATCTCTCAGGGTAAGATAATTATGATATGTAAAAGAACTAAATAACTATTTACTTTTAGTTTTCTAGAAGGGGTTCGTAATTCGTTAATAATCAATTTTAATTTACCAAAATTTATTTTCAATTTTAATTTCTGAAAGCAAATTCCACAATTTCTGTCTCATTATTCTTTTAATCAATCTGTTGAACTGATATCATGTTAGCTATGTATAAGGATCGGGATGGTTAAATATGTATTTTATCTTTTATTTTTATACAGACTAGGGACTAATTTTTAATATTAACTAATTTTGATCTTAATTTATGTTAAGATTTAATTTCTAACTTATTGTTGTATCTCTTGGGACTAAGAGAATTGAACCAGCCTGACTAATTCATTCATTAAACCATATACCCTCAATATTTCAAATGTCGTTGAATACTAGAAGTACAATAGTAATACTAGTATTTATAAGATTTTAAAATAAAGGATATTGTTCTGTTCTCCTATTAGTATATATAATACAAGTAATATGCGTTTAAATTTTGTCGTTGTAATTATGTCTCATATTATATGTTTTATTTAAATTAAATATTAATATAAATAATAAAAACATTAAGTATGTTTTTGTATGTAAAATGTTAAAATATTCTCATCAGAAGTGCTTATGTAAAATAAATTTTTAAATTCAGCGTTTTACGGAGTAGAGCTTTGGGGCTCTACTAAACCATCAAATTCTTCCCGTATCCAATCCCTACAATCCAAAATCCTTCGTAAAATCCTCAATGCTCCTTATTTTGTAACTAATAAACTGATACACAAAGACCTTAATATTCCGTATGTTGCTGATTTGGCCCGATTTAGATACCATTTCCTTTAAATGACAAACTCACTTCCCACCCTATCCTCTAGTTTCAATCCTTTCTTCCTCTTCAATTCCCGACAATCCTCCGAGGCCTCTGAAAAGGAGATGGCCCCCAGACCTTCTAGTTTAGAATAGTTACAGGAGTGCTACCATAGGGTAGTTCTTCTACAAGTCTTTTTCATGTCATTTTTCTTATATAATATTTACTTGTTCTATTTTTTAGTACAGTTGTAAATTTCAATAAATTATGTTTAAAAAAAAAAAAAAAAATCAGCGTTTAAGAGCTTTCATAATATTTCAATGAGGATAAGATCTATCCAATATAAATTACCAATTCATTTCTCATTAATAAAAAAGTCACTTTAAAGGTTTAATCAAGGCAGTGTCCTAAGACCCATTCCCTTTAAACACAGTCTATACATCTGACACATCCCAATCCGTCTTAAAACTTTCCTTTCTACCTATGCTGATGAAATTTGTGTGTTATCAGTTAACAACGATTTAACTATTACCTCTCAAGCTCTTTAATCCCATATCAGAGAACTTGAGGTATGGTGTCAGAATCGGAGAATTAAAATCAATTCCAAAAAATCTCATCAAATTACCTTAATCCTTCGTCCTAAACCTATGCCATTCTATGCTACTGTGTCCTTTAATGATATTCCGATTGTTCAGGTTGAACATATCCGCTATTTAGGGCTCCTGCTTGACAAACGTCTTAGATGGAATCCGCATACAAGACTGAAAAGACAAGAAACTTCTCGCCGTTTTCGGTTACTTTAACACTTACTAGACAGACGCTCTGACCTTCCACTTATCTACAAAAGGTTCATTTACATGACAATCATAAGACCTATCTGGACCTACGGAGTTGAGCTTTAGGACTCTACTTAACCATCAAATCCTTCCTGTATCCAATCATTACAATCCAAAATCCTTCGTAAAATCCTTAACGCTACTTCGTTACGAATAAAATAATCAATAAACATCTCAATGTTCCATATGTTGCTGATTTCCCAGGTATCATTCCGTCCATGACCAACTTCTCGTGACCTTCTTGCTTAGATTACCCATGGAGTGCTGCCAATGGGCAGTTTCTTTTTATGTATTTTATCAAATAGCATTTACTAGTTGTATTATCAAATAGAGTTTAAATTTCATTAAATAAATAAATAAAAAAAGGTTTAGTTTCGAGAAAATTAAAAAGTAAAGTGAGACGATTCAAATTTTATAAAAAAGTCTATAAAATACATGTTAATGAAACTAAACAATCAAAATAATTGGTCGTTATGAAAATAAATATGTGCCTAAAGGTTTAAATTCGGGATGACATTTGGACGAGAGTAACGGCGTTTCACTAAAACTTCTTTTTTTAAATTCCTTTCTAAAAAATTAAGTAATAATGATAATAAGGCTCGACAAACCGTAAGATTTGGTGCCGATACCTCCTGTATCTCTACTACCTATGAAGGGTCTTGGGTTCTCTACATAGTGATCAGGTCGAGATCACGCTCAGTTGCCAGGTTTCCTCTCTATTTTTGGCTACCAACTTTACAGAGATTGTGTGTGCCCCAGGAATGCCTCCGTACCTCAAGGTTTCTCCTTGGCTAAAATAAAAGAATAAATAGTTATCCTATCAGCCGGAATTCGAACCAGAACCAGGATAACAGTAGCCTAGTGCTCTATCCAATAGACCACGCCGCTTCCTGTAGCCGATATATTCAAAATTATTCTTCACTATTTACTCAAAATGTGAATGTCAAAATCACATTTTTTTAATCACAGCCATCTTAAGAAAACAAGATGATTGGATGTCGTTTTATTCTGAAGCGACCGGAAATTCTTGGGGGGAATCCCGACAAGGATGCTGACGAACGAACATCTCCCAACTTATTCAATCTATTCTGAACGATATTAAGGGGCATTTTGCTGATTCTAAATTATCAAAGATGAAAATTAATTCATTAAGGAATACAAAACTTAATATCATTCGATCGTTAGGCATCGACAATACTAACTCAGATGTTGAATGGCTACCTGCCATAAGCGTGCTCTGACTACACGTTGTTCGTGCTTCGTTCTAGTAATTGGTGACGTCACTCTTTACTCGCTGAAAGGTCGTCATTAGGAACATTCCTTTGTGTACAACCGAGAGAGGAATGGTATTTCTAGATATAACCAATATCCGATATTTTTCTTTTAAAAATTAAATAATAAGAACAGTTAATATAGTAATATGCTCTCGATTTTTTTTAAAAATATAATTTTTTAATTCGTACCCCATATTTTATAACAAAACTGTGTGAATTCATTAAGGTGACTTGAGTTTATTATATCCACTTTCATTCTAAGAGTATGTTAATACCTGTTATGTGATTCACCATTCTATTAAGTATGTGGATAAAATACTTAATCACTCATTGGTGATTTAGGTAATTACAGAAGGAAGAAATATGATCTAATTAAGTGCAATATAAAGACTGATGGAGAGGCGGGTAACTAGACAAAACTAGAGAATGTCTGAAACCTCATAGTAGACTTACTTTAATTCACTTGATAACTAAAATTATTGTCCAAAACAACTTCTTGTTTAATCCGAAATTTAAATTTTTGTTATCTTTCTCTAAAAATAAGAGTCTCTTTATTTTATGTTATATTACGTAATGATTGATCAAATTTAAAGGTTCATAATAATGTTTCATGTTTGCCATATTTCCTGTTCGGGCGCCAAATGTTAGAATGCCACAATTAATGTCTTGAAGCCTCTAAAATTCGACTGTCTAAACAAGCAAATGTTGTAATTAATAATTGATAGTATATTACTTTATGATTGATTTATAATTAAAATGTGCTATATATATATAAATAAAAAAAAAAAATGTAAATCAGATTACATGTTTGCATGATGCAAGTTTTTTTTGCAGGTTTATTTTTAAAAATAGAAATGTATATTTTTCTTCTAACATTTTTCTCTTAACAGAATTATAAATAAAGAAGTGTAAAATTGATTTAGGAGATTCTAAAAAGGTAGCTTGTTGCCTCTGAAATTCTTGGATATGCCAGTTTACTGATTGATTCCTTCATTATTTTTTCACGTTTCGAATAAAAGCGAAAAAAATCTAAAAAAGCAAACACACGACTGTTAAAACTAATTTAAAAACTATTAACTCTACTTCAATTTTAAAAATATTTTAAGTTGATTTAATAAAACGTGATTTCATTTTCATTGGAAACGTATGATTCAGATTAAATAAACTTATATTACTGATTAACAATTTAATATTTATTTATATATTTTTACCCTATTCGTTCACTTTATATTACCTTTTACAACATTTTTTTATCAGATAATATTTTTTCTAAAATATTTATCTTCCAACGGTATATTGTAAGTCTATATTACTGTTCTTATAATAAAAAAAAATTAACATTACATAAATAAATTATTTTGCTTTTTTATCCTTTCGTTGGTCATCAAATTCGTCCAACTTGTATATTTAGCCGTCTTTCATCAATGTCATTAAGATGATATGATTAATCTTTTGGAATGTACAAAATTAAAGGTAGTTTAGAGGAAGACAATTAAAAATATCTGCATTTAAGCTCAGTTAGACTATTTCAATCAGAATGAAACCTACATCATATTAAATCCCATTAAATTTTACATTCATATATGGAGTTTAATCAAAATTGCTAGAGCCGTTTTTACGAAAATCGTAAAAAGGTGGCCCTTGATGGTTAGCCTATGTAGCTGTAACGTTTCGGGCGTATAGTTTTTAAATATGAAATTTCATTTTCGTTCACCTTTTCGTTTTTGTGCTGGACTTACCACAAACACACGGACACACAGGCACACACAAAGACATTTTTCCGGTACTTGGTTATTTGGATTCAGGGGACCCTAAAACGTGTATTTCCGTTGAAAACTGGATTTCGAAAATCTTCACGATCCCAATACTTTCCCTTACTATATATTTCATATATAGGTAAGTGAAAGTAAAAAAACAGCAATATATTAATACTCTTATAATAATTATTAACAATACAAGGAATAAATCTTATTCGGATTTAGCTTAACATTCAATAATTCCAGAACTATTAAAACGTGTAGAGGACATGTAATTTTTTTTTAAATATTATAATCGTTCAAAGAAAAATATGATAGCAAAAGACTAGTTCTTATAATTTTTTCTTTACTAAAAGAAGGAAATAATGGCAAAGGAACATTTTCATAACTTTGAAAATTATCAATGAAGTTTAATACTCCTTAATTCATCTATGAATTTCAAAGAAACGTAGAAAAACAATCTTAGTAATAGTAATAGATTGGATATGAGCAAAGGGGAATGGATGAGTCGTGCGGAGACAAGTATAGAAAAGGTGTTTGGATTCAGTCTGAACCCTGAGTGCCTCTCGATTAGGTCCACCGATCAACTGTGAAATTTCCCATTGAAGGTCGTCTCAGGTAGACTTTTTGTTTCTCCTTTCTTATATCCTGTCTAGTTTTCCATTGAATCTAAAAAGTACATAAAACTAAAGGAAAAGAAAAATACTTCCTTGTTTTATTAGTAGTTATAGGGAGAAATAGGTTACCTGTAATCTTGAATAGCGATAAGTGAACGCAGTAAACTTATCACCGACTGACGGTAAATGCCAATGATAATCTCCCTACACTATCATCTGCATAACTCAGTTAAGATAAGAATATCATTCATTTATAATTTACAGACATTTATCCTTTTTATTATTATTATTTTCTTTAACCTAAATATCTTATATTAATAAAAAAAAAGATTTTAACCCATGAAAAAAACCCATTTCGGGTAGTAAAAAATGAGACTTCGAAATTCTTAAAAAATAAGAAAGAGAGTATCTTAAAGGCAAAATAATAGAAATATAAAAACACAGAAGCGAAAATAACGTAAGAGAGATGTACAAAGGTATAAACAAATCGCGTAAAAGATCTGAACAGATGTAATGCAATTATTAATGAAATAATTGATGTCTATATGAATATTTGAATAAATACCTATCTTGTATTAGTTTTAAATTTTAGTTATTTAATATTTTGCGGATTGAATTAAACTTCTAGTGCCGTTAACATTTCCCCGTTTTCTGGCATAGCAGTGGTATTTCGCAAGAAATGTACGTGATACGGTGTAACAATAGCGTTACTGCGCAATAACTATACCATTATGATTTTACATTTTTTATGCCTGAAGCTCAGAGTCTGGCTTTGACTCACCTCAGCCCCTTGCAAGGCCTAAAGTGTATTCACAATTTTTAGAAGTTCTTTGTCTTTGAAGTGATTGGACGAAGAAGTCCCTCGGAATGTTTTTGTTAGGAACCTCGGATATCATCAAGTGTTTCAACCATGCTTCCTAAGAAATACTTTTAATGGTAGAATCTGCTCGAAAAAAAAAACACCTGGCAATCAGCCAAGTCTATCAGCGCTAAAAAAAGGTTTAGTGTTCGCGGCACATTCCTTTCCTGATGAAGTTTATTTCATAAAGATTGTCTTATTATAAAATGCATGGTTCTGATAGGAAATTTTTTGGTTTGAAGAAAACTGAATAAAAGTTTTTAAGCTGAATAAAAATTAAAAAAAAAGATTTATTACAGTTAAGATTTTTTTTATGACTCTTGTAATGTCACAGGGCATGCCTTCGACTATTTTTAGACGGAAACTCGTTGAGTACACCCTAAAGCTTTCAACTCTATGAAAAGTAGTTGATTTTCCCTTTGCTAAGATCCTTTTAGTTCAGTATTATCATTATTTTCTTTCCTATATTTTCCTTCAGAGTTTCCCTTCATATTATCAAAAATGTTTGAAAAGAAAAAATCAGTTGTTTCTGATTAAAAACACTATTCTTATAAATATTATTAAAATGTTAAGCTATGTATATCTGTAGTAATAGGCACATATATATGTGAAAAATTCATCATTTTTGTCGTAAGAAAGGGCCTCAGTCCCTAAGACAATAAAATCTATCTATCTATCTTGTTAACCTAGTTTTCTTGGATGGAATTATAGATATATTCATATATTGTTGAATACCAAAGAAACTGAAAAAAAAAAAAAAAAATGGGGATTAAACAGAATTTAATATTGAATTGAGACTATTGACTCCAAATTAACCGAGTTATTTCCTTGGGCTCCTGCACAATTGCCTATGTTCTTTTGAACAATTCCTTAAACCGAATTTATTTGAATATTTCTGGAGTCCATCTGAAAAATAAAATTATAAAATTACTTTGACACACTCTGTAACTGTTTAAGAGACGAAATAAACGGTTTAATATTAATAATTACTAATAATTATTAACAATTAATAGGGCTATTGGTCTCTTATAAAAATATTTCAGAACCGGAATATATTCAGAGAACTGAAGATAAGATTCTATCGTACATTCCTTCCCCCGTGGTGATGTATGGTATCTGACGAGTTCTGGACACTGAAACGCAACGATGAATGATTATTAAAAAATCTTTGGTCCCTACAAAAGAAGGAGATCGCTGGCGAATGAAGACGAATGATGAAATTGGAAATCTGTATTAGACACCGGATATAGTTGCCACGATTAAGAGTGCCAGGATAAAATGGCTGGGACATGTACAGAGAATGGAAAGTGGGAGACTGCCACAAATGATGATGGAGGGACACCCTGGTGGAAGAAGGAGCAGGGACAGACCTAGACTTCGTTAGCTGCAGGATGTAGAGGAGGACCTTTGGTCGTTGGGTGTTAGCGGATGGAGAAGGGCAGCTGAAGATGGTAGAGTGGAGGAGGATCGCTGAGGAGGCCAAGGTCCTGCAAGGAACAGAGCGCCATTAGATAGGATACGTAGGATTGGATAGGAATATTAATTATTTATTCGTTCCCGGCTAATAAATGTATTAATTAACACGTCAGCCGTCCATACCCATTCCGAACTAACTTTCAGTTTATTTAATAGCTCTTAAATTGTTTTTAACAGCTGAGGTAAGTGAAATTCTTGTGTTTCCCGCACCATATATTTTTTTTACTTATAACAATAAGATTAGGTAAACTATTTCAATTTTCAACAACTCCATTCTCAGTCTAACCCACTAGTTTCCATCCATGCTTCCTCTTCGATCCCTGAAAATACTGCGAGGTATCTGAAAAGACGATCTTATTATTTAGAATATTTAATATTAATAACTATTTTCCTACTACCCTAAATATAACCGGAATAAAAAATATCTTTCAGTCTCTATTTATTATGGCGAATATTTTTCATGGGGTATCTCTCCGCAAATTTGAAGCAAAAGGGGTGATCATGCGCCAAAGCAATACTTTCTACCGGCACGCATTAAGCAAAACATTCACATGCTCAACTGTAGGATAATAGTTCTTTCTCTATACGAGCGTAACGTTTCTGACGTATAAGGAAACAGGTATGTAGGGTAACCCTTAGTTCTTGTTTTTACAACACTATCATCTCCTGAAATCCAAAGGTGTAATGCGTTAGAAAAGGAAACTTGGCCAAAAGATAATTTATTGTTTTGATCAGTGCTGCTCACTTAAAATAATTTATTCAGTTAGGAGACTGAAAAATTTGTCAAATAATTAACAAAAATCGAAGAGACGTCGATTATCCTTTTCTTCTTATGCAACAAACATTATATTTTATCCGTGTTAAATTTTTATGAGCCGTTCTTAATTTATTTATATTTTTCCATATCCATTCCATTTATTTATTTACATAGTTTTATTAAAAAACAAAGGAGCGCTCTACTGGATAGAGTGAGTCTACTGTTCTCCGGACCCTCGGTTGGAATCCCGGGTATGACAGAATATTCTTTTTTCTGGTTATTCAGGTGGGGGCGACCCTAGGGTATATAGATCCTTCAGGGGCAGACTCAGTCTCTTTAAAGTGGGTGTCCGAATTGTGGAAAAAACTGACGGCTGTGCTTGATCAAGACCTAATCACCTCATTGCACGGCCGTTAGCCTAGAAACAGTACGAATCTCTATATGTACTGAGCCCAGGACCCTTCGTGGGTTGTAGAGGTACAGGTTTTTATTTAAAACAATATGCTGTTTTTAACTTCTCTAAGAACTTAAGACACTTACCTCTGTTTAATAGAAACGTAAAATTATTTTTGAAAAATTAAATAAAACATGTTATTATTTTATTTTCATCAACCGGAAAAATTTCAGTAATAACAGGGGTAGAAAAGATTTTGGCCCGTTTTTAATTCTTCCAAAAATCATTTTTATTTAAATGAAAGCAGGCAATCAATGTTATGGGGTATTTCTTCCCGTCTTCAAGACCATTTACTTTCCATAAAATAAATCTGTAGTAATCCATTTAGTTCTTCACTAAAAATATTAATAATCCTCGTCATATTGTTTCCGCCATTATTTGTAAATGGATAATGGCGACAAACATATGAAGCTGATTGATAATATTATAATATTAGTAAACAACTAAATGAATTACTGCAGAATTATATAATAGAAAGTAAAGGATCTTGAAGATGACGGGAATACCTCGAAACGTTAATCTCTGGTTTTCATTTTAATGAAAATGGTTTTAGAAAAATTAAAAAGAAGCCCAAGTTTTTTATACCGCATGAAATAAACTTTATTGGAAGGTAATTTAGCCTCATGCTCGGCAAACTCGGTCGTTCTTCGGAACAGGTACAAGTGAAGATCCCTATTCTGTGGAATCGACTATTGTTTCAAGTACCCTAATTTGCTCGCTATTAACTTTCTCCTTTAATAGATAGGAATTACGGATTAGATCTCTTCACGTCCGTTCTAAACAACTACTAATTTTTCGAGTGTGGGCGAGAATGAGATAAAAGATTTTTTTTTTAATTATAAAATATTACAATATGTCCCGATTAACGGAATATAATAAGTCCCTTAAGAATAATATAAAAGTAGAATTTTGAGATTCCTCTTATGGCTATACAAAGTTTATAGTTTTATGTACATAATGGATAGCAAATAATGATGAATTTAAATATATGTACAAAGGTAATATTGCTACCTTAAAGACTTTAAAATAACAAAAACATATACTTAAACAATAAAAAATTAAAGGAGAGGAGTTAGTTAAGGGTGCAGTCAAATTAACACAAATTAAGTAGAAATTTAATTTAATACTGCCTGCGGCGAAGAGGTTGTAGGTTGTTATCCTGCCGTCTCCGGGTGTTAAAAATCATAGTGAAGTGTGAATTTTTGACTGTGTGTATATATAGGGAAGTCGTTAGTAGAGGGGGCAGTCAAATTAACACACAATTAAGTAGAAACTTAATTCTTGC
Source organism: Piezodorus guildinii (assembly GCA_023052935.1). Lineage (NCBI taxonomy): Eukaryota > Metazoa > Arthropoda > Insecta > Hemiptera > Pentatomidae > Piezodorus > Piezodorus guildinii. The sequence goes on from CM041295.1 coordinate 43,805,992, forward strand.
ACTATTAAATTATGTTACTAATTAATCGTGTGCTAATTTGACTGCACTCTCAACTAACTTCTCCCCTATATACACACACAGTCAACCATTCTCACTACAAAATAAAAAAAATAAGACAATAATTGAAAAAAAATAAAAATTGAATAAAGAATAAAGAGGCAAACTTGACAAAGGCACAGTAGATTGATATTCTAGGAGATAGATGAATAATTTATGTTGAAGGCATTTAAGGATTGAGATGTACAAATGAATTTTGGTAAGAAATTCCAGAATAAAAATGCAGGAATGACAAAGGACGTCTTAAAGGAAGTAGTTCTATGAGTGGGAATGAGTAGGTTTGAGGGGTGGGATCTTGTGTTGTGTTGATATAAATTGCTTATTAAAAAACGATATGATTAATTTCTTCTTCATGTTTCCTCATCAGCACGTTCAGCAAGTTTTCAACGGAAATTCACGTTTTAGGCCCGGTTGCACCTACCGTGTTTAACTTTAACTTTACTAATCTGGATAAGTAAATCACAGGTTAGCAGAAATTCCATTGCACCAATCATAATTAGCCCTAACTCTATGTTAAGTGATGGTGTTAAGTTAATTCACCTTCCTACCTCGATTATCCGATGTCAATGTTACCTTTCTACTGTTACTTTAGCTTTCAAACATTGTCTGTGTCAGTTTCAGTTTGTTTTTTTCTGAATATTTTCGTGATATTTATCCTAATACACCGAAGAAAAATGAACACAATCTCTTCAGATGAATACTCAACATCAGATAAAGATATAATACTATTGGTAAATGTACTTTCTAGGGACAAGCTTTACAAAGTAAGGAGGAATCCATTTGAAATTTATGATGATGTGGAATTCATAAGAAGGTACAGATTTAGAAAAGAAACAGTGCTAAATATGATTGACAATTTTTATATTAATGATTTTGAATCATATCCTACAAAAAGGAACATCCATAACACCTTCAAACCAGTTACTCTTTGAAACGTTGTTTGTGTCAGTAATGTAGTTTGTTTAGTAATGTAGTCAGTAATATAGTTTTGTTTTTTCTGAATATTTTCGTTACATTTATCCCAATACACCGAGGAAAAATGATCACAATCTCTTCAGATAAATATTCAACATCAGATGAAGATATAATGCTACTGATATATATATACTTCCTAGGAACAAGCTTTACAAAGTGAGGAGGAATCCCTTTGAAATTTAGGATGATGTGGAATTCATAAGAAGGTATAGACTTCAAAAAGAAACAGTGCTAAATATGATTGACATTTTTAATATTAATGATTTTGCATCATATTCTACTTAACCTCAAGAGGTATTATGCTACTAGTAGTTACCAGCAGGTTCTTAGCGACATCATTAATATTGATAAATCTACAGTTTATAGAATTATTCCACGCATAACAGCATTAATAGCCAGGAAGTCAAGTGATTTAATTAAAATGTCCGTAACAGAAGTTGATGAAAACAAAACAGTGTCAGATTTCTACAGGATAAAATGTTTTCTTTGAGTAATTGGTGCGATTGACTGCACTCATATTAAAATCCAGTCTCTAAGTGGAGCTAATACAAAACTATTTTGAAATAGAAAAGGGTGGTTTTCATTAAATATACAAGTAGTGTGCGATGGGAACTTGAAAATCCTGACTCTGTGCATGACAGTTGGATTTTCAATTAAAGTGCATTACGAGTGAGATTTGAGTCAAGAGAATTTGGAGATTTTTGGCTTCTAGGAGATAGTAGTTATGGCTGCAAAACATATTTACTGACACCAATTTTAAACCCAACAAATGCTGCTGAAGAAAAATCAATTGTCACACAAAAATCAAACAATCATTGAGAGAGTGTTCAGTTTTATGGAAAGAAGATTTCCTTGCCTTGCCAATGGAATTCGAATGGATCCAAAAAAAGCCCTAAATATTATTGTAGCTGTAGCTGTCCTCCACAACATTTCAATAGAAACCCAGGACATCTACAACGTACCAGAACCAGAAGATTACTTTCCTGATGTTGTTTCACCATCAGAAATTATATGTGAAAGTGATATAGCTTTTCACAGAGCACTTGTCGACACAAATTTTTCAAGATGAAAGGAAATGACATAATTTTGTATAAATTGCAATCTGTGTTATTAAATCAATTAACCTTTCCCTCTTTTGTTGTCAAGTGGTAATTTATTTGTTTATATTTATCAATAAAGTCTGATTTTTGTGTTTTATTTACATATTTTATTCCCTCTAATTCAGTAAATTGATTAATAATAAAAATAGGTTAATTGGAAGAATGAAAAATGATAATAAATAATTTGTAGGTTTCTAAATCTTCCAAAAACAGTTTATTACAATTAACTTTAAAACGAGCCAACATTTCGAGGGCCTTCCCCATCATCAGGACTCACTAAAATACATCAAAAAATTATCAATTAACATTATAAAATAACTTTTTAAATATTAACTAAAAACATTACCAAAAATATGCATAACAATGTTACAAAAAATTATATTTACCCGAAATTCATTTAAAATTTAAAAAATTATCCATTTTTGATTAAAATTTTGTCAAAAATTTATGTCATAAAATTGGTTTGTTTTTTAAATTAACACTAAGGAAAAAATACCCATTTAACTGACATATTCTTTGGCCCCTGATGAATTAGGGTCATACTATTTACTGTAGTAAGTATACACTGATTTATTATTAAATATAGGTCACTAAGGTAAGGTTTACAAATTTTAATTTCCCAATTGTAGCAAGAACTGCTTGTGAGAGGTGTTTTCAATCTGTTTTATAATTTATGTTATCTTTTATATTTTTGTTTATATATAGATTCGATTGTTTTTCTATATCCAATATTGTAGGTTTTTCAAAATCAAAATTGTGATTAAGCTGAAGACTGTGTTGTGCAAATGCTGTAGTGTTTATATTTTTACAATTATTGCTGTGTTGTTTGACTCTAGTTGTGATCTTTTTAGAGGTTTCTCCTATGTATATCTTATCACAATCTATACAATTTATTTTATAAATAACATTCAGTTTTTCGTGTGGTAAAATCTTTAATGTTTGATAAATGATTACTTAGTTTATTATGGTTATATAGTCCTAATTTTGTCTGTGGTGAATTAAATTCAACAAGCGTTCTCTTAATTTCTTTGGATAGATGAGGTATAAATTGCATTTTTTGATAATGGTATATATTTCTATTTCTTCCACTTATCATGTCTATATTTTTCGCATTATTGATATTACCTATAATTGTTTTTTTATTATTTTCATTCTGGTAAAGATCTGTTGTAGTTTTTTGTTTAGGTTTTACTATTTATTGTTCATATTGTCATCAATTTTTGGTTTATTATTGATCAATTTATTGTTATTAACGTTAAGGTTTTTTGTCCTGGGTTCATTTTTAATTTCATTGTACTTGATTTAATTTATTATTTTTTTCGAATACATCTAATAACATTTTATATACTATAGTTTTTATTCCATTTAGATACTCATTGTCTGTCTGGTTTCACAATAAAATCCAGCTTCCTTGATATTCAATAGATCTTAAAATGTTTCATTATTAATTCTCAACGGTCAACTAATTATATCCATTATTGTATTAATATATATTAATCGGCAGAGTAAAACAATCATTTCAATATAACCTAACTGTCTCTGTCTAGAAGGTTTGGAGTTGTTAAATACGTCACGAATATGATGACGTCCCGCGCTAATCCATGTTAACTAACTCGAATTAAAAATTTGTTGGTACAACTGGACAAAAACTTTAATCATGATTAGCTTTTAACCCGGGTTAGTTAACAGCAAAAGTTAACTTTAACACAGGCTGTTGGTGCAACCGGGCCTTAGGGTCCCCTGAGTCCAAATAACCAAGTCCCGAAAAAAGGTCTATGTGTGTTTGTTTAAACTAAGTAGTGTGTGTGTGTGTGTGTTTAAACTAAGGTCTATGTGTGGTTAAACTAAGTATATCGAAGTAAAATGCAATATGCTTTATTATGATATAAGTTTCATTCTGATTGAAACAGTCTGAAAGGATTAAATCGACTCGGCATATCGATGTAAAATTTAATAGGCTTAAATGTAGGCTTAATTCTGATTGAAATAGTCTGACAGGGCTTAAATTCTGACTTTTTAAATTATCTTCCTCTAAAGTACCTTTAATTTTATAGATTCAGAAAAATGACCCCTATCATCTTATTAGGATTGATAAAAAGTGGTTTAATATAAAAGTTGATCGAATTAGATTACTAACTATAGGAGAAAAGATAAAAAATATGTTTTTAATCTAGTATGAACAACACCATAAATGTATAATGTACCAAAAAATAATGTATATAAAAAAATATATTATCTTATATACAAAGTTGTTAAAGGTAATTTAAAGTGACCTATAGGGCATACAATTATTAAAGGTAATTATGCGTAACAATTTGACATTGCTATATTATTTAATCTAAATCATATGTTTCCAACGAAACTGAATAATCCTTTTATTTAATTTAAGTTTATTTAGTAGTTCTATTATTCTTCCGACGGTTCTTTACGGATGTGAAACGTGGCCGCTTACTTTGAAGGATGAGCAGTGGCTTAAGGTATTCGAAAATAAGATACTGCGTAAAATATTTGGTCCGAAGAGAGATGAGGCCACTGAGGAGTTTAGAAGGTTGCACAACGCGGAATTGCGGATCTTTTATCCTGTGAATATAATTGAGTTGATAGCAGCGCGGAGACTCAAATGGGCATGTAAGGTTGTTGGGCTCGGTGAGGAGCGATTTCCGAGAAAGTTGGTATTCGCTGATCCGACTGGTAGGCTTCTGAAAAGTAGGCCGAAGCGTCGATGGGAGGATTGCGTTAAGGCTGATCTCGGGGGCTTGGGCTTGAACGGTGAACATTGGACGAGTCTGTGTAGGCGGAATTTGGTGGTATCGGCATCGAACCTTCGAGTTCGCTAAGCCTATTATTATTATTAGTAGTTGTAGTAGTTCTTAGATTGATTTTGATAGCCGAGGTAAATGAAAGTCGCGTTTTGCCTGCACCAGTTTTTTTGATTTTTTTAAAAACTCTAATCAGTAAAATTTTAGTATTTAATAAGGAAAAAAGTTAAATATATAAATTAAATAAACTTAAATCGAGTCTATGTGATGCGAAATTGCTTTTTAGTAAAAATTAATATTTAAAAAAATGTATTTATTTTGTTCTTGTGTTTTATTGTTATTGAAATTAAATTTACGCATAAAATACACCTAGACTATTAAATCGGATTAGTGACTTATATTTAATTATCCTACACTCGGTAATCGTTGAAAAACAGAACACCAGAATAAAAGCCTCAGTTCTCAAAATTCATCTATTAGGACACATTTTTTTTTTCAAAAACTAGAGAATGATATCAATTCAAATTCGTTCTATCTGTTTAGAAAATCTCTCTCATTATCTAAAACGTTTTGAGACACTGAAATATCGCTATGGCAGTACAAAAGCTAATTCTTATATTAAAAAAATAAATAAGGAAAAAAGCTATTGTCAAGACCGTCAAGCCTTTCCCCTTGACTATTTTTAATTGGAAATATTTTGAAATACTTCCTAATAGATGAGGAATGGAACAGAAACGAACTGATTCTTAATCTTCCATATATAGTTCATGGGAAAAAACGTTCCAAAAAACAACCTTAGTTAATTAAGTGGTGTATTTCCTTCACTTATGGTTTAAATCAACAGATTCTTGGTAGCTGTTGTGATATAGGCATATGCCATATTATATTCCTTTAGTTTATATGTAACGATTATTTAAAAAAACATATCTCTGTAATGGAAATGAGTAAAAATATTGTTCTGAATGCTCATGCTCATATGTTCAGTCCACTCACTTGAAACAAGATCGCGCCATTCCGACCTTTATTTTCCTACCCATAGGACTAAAACTTTTGATCGTTCCTTCCTTGCCCGCTCCTATAATTTCTGGAATTCTCTACCTACTCATATCCGCCATGCTGCTTCCCTCTCCTCATTCAAATCCCAACTTTTCCCATACCTTATATTATCCCCAAAAGACGCTTAGAAACTGTAACATTTATATTCCTGACATCACACTTTGAAAGAATAATAATTATGGTTCATTGTCTATATTTAAATGCTGTCATCTATTAATTTATTTTTAATTCCGTTCAAAAAAAAATTTTCTAAGAATTCTTTTTATTTTTATTTTATCATTTTATATATATATTTTTTTGGTTTATGTGTGTATATGCGTTTATGATATGCACACATATATTAACCCCTAATTGTAATTAGTTATTAATTATGTTCCTTCTGTCTGTTGGCCAGACATGTATATTTCCATATACTGCACAAACCTGTAATGCTTAGGGGACCTAAGAATAATTTTTTTTTTCTATTTCTATTTCTATTTAGAACTTGTAAAAAGAAATACCCTTTTAGAGTTACCCTTATTTCTTCATTTATTGGAAATTTTTCTCTTTTATATCACAACTTACAATATTGGACCTGTTTTTTCGTTCCATACCTATTTTTTTTTTATTGAGATATATTACAATTTGTTACAAAATGAACAATAGTAATAGTGATATGAGACCACATTCATACAATATATACAGAAAATAATAATAATGGTAAAATTACATAAAATATAAAATAATTAAATTCATATAAATACAATAAAATAATAATAAATAAAAAAAACAAAATAACCTATAATTGAGGCATACCTATTTAACAACTAATTTTAGACTCATGGTTTTCGAAATGAGTAGTACTGGGTATTTATATATGTTTTATTCTTCATTTTCAAAAAATAATTGTTTCATATTATACTCATTGTAGTTTTTGACTTTTAATTTTTAAAAACAAATCGACTGTTTAACAACATGTTTTAATATATTTATAACCTTGCAAATCCGAAATTATTAATCGTTGACATCAACCACTCTTACACATAAAGCTCACATTAGTGACATTATTTTCAGAATTACAATTGATTTTATTTCATAAACACAATTCATATTATTCAAAGTACATCTTATAAGAATGTATAGGTCAAATTTCTTAATGGCGATTTTATGGGTTCTACGACTAAAAATAAAACCTTTGTTTGTCCTTTTTATACTGAGCTTTAATAAGTAAAGGTAACAATAAGAGAAATTGAAATACACTCTATTTTATATTTTAAACAATAAAATACTCCAAGGCACAAAACCAATAAACGTTACTTTCTAGCTTGTTTCACCAGCTTTTGGAATTCTCTTCCTTCAAACATCCGCCGTACAACCTTTTTTTCCAACATTTTTCAGTTCCTTCTCGTTTCCCAAAATGACGCTGTCTGACAATAAGAATTATACTGTTAATTTTTACTTAGATTTTAGTAAATATTACAAGTTTTTTACATGTATTTGTAAGTTGTAAGTTCTCTAACCTTTTCTTTTTTTCGAATTATTTTTTAGTTTAATTATAAACAGTCAATTTTATTTAATTGTATTGTTACTAAATGAATTTATTTATTATTATTGTTCTTTTTTTTTTAATGTTAAATCGCTTTATTTTTCCTCATCAAGTTAAGACTTGGCCTGATGTAGCTATTATATTATGTCAAATTTGAGGTTATTCTTAAGGGACTTGGTCCCAGAATAAAGTTTATTTTCTTCTTCTTAAAATTTCATTTCTTAAAAGCATATCAATAGATGATTATAGGTCTGAATTTGTGACTCAGTTCCTATAAAAAATTATTTTTCTTTGAAGATTGAAAAATCTGGTTTTGCATTATTGTTATTTATTTTTTTATTCGATAGTTCTACATATGTTTAAATATCATTAATTTATGACGAATCAAATTCAAAATGGTTGATTTGACATGGAAAAAATTCCATTCCCTTAATTCATATTTTAATTTTCCATTATGGCTTTTTTAAAAACAATTTTAGTATTTTTTTCTACTAAAGAAGGAGGAATTTAGCCGACTTAATTTTTTATAAATGTTCACTCATACCTTTGCTACCTTGTGCCGTTTTGTAATATTATTTTTTTAATCTCGAAAACTTTCCAATATAGTTAACTTCCTCACTCCACACTCTTTCATACATACCCTAAATACAAAATCTCAACCCACCAATTTATTTCTACTTTCCAAAAGTTCTTTTCCGTCCTACCATACTTTGGAACTCATAACCCATTTCCCTCGTAAAGTATCATTGTTAATCACTTGTTTCTAAACCTTCTAAAAGATTAATCTTCCGCTTGGATATTGACTGTCTTGACTTAATTATTCGCTATTAAATTCATTATGATTTCAATTGCTTTTATTTGTATTTTTCACTTATTTTAATTTTATATATTCCATAGCTATACTATCCCGCTACACACTTCTATTCTACCAACTCTCTTCCGGCTTAAATAAGGCTTTCTTCTTATTCTTTAGCTGCCAGTGGCGCGACAGGCCGTGTAGGCCCTGGGCCTTGCGGTGTAAACTCCTGCGTTTCACGATGCAATTTTTAGTGTATGGTCATCACTCGCTACGACGAATTTTGTGAGTGGCCACCCTTTGGCTGACGGGTCTCACATACACAGGGGATAGGTTGTGAGTGAATCCACATTTTTTTTACATCCTTATAAAAGCCCCGCCGGGACTGGGATTCGAACTCAGAACCTGTAGCATGAGAGACTAGCGCGCTAGCCACTCAGCCACGGACTCCCTAAAGACAATTATAAATAAGGCCTTACACATATGTTTTGTTCATTCCGCGGTGAATCCTTAGTAAAAATTTTATCTAGTGATCAGGGTTCTGAGAAGATGGATACTTCCCAAGCCAGCTGTTGACAGGATGATCATTAAAGCCTTTTAATTTTACTTTCCCCGTTGAAGGTCAGATATGGTGCTCACCTTCGTGCTGGGGCGTAAACCATCGAGTTCCAAACCTCAAAGATGAAATTAGATATGAATTTAAGAAAGATAATTTAGTTAAATTGCGTGTTTTTTAAAACCTAGAATTATGGCGCTCCGCCTGGCAGTAATACTAACTAATCACTCCAAATTGTTAATTGCTAGTCCTGAAACTCACGGCGCTCTCCTCATCGGCCTCCCCCTATCAGCCGACTAAATCCATTTGCAATCTCCTGCACTTATGTCTGTTTGCGATCGTTTCTGATTAGGCGTGGAAAATTGGGCTTCGAAAAAATTTAAAGTATGGTTTTTTCTCATCATTATTTTTAAATTTAATTTTCAGTTAAATCTTCATTGTTTGATTGTACGTTGTTGGAACTTGTTTTCCCCTACCTCTGGCCCGCTTTAATCTATACTTGTATTTTCCAGTTCATGTAGTCCATAGTTTCAACAAAAATACTAAGTAATGGAAAAAAAAAATAAAAAAATATATATATATATACTATATTAGTCCCGAGAATTTTATTTAGTTAAATTGAACAACCCCGAAATTAGAAAACAATTCGCGATAGAGAAGTAAAAAATAGGTTCGAAGCTTTGAAATCTTCAGACGAGGAACACGAAGATGTAAACAAATTATGGGAAGGGATCAGGGATAATATTAAAGAGGTCGGTAATTTATGTCTTGGGAAAATCGAAAATAAAAAGAACAAACCTTGGTTCGACAGGGATTGTCAAAATATGTGCGAAAAAAGAAAAACCGCTAAACTGAATTTCTTAAATAATCCAAGCGATAATAATGTGGCTTACTTTCGGTTAGTAAAGAATGAAACTTCAAAATTCTTAAAAAATAAGAAAAGAGAGTATCTTAAAGGCAAAATAATAGAAATAGAAAAACACAGAAGGGAAAATAACGTAAGAGAGATGTACAGAGGTATAAACAAATCGCGTAAAAGATTTGAACCGCTATTGAATGCGGTTAAAGATGCAAATAATAATATAATTGCGGATCCTTCTGAGATATTAAATACATTTAAAACAACACTTTGACGGCATATTAAATACGGAAAATAATAACCAATCTCCTCTCACTGAATATCAGAGCGCTGAACCATGGATAGACGCACCGAGTAAAGAGGAAGTCGAAATGGCGATAGGAAAATTAAAACGTTATAAGGCTGCAGGAAATGATAATACCACGAGTGAATTAATCAAGGCGTGTGGAGAAGCGGGCGTTTCCAAAATACATTTTTTAGTTAAAAAGATCTGGGAAAATGAAAAAATGCCCGAAGAATGGAAAGAATCAATACTTATTCCGATTCACAAAAAAGGACCGAGGTCGGATTGTAACAACTATCGTGGGATCTCTCTTCTCCCAGTATGCTATAAAATATTCTCGTCAATTCTAACTAGTCGAATCACGGAATACGCTGAGGAAATTATCGGAGATTACCAATGTGGTTTTAGGCGGAATCGCTCGACTATTGACCAAATATTTTCCTTACGTCAAATATTAGAGAAAAAATTGGAATACAACAGTGTAGTCCATCAACTTTATATCGATTTTAAAAAGGCTTATGATTCAATAGACCGTCAGAAGCTATATACCATCATGATTGAACAGGGGATACCTAGAAAGTTAGTAAACCAAGTAGAGATGTGTTTGTTTTAGAGGTACAGGTCTTTTGGATTTATCGACAAAAATAACTTTGTTTTTCTAATTCATGTAAACTATTAAAACTCGATCAACAACGGTGATCATGATAGAGGACTGAATTGTTCACTGGTTTAACGAGAACTGGTTATTTCGAATCATGTGGTTGTTAGTACTTCAAGGATGTCTTTGGCATTTTAACGACCCATCTTGGATTGGAACAATCCTTCGGAAGTCCATACACAACTATGAATGCCAAAAACTTTGGCAAGAGTCAGGGAGACAGACCATAAACCAGTTGTAGGGGCAGAATGGACAATCATACTACAGAGTTCCTTACAGCAAAATGGATTGCATTCCTCAAGATAGGCCGATGTGGGGCGGATTCCATAGGGCTGTAGAATCTCTTCTTCATCGATAAATGCAAAGTGATATTTTTCTTCAAGTTTATTAATTATTAAATCTTTTTATGTAAAAATACACAGTTTTTTTTTTCAAACATGGTCTCCAGGGGCTAAATTTTATTTTTCTTTGTAAGAAAGGCTTCAGATAATTTTTAGATCGTTTTGTACCCTGTAAAACCAATGCCAAATTTTGTTTTCCTGTACTTTACACGACTACAGTGCGACTAGCTTACTCAGAATAACTGATAATTGCACATTACTATTATTTCACACACGGTCTCGAATAAGTTAAAAGAGCATATGCTCAAGAAAATGTATAGTTTGCAACCAGCAAATCAGTTTCTAGCCTTGTTTTCAGATAATTATTTTATGAATCATGATCGCAAAGTTTAATATGTTATTATTTTTATTGTTTTATATGAAATCCGTTTAACTATCGATGAATTATACAAATACCACATTATTTATAGGGAACTTAAAACTGATGCCTTATTTTTTTTTCTTGGTTGATTTGAAAAGTTCATTATAGAAAATAATAAAACAAAAACTATTATAGAGTTTTATTTCCTTCTATTTCTTAGTGTACTGACTTTTTATAAATAGTTTTATTTTATCTTTCAAAGAATCAATGTATAGATATTTAATATTTTACCGTTTAATATTTTTGATTGATTGTCAGGATATAATATACAATATTATTACTTCGCGTTGTGGTGATTGTAAAAAAAAAAAAAAAAAAAAAATTGAAATTCATGTTAGTTATAGTTGTGTAACATCTCAAATTTGCCTCTTTCTGAAATGAAATGTTGATACCCAATATGGACGGCGGACGGATGTATTTTAATTTATTATTATACATCTACATTAAGAATTTATTTTAACTCTGTACTTTTTACTTTCACTTACTTATATATAGTAAGGAAAGTATTGCGATCGTGAGAATTTTCGAATTCCAGTTTTCAACGGAAATACACGTTTTAGGGTGCCCTGAGTCCAAATAACCAAGTCTCGCAAAAAGGTCTGTGTGTGTGTGTGTCTGTGTGTGTGTGTCTGTGTGTGTGTGTCTGTGTCTGTGTCTGTGTCTGTGTGTGTGTCTGTGTGTGTGTGTGTGTGTGTGTGTGTGGTAACTCCCGGGCGGAAACGGTAAGTCCTATGAAACTGAAATTTCATATTTAAGACAACTATACGCCCGAGACGTGACAAAACTTTTTTCATCAAAATGAGCTTACCAGAAGAGGCACTTTATACCATGCATTTTGTACCTTTTTTCGATTTTCTCAAAAACGGTTCTGACGATTTTGATTAAACTCGATATATCGATGTAAAATTTAATGGGCTTTAATATCATGTAGGTTTTATTTGGATAAAAATGGTCTGACAGGGCTTAAATGCCGATATTTTAAATTTTCTTCCCCTAAAGTACCTTTAATTTTTTAGATTCAATAATTATAACTAGATTATCTTGTTAACGCTGATGAAAAACAGGTAAATATAAATTGAATAAATTCGATACCCAACTAAAGGAGAAAAACAGAAAAAATATATTTTTAATGAAATTTTTCGTTTTTGAACATAAGAGCAGTAATATACATGTATGATATACTGTTGGAAAGCTAAAGATTTAAAAAAAAAAATCATCTCATACACAAGCTTTTAGAATTTAATAGAGAGTGATGAGAAGAAGATAAAACTAACTGATTATTTTAGATAATAATATAATAGATTTTTTAATAAAACACATGTTTCTATATAAATTCAATTTGATTAATTCCTTAATAGTTTCACGTATTTTTATCTCTAACTGTATTTTAAAATTCTTTCATTGATTTTAAAAATCGAGGTAAGTGAAAATCGTGTGTTGCCCGCACTAGATTTTTTTAAATGGAAATGAGTTTTACTGCGTAAACATGGAATAGGTAGTCAAGCGTCCTCTTGACATTTAGTACATTCTACGTGTTTTGAAAACCTTTACCTGCAACCTTATATATATATATATATATATATATATATATATATATATTATATATATATATATATAAAATTATTTATATTTATTCACTTAATCTCAAAATTTCATTTATACTTGTTGTAGAAAAGGAAAAATGATGAATATGAGGTCATCCATCAAAAAATCAGACATGTATTATCGAAGTTTTTTTTTTTTAATTCAGACATTTGCATTATCTAGAGTAATTTAAATTTGATTTATAACGCCCCCACATAAATTTGCATAAGTAGGAATCAGGTTATTTACCCACAATAAAACAAACGTTCTGGGATAATTCCCAAGTATCCGGATTTAATTTTTGCCGCTAGGCGTAAAACGTAAAATGCATTCTTTGACGCTTTCTGAAATGTAATTAATTAAAAAGTATCAGCTAAGGAAGTATAACATAGATGTAATTTAACGAAGTTTTTTATTATAGTGGATATAATTGGTTGGCCGTTGAGAATTAATGGAAGGTTCGGGTGGCGGTCTGTGAATGAAATAATAAAGTAATTTCAACCATTTATTATAAATGGTTTTACGTCCCCTCCGAAGGACGGCATACCTAAGTATTTTTCACTCCCATTAAAAAATCCTAGGACCACCTGCGGGTTTGAACCCGTGACCTTTGGCATAGAAGGCTCTTATGCCACTTATCTCTCTAGCCACCCTGTTACAGGTGATCCCATATGACGTATGATATACTATATAATATACTGTAAATGAGTGTTCGCAGTTTCAAATTAAATAATTTCTGGACAAAGCATGATTACTTAGGCTTTATCCTCAACACGTCCTTGTCCAGTTCCTTTTGTAATTTAACCCTTTTAACAACAATAAAAATGGTGCATTTGCATAATACATTGTTTTCATCTTTCCTCTCTTTATCAAGTGAATTGTAAACATAGATGTAGGAAGGCATTTATGTTTACAATTTACTTCCCGTTACCGTTACGGAAGAAATGTAGGGGCGATAAATGGAGACAGGCTTCCACAGTTGCCGATTCTATCATAGATCCCGTTTCTCGGGCTAGTTGTGGTTCTGGAGTTCCAATCTCAATATCGCGAACGGTTTTTATTTACTGTAATATCGAAATATTGAAATATGAAACGCATCGTATATCTTTAAACATGTTTTAAAGTACTATAACAAATAAATAAATAAACTTTATTCACATATTTACATTTGGACAAAATTTTGACAAGATTTTGGATGAGTCATCCTTACAATCATAAAATATTATTGTTTTTTTGTGATTATAGTACATTAGCCTAAATGGCAAACATATGGTGAAATAAAATTGAGGTTATATTGCAATTGTAGGAAAAATTATACAAAAAACCTACGCATAAAAACTACACATAAAATAATTGAGAATACATAAAATATTTGAAGATACATAAAATAATTGAAAATACATGAAATAATTGAAAATACAAAAAATAATAGAAAATACATAATATGATTGAAAATTATAAAATTTAGAAATTTATAGAAAGTAAGTTAATTTAATAATATATGTTTTTAAAGTAATATATGAGCTGTAGAACAGTGCTAAACCATGGAATAATTTTCTTTAATTTATTGCAGAACTTCCTTAATAAAATTATTTTAGTATTTAATTTAAATTTTAGCGATTATGTACCGTCCTTTCATGATTAAAAACGGTAAAATACTCTTTAAAAACAGAGAAATAATTTAAAACAAAGTTTCAGTTAATTGGCACTTGCTGTAAGTGTTTATGAGAAGAAATAAACGAAGTAATGTTAATAATTAATTGGATACCGGCCAATAAATGTATTAATTACCACGGTTGATCACAACAATTCGCACAAAATGAAACGGTCATTTTTATCCCGTTTGAAATGAAACGAACGGTTCACTAAGATCATTGTTTCATCATAAAACGTGGAAGAGATTTCACCTCGAGTTTTTATCGTTTAAATACTGCTTCAATGCTTTAATTGCTTTCATATACCTGCTATAATATTCTGTTCCGTTATTTCAGTATATTTTCACTTTATTCATCATCTCTAGATAGACTTGTTAAAAACAAATCTAAGTTAAGCCTAAGGGGTTCACTTTTTCCATTCCAAAGCGGTTAGAAGTACAATTTATTTGAGGGATCTGTAGTGTGACAGCATTTTACGCCTAAGGTCACGGATTCAAACCCGCAGGTGGTCCTAGGATTTTTTGATGGGAGTAAAAAATCCTTAGTTATGCCGTCCTTCGTAAGGGACGTAAAAAGGTTGTACCGAACCTGTGTTATGTTTGGTACTCGTTAAAGATCCCTATCTTAATTAAACCTGTATAAGCAAAGTTTAGGACTCCCACTGTAGCATCGTCAAATTAACCACAGTAGCATAAAGTGACGTTAAATAAACAAACAATCAACGTCATATTATTACACTTTATATCCTAACGAGCGACTCGCCTTTGCTTCAAACGAGTGAAATTTAAATGTAGCGTCATGTATGTTTAAAATATTTCAGTTAAACCAACTAAAAAAAGTTAAAGAACTACATTCAGTTTTGATGAAAAACGTGTTTTAGATTAAATAATCTACGAATAAAAATTATTATCTGTGACACAGTTTAATCCGCTTTTATTTACTATTTATGAGCTTATACAACTTTTTTTACAAATACAAATTTTTTGTTTCTAATATATTTAGCTTTCCAACGGTATACTATACAGATATGTTTCCATACTTTCTTATCAAAACAAAATTTACTTTTGAAAAATTATCCTCCTTTAGTTGATTGTCAAAATAGTTCTACTAATTTACCTGTTCTTTGTCAATGCTAACAATATGATATAGTTATTTTTGTCGAATCTACGAAATTAAAGGTAATTTAAACGAAGTAATTTAAAATATCGGCTTTTAAATTCCGTCAGACTAATTTAATCCCCTCCGAACAATAGTAAATGCTCCTTATTATGTCTCCAATTATACCTTACACCACGACCTTAATGTTCCATTTATTTCAGACCTGATTCCATCTAAATTTTCCAAATTCCACCAGAACCTCATTCATCATCCTAATCCTCTAGCACAATCCCTATCCAGCTCCACTCATCCATACGACCCTCCTAGAAGGTTGAAACGGCAGTGGCCCCGAGACATATTGTAAACACCTATTCTGGAGTTCTGACACTGGTCAGATTCTCCTCTCATGTGCGGTGTGATTGTGGCTGTGGCGCCCTTACTTAGCTTCCGCTGGCTCTCACCAGTGATGCGGCTGAGAGGGAGGCGCTGGGATCCTTTGGACTCTGCTTGTCCTTCCACAAGTGGGGGGACAAGCCCCGTCTGGGGTTCCCGAGCTGATTGTAAATATTGTACATAGGTATGAATGTGACATGTTTTGTTTATTTATTTGTATTTATTTTGTCTATAAATTTTGTTATTGTATACGTTTATTTATTTTTATTTTATTTTATGTACTTTGACTTTCCTTTTGTTTATATTGTAAATATTGTATGAGTGAGATCCTGTAGCACTATTATTATTGTCTATTATGACAAATTGTATTATATACGAATAATAAAAAAAAAAAAATTTAATCCGAATGATACCTACATGATATTAAAGACCTTTAATTTTACACCAATATAACGTGTTTAATCAAAATCGTTACAGCTGTTATTAAGAAAATCGTAAAAAGGTCCGAAATACATGGTATAAAGTGGCTTCTCTGTTCGGCTGATTTTTATCAAAATGTTGCTGTAACATCTCAGGCATATACGCCTCTAAAATATAAAATTTAAGTTTTAAGCAACTTATCGTTTTTGAGCTAGACTTGCCACAAACACACACACACACACAGACCCCTTTAGCGGGACTTGTTCATTTGGACTCAGGGGAAACTAAAACGTGTATTTCCTGTGAAAATTCGAATTCGAAAATTTCCTCGATCGTGTCATACTTTCCCTAACTATATATTTCATATATAAGTAAGTGAAAGTAATACATCGAAACGATTAAGCGAAGACATATTTGTTATAGTTTTCTTTTTTCAAATTGAGGAAGTTATTATATTTATTTTTACTTTCATTTATTAATGAGAAATTAGAATAGAATATAATTGAATATACTTTTATTGCAATCGGGGATGTCCCCATACAATAGGAGTGTGTACATAAATCATATTTTTATAAACAATTTTCTACTTTTTGGTGTAACAAACTAAAGAATATATAAGATATAATATGATATAAATATATAATATATGATACATAGTCATATATGAGTACAATAAAAAATAAATTTAGCCACAACAAAAAATAAATAAATAAAATAAAATAAACAATAATAATTAGCAAAATTATTAATGGGAAATTATATCCTATGTTTATGTTTTTATTTAGTTAATTAAGTTACTGGTCTACTTTTGGTACAGCATTGTGTATCATTTTATAAACTGAAATAAAAATCTGAAGCGATTCTGTTCACTAAACATCGCCCAAAAATAAACTACCAAATCAAGATAAATTGAGACGTTGATTTCCAAAAGGTACTATATCAATTCTGGGGAATTTTACAGGAAGCGCGAAAATCTCTCATTACTATATTATTAAACCAGCTAATTTGATTCTTTTCGCAATAAAATCTAGAATTATTTCTTTGCTATATTAATAAAACCATATTAAAGTTATGAAATGAAATGTTCTGTTTTGATTTGGAATGAAAATAAATGTGTAATAAGTATCTTAAGAAATTAATAACATTTCTAAATCACGTTATTAAAGGAGATGCGTGTTCATTAAATACAATCAAATTTAAGATTTAGATAAAACTAAATGAGGAGAATATAAATATGTAAAAATATCAATTTCGTAAAAAATGTCCTTTAGTACCTTTTGGAAATCAACGTCTCAATTCAGCTCCCATTCCTTGGTCAAAATCCGTGCAGTACATTAAGACACTTTCTTTAGACATTTTCATGACTTTTTTTTTCATTCCTCATATTTACTTATTGTGTTATTTAATACAGTTGTAAATTATTATAAATAAAAAAATAAATTGGCTTAATTTGATCCCAATCGCATTAAAACATATACTATGAGTTGTTACAAGTTTATATCGAAGTCAGGAGCCAATATGTATTTACATAGGAATCCTAGCCCTACTTATAAGTCGTTTAGGCTAATGAATTATAATTACCAAGAAACAAAAATACATTTTCTGGATTGGAAGGATGTCTCATCCGAAATAATTTGTAAATATCTTGTTATTTTGTAAATATTTAAATAAAGTTTATTTTCTTCTTCTCTATACTGCAATTAAGATTAAAAAAATAATCAAATATTTCGACAAACCAATTAAAAATTAACAATTACCGACTTTTCGCTTTCCACAGTCACACCTATATAATTATCGCCCTGGTATATGATTACGTGCTTCATGGAGTATGTAACAAGGCAGCATCAATTGAGGAGCAACATTGCGCGAAAACGGTGAGCTCTTGATGAGCCTTACTCGCCTGTTACTCCAACTGGCGGAACAAGATGATTCCAACCTGATGTAAATCACTTTAATTACATACATGCCATACTGATCATCAATTACATTTACATAATTTACTTTGTAGGCTGAGTTTTTACTTTTATGTCTGCCTTCTCAATACTCAGCATCTGTTTAGTGATGCATTGTTTTGAAAACTATTATGCTAATACGCGATTATTGTTTTCCTCCCATCAATTGTTCTTTGATTTTTCTACATCTTTTCGATATGTTTCGTTTATTCGTTCCTTTGCTTTAACCTAAAAATATGTTCCGTCATGTTATGTTACATTTACAGTGATATTTCAGTTCATAATACCCATAGAATAATATCATTAATATTAATAAATCATCCTGCTTGAAATCACGTTTTTAATAATTTTTTTTTTTTTTTTTAAACTATTTATTGATATTTACAACTGTATAATTATATACAACAAGTAAATGTGATGGATATAGGAAACTGACATGAAATACATGAAGAGACGCCCCCATTGGCAGCGCTCTAATTAATAAAATTAAAATTTAAATAAGAATGATATTGGTTCAATGGAAACATTTATTTTATATTACATAATATAACAATAGAAATTATTATTTACAACAATCACTTACGTTTATATTAGATAATGTTTTTCTATAAAACCTTCAGCTTTAAAAATTAATCTAAAGTTTCTACTGTTTTATGTTCTGTTGTGAGTCAATTTCTTTAATAATTTATATTTACCCATTTTTTATCATTTATAACTATTATCAATGGTAAATCATTCCTGAACGACAAAAAATACTTTAGAGGAAGACATTTTGAAATATTGGCATTTAAGTCTAGTCATACTATTTAAAAGGGGGAAAAAAACCTAAATCAAATTAAAACATATGTAATTTCCAGCTGGTGACTTATGCCAGTGGGCACGGATAAAAAAGGCAATCTTGCCGAAGATAGAGAAGGAGCATTTCGAAATTCGATGAAAAGTTTTGAGTAAAACAAAGCTAGAGTGGACAAAAACAGAAGGGAGTTCGAATTCAAAGTTGGAGATGCTGTCTACGTTGAGAATGGAAGTAAGATGAACAGGAGAAAGACCGATAAAGTAAGAATCGGACCGTTCAAAATTCTCAAGAGGATATCTTCTTCGATGTATAAAGTCAGCTTTGGAAAAAAAAAAAAAAATATCCAATGTCTTTCACAGTAGCAAACTGTCTCTTTTCTCTCCAAGAAAAGCCAGCTCAGGGAAGGGAGATGTAATTTCCAGCTGGTGACTTATTGTATTATTGTATGTTGACTGTTATATAATAACGTGTAATTTAATTAATCTTTACAGATTAATAAAATCAGTTTAAAAGAAACTTAAATATATTCAATTTTTTTACACAAATTCAGAGAGTTTAATTAAGATCGTAGAAAAGTACAAAATGTATAGTATAAAATGACCCTTCTAGAAACGTGATTTTGACAAAAAGTTCACCTACCCTTACTTGTCTTGAATATGAAATTTGTTAGTCATTTTATTTTTTGTTTGTCAATATTATGAAACTTATCGTTTTCAAGCGAGAAACACACGATCACACACACAACAGCTATTAAATAAACTTGAAGTTGAAAAATGTTTGAAGTTAATTAAAATAAAAAGTTTATTCAATTTCGTTTGAAACATCTGACTTAGATTAAATAATATAGGTATATTAAATTGTTACGTATAATAATCAGTGATAAGTTTATGCCTTTTTCGTCACTTTACATTAACTTTTACAACTTTCTGTATAAGATAATATATTTTCTAAAATATTTCTATTTCCAACGGTATATCATACTTCTATATTCTTGTTATAAAAAATTGCATAACAAATTTTTTGGCTCTTATATCGTTTAGTTGGTTTTCAAATTCGTGTATTTAGCCGTAATTAATCAATGCTAGTAAGATGATATGGCTAATCTTTTAGAAAGTACAAAATTATTGGTACCTACTTTACAGGAAGAAAATACAAAAATCCGCTATTTAAGCCTGTAAGATTGTTTCAACGAACATATCAGAATGAAACTTATATCATATTGAAGCACAATACATATTACGTCGATATACTTAGTTTAATCAAAATCGTTTTAACCGTTTTTAAGTAAATCGTTAAAAAGTGCAAATGTATGGTATAAAGTGCTCTTCTGGTTAGCTGATTTTGGTAAAAAAGTTGCTGTAACATCTCGGGAGTATAGTTGTCTTAAATATGAAATATCAGTTTCATTGGACTTTTCGTTTATGCGCTGTACTTACCACACACACATACACAGACCTTTTTGTGAGACTTGGTCATTTAGACTCAGGGGATCCTAAAACGTACATTGCCGTTGAAAACTGGAATTCGAAAATTTTCACGATCGCAATACTTTCCTTACTATATATCCCATATATAGGTAAGTGAAAGTAAAAATATAGCTTAGAAAGAAAGTGAGAACATGGCTTTTCTATATTAATTTTTTATCATGGAAAATATTCAGTTTTCCTGATATTTAAGGGTATATATTTCAAAGCGGACTAAGTACTTCCGGTCAGCCAATTTTAGTGAAAAAGTTGCTATAACAGCTTGGGCGTTTAGTGGTCTCAAATATGAAATTCCAGTTTCGTACCCACAAGGACACACACACTTACCTTTTTGCGGGATTTGGTTACTCAAACTCAAATGACCCTGTATTTCCGCTGAAAACTCTAAAGCGAACATTTTCACGATCGCAATTTTCCTTAATATATATTTCATATATAGGTAATTGAAAGTAAAGGATTTATAAATGAAACTAAAATGTTTTTACTATTATATTTATTTCTGATTATATAGTTTCGGATCAAGGATTAATTGTGATTAGGATTTTTATTCATTCATAAATAAGTTTTGCCAAAAAAAACAACAAAAAAAACTATTATTGATTCTTGATTTCGTTTCATTCTAGTGCGTTGTTATGAAAATATCGGTCTGGTCGCCTACATCCCACGCGACCGTCCAGATCTAGATAACGAACTAACTGTAGGACAATGGCTAAACATCCCATTTAGAGGAAGGAAAAATAGATCTGTTAGGTAGCACTGCTCCAAGCAACGGGCAGCCTTAATTCTCAGCCCTTACACCTTTGAAGCCATTAATGGAAATACGGGAAGAATTTCTTCGTGGGAACGATGATCACTACCGAATACGTATGGAGAAGATTACTCTAACAGTGTGGGTTAGACTAAACCGCGTTTCAAGTACAACTCCTTAACCGCAGTTGTCCTAGAATTCGTTTCGCAGCAGTGTGAGATTGAAGGATATGTTCAATATGTAATTTCACAGACGTTCTGACAAACAAACGCGACAAGCCGAGTATTCAAAAGATCTTATTAATTATCCAACGATACTTAGAAGTAATGCCTTTAATGAATTATTATTTTTTTTTTAATTCACGACACTGCAGCCTCTAGGAACAAATGTGCTTAAATGTAATATTTGTTTTTTTTAACAACTTTTTTCCAATTTAAATAAATCTACGTCGTAAACCTATGCATCTGCCCTATCCTTTAATAATATTACGCTTGTCCCAGTTGAACAGATCCGCTACCTAGGACTCCTGCTTGACAAACGTCTAACATGACCCACACTAGACTGAAACGACAAGAAACTGCTCGCCGCTTTCGGTTACTTCAGCACTTACTAGACAGACGCTATAACCTTCCGCTTAACTACAAGAGGCTCATCTACACGAACATCATAAGGCTTATCTGGACCAACGAAGTTGAGCTTTGGGATTCTGCTAAACCATCATATTCTTCCGTCTTCAATCCTTACAATCCAAAACCCTTCGAAAAATCCTCAATGCTCCTTTCTTTGTCACGGATAAACTCATCCACAAAGACCCTAATGTTACATATTTAGCAGATTTGGCTCGAAACAGATATCAATCTTTCCATGACAAACTCCACTTCCACTCTAACCCACTAGTTTCAATCCTGGCTTCCTCTACCATTCCTGACAATCCTCTGAAAAGAAGTAGCCACGAGACCTTCTAGTTTAGATTACCAACTGGAGTGCTGCCAGTGGGCAGTTTCTCTTCATGTAATTTTCAAGTATTTTATCTCTTAGCTCATTTATTTTGTTTATTAACCAATACAGTTATAAATATCAATAAATAAATAATTATAAAACTAAAGCAAATCTACATGTTTTTAATCATGGCGTTATTGTTGACCGCTGGGATTATGTGATGGAGAAATTGGGGTTGGTGGCGCGGCCCTCAAGAGTACACACTAATAAGACAATCTTATTTTATTTATTTGCCGACTTTTCAGCCTGCATTAGAGCTAAGAAAAACAAGATTACAATTAATATATCTATTAGAAAAATATTATATGTTAAGTACGAAAATTAGATGGACATAAAAAAGTAATATAAAATGACAATATTGGTTTTAAAATATTTCATGAGTAACATGAGAAATAAAGTAACAAATAATAGTTATGCAAAATTAAAAAAAATAAACACAGGAATACATTTTTATTAATTAAAATTACAAGTTCACACATATACGCTATATATTCTTAATTTATTATAATATTATATTATAAATATTAAATAATTATTATAATATTAATATTTATATTACATTTATATTTTTCTATACGCTATTATTTTCTTAATTTGTCACTAAGTTTCTATTTTAATCTTCAAATATATTCATATCAGTATTATCATTTTATATTACTGTTTTTTTCACGTGTTTTATTACTGTTATCTTATCATTTACGTAACTTATTATTATTTTTCTTTAAACTATATTGGTTATGATCGTGTTTTTCTTTGTCCAAATGAAGGCAACATGCAGATCGGCACACAAATAAAATAAGTTTACCTTATTTGTGAGATATATTGATGACCACACCCCAGCCAACTTTTTTTCTACATATCTTTATTATTTTTTTTTTGTTTTGGAAATATAAATACTTGTGATTTGGCAGAAAGCATATCGCAATAATTTTATTTTTACATGAAAGCCTGTACCTTAATCTACTTTTCTACATAATGTCCATGAATTTTGAGGCACTTGTCATAACGCGGCACCAGTTTTTGAATACCCTCCTCAAAAAATTCTGCCGTCCTGACTTGTTAACCACTGCATCACAAATGTTTTGACTTCGTTATCGTCTTGGAGACGCCGACTGTCCAGGTGTTTCTTCTAGTGCAGGAACAAATGGTAGTCGCTGGGCGCCAGATCAGGGCTGTATGGAGGGTGATGAGTTTCCCATTTAAATGATTTGACGAGATCTTTGGTCCGATTAGCCACATGTGGACGAGCATTGTCATGCAGCTAAACGATACCCTAACTCAACTTGCCACGTCTTTTGTTCTGGATTGCACGCAAGACGATAACGAAGTCAAAACATTTGTGATGCAGTAGTTAACAAGTCAGGCGGCAGAATTAGTTGAGGAGGGTATTCAAAAACTGGTGCCGCGTTATGACAAGTGCCTCAAAATTCATGGAAATTATGTAGAAAAGTAGATTAAGGTACAGCCTTTCATGTAAAAATAAAATTATTGCGATATCTTCGCACGTCTATTTTTAATTCCAAAACGGTACTTACTTAAAAAACATGCCTCGTATATAATATTTTTTTGTTTTATCGATTAAAGATCAATATTTATTGAAATTACTGTTACTTTTTTGGTTGCTGAAACTAATGTTCTAGTTCTAAGAAAAATTATACATTTAAACCATTTATTAGAAAAAAAAAATAACAATAGATTGACTTTAAATTTTTATTGAAAAAAGTAATTAATAACAGTTAAAATGTTGAATGAATTAGTTCGTTTTTTTTTTTTTTTCACACTATCTTCGTGTTTTAATCCTCACATCGGAGAAAAATTACTTATTGATTGAAATAAATGAAAAATACACCTTTCCCATCAAATTTAGATAATAACATTGTTCGCGTGCTCTGAATAGTAAACATGTGGTACAATAATGTTTAGAACAATGAACGTTACTTCCACGTTTGATAGCTAGACATTCGTATTCTACAGCTGTTCGTCATTGTGTATGCAGACGTAAGAGTAACACTGGTTTCTCTCGCATTGTGCACCAGTCTAATTTCTATGGTTTACTAAACCTTCTTCAGGCCAAATTTTCTATGCATTCACTTTTTTTCAATCAGTAAATAAATAATTCATTACTTTTTTTTTCATATTTTATTGGTTTTTTTACAACTATATTTACAAATACAATAACTAAAATAGGTGATACAATAATAGGCATGAATAGAAACGTAAAGAAGATACACAGTGGTAGCACTTCAAAAATTCATTACTTAAAATGATCGATGATATATAGTAATATAATGTATTGCGACCGTGATACTTTCAGTGGGTGCTTATTCAGTAATCTTAGTAAAGTCGGCTCGAAAGAGAAAATTTATACAAAATTGAAATTACCTAAGCCTTGGATGTTTGTTTGTTTATTTATTTAACGTCCCTTTAATGCTGTTTTGGCATATCGGACGATGCTACAGTGGGAGTCCTAAATTTTGCCTATTCTGGTTTTATTAGGATAGGGATCTTTAACGAGTACCTGACATCACATAGGCTCGGGACCACCTTCCGAAGGACGGCATAACCAAAGATTTTTTACTCCCATTAAAAAATCCTAGGGCTACCTGCGGTTTGAACCCGGGACCTTTGGCATAGGAGGCTGTTATGCTAACCTCCATGCTACAGGTATAACATGCTATAATTTTTAACAAAATCGACGAACCGCTATTGAAATCCTTACATCAATGTATTATTTAATAATCTTTTATATGATGTAAGTTTTATCCTCAATTGAATAGTATGATAAGGTTAAAAATCCAGTACCTGTATTTTTTTTTAAATAATTCACTTAGTTAATTCGGCTAATTAGCTATAATATGGAGAAAATAACAGACACCATTTCTTACGTTATTTTTTTTCTACGAAAATAAGAATATAATACTGAGACTTTTCATATATCATTGGAAAGCTTACTAGTTACGAAAAATGTTATTAAATCTCTAGAAGCTAATGGAGAGTGACCAAAAACAGATAAGAGTAAATTATAGTTGTATATAATAATTTATATTGTTATATTATTTACCCGGGTTAGAATCCAGGCTGTGTCAGAATAATTATTCTATTTCAGCCGAGCTCACCCAGCTCCTATAAAGTGGGCACCCATAATTTGGAAGAAAAAAACCTGTCGGCCAAGTGTGATCTCGGCCTAACCACCTATTCCACGGTTTTTGGTCATGAAATCATACGAGTCTCAGAATACACTGAGCTCAAAACCCTTTATGGTTTGAAGAAGATTTTTTTTTAGCTAAATTTTATTATTATTTAATCTAAAACAAAATTTTTCCTCAACTGTTAACTTCATTTAAAACTTTAAAATTGATTTTTGAAAACAATGGGTGTTTGAAGGTTGGTGGAAGTTATTTTTTGCGCGCATCACAGTTTCCACCTTCTAATAATAACATGCCTAGCGAATTGGTTCAGTGCCGATACCAATGCCTACACAGTAGAGGGGTACAAGCTCTTAAATTCCGCGTTGTGTATCCTTCGAAATACTCCATGAGCCTCGTATCTCTTCGGACCAAACATTTTACGTAAAACCTTATTCTCGAAAACCTTTAGGCGTTCTTCATCCTTCAAAGTAAACGACCACTTTTCACAGCCGTAAGAAACATCGGAAGAATAATAGTTTGTATATTCTAATCTTTGAATTTTACAGAAACCTCGAACTAACTTAGTTTCGGTACTGAATAATAATTACACGCGTTCCCGCTTTATTTTCTCCTAAATTTCGTTTTTTCTAGTTAGCAAAGATTTTAAATAGCTAAATTTATCAACATGCTCAAACTTATATTCCGATATATTAATCTTTCCCATTGATACTAACCATATATTTTGTCTTAACCGAATTTAATTTCATGTCCTATTTCTTTACCGATTTCATTTAAGTACTTTTGTAGCTTCCACGTCTCCACCCAATAGTAACAAATCATTACCCTATCAATGCCTTACTCGAGTGCTAAATTAAATAAAAAAAGCGAAAGGGAGTCACCTTGCTTCTGACCTGAACGCACCTCAAACCTCTCCGAGTAATTATTAATTATATAAAGTTGAATAATTATTGCAAGTAGAAAGCTTATTATCAATTAACTTTTTTTTTCTTTCTCTTTTGAAGCGTTTTATGGGTATATATAATGAACCTGTGGTGAAAAAAAATGTTGATTTTCAATTAATTTCTTAAAGCTAATTTTAATTTAATATTATTATAGGTAGCCCATAAAAGTTCGGCTGTGAATCACTTAACCAAACACCGCCGAAGGGTCTACGACATTTTATGGTCACTATCACATTTAGAAAAAAAAAAGATTTTTTTTTTTCGGAAGGATGGAAGTCTTTGGGAAGAGGCTTAATGTGTGGTTGGTTGTCTTGGAATGGACAGAGGATTTGAATTGTGGAAGGTCGAAAATTTATGATGGACGGCAGGATTTGTTAACTTATCAGAGAAAAATGCAAGAGAATACTTGCAAGGATTGGAAGGATATAAGCAATCTCAACTCGCCATGAAATTGGGAGACGGAGGTGTATCTCGGGTCCCATAAGATAAATAGAACAAAGCAATTAATTAACTTTTTTACCTCGAGATCCTCAGAAACACTGCCGTATACCTTACGACAGTAGTCGAATTGAGGAAATATTAGAGAGGTAACGAGGAGTTTCCGGGCTTAAAAAATAATGGGTTCGTAAATTAAATTAAAAAGTTTTCATTACCGAATTCATTTCTGATTATATCATTTCGGATCATGGATCAGTGACAGGTAGGATTCGTATTAACTAAAAAATATGTATTAATTAAAGATTTGTCGGTTCGCAACTTATTATTATTATTTTTTTCTCCCTTTGAAGTGTTTTATGCCTGTATATAATGAACCAGTCGACAAAAAAAATATTGGTTTTCGATAAAAAAAATTTTAATTCAGTAAAATGTTTAATTTACTATTATTATTGGCAGCTCATAAAAGTTCAGCTGTGAATCACTTAACCAAAGCGCGCCGAAGAGTCTACGACATTTTACGGTCACTACCTCATTTAATCTCCGATAAAAAAAAAAATAAAAAATAAATAAATAAAAAATAATAATAAAAAAATTCAATGGATCGAAGACCCTGGGATGAGGCTTAATATGTGGTTGGTTGTCTTGGAATGGACAGAAGATTTGAATTATGGAAGGTCAAAACAGTATGATGAACGGCAGTAAAGGAATGAAGCAAGGAAACACTTGCGACGTTTGGAAGTATAAAGCCCCCTCAACTCACCATAAGATTTGGAGACAGAGGCGTACCCTGAAGATAAATCGAACAAAGCAATTAATTAAGCGATATATTTTTTCCTTCAGAAGATCCCCAGAAGCTCGACAGTATACCGTACAGCAGTAGTCGAATCGAGGGAATATTAGAGAGGTAACGAGGAGTTTCCAGTTTTAAAAAATGATGGCTTTGTAAATTAATTTAATATGTTTTCATAATTGAATTCATTTTTGATAATATAATTTCGGATCATGGATCAGTGACGGGTAGGATGCTTATTAATTAAAAAAAAATGTTTTGCCAATGTTTCCATTGACACATATCAAACCTCTCCAAATAACTATTAATTATATATATTTGAATAATTATTACAATTCGAAACCTTATTATTAATTAATTTGTTTATCTTTCTCACTTTTAAGTATTTTATGCGTGTATATAATGAACCTGTCGACAAAAAGAAATATTGTTTTTCGATAAACTTTCTTTAAAGGCATTTTTAATTCAGTAAAGTGTTTAATTTACTACTATTATTGGCAGCTCGTAAAAGTTCGGCTGTGAATCACTTAACCAAAGCGCGCCGAAGGGTCTACGACATTTTACGGTCACTACCTCATTTAATCTCCGATAAAAAAAAATAAAAAAATACGAAAAATTTTCGAAAGGATGGAAGACCTTGGGAAGAGGCTTAATGTGTGGTTGGTTGTCTTGGAATGCCACCACTTCCCCCCGAAGCAGCCGGAATAGCTTACCATTTTAATGTCCGAGTCTTCAGTTTTATCTTCATGGGCCGTTTACCTTCAGACAATGTCGAAGACCTCCTGGTTAGAGCCGCGTCCGTTGGTATTATGTAAATTGGATTAGAACACTGTCGCAGTAATGGATTCTCAGCTTCTGCTGGTTCATAGGATTTTATAAATTATATGGAGATGCATTCTTAGAAAATTCAAAAAATGTGTTGTTGTTTTTTTACTGTACGGTATAAGTTTTTTTAATTGGTATCAATTGCCCTAACGACTAGAGACAGGATTTTATGCAGTTGCTTATTTTATTCGCTCATTATGTTTTTAGAAATTTTACATAGTAACGATACTAAAGCTCTCACTTTCTTGGGTTCATAAAATTTTAAAAATTGAATAATTACAAGCTCCCAAAAATATGATTTGATACACTAAAGGAAATGCACACTTTCTGGGCTCT
Organism: Piezodorus guildinii; assembly: GCA_023052935.1. Taxonomy (NCBI): domain Eukaryota; kingdom Metazoa; phylum Arthropoda; class Insecta; order Hemiptera; family Pentatomidae; genus Piezodorus; species Piezodorus guildinii. The sequence goes on from CM041295.1 coordinate 43,834,986, forward strand.
AAAAAAATGGTATGGTAATTTTTTTCGAGTCTACAAAAGTAAAGCTATTAAGCAAATTAGTTTTATATATATATATATATATATATATATATCGTACTAAAATCGGCTGAAAGAAGATTGTTAGCTCTGGAGATGGACTTTTGGAGAAGAGCCTGGGGCATATCCAGGCTGCAAAGAATCCCTAATGCGGAAATAAGAAAAAAAGTAGGGGCTGAGCTGAATATCTTAAATGAGATATCAAAGAAGAGAATCATGTGGTATGGCCATGTCATGAGGATGGAAGGGACGCGGTGGCCACATAAAATGATAAAAGTACTCCCCGCAGAAGAGGCGAAGACGAGGAAGACCCCGCAAAACGTGGATAGAGAGTGTGAGGGAGGACATGGCGGCCAGAGGCTTGACGGAGGAGGACTGCAGGGACAGGGAGCACTGGCGTTCTGAAATACTATGTTTCGGGATGTGACGAAAGTTGCAGAACCCGAGGAAAAAAAAAAAAAAAAAAAAAAAAAGTATATATATATATATATATATATATATATATATATATATATATATATATATATATATATAATTTTATTTGAAATGAATTGGGTATTAGGTCATTAAACTATCACTCCTTAATTTTCTTTATTTGGACGTTTCGATCCTCCGTCTATGTTTATACATGGGATCCTTTTCAACACAAAGAATTTCATTGAGCACCGGCATACCACTCAGGCTAACTACAGGGCACTGTAATGTCATATATAGTCGTGAAATATGTTAATTTTCATTTAAAGGTGGAGAGAATACGATTTCTACTGTCAATAAAACAATTTGAATCAGCACTCGCATTGCTTTCATATGTAGTTTTGCTGTATGAATATGATATATATTTTAATAAATTTTTTTTCTTCATAAATATCTTATTTATGAATTTATTGTTTCAGAACATTCTGATTTCATCAAGAAACTTATAAGGTATTTATTTATTTTTTATTTATTGTTTATTTTTTATACAAACTTTATTACTAATAAATTGTAGCTTGTAATACATTAGATAAGGAAATTCTATTCAACAAAACAGGTTATTAAATTATTCAATGATTATTGATGCAATTGACAAATCACTGCTGTATCTTTCTCATATATTATACATTTCTTAACGTCTACCTTATCACAATTTTTAATGAGAAAATTTTCATTTTCTGGCGGATATTGCCTCTTTGCGCTTCCTACTTACATATTAATGCTGAAATTAAAATAAATTAGTTGCTTAGCAAATATATATTTACTAATAATAAAAAAATCAGCATATGCCGTGGTTTGCTAAATTGGAGGATTTTCAACAAACGAATAAAAGAGTAGATTTTCCTCAAAGCCATGTTGACCTACTTGTACTGTGAGAGGTTGCAGAATATCGAAAAAATCCAATTATCATATTTGAGTATAAGATTGCATATTACCAATACGATATAAACATGATGTGTTATGCAATCGACATATTACCTTCGAAGTTATTTTACTTGTAAATTATTATTTTTTTATCGCTCCATCTCCGTCCGTTTAAACTCATCTATATGGCAATGGGCGCGAGACCTTTTGTAAATTATGACCATTTGAATCCTATTAATGAACAGGTTCTCCAGGCATGAGCATTTGTGTTAAAGTCGCCCTTATTCAGAGTTGTATGTAGCTATCAGCATCAGCGATATTCTGAAACCATGATTTGCTTGCTTTAATTAAAGTGAAAACTTGTTCAGGGGGATCTCATGGCTGTGTAATATGTGATTGTGTGTAATTACTTGAAAAATTTATTGGTTATTTATTATAAGAAAGCATTTTATAAAATCATTTTGATTAAGCATTTTTCAACCAATACATATAAACATACGTAAAAATGTATATGAAAATAAATTATATATTTAAAAAAAAAAAAAAATTGATTTAGAAGGGGCGAAAAAAAAAATTGAGATATTTTGAGATCATGTCTCATTCTAGTTACTATTGCGATCTATCATCTGGAAATCGATGAAAGTAGACCAGAACTAGATGATATGTAAATTAATGTAATTTTTAATTTAATGAAGTATGTTTCTAAAAAGTTTCAAGTTCCGAAATAATCAGAAGAGGGAATTATTGGAGCTTTTGAAGTGACTGATTGTACTATTATTATTCGGCATAATTGGTCACTTCATTATGAAATTGCTCATTAATTTCATCTAAATATTTACCTGAGTGACAGTTTATCATGCTTAAATTTTATGATGCGATAAGTTCTATCGCCAAATTTATTTAGTTTATTTACACTCAATAAAAAAAAAAAAAGTAATAAAGAAATACAAAGAAAGAAGGATAACAGAGGTTTTAAAACCTTTTTGTTGATTTATAAAGAACAGTCACTGTATTGTCTTAAAATTAAGGTTATAGGATGATTTTTCCACATATAGTGATTAAATTATATATAGTGACGTTCCAGGGATAAATTATTGCTATTGCGAATCGGAAAAAGTTACCTTTGTATAAATCTGACCAGTTTCTAGAAAACCAGTTATTGTAGAATAAGAGAATTTAACAATAAAGTCTCCCAATTAAGATTTTTGACGTTGAAATTACCAGAATTCCATTAAGTTTATAAAGTTCGTTATCATTTTAACCTTAAAAAAAGGTTATAGGGAATACTTTTGTTTCTAGAAAGGATAAAAAAACAAAACAATAAAAAGTTTGAATGTCTATGTAAAATTTGAAATTCTGTTCTGTTGCGAGGACACTCTTGAATGACTCTGTAACAACACTATTATCTACTGTAAATTGTTTTTATTTTTGTTCTATATGTATTCACCCATAATGGTAAATATTAATTAATTGTGTTCCTTTTGTCTGTTGGCGAGTCATGTATATTTCAAGTATACATAATTGTTATTCTCAAGGGACCCGATCGCAGAATACAATTATTTCCTATTTCTTTATCTATACTAATATTACAAAGCTGATGAGTTTGTTTGTACGCGCTAATCTCAAAAACAAATGGTTCGATTTGAAAAATTTCTTTTTGTTTTGGATAGTACATTTATCGAGAAAGGCTTTGGGCTATATAACATCACGAATCAGTGGAAAAAAACAGGGAAAATTAACTTCTCATCCCAATGATTCCAAATGATTTACTTTTTAATTTTAAAATAATTCAATTTCCCGTCAAGTTATTATTTGTCGTAACAATTAATAAATTACAGTGGCAAACATTTAAACACGTTGGAATTGATTTGGGAGACTGCTTTTCACACGGCCAACTGTATGTGGTATTGTCAAGATCGGGTAAGAGGAAAATCAGTATGTTCTTCTGCCAAAAGAAAATAGAACTAAAAATATCATTTACGCGGAAGTACTTTAAAATATACTCTTTTAAAAACTTCTTAATCCCGATCATAATAACGAAATTGAGGTGGACGAAGCCGCGGGCAACAGCTAGTTTAATACATAATAGATAAAATTTCCTTCTGAAAATAAATGTCTCTATTTCACAACTTGCTTTGAGTTACAAAACTCATATTGATGTTATCTATTAATTCCTAATAGCGGTTTTCCTTTGCCTTCGGTGGTTAAGGTAATCTTCAAAATGATGGCTCGCTCGCTGCTTTTGATGAAGTGTTTTTTTTTTTTTTTGTCGGTACTCCACACATCCCGTATCGGCAAAAAAACACCTTGGAGCAATAATACACTGGGGTAGCGGTACTGCACTGGTTCCCATGGAAACCCTGTATTTATATTAATGGCCTAATTTCAACGATTTTTTTTTTTTTTTTATGTTTTAGTTATGCAGTGAACATAATATTTTTAATGGCATTATTCATTATCAGAAAACAAATTAAAACTATGCGGAAGTAACTTTTTCTATTCGTCTAATTTTTTCGTCCATTTCCTAGAGGAATTGCTATATATGTGAACAATTAAATACTATACAGGGAAGTCTTTATAAGGAAAGTTTTACCAACTCCGTAAAAGCCGTTATTATGTTACGTTCTGTAGAAAATCACGCTTTCGGCTATTGCGCACAGAGCTGTATCATTATTTTTCGTCATTGGTGGTTAAGTAATCTTCAAAATGATTGCTCATTGCTTTTATGGTATATGAATGAGAAATGGTATGTAAGGAAATATTTTTACTATTTTATTCACAAAGGTATATTAAAAAACAAAAACAAAGATCAATAAAGACAGGATATATTCATCATAGTTTAGAAAACATGTTACACACTGTTCAAGTTGTACTGTAAAAACTGTTTTTCATCTAATTTGCCTATAACCTAACATATTCGTAAAGTTTCACTAATTTTGACAAACTACAATTTTTACGACATTTGTAATAGAAAAGCAATAAAAAATAATGTATTATGTGTTAAGTAGTAGTATCTTAGGTCAAGATACACAAAAAAAATATCTCAACAATTCAGCATTTGTTACTTTTGGATTAAGAATTATTTTTCTATTGAATTATTCATTTAATGCAAGAAATGATTTTTTTATTTTAGTTTTTTCGTAATATATTTAAAATGTTACTAGGCTTTTTTTTTTTTTTCTTGTGTACACAATTCAAGATGTATTTTGGGTATGTAAACTAAGAATAGTGTATAGTAATATATAAATATTTGGTCTGAAAGTTTTACTACTAATAGACTACTTTTACTGAAGACCACAATGTCAATACTTCTGGTGCAGCACTAATTACACGTTACAATTAAGTGGTTTTTACAAATAAGATAAATGTTAATTTATTCAAATTTCTTTGAAAAATAATTTTTTTTTAAACCTACACAATGAAATTTGATTGAAGTTAATTAATATAATATTATTAATGTGCGGGATATTAGCATAAAAAAAGGCTATTTAATTTTTTTTATTATGATTTTTTATTACAATATCCATGCAATAATATGAGCTACGTACGTTTGTGGGTTTTTTCTTCTAATTTTTGAAAAAGGCTATTCCAGACAAAGCTGTCGTTTGAAAACAGTTTAAGATATTTTTATACTTCTTTGGTTGAACACAACAAACAATTTTCCCCTTTGGTTCAGTCAAAAAACATTTTAACGATTTCTTCTTGGATAAAAAACTAATAATATACGCTTTGCAACTAGGGATTACATTCCGGAAAACCGGATCCGGTAATCCGGCGGATCCGGCATCATTATACGTTAACCGGATCCGATGACCGGATCCGATTCTAGCAATTTTTGGCCAAAAATAGTGCAGTTTAATAAAAAAAGTACTTTAAATGCGTTACATTTGGTGTACATCTATGGTGGTGTCGTTTGACGCCAAATTACATCAAGTCATCAGTTCAGTCCAGCATCATTCGTTCGCCTTTCACGAGACAGTACATGTGCTTTTGTTTTGTCGGTGCTTCACCTAAATGTAAGTTAACAGGTATTATTATCTTGGATATACGCGAGCTATAGCATCCTATAAGTTGTCTGTAGAGGAACTTCTGAAATAACGCTAAGTTTTTTTTAGAGAATTTGCTCACTCTCTATATGTACTGACTCACTGGAGTGTACAGAATTATATGATAAACTGCTTACAAATCTATGGAAATCTAGGAAGACTGAGCTACGTTACTGCTCACGTCTTCCTATACTTCACTTTTTCAGATAGCTCAATTCATTTATTAAGTTACTTTATAAAATCCTATATAATTATCCTTGCGTAATTAACTCAGATGGGAATTGAGATAACAATAATTTTAAATTATTTGAGAATGCTATCAATCACAAACAACTCTTATATTAATGATAGACACAATCATATTTTGATGAATGGCATAATTATCACAATAATGAGTTTGTATTATGAGTATGAATCTTTAAATTATTCTACTGACAATATTTGTTTTTAAATAGTACGTAAGTACTAATAACTTTAGTAAATATTATCAAAAATCAATTTTGATTTTGGAAAAAGGATGGTAGAAAACAAATAGTCTTTATTTTCAGCAAATAGTAATCAATAGCCGACTGTTTTAATAGCCATTAAAATTTTACTAGTTACCTATACTACTAAACTTAAACTTTTTGCTCCATATCTAATCCTAACACAACTTTTATTTTATAAACTTCCTATTATGAGTACAATTTTACTCGAATAACATACTAACAGTTCATCTTGAACCGAAAAGTGAAAATCAACCTGATTTAGTCATAACATCCTGATCCGGCCGGATCCGTCCGGATTGATGAAATTTGGGACCGGATCCGGCCGGATTGGAAATGACACGGGATTGCAATCCCTATTTGCAACACATTATTACCACGCTTTCTTATTCCGTAATGCATTTTATTAATAAAGAACAACAATAAAAACAAGGTTAGTATGTGTGATATTATGAGTTGTATGAATTCAAACCAATACTAGTTGGTATCAGCTAGATTTGCGCCAAGGTTTGAGCTGAATTCAGTTTCGACTGCTATATTTTGACAATTTAAATTACCCAAGTGCACACTGCTGAAGTAACGCCCACTACCAACATTTACTATTTAGCTTTATATAGTAAAATATGAAGACAACTGATTCAACTAATTTTCATTGTTGCTCAAAATTCTGAATATTATATTGGACGTTTCAGCGCTGTGTTCTAATTGAAATTTATGAAATGATGGTTGAAAACAAATTGTTATGAGTGTATTTATGTTTGAGCTTAGTTTGGGAGGACTCTCTGGTGAAAACGACTGAAAATATTAATCAATAGCTCTACAAGATTTATTTATGGTCTGACGATCTCACATTTCTCTCTGGAATTCTGGTCAATGGTGGCTCTATCCTGATTCCCATAGAAAATATCTGCTTGGTATCTTCTTGTTCAAATGCTTAAGAGCCAGAAAAACTTCCTATATCTTTGGTCTTCCTCCGCACTCTTTTATGCATGCACGTAACACTAGCTATCAACTGAAAGATTTATATATGGGTCAATCCATTCGAAATCGTCCGAGAATTGAGACGTTGATTTCCAAAAGGTACTAAAGGACATTTTTTACGAAATTGATTTTTTTACATATTTGTATTCTCATCATTTAGTTTTATCTAAATATTCTATTTGATGTTATCTAATGAATTCTCAAGTCCTTAAAAAACGCGATTTAGAAATTCGGTAATTTTCTAAAAGTACTAATTACGCATTTATTATCGTTTCAATTCATTCTAAAAAAAAATCATTTCATAACTTTAATATGATGTTATTATTATAGTAAAAAAATAATTCTAAATTTTAAGGCAAAAATACCTAAATTAGCTAGTTTAATAATATAGTAATGAGAGATTTTCGCGCTTCCTGTAAAATTTCCTAGAATGGATATAGTACCTTTTGGAAATCAACGTCTCAATTGTCGACATTTTTTGATTTTCGTTATTTTTGTGCAGTTATTCTCTGTCCTTTCGTGAAAATAAAAACCATATTTTTTTTCCTGGCTAATTGTTTTAGTGTTGCAGCCCTTTTAAGTCAGCTTCGCGAGCGAGAACATGTGTTGAGAAAATCTTTCTAATTCTTGTAATTTTTTAGATATCAAATCAAAACAAAAACAATAACATAAGGACATGTTTTGTATTCTTTCCCCCACAACTCATTACCTAAGTAGTAAAGAAAGTTGTTAAAAAAATTGTCGAAAATTAATAAAAAACGAGATTTTAACGAGGTAAAAGTATATAATGGAATAGAGACTCATATTATTTTTTTTTTCTTTTACAGCTTAGTCATAGTCCTACTTGCTGTAAAAATTTCGATCTTACGAACATAGATTACCTATATATACTATACGTTTATGTTACATAAATTCGGTCATTGAGACTAAGATGGTGCCAGAGTTATAAAATTCTCTTCATGGTTAAAATAATGTATTAAAAAAAAAAAATTTACTACGGTAATTTTGGTTATTCAAAAACGAAACCAAAACTAGAATTATGATGAGAGTATTTTATATAAAGTTTGGTCTTTCAAAACATTACCTAGGTAGCTAAGAAAAAGGTTAAAAAAATTCACGAAAAATTACATGAACTGAAACCTTTAGCGCTTTGTACCAAGGGAGGTTAGAAATGATTCTCCCGCTTAATAGCCTTATCATTGCACTATTTATTTTAGAAATTTTGATCGTATAAGCTTTGTCCTTTTTGCGAAATAATAAAACACATTCAGTCCCGTCTGAATTTGTCCTTTTTGCAAAATAATAAAACACATTCAGTCCCGTCTGAACACTTTTGTGAAAGAAATATGCTCAGCCTCTATTCCAAGGTATTTTTTTTTAACAACATTCTTTGTATATGATTCAAGTTCATTAACTATGAATACTTGATACAGATACCGTGCTGATTGTCTTCTTCCACGGTATCTAACATTTTTTTAAAAAGTGAATGTGTATAAATTATAATGTCAAAGACATATTGATGCAAGAGAAAAGAGGCAGATCATTGAACAAATTAAAATGCAAGCGTATTAATCAATTATTTTTTGCCTAGAACGCCAAACTGGTCCTATTTATCATTCCACGTCAGGTATTTATCACCTGGACTCTGCACTTGTTAGACATCTTTTTAAATATGTGCATATTGATTTGATAAGTTTATGTTTCATCGGATTGTTTATTTTAGTTGAAGGAGTAATGTCTTTGATATGGTTGTTGATGACACTTAATGATATCTAGTGTAAATTATGATTGGAAAACAGTGGATAGAACGTATTCTTATATTTAGCATTATAATTATTAATCTTTTTTACTTTCACTTACTATATATAGTAAGGGAAAGTATTGCGATCGTGGAAATTTCCGAATTCCAGTTTTCAACAGAAATACACGTTTTAGGGTCCCCTGAGTCCAAATAACCAAGTCCCGCAAAAAGGTCTGTGTGTGTGGTAACTCGCGGGCAGAAATGGTAAGTCCTATGAAACTGAAATTTCATATTTAAGACAAATATACGCCTGAGACGTTACAAAACCTTTTTCATCAAAATGAGCTTACCAGAAGAGCCACTTTATACCATGCATTTTGCACCTTTTTTCGATTTTCTCAAAAACAGTTCCGACGATTTTGATTAAACTCGATATATCGATGTAAAATGTAATAAGCTTTAATATCATGAAGGTTTCATTCGGATAAAAATAGTCTGACAGGACTTAAATGCCGATATTTTAAATTTTCTTTCTCTAAAGTACCTTTAATTTTGTTGATTCTATAAAAATAACTATATTGCCACTGATGAAAAACAGGTAAATATATAAATTAAATAAATTCGATACCCAACTAAAGGATAAAGCAGAAAAAACATATTTTTTTAATGCAATTTTTCGTTTTTGAACACAAGAGCAGTAATATACATGTATGATATACCGTTGGAAAGCTAAAGATTTTAGAAAAAATATTATCTCATACACAAGCTTTTAAAAGTTAATAGAGAATGATGAAATGAACATAAAACTAACTGATTATTTTAGATAGTAATATAATAGATTTTTTAACAAAACACATGTTTCTATAGAAATTCAATTTAATTAATTCCTTAATAGTTTCACGTATTTTTCTCTCCTTATATTTCTCCTTATATTTCTTTCCGTATATTTCTCTCTCCTTAATAGTTTCACGTATTTTTCTTTATCTCTAACTGTATTTGAAAAAATTCTTTCATTGATTTTAAAAATGGAGGTAAGTGAAAGTCGTGTGTTGCCCGCACCAGATTTTTGCAAATCAATATTTTTGTTTTCTTCATTTATACCTTTCCCATACTGTTATATAGTTTTCACTCGAGCTTATTATACTGAAGTGGAGTTGTATTTAGCGAAACTAATAAACGGTGATTTTTCATGGGAATTCATTGCTGAATGTTGACTCGAAGAGTTAGTCACGAAGTTCAATACTTCATCTTTCTCTTTGTTCTGCTTTATAATCAAGCCAGATATGAAAAAAATTGACCTCTCTTTTGACACACACTTTGGACAGACGTTGGTCGGCAAGATGATGTTTGTTTGAAAATAAAAAAAATTACTAGAATTGCTGAAAAAGCCTTTTAAGGCTACTTTTTAGAGTCAGAATCTTTATGGTTGTTCCAGGACTACGAATCGATAGATTTTTTCCCTCATGAGTTTAGTATAACATGCTTTTGCACCTTCTTACGGTTTTCTCAAACACGACTCTGTATATATATTTTTTTTATAACTCGCTATATTGGAGTAAACATGGGCTATAATATCAATATCATATAGGTTTCATTCTGATTAAAATATTAGAATATCATTAATTTTGTAGATTAGAAAAAATTAACTATATCATCTTGTTAACATTGATAAAACCGGGCTATTATACAGGTCCAAAGAGCTTAATAACAAAATAAACAAGAAAAGAACTAACAATTTGTTTGTTTTTTTAAATATAAGAATAGTATTAAAGATGTATAATATACCGTCGGATAGCTAAAGATTTTAGAAAAATATTATATCTTACACAAAAAGTTGTATTAGGTAATGAAGAATGAAAAAGAGCTGATGGAACTGAGTGATTATATTAGATAGTAGTATAATAGATTCGTTAATCTGAATAACATGTTTTCATCGAAGCTCAACGTTATTTTTCAACCTTTTTAAACTCTTACTTTATTTTAAGGTTCTTAAATTGATTTTAACAACGGAAGGTAAGTGGAAAACGTGTGTTGCGCACACCAGATTTTATGACATATCTTCATAGACATGTAGACAAGTTAGAGTTCTCATATTTGATTCAGTTCTGTAAAAAAAAAACTTGCAATATTGAAGCTTATTGTAGGCTAGACGTGAGGTATTTAAACATCCATAGTATATTAATTGTTATATATGTATTTAGGAAATATTTGATCATTTTAATGCTTTAGCCATCCTTTCCATCTATTTTACACATACATTTAAATATCCTGAATGTCATTACTTTAATTATATTTGCCGGATAATATAATTCTATTCTATGAAGTATTCTTTACTTTTCTGAATATTTCTTCTAAAGATTATTAAACTCAGTCCACATTAACTGGTCTAAATCAGTTAAATACTTAGGCATAACATTGGACAAATCGTTAACTTATACCGAACATATAAATAGAAAATCCGAAAAAAACAAACAAATGTATTTATAAAATGTTTCCATATTTTAATAAAAAATCCAGTTTGAGCACTCAGAACAAACTACTACTATATAAAACAGTCATATGTGCCCAGATCTGTTATGCATCGCCCGTCTGGAGCTCGACTTGCAATACCAATTATAAAAAAAAAGGAAACAACACAAAATACATGTATGCGAATCATCAACAACTACCTACGATATACTAAAATTTCAAAAATGCTTTTTGAACTAAATCTGCCAACATTAAAACAGTATATCTACACAGTAACCAAAAACTATTTTAATAAAACCACAGCTTCTGAACACCCATTAAAACTAGAGATTGGTAATTACAACAAAACATCACTAAAACGCTACACGCATTAAAGAACGAAACATGTACTTTTAAACTAATATTGTAATTTATATTATGTAGGTTTTTTGTTTGTTACTTTTCCTACTGTTAAACAAAATATTGTATGATGATTAGTAAATTCAAAGGATGATTGAAAGTCTGTTATCATGAAAAATGGTCCACTGAAATCATGAAACCAAACATATTTGTATTGAGTGTACATTGTAAATATTATGTAAATGAATAAAGTTTCTTTCTTTCTTCTAGAGAAGTGTTTTAAACATCAGATACATTTCCTTTCTTTTTTTTTCTTTTATAATATACTGTTTTAGTGAAAATTTATCAAACAAATAGTTCGCCTATTGTACCATCTAATTTCAGCACTATTTGTTGATATCGCCTTTCTTGTTTGAAGTATGTATAAAGTGGTTCCCAGTCTCTATCCTGAAGTTCTATCCGAATTCCATCCTCGGTAGATTTAGAGGTATTTTCTCGGATCGTTGATTATAGGACTTGTCGACCGCTTCATATATCAGTCGTTTCTTGATGGCCTCCGGTGCTTTCGCACGACCACGTTTCACATTTGTCAAGAATGGTCTGAAGTTTAATAAACATACCAAAACCTTGTTGATCTGGTAGGTTTGGTCTGGGAGGATAAACCATATAGGCAACTGGTTGGGCATTCGTATCTAAGGCCTAAAAAAATACTAGATGGAATATATGCTAGAAGGGTTGAGGTTAGCGGATTACTTCGCGGTAAACTTACTTTGGGTTTATGAGTTGATCGTATGGAAAATTACACTTAGCAAGAAAATATGTTATTATAATGTCTATTATTCCCAGTCCCAGTTTTATTGTTTAGTATGTTTTAGTTTACTGTGGAACATCTGTTTTCATGAAATGACCTAAAAGTAGAAATAATTAATAAAAATATTAGTTAATGGATCTATTACAACTTACGTAATATTTGGAACGTAATATTTTTTTTTTCTTGAGTACTGTTTGGAAGAATATTATAGCCTGTACGATACTGTTATAAAACAAAGGTTTATATTTTGTAATTTATTTATTTTGTAACATAAAGGCTTTTCAACGATAAACGTTATTTTAGCCCTAAACTAATAATACAGATACAATATAATAATAGTAATAATACATACATATATACTAATAATACATACATATATGCTAATAATAATACATACATGATAAATAATAAATACAATACAAAAATTATACATTATATACGAAATAATACAAACAATACGAAAATAATACATCTATATATATATATATATATATATATATATATATATATATATATATATATATATATACTAATAATACATACATAATACTAATAATACAGATACAATATTTTAAGTTAAATAGAAACAATTATATAAGATAACTGCATATAAGAAAAGAATAAAATAAAAATATATATAAAATATTAAAAATAAAAAACAGGAACATTTTTTTTTTTTTTTTTTAATTTTGTACATTCATGTATCTTTTAGATAAATTAGATATTTTGTAATTTAAACACAATTATTTAAATAAGATCAAAATTATATTTGATTTCAAAACTACACTCGAAACATGATCATATTTTTGTTACAACCTATTAAATAACATGTGAAACTGTAAAACTGTCTCTTAAAAACTGGGAATCTCGTGTCGTTGCCAACACGCGTCATCACCATCACAACAGATACTTTACAGTGGCAACACTAGATCATCATTTCCTCCCTCATCACAATATTAAAAATTCCATATGTTCATAAGTTTATGGACTTTTTGTTAACTTGTACGGCTAATTTTTTTTTCATAACAATTTTCTGAATTTCTAACGGTATATTGTACGTCTATATTACTACTTTTATTTCAGGAATAATTTTTTGATGACTTGATAAAAGAAAATTTAATTTTTCCTTCCAAATTAAAACTAAATTGTAATGCATTATACTTATAAACCTTTAAGAAGAAATGTCCTAAATTATAGTAAAAACCGTATCGAAATCCGTCGCTTGGTTTAATAGACGTTCGCGGAAACTGAGAATCACGACACCATTATATATATATATATATATATATATATATATATATAAATATATATAATTATAAAACCTGTACCACTACAACCCATGAAGAGTTTTGGGCTCAGTACATGTAGAGATTCGTACTGTTTTGAGGCCAACGGCAATGAGGTGATTCGGCCGAGATCACGCTCAGCCGCCAGGCTTTTTCCCCATTTTTGGGTACCCCCTTGATTGAGGCTGGGTGTGCCCCAGGAGGGTCTCCATACCCCAGGATCACCCCCCGGCTGAAATAACAGAATAAATAATATTCCGCCACAGCCGGGATTCGAACCCAGGACCCGGAGCACAGCAGACTAGCGCTCTACCTACTAGACCACGCCGCTCTATATATATATAAGTCTCCTTAAGAATTTGTTTCGGTGGTTATTTAAAAAAAATGCATTAGTGAGCTAACAGGCCAGAATAAATAAGTGCTAAGTTGAATCAACCCATTTGGTGGGCTTTCTTTATACTTCCTTCGTTAGGTGGGATTCTAATATAAAAAGCTAAACAATAAAATAATTTCGCACTCATTAGCAAGTGTTTACACGTCTTTTCTTCAATATTATTTGCTTGCTCTGATGAATTTAAGTGTTTTCACTGGTATGTACTGCACATTAAATTTAAGCTCGGTTTATATATATATATATATATATATATATATATATATATATATATATATATATATATATATTCGGTTCAACGATTATTTTGTTCTAATTAATTTAGTTAACCATCTACCACAGCACCTCCTTCACATCAAACGCCTAGCCAGATTATTATGGCAGCGCACCCAGCATCCAACAGTTCGCCACTCCTATAACCTTTATTGCAGGCAGTTAAAGAGAGAGTTAGCAACCTTCCGGTCCCAATCATTTTATTCATTTCTTTCTTCCATTTCAACTCTTGACAATTCTCTGTGGAATGTCACCAAGAAAATCCTAAAATCCCACCATTTTTCCCAGTAATAGTTCCTGGTCTGCGTCTGATAAAGATAAATCTCAGGAGGTTGCCAAGCACTTTTCTGAAGTATAACACCTCACTCAGAATCCCATCCCGACCACACCGCAATAGTAGAAGAGTTCCTTCGGTCACTAATCCTACTTTCATTACCTACTAAAGCAGTTAATCCCTCTGAGGTCAAATATCTTCTCCAAAAACTTAATCTTCATAAATCTCCTGGTTACGATCTGCTCACCCCAATGATCCTCAGACAACTTCCATATAAAGCCATTGTATTCCTTTACATTTAACTAAAGTATTTAGTTATAATCTAAAAGAAGTAATTAATTTTGACATAATATTGACGATTTCCGTCCCTCGTCTAATACTGCTTGCCAAATCACTGAATACGCTGAGGTAATTATCGGAGAGTACCGATGTGATTTTAGGCGGAATTCTTCGACCGCTGATCAATTATTTTCCTTACAGAAACGTTTAGAAAAAAAGCTGGAATACAACTGTGTAGTCAATTAATTTTATATTAATTTAAAAACGTTTATGATTCCATAGACTGTCAGAAATTGTTTAACATCATGATTGAAAAGATTATACCTTAAAATTAGTAAACCTTGTAGCGATCTAATGTCTGAAGTATTCAATATAGAATCGGCCATAATTAATTCCTGAGGTTTGAAGAATGATGGGGTTTAAAAATAGGTGACACCCCTTTACCTGTTTTATTTAATTTTACACTAGAATATGTCATAGAAAAAGTGTTGCGTACCTTGAAATGTTTTAATCTGGGTGGTAAAATTCTGGTTCTAGGGTGCGCCAAAGATTTGGTACTGCTAGGCGAAGGCGCGGAAACTATATTATTAAATACTAGTTCGTTCATGAAAATCTTAAGGTTACAGATGATATATTATTCATCTGTATAACTATTCTTTAGTTCGGGGAAAAAACAACTTTAAAAAAGTGTTGGCTCTTTTCTCCTTTTGTTGCTAATCAAATTCGTTCTAATTGCATATTTAGCCTTTTTTAATCAATGCTAATGAAATTATTTTGTTGATTTTTTGTAATCTAAAAAATTAAAGGTACTTTAGAGTAAGAAAATTTTAAATATCAGGATTTAAGCCCTGTCAGACTATTTAAATCAAAATCAAACCCACACCACATTAATGCCGATTGAATTTTACATCGATATATCGAGTTAAATCAAAATTATAAAACTTATTTTGAGAAAGTGACGAAAAGGTTCAACAGGTGTGGTATAACTAAATTGGGGTAGCACTAAAAGCTGTATTTCCGGTAAAAATTAAAAAAAAAAATTACGAACCCAATACTCTCCCTTACTATATATTTCATGTATAAGTAAGTGAAAATAAAATACATTGATTTTCCAAGGATACATTTTTTTTGTTAAATAATGTAGCAATTAAATTATTATACACATCAATTAAATAGGTATATCCGCTTTTCATTATCGAAGACTATTAAATCTTACGTATAGCGAGTTAAATAAAAATAGCCGTTTTTGAGAAAATCGTAAAAAGATTCAAAGTGTACTGTATTAAGTGGATCTTCTGGTTGGCCGATTTTGATGAAAACTATGCTGTTACATCTGAGGTATATAGGCTTTGAAACATATGAAATTTCGGTTCTATACAACTTTCGAGCTAATTAAACCGTTTTCGTGCTAGATTTACAACACCCACAACACACAGACCTTTTTGCGGGGCTTGGTCATTTGGACTTGTATTATAACGAAAACGTGCATTTGGTTGAATTACATATACATTTTCACGATTGCAATACTTTTCCTTTTTTTTAATATATTTCATATATTAGTAAGCGACAGTAAAAATATTTGGAAAACAAGACACATTCTTTAGCCGATGCATCGTTTTTGGGCTATCCACACGGATATTTTTGCGGGACTTGGTCATTTAGAGTCATGGTATCCTGAAGTGTGTATTTCCGGTGAAAACTCAAATTCGAAATATTTTAGGATCGCAAAACTTTTACTTACTATGTATTTCATATATATAAAAAAAGTGTGAATTATTAACCATTATGTAAGTGTTATATTGTCAATATTATGAATGTAATATGCTAATGACTTTCTGGTGGTAGATGCATATATACAGAAAATAAAGGCTATTTCATTTCATTTCAATCTCGATAAATAAAAATACGTACCTTCTTCTTCATTGGATAAGTCAAAGATTTGTCCTTGGTAAATTTATTTATACACGTGCATTTTAATGCAAAGGAATGATTCTCGGGTAGGAAAAGCCACTGTTGGAGAGTAAAGGAAATGATCTACAAAGGGCATTACAAAAAAGCGGCGCGAGACGGAGGCTAGCGGTCTCAAACCTGTTTGAGGAGATGAACAAGGGAGCAAGGCAGAGGTCCCCTCGTCAGAGATCAAGTCGATATACCTTTTTCTGTTCTTCGGCGAGGCCTTGTCTCCATCTTGTCGACTCAATTAGTCTACTGGAATCCAGAATCGCCATTATTAACAAGGAAAGAAATCGGAATGGGAACCCATGAGCTCATGCGTAATCTACAAAGTGAAACTATCGATGGCTTTGTAAAAAACCCTTCAATAAATACCACTCCACGCATCCGTTAGTTTGAGGTAAAGTAACGTATAACATTGGGGTTCGAACATTTCGCAGGCTCAGACCCATACATCTGCAAGACTTTCTCTTGTTAATCTTGCTATTTAGTTTTTTATTGGTCCATATATTTGAATTATTTTGTTAACTGTATTACTTTTATTTATTTTCTCTAGAACATACATACTTTATTATCAGCCCTCATTAAATTTATATTTTTTTCGTTTGAGCCACGGTGATAGTGCTAAAAATGTTGTATTCTACTCCTGGTGTTCTTGGCTTATTATTAGGCGGTTGCTTTCCTGCCGACACCTTTAGCATTTCTGTTGGGCCAGTAGTCTTTATTTTCCTCTTGAACTCTGTCTTGCGTTACTCTGACTTCTTGGACGCGTTGAGCTAAACTTCTGAAAAATGGACATGAGGAAAGGTCTTGTTTGAATGGTCAGGCGGTAGCTACGTTTTATTTATTTTACAATTATTACTATTTTTTCATATACTTACTTACTACGTAGCCCAACATCCCAAGGTGGGGTTTGGGCTCCTTGACAATATTGCACCAATCCTCTCTGCACAACGCTCTCCTCTTCCAGTTCCTTACACCGAGCACTTCAAGGTCCTTTTTCACATCTTGGACCCAATGTCTCCGAGATCGTCCTCTTCTTCGGGTGCCAAACATTTTTACAAGCAGAATCTTATTTTGCATCCATTAGTCATCCAGCCTCATTACATGACATAGCCATTCGATTCTCCTTGCTCGTATGAAGCGGACAATGTCATCAGATCTATACAGCTCATATAGTTCGCTGTTATTTTGGTTTCTTCATTCACCCTCTTTCAACACAGATCCATAAATTGTATGGAGAATTTACCTTTCGAATATTTTCAAAGTATTTGTTGAGGGAGTGCAAAGAGTCCAATTATCTTTTTCATTCATCAAAAAATATTTCATATATTTTTTAATTTAATTTCTTTCTCCATTTTCTTGTTTAAATTATTTTATATTTTCATTCATTTATTGTTTTAGATAAACTTATTTACTTATATTTTCATTTATTTGGATTTTTATTTCTGATTTATATTTATCGTTGTTATTTCATTTTTCAGTATAATTATAAACATAAGATAGATGTGTCTTTCGTATGACACTATACCCTTACTTTGTCAACTGTTGGGAATTTTTTACCAACAATAAAAACAATTGATGTACAAAATACATTTTAGTAAATAAGTAGCGCATAGTAACGGAGTTCCAATCAATGTTTAATAACTGTGAAGATGTATCCTACGCAAACAAAGATTGATGATGCATTAATGCATAAAAAATAATGTTGGGCATTGCAAGGTCTGTTTATATAAAAATCGTGTGCGGGCAACATGCGACATCCACTTACCTCGACTGTTAAAATCTATTTAAGAACTATTAAATAAATTTAGATTTAAAATTTTGAAATTTAATTTAAATAAAAAGTTTATATAGTATCGTTTGAAACATATGATTTAGATTAAATAATATAACAATAACACATTGTTACGTATACTTATCAGTAATAGTTGTATGCCATATTTGACACTTTAACTTTACATACACAACTTTTTAAATGAGATAATATTTTTTTCTACAATCTTAAGCTTTCCAACGGTATATTATACGTCTATGTTGCTATTCTCGTGTTCAGAAAACTTCAAAATTCATTAAATAAATATTTTCGCTCTTTTTTTTTTAGTTGGTTATCAAATTATTTTAACTTTTACATTCAGCTGCTTTTATCCATATATGCTTCGCAGAACTGTTTAACAAACGTGATTCTTCGTAAACGGAAATAAATGATTCGGTAGCGAGGCTAAAGAAGATGGGATGATTGCATTGAAGCCACGTCTCGGCTGAGGTTAGGGTAAAGTGCCTCCTTAGACCGCTCATTGAATATCGAAATGGAGTTCCGAACCCGACCCTGACCACAAGGGCCGATGCATCAGCTCAGAAACATATCTTGTTTTCCAAATATTTTTACTCCTACTTACTTATATATGAAATATATAGAAAAAAGGGAAGGTATTGCGATCGTGAAATTTTCTGATTCAACCAAATACACGTTTTAGTTTCCTTTTGTTTATATTGTAAATATTGTATGAATGAGATCCTGTAGCACTATTATTATTGTCTATTATGACAAATTGTAATATATACGAATAAAAAAAAAAAAAAAAAAAAAAAAATTTTCCAAGTCCAAATGACGAAGTTCGGTAAAACGGTCTACATGTCTGTTGCCGTGCAGTAAAGGATTTGTAATATATTTTATATTCATATTCACAATTTACCCAATCAATATAAAAAAAAATATTATAAATAATAATAATAACTAAATATTAAAAATAAAATAAATATAAAAAATTACCCAATAAAATAAATAAAAAAATAAAATACGTCACATTACATTACCTTTCACAACCACGTTCATAGGAGAACATTTTTTCTAAAATACATCTATATTACTATTCTTATGTTCGTAAAAAAATATACCAAAAAAATATTTCTGCTTTTTCTCCTTTAGCTGGTTATCAAATTAGTTAAAATTGTATATTTAGCCTATATTTATAAATACTAATAAAGTTATACAATATTAAAATTAAAATCTATCTACAAAATTAAAATTACTTTAGAGGATATAAATAAAAAAAATCGGCATTATAGGCCTGTCAGACTGTTATCAGAACGAAACCTACATGTCATCGAAACCCATAAATTTTACATCGATATAGCGAGTTAATGATTTTAAGGAAATAGAGTCTATTTCCATTGAAAACTGGAATTCGAAAATTTTCACGATCCCAATTTCATATGTAGGTTAGTGAAAGTAAAAATTGCCATAATTATTCTAAAATCGTACCTAATGAAACATTATAGTGACAACTAGCAATCAAGCAATTAGTGTACACCTACCAATTATAGGAAATAATATATCAATTATTTACAGGTAATATTACAAATTACGATTAGTAAATTAAAGTGATAACCAATAAACGATTATATTATATGATTTAATAAAGCTATAATTTTAAGTCATGTGCATTTCGTTTTTCTCCATTTATTCGCGTTCCCTAGTACTCTTGTTAATAATAATAATAGGCTAACCGAAACCAAAGATTCGATGCTGATACCACCAAACTCCGCCAGCACAGACTCGTCCAATGTTCACCGTTCAAGCCCAAGCCCCCGAGATCAGTCTTAACGCAATCCTCCCATCGAAGTTTCGGCCTACCTTTTGGACGCCTACCAGTCGGATCAGCGAATACCAACTTTCTAGGAATCCGATCCTCACCGAGCCCAACAACTTTACTCGCCCATTTGAGTCTCCGCGATGCTATTAACACAATTATATTCACAGGGTATAAGCTCCACAATTCCGCGTTGTGCAACCTTCTAAAGTCCCCAGTGGCCTCATCTCTCTTCGGACCAAATATTTTACGCAGTACCTTATTTTCGAAAACCTTAATCCGTTGTTGATCGTTTAAAGTAAGTGGCCACGTTTCACATCCGTAAAGAACCGCCGGAAGAATAATAGTTTTTTAAATTCTAACCTTTAAGTTTTTAGACAGAAGCCGCGAGCTAAGTAATTTAGCTACTGAATAATAGCACGCATTTCCCACCTTTAACCGAGACTTTATTTCTTCCTGGATTTACCTAAGTACTTGAATTTCTCTACTTGTTCAAAAGTATACCCTGATATATCAACATCACTAAGATCGCCACCCTTTCTGCTACTAATCATATATTTCGTCTTAAAGGTATTTATTTTGAGTCCTTTTTCTTTACTGGTTTTTATTAACACACTTGTATTTAGTTGTATGGATTCCGTGTCTTCACCTAGCAGTACCAAATCATCGGTATCCAAACCGGAATCTTATCACCTATATTTAAACCTTTCACGGTACACGTCACTTTTTCTATAACATATTCTAAAGCTATATTAAATAAAATAGGTGAAAGTGAGTCACCCTGTTTGTAACCCGATCGCTCCTCAAATTTCTCGGAGTAATTATGTCCGATTTTAACTTTATGGAATGTTTCCGACTAACACATCTGTACTAGGTTTACTAACTATCTAGGTATTCCCTGTTCAATCATGATGTTATACAGCTTCTGACGGTCTATGGAATCATAAGCCTTTTTAAAATCGATATAAAGTTGATGGACTACACCTTTGTATTCCAACTTTTTTTCTAATATTTGACGTACGGAAAATATTTGATCAAGTACTCTTGTTACATATTAAAAAAATATATATATATATTTCTTTTTCAACAGTATGTTACACATATAATTAATCTTATTAACAGAAACGTTATCAAAGCTGGAAAAAAATTCTCCTGTCTTTTTATAAATTTTTATAACATCCCAGGGATATACCTATGCTAATTTATATTTATTTTATTTAACTTTTTCTGTAATAAAAATTATTGCTGAAAACCCTCATTAACATATTAACAAAAATGAAAAAAAACAAAACAGTAAACGAGTCCTAATAAAAAGTTATGGGTCTTGATGGAAACCGATATATCAATGCAGTCAGTTTCTTGCCTGTATTAATAGCATATGAAATTTTAAAAAACGATTCTTGCTGTGTGGTATTTAGGTTTTTAGGAATAAATGAAAATAAACGTTAGAGTGGCAGTTTTCACATTCTTAAAATAATCGACCGTTATTTAAAAAAACCCGTGAATATATTAAAAAAAAAGAATTAAAAATACAAATATATATAGGTATACCTATAAATATGTGGAGGGTAGATATTGCAGGAATGATCGGCGTTCAAAAAAAGTTAGAAAAGAGGTTTTACGGAAAGATAAGGTTTAGGAATTTCAAAGGGAGGAAGCAAAAATGATTAAGGATGTTGCAATAAAAACCATCCGCTGAAAATATGTATAAAAACAGGATGGTTTAGATTTTTTCTTATTTAATAACAATTATTTCTCTTGTAAAAACCCATAAATAATATTTTACAACTAATAATAAGTGAATATTTAAGCATCACTGATGATTTCTAAACAAAAAACTTGAGTTTTAGAAATTATCAGGAACTGGCGGATATATTTGTGTATTTTTTGTTTTTTTAGAATTATCAATTTTCATTTTAAATGGCAATTTGCCTAAAATAAACTAATTACTGTATTCTATATGTTTTTCTTTAGATATGGAATAAAGATCTTATAATTCTAATTAGTAGGCTAATTATATTGTCCAACATATTATTTTATTTTACATTCGGTCTGTTATATGCTTGCATAAGAGGTAAGTAACAGTGATGAATCTGTAAATACCCTTTTTTCAAAATAATTTAAAAAATTGAAGTCTATAATTAAGATGTTAATCTCGAAAATGTACAATATCTATTTTAGGAAAGTTTTCAGTAAACGCGAAAATCTCTTATTGATTTATTATCAAACCGATTTATTTCCTTGTCGATTGCATTAATATCTTTATTAAAAATATCGCTTTAGTGATGTAAAATTAGAAGAGCTTTGATTTGATTTTGGTTTTATGCTCATTAAAATAATGTGACAGCGCTTAAATGACAAATTTTCACAATTTATTCCAATAAGGTGTAGATAACTTAAGGTGATAGACGTTGATTTCCAAAAGGTGCTATATCCATTCTGGGGAATTTTACAGGAAGCGCGAAAATCTATCATTACTATATTATTAATCCAGCTAATTTTATTCTTTTCGCATTAAAATCTAGAATTATTTCTTTATTATAGTAATAAAACCATATTAAAGTTATGAAATGAAATGTTCTGTTATGATGTGGAATGAAACTAAATGTGTAATAAGTATCTTAAGAAATTAATATTATTTCTAAATCACGTTATTAAAGAACATAAATGTTCATTAAATACAATCAAATTTATGATTTAGATAAAACTAAATGAGGAGAATAAAAATATGTACAAATATCAATTGCGTGAAAAATGTCCTTTAGTACATTTTCGAAATCAACGTCTCAATGGATTAAAAATAATTAGCATTGATAAAAAAAATGGTGAATGTGAAGTATGATAGAACAACCAAATTAAACATAAAACAACAGTAGTTTAATTTTGTTTGATTTTCCGATTAATTTTGTTTTCCCGCTAATAATAATAATAATATATATATATATATATATATATATATATATATATATATATATTTTTTTTTTTTTAAAAGATATTTATTGAGATATAATACAATTTGTTTCAAAATGAACAGTAGTAATAGTAATATGAGACCACACTCATACAGCATTTACGACAAACAATAATAAAGTCGAATTACATAAAAATAGAAAAAGAAAAATATTGAGGATGTATAGTCGACTGTAGAAACTATTATAGGTGGAATAATCAGGAGTCAGTCATTTTTTTAATTTTGCCGAGTTTATGCTTGGACATGGCTCAGTAATGTCCTGATGATGGCTCACAAGCTTGAGCCAAAACGTTGGCAAAATCAAAAATTTTCAAAAAATGACTGACTCCTCATTATTCCACCTATAATAAGAAAAAGAAAAAAATCATATACATATATAGAAGAAAATCCTAAAAAAATAATTAAAATAAATACAAAGATCATACACAATCAT
This sequence comes from Piezodorus guildinii, assembly GCA_023052935.1. Taxonomy (NCBI): domain Eukaryota; kingdom Metazoa; phylum Arthropoda; class Insecta; order Hemiptera; family Pentatomidae; genus Piezodorus; species Piezodorus guildinii. Next base: position 43,858,685 of record CM041295.1, read on the forward strand.
AGCTGTATACAATATTTACAATCTGCTAAAGAAACTCCGGACTAGGCTTTTCCTTCCAATTTTGGCGAGAAAAGCAAATCATTATAATATAGACGTATAATGAATGTAGCGTTGGAAAGCCATAGGATTTAGAAAAAAAAAAATCTAACGTACAAATTTGTGGAAGTTAATACAGAGGGGCGTTATATTATTTAATTTAAAATAAATGTTTTCATCAAATCTCAATGTTTTCTCTTTTACTTATTTTAAATTGGTCCATATTCACAAGTTCTCAATTTAACCAGGGAGGTGAGTATAGGACGTGTGTGTACGCTCTAGATTTTTTATTGAGGATGTATAGTCGACTGTAGAAACTATTATAGGTGGAATAATCAGGAATCAGTCATTTGTTTGAAAATTTTTAATTTTGCCAACGTTTCGGCTCAAGCTTGTGAGCCATCATCAGGGCTACAAACATCGGAACAAAAGAGATACATATTAATATGATAATGAAAATTTTCTTTTGAATGTAGTGACAATGATAACATTTGAAATAAAACAGAAAATATACCAACATACTTAAATATTATATATACAAATGATACAAGTATAATAAATAAAACAAAGAGATTATTTCTTTGTCTGTTTCTCCCTCGTAATCCAACATTTTCTCCTTAAATTATAACTTTATTACTTTATTGTACAAATAGCTTGTGTAATTTATATTTTATTTACTGTATATTTATCTTTTCGTTTATAACACCTCTGGTTTTTGTTTTTGTTATTTATTTATTTTATTTTATTTTTTATTATATACCTCATGGATCTTTTACATACCTCAGATTCTAGTGTTTATAATTTTCTGTTAAAAATGTTGAGCCTTATTGTACATACGAGTATATTGTTTTGTTTTTCCATTGTATAATTTTGTAAAACTTTTTAAAAACAAAGATAAGCTGTAGTATTTACATTTAGAGGGGAAAACCTTCAGGGTTTTTACATGAACCCCTCCCCATACTACCTATGTTTATGGTTTTCCTCAGTTTATGCTTGGACATGGCTCAGTAAAGGTACGTTTATATATATATATATATATATTTTTTACTTCTATATTAAAGTCTAAAGTTTTGTTTTTATGCTTATCATCATCAGATTGTGTATCATATTATCATTATTTGTATATATAATATTTAAGTATGTTGGTATATTTTCTGTTTTATTTCAAATGTTCATATCATTGTCACTACATTCAAAAGAAATTTTTCATTATCATATTAATATGTTTCTCTTTTGTTCTGATGTTAGTAGCCCTGATGATGACTCACAAGCTTGAGCCGAAACGTTGGCAAAATTAAAAAATTTCAAAAAAATGACTGATTCCTGATTATTCCACCTACATCTAGATTTTTTAAATTTACGTTATCGGACTTATTATTTAGCACGGATGATAAATTTCTTACTTTAATATAACTTATACAATTGACACGTTGAGTGCCAAAAGGTACTATACACTTTAGAATATTTTACAGAAAAATCTAAAGTTAATTTTTTACTGTTTTAACAACTTATTTTTCCAAATTATTTTACTTTTCCCGTGACTTTTTAACAATTTAATATGATATCTTATTTTTGGAACGAAACGTGGATATAGTTCTTTTCTTTTGAAAGAATTAAAAGGGATTTAGTACTTTTTGGAAGAATATAATGCGAGATAACAGTTATCATAACCTTCTTCATACAACATTACTCATAAGTAACGTCTTTATAATGTTAATTACTAGTTATGTATATTTTCTTATTCTCACTCTGAGAAATAACTTTTCTTCTTGGTTTTAACTAGATTTTTTTGTGAATTTTTTATAAAGAAAGCGAGTATTCAAAGGACCTTTTATTTATTTTCGCCACTATAATAAGAACATGTGTATTTGTTTTAAACTTTTATTTATTCTTTCTGTGAATTGAACAAATGTATTTATATTATTAACTGCGTGTAAACAAAATTTAACTGGGGATCAGTTGTAGCTGGGTGGCTAGCATAACATCTTAATATGCCAAACGTCACGGGTTCAAACCCGCAGGTGGTCCTAGGATTTTTTAATGGGATTAAAAAATCTTTAGTTATGCCGTCCTTCGGATGGGACGTTAAAAGGTAGTCCCGTAAAACATCATAAAAGATCCGTATCCTATTAAAACATGGAGAGGCAAAATTTAGGACTCCCACTGTAGCGTCGTCCGATTAGTTAATAAATGTTTAATAAATTACGAAGTTTAATAAATAAACAACAGCATTTAACTATAAAGACTGATAAATAAACCACTTTTATTTAAGTATTTTACCTTTTTCATAAAAAAAAAATTCTAATAGGTTAGATCAGGAACGGTTTTTTCTTCTCATGTTTAGCAAAGTTGGGGAATTCTAATTCCAACAATTTGCTGGATAATTAGTAGAATCACCATTATTCTATTTAAATGTGAGTTTCTGAAAATGTTTATATCAAATTTATGTGGCTGCAAGAAGAAATACTATGACAAAACTTCATTTAATTAAATCAGTTAATCAAATCATAATAAAGAACCTACGAAAAGTGAAGCGATGTAATTAAGCTGTTTAGTACAACTTAAAAACTGATCATTAGGTTAAAACCATCAATAAAAATAATAGAGGTGATTCAAAACGTACTAAATGAACCAATAAAATTGCATAAAATGAAAAAAACAAAACAATAAATTAATGGTGATATATTACGGGGTTAGGTGCTTCTGCTGTATAATAGGAAATATAGAATATTATGGAGGAAATGTTTTTAGTACCTTTTGGAATGTAATGAAATGTGGATTTAGTACCTTTTAGAATGAAATGCAATTTTGAAATACGTTTTTAAGGTATTTCTATGTTTTTTAAATAAAATCTGATGACGGATTTAGATGAAATTAAACCATTAGTATAGAAATATTTCAAAATATCCATTTCGACAAAAATGTCCTTTAGTACTTTTTGGAAATCAACGTCTCAATTTATGACTAGTACTTTGTTATAAGGATATTTATGGTTATGAAAAAGACTATTAAGAGTTACTTTATAGCTTACTATATACCTCCCTTCCCGGACCTGCTGGGATAAGACGGAAAAGAATGACCTTCAAGGTTCTATTGGCGTAGTCTGGGTGACGAAACTGAATGGGCGTTACCTAACTTAACAGTTTTATCGTCCTGATAACGACTTATCCAAGAACAGATAAAACTTGGTGCCATTATTTATTAGATTCGTTAAAACAACCGAAGTTTTAAAAGGAAAACTGTACTGCTCATGATCTATCAGATTTCCGGTTGTCGATGAATTGTGTTGGAACATTATTATTCGTCTAGCTACTGCTACTAGGTACCCTATCGTACATTTATTTTTGTGTTTCTAATAAAAAAAGTGTGGCAGGGCTAAAATACCGAATTTTGAAGCTATCATAGAAACCTTATTACTAGGAAAATAAAAACCTGAAATTTGGATTTAATTTGCACATAGCTATAAATCATTTTAATACTTCTTAAAAGCCCTAAATGCAAGTAATTTAAATCGTTAGAGTCGTTTTTGAGAAAATCGTAATGCTTGGTATAAAGTAGCACTTCTTTTATTTCATATACCATTATTAATACAGGCAAGAAACTGACTAGATTGATATATCAGTTTTCATCAAGACCTATAACTGTTTGTTATGACTCGTTTACTGCTTTTCATTTTGCTTTAAGCAATAAATTTGCAAAATTAAAATGAAATAAATTTAAATTAGCTTAAGTATTTGTCTGGGTTGTTATAAAAATTTATTAAAAAACAGAAGGAGAATATTTTGCCATCTTTGATAACATTTCTGGTGATAAGATTATTATATATGTGTAACATATTGTTGAAAACCAAGAACAAATGCACTTGAATGAATGAAAAAAAAAAAAAACAAAATTTACATGACCTTAAATTATAGCTTTTTTAAATCATATAATATACTCGTTTGTCGGGTATCACTTTAATTTACTAATCGTAATTTGTAACACTATGTGTGAATAATTGATATAATATTTCCTATAATTGGTAGGTTTATAATTGCTTGTTTACTTGTCACTATAATGTGAATGTGTAACATACCGTTAAAAAGCAAATTTTTGTTTTCCGGTCAGCCGATCTTGATGAAAAAGTTGGTGTAACATCTCGGACACATAGTTGTCTTAAATATAAAATTTCATTTTCGCACTGCTTTTCGTTTTCGTACTAGACATATCACACGCACGCACACACAAACGCACAGGGATACCCAGACCTTTTAGCGTGACTTTGTAATTTGGATTCAGGGGACCCTAAATTCAAAAATTTCTTTTGAAAACTGGCATTTGGATATTTACACTATCTTAATACTTTTTCTTACTATATATTTAATTTAAAGGTAACTAACTTGTTACGTTTAAATGTGATATTTGCTATTTCGATCTGATATCATTTTAACTTTTTAACAAAAATGTTATACCATAGTGGATATAATTAGTTGACCGTAAGGGCTAAAAAGATGCAAAAGAAATACGTTCATGATAAGATTAAATACAGTTTTTAATTAAAAACTATTGTGCTAGAGGATGTTAATATGTAAAACATGAAAAAATAAATAGACGTGTAACGAAATCTATTAATTGAATTAAAATGACTTTAGTATAATAATGAAAGGACTATACAGAACAAATAATGACTAAAGATAATGAACAAAGTTATCAATATCACATGAAATAAGAAAAAATGAAATATCGAGTAGAGTGGAGATACGTACCGTATTGTGGGCGAATATCAATTTATGAACCGTAATGTATTTCTTTTGTATATTTTTAGCCCTAATGATGACCCACAATGGGGCTCCAAACGTTGGCAGCAAATAAATAGTTGATACTAGTTAATTGTCTCATTCACTGACCGCCACCCGGACTGATTCCTTTCAAAAATCTTATATCTTTATTCTTACCAATTTTACTAGCCTATGATTATCGCTCCCTGTTTGAAGCATTAAAATATATAATAGGTTTGCAGACAAGTCAATATTTACAAGTAGACAAGAACCAGTTTTTATGCCGAGAATGGAGACTGTATAAAAAAATGACTCTTCATAAAGGGTAGCTCGAAACGTTTTGACGCAGCTAGAAATTGCTTTTCCTAACATGATGTAGAACAATTTATATGCTTGAATACCCCATTTACATTTAATAATACATATTACTTAGTAAGAAATATTATGTAGATATTTTTCATGTTTGCCGACCTATATATAAAATACATAGGCATTAAGGAACAGAATTATGATCGTAAAAAAGTTCAAAGTTTTCAGCGAAGATACATGTTAAAGGTCCAGATTGAGTTTCGCAAAAGTTTTGATTGCTTTTGTGGTATGTTCAGCTGAAATAGGTATCAGATAGGAATGAGTCTAGGAATATGATACGGTATTTTTTTTTTTTTTAAGGATAATTGTCCATATATAGGTAAGTGAAAGTAAAAAAAAAAAAAAAAAAAAAAATTTAATAACCAAAGAGGAACAAAAGTTGTTAATACTAGAAATTTAGTATTAGTAGCAACCCGGTGTATTTTGGCAGCATTGCCAAACAAATAAAGCATTTCTCTCTATTTTTACTTCCCTATAATTCGTATTTATCACTCAGTCCCTTGAAATATAATTATCGGGATTCTGCTGTATTACCTATTGGAAATCAGCTTATTAACTGTTTAAACCTGGTTCGGAGCTATCATCCAACTTGAAGAGTGTAACAGGATAAAGACTGCGATGGTACGAGATGAACTCTCTTTTCTGTAAATGCAACAATCGTCGGGAAGAGATGGGGCCTATTCTGTTCCGACAGGAGCTAACGGGTCTTCTCGGGGGAGGCAGTAACACACTTCTCGTTTGTGGTAATATTTTTTTTCCTCTTATCTTCCTTTATTTACTGATTTCTCGACGATAGCATATCGTACTGTTGCGGTTTACTTATAAAACATTCGATCCAAACAAACATATCGGTTCTGGTACGTTGCCTAATATTGGATGGTAGAGAAGACACCTAAAGCACATTTCATCATTCTAATTTGCTAGAAAATACATCGTGCGGTCTGTAACAAACCACAGCCTATATACTTATAAAAGTTCGAATTGTTAATGTAATATTTTTTTTTTTTTTTATCCAAAAATACATATCGGATGTGGTACCATTCCCTAATATTGGTTTGAATATACGAAACAATGGTGGAGAAGACATCCAAAGCACATTTCGTCAGTCTAATTTGCTAGAAAATACATCGTGCGGTCTGTAACAAACCACAGTCTATATACTTGAAAAAGTTCGAATTTTTAATGTAATATATATATATATATATATATATATATATATAAAGTAGTTCATCTTCTTCTTCTTCTTCCTCTAACTCCTGTGTGCCGTTGAGTTGCAGTCTCTGTCCATTGACGCCACTGTTCTCTGTCCCTGGCAAGTCTTCTCATCTCCTGGATGGTACGTCCTCTTGCTGCTCCAAGTTTTCCAAGGTAGTCATTATACATACATCTGGGTCTGCCACGAGGTCGTCTTCTTTCCGGTCTGGCTTTGAAGTACCTCCTTGCTTTTCGGGGATCGTCCATTCTACAGACATGCCCATACCATTTAAGTCGCCTTTGTTCCAGCCTTTCACAGACTGAGCTGACACCCAAATCCTCACGTACTCTTATATTCCTGATGCGATCCCTCCTTGTCTTTCCTACTATTCATTGAAGTAGTTCATCATGTGATTGTAATGAAGGAAAAAGGAATAAGTCCTAATAAATAAACCCAAAATAAAATTGTTTTAAAATATACTTTTGGAAGGATTAAGAACCATTTTATTATTTATACTTGCGGACCCGCTCCTGCTTCGCTTGGCTGCAGTTTGAATGAGGTGTCATTTTTGTTTAAAAAAAGCTTTTTCTGAACGATTTAGAATTTATCGCTAGAGGAGTTTTAGATTACCGTCACGAAAAGTGCGATTGGTTTAGTTTATTTGTTTGTTACTTGAAACAGAGCTAACGAAAAATTTAATTTTCCCATATAAATAATATAATAAATGGCCATCCAATAAAGATAATTCCACTGTCGGTTATCAGGCACTTGTGTGAACAGGAATGATTTGCTCATTTACTATTTATTGGTAAACACGGTATGGTGAGAAATATAGGATTAAAGGTCTTAACAGAGAGATACACTTTATTCATAAATAAACAAACAAAATGATGCTGCCCAGCTTAATTGGGTTGCTATAACACAGCATACCGATTCTTTCCTACAGGAATATTCTTAACATTTTATCTAACTATAAATACAATATTTTTTTTCCTTTTTTTACTCTTTTTAATTTTTTTTTTCCCTACTTTTTTTCCTTTTTTTTTTTTTTTTGTTTCTTTTTCTCTTTTCCTTCTCTACCGTTTTACATTTTCTTTCAAATATTTAAATATATCTATACATATATATCCAACATTAAATTAAAAAAAAACAAATAAAAAAAAAAAAAACAACGACAAATTATATTAAACAACTACATACTAAAAAATCACACTATCATAAATAAAAACAATACCAAAACACTCAGCACCTAAAATCAATATCTGTATATATAAAAAAAAAATTGTTAAAATAAAAATAAAAATATAAGTAAACACAGATCCACATGCATGCCCCTCCAATTATACCTGTTACGAGTAGATGTGATGGTGTATAATTCCCAGGGAGTCGAGAACGACACTTTCTGCTATTCTTGCTACTTCTTTTAAATCGACACCTATGTCCTCCATGAAGCTCCTTGTCGAACCTGGCACAGCTCCGCGGGCTCCGAACCAAAGGCCTATAATAATAAAAGGGTGAAGCACTGGAAAGTTCCAAACTTTTGACTTGACTTTTGTCCACCTAAATTAGTGATTTTTCCCAGTGTGCCTGCGTTTCGGCTCAAACATGTGAGCCATCATCAGGGCACCAGTGAACCATGTCAATCATAAACTGCGAAATTGAATTTATAATAAATTGAATTTTGCGTTTACGCTCTTTTATACTATTCTAATGCGAATGGAGCCTACATGATATCAAAGCCCATTACATCTTACATGGATATAGCGAGCTTCATCAAAATCGTTTGTGCAAAATGTATTAGTAGCAACGTAAAATCTCAGGGCCATAATGTGTTTTAATTATGAAATATCGGTATCTTACGTCTTTTCGTCTTCTTTTTAAATAATTATACGTTTCTTATAGTTATTAATAAGGAAAAATATATAAATTCAAACTAAGAAATAATTCAATTATTAATTAAAGTATGAACATGAGTAAATATTTTCTCAGTTTAGTTTCCCCCTCTCATCTGAAATAAGAGTAGTATAATAACTGTACTGATACCGTTGGAAACTTAAGATTTAAAGAGTTCGTATCTAATTTCTCTAGTTTCTAGTCTTCGAAGTTAATTGGGAATTATAGAATCAGTTCAGCGTGCATAACTTATAAAAAACACGTTAAACCACCTTTTTTTTATCCCCCCTCCCATGTACTCACAATTTTATAGATATGTAATCAGTTCTCTATATAATAATGTAATTTTTTTTTTGTCTAATGAACATTTCGAGTGACTAGTTTTCAGAAATTTCGTTTTATGTAGATAAATGGGTTTAAAATGAAGAAAGCGTAAACCAGAGAAACACTATACTAGAATATATTTGATTGAAAGCAATTAAATCAATGACGTTTAATATGTGCGGTATTTTCAATTATTTTGGCCTAAAAAGAGCTCTGGAATTTAAATACGTGTAATTGTAAAATTTTAATTAAACATGAATTGCTGAGACAGGTAAATCATTATATTTCCAAACTCGTTGTTGAATATACGTTGCAATCTACCTGTAGAGTTAATTTATCAATTTGCTAATGTAAGTCCCTATTTAATAACGAAAAACTATATAACCCCCTGCTATCCCAAGGATTTGTTTATAGATTTGTTTAATCAATTCTTCTAGTATTTAAATATTACAAACAATTTTTGAGATTTTTAGCCTTTTGGATGATACATACTTTTTTTCAGGCACAACACTCCGAATTAAAAGTTTCACAATCTATAATTCAAGAGTTTCCTAAATGATTTAAAATACATCTATAATTAGGTTTCAGCCATTCCGAGCCATAATTAGATCGTTTGTATCATTTTTTCTGTATTCTGGGACTTCAAACGTAAAATATAGGGAAGTTTTATATTTTAACAAATAAATTTTATGTTTGACCACTGTGCGCTCGCCATTAGTGTCAAAAATTAATTAGTTTCTATAATTTTTTCTTATTATTTTTTTCCGTAATCTGGGTTAAATATGGACAAGTTTCAGAATTTTGACCACCTAAATCGGTCACATTTTCCACTGCGAGCCGTATAAAACCATCGGGATAGTATTAATTTTGTAGATTCTAACCTTAATGTTTCTTGACAGAAGCCGAGAGGTAAGTAATTTCGCAACTGAATAATAATACCCATTTCCCGCTATTCCTATTTACAGAAAAATAAAATCAGCCTGGAAAAATATTCTTTTTTTCTGCTTCAGTTCGTTATTGCATTCTTTCATATTTCATATTTACCCATGTTATATCGATGCCAACATGAAGGAATAGTTCATTATTGCTAGATACCACATTTCCATTATTTTGCGTGTTTCTGGTTCAAACCCAGACAGTCCGTTCATATATTAGGGAATATCCCTCCACTATACATGGACTTGACAATATCCATTTCAAAACACGTTAAATATTTAGGAGTCACCCTTAATTACAAACTAATTTTCAAACATCACGTTAACAATAAAATAAATAGTGCCCGTAAATTATTATATAAAATTAAAAAGTAGAGGTATATACCTTAATAAAAATTATCACAAAAAAACAAGCTAATATTATATAAAACTGTTATCAGACCTATCCTTACATATGTATGCCCAGTCTGAAGTCTTTCAAGCAAAATACGTATTAACAGACTGCAAGTATTAGAAAATAGATGTCTACGAATTATTAATAATTATCCACCATACACGAAAATAACTACCATGCACTAAGAACTGCCTATCCCAACAATACAAGAATTTATACAACAAACACTATAATTTTTCACAAAATGCCAACTGACTGACGATATCCTTATAAAACAAATTGGTAGTTATACTAAATTATCAACTTCTAAATATAGACATCAGAAACATATATTGTTAAAAAAATTATAAATTACTAAACCTTATCTTACGGTTTGGATATCTGTAATTTTGTTTATTTATTTTATTTTATTTTTATTTTATTTCTCCTTTTGTTTTTGTCTTTCTTTTCTTTGTTGGGTTTTTGAAATTTTTACTAACAATAAAAATAATTGCTTTACAAAATATATTGTACATTAAAGTAAACAAGTAGCGATCAATGTTTAATAACTGTGCAGATGTATACTATGCAAATAAAGATTGATGTATAAAAAAAAAAAAAAAAATACACATATATATAATATTATATAATATATATATTATATATATATATATATATACTAATAATAATAATAATAGGATGCCGTTACCACCAAACTCCGCCTACACATACTCGTCCAATGTTCACTGTTCAAGCCCAAGCCCCCGAGATCAGCCTTAACGCAATCTTCCCATCGACGCTTCGGCCTACCATATCGGAATACCAACTTTCTCGGAATCCGTTCCTCACCGAGCCCAACAACTTTACTCGCCCATTTGAGTCTCCGAGATGCTATCAACTCACTTATATTCACAGGATACAATGTTCCGCGTTGTGCAACCTTCTAAACTCTCTCTTCGGACCAAATATTTTACGGAGTACCTTATTTTCGAAAAACTTAAGCCGTTGTTCATCCTTAAAGTAAGCGGCCACGTTTCACATCCGTAAAGAACTGAGGGAAGAGTAACATTTTTATAAATTCTAACCTTTAAGTTTTTAGATAGAAGCCGCGATCTAAGTAACTTAGCAACTGAATAATAACACGACGCCTTTCCCACCTTTAAGCGGGACTTTATTTCTTCCTGGATTATATATATAATATATATAAATATTATATAATAAATATATTATAATTTATAATGCACGAAATTGCATGTTTTGCCCTTTTGGGGATAAACTGAACTTTTTCGATTTTTATTGCATTTTTGAGTAAAATTTGATTATTAATTATGACTGATCGAACCAAATTTCCGACAGTAAGAATAAATAGATATACTTATAAGTATTTGAAATTTTCCTCAGGTTGTATTTGGGATTCAATTATTAGTTAAGAAGAGATAAAATAAACAGAAATATTTGAAAGCCAGTAGTTTTCACTAGTTAAAAGTCTGTAAACACATCTGTCTAATATAAGGCGTTTTATTGTTTTTATTTGTCTAATGTCACTTTTATCCAATTAAGGCCCCTTTCGAATTAGCCACGGGGCGACGTTTATAGTTATTGTCGTTATACTGAATGGGGACTCAGCTTACGACCGTTCACTATACTCTCTGAGTGTTTAGTTTTAAGTGCGAGTTTAAATCTCAGATTTTCTTCAGAGTTTTTTGTGGTTAAAAAAGTTTAATATCAATGTTTAAATAATGCTAAAAGTAGGAACAAGTGTCGTCGAAAATAAAAATCTGGATATTCAATTACCCCGAGCTTAGATGTGATGGGTGAACATTGTTGTATATTGGTTGTGATCAATCAAAATTAATCGGGAGTAAGAGAAAATTCCAAACAGACCCTTATTGTAAAACACGTAAAAAAAAAACCATTCTTTCTTGTCATGATTTAGGGTGTAATTTATAAAAATTATTATTATTTATCTTTTTGTTAGCTGGGCATGAGTATATACTGAAGCAGAAAAAATAGGCCTATACAAAAACGGAAGTCAAATTACCATTTAATATTATTTACAATTGAAATAAATGTTTTGACTGTTTTCAGTGACTTCTTCTATGTTTACTTTTTTTTTTTTTTTTTTTTTTTTTTAATTCTTTTTTAAATCAAAATACAGAATTATTACAGTGCAAGTAGAAGTCACTATCCCACTAAGGCGACCCGTGTGGTAAAGGAGTTCACCTGACGGCAATTCAATAAAAGTACAATAACAACCAGTAACAGTAACAGTATGATACAATACAATACTTAAATAATATAACACAATTTTATAAAAAAATAGTAACACACTACACAGCAAAAAAAAAAACAACAATATATAATACCTAAGGGATATAAAATACAATTATAAAGAAACAGTAACACACTACACAGCAAAAACAATATAATAAATAAGGAATAACTTATTACATGTTTTTCAATTCACAATCTAATTAACTATTACAGGGACGAATCAGATAAATATTTGATTGATGATTATTTATTTCATTCTTATATCAATAAAAGTTTTTATTTTATTTTATATATATGGCCAATTGGACATTGAATATTTTTTAACAACATTTGAATGGAAAACTAATATATTTGTTGAGGAGACAGCCAAATTTACAAACGCTGTTGCCATCTATCTTATTTTATCATTTCGGTTGAACGAGGAAACCATTGTAATATATAACTCCTGTTTTATTTATGTCATGGGTCTGGAATCCCCTCCGTTGTAAACCTACGCCATTCTTTCCTACACTATCTTAAAAAAAACGCTTTATATCTACCTGTTGAACTGATCCTTTTTCTAATACTAGAAGAGTTGTTGCAAAAAATATTTTGGGCGTGGAGTGAAATCTAAAATGATCCTCGAATTTTACCGACTTTCCTTACAACAATTTTAAACAAATATAGTAATAACAACGCTGGGATCTCCTTTCTGATTTTTCGTATGTACATACATTTTATTGATATTTACTACTATACTTATAATAAATACAATAAGTAAATGGGCTAATTAACACTGAAAATGTCTTTTGAAAGAAACTATCCAATGGTAGCACTTCAAAGTCATTTTAATTTATTAGGTCTCGAGGCCATCGTCTTTTCATCACCTCGGAGGGTTGTCAGGAATAGATGGGAATGATAAGCTACGTACAAGAGGATTCGTGTGGGCCCGGGAGTTCGAAATTGAAAGAAGCATATCTCGTTCCGGGAAGTTCTGCGACAAATGGGATATTTAGGTCATTATGCATGATTTCATTCGTAACGAAATAAGGAGCATTTAGAATTTCGCGAAGGATTTTGGATTGTAAGGATTGAATGCGAGAGGAATTAGATGGTTTAGTAGAGCCCCAAAGCTCGATTCCATATATCTAGATGGGCCTGATGTTTGTAACATAAATGAGCTTTTTGTAATAAATTGGAAGTTTTGAACGTTTGCCGAGTAAGTGTTGTAGTAATCGGCATCTACGGGCAGTTTCTACGTTCAAGTCTCGTATGAGGATTCCAAGTAACACGTTTGTAAAGACGGAGTCCTAAGTATCGGATTTGTTCAACAGGTATGAGTGGGGTATTATTAATTTAAATTAAATTAAAAATTTTGCTTCATATTAAAGAAACAAAAATGAATGACTATGCATCTATATAGTACTCTCTTACTTCCTTTGTCAAAATCAATTGAATAACTTTTGAATAAACCTAACGTAGAAAAAAAAAAACAGAATTTTTTTTTTATTCGAAATAAACATTTATTTTAGACTAAGTAGTATACAAATATAAATTATTATCTACTACCTTCACTTAAAGTTACGGCTGATTCACCACTCTTCATTACCTCATACAACTTTTGTATTATATAATATATATGTATAACAATATTTTTCACAAATCTTTATATTTTCTAAGGTATATTATTACTATCCTTATGTTTTTGTTGGTGGAAATTATCGGGAGTCTTTTTTTAATATTTTAATTTTGCCGACGTTTCGGCTCAAACTTGTGAGCCATCATCAGGGCTACAAACATCAGAACAAAAGAGATACATATTAATGTGATAATGAAACAAAATTGAATGTAGTGACAATGATCAAATTTAAAAATAATTTTCGCGATCGCAATGCTTTCCCTAACTAAATATTTAATAAAAAACAACTGAAAATCTAGTCATGTAAACCTTTTTGGTTGCTAATTTCTAGCTAAATTTTTGCTAGTTGCTAAATAGCGATAAACAACTATACCAAAGTTTTACGGACGAAAACCAAACAACATATTTGAAGAATAAATGCATCACATCTCACTTATATTTCTAAAAATAAAAATCAATTTGAGGTAGAAACCATTTTCAAGATTAGTTACATTTATGGTTTACTTTGCTTCTGTATATTAATATTCATCCACATCATTAATACGTACTTTTGTGAGGTGTACACTAATGAATGTCGCACATCACACTTTGGAAAAGAAACTGAAAATCATTTTATAACTCCCTTTTTTGTTTGTAACTGTGCATCCTATAAAATGCACATTCTTAATTACCTCTGTCAAAACCAGGTTATAAAAGAAAATTATGTATTATTATTGCTAAGTATAGCCTTTAAAAATCCTAGAAATGTTTCAACATTAACGGATAATAAATTCTTTTAGGTAAAAAAGATTTCTGATAGAGACTCTGATTTTTAATAGGCGATTTTCACGAAAATGATATTTTGATATATTTTTGTTCTAATCGTTTTGTTGTATCGATATCCGTTATCCGATTTTTTTTTAGTTTGTTGTGTTAATTCATTTAATGTAACTTTATGGTGACGTGGCTTAGAAGAATATGCTACAGTAGGAGTACTAAAAGGCTATCCTGTTTTTATTAGGATAGGGATCTTAAACGAACATCTGATATCGAAGGACGGCAGATAGAGTTTTTAAAAGTAAAATATCCTTGGGCCACCTGCCGGGTTCGAACTCGCGACTTTGGACTTTGAATGCCGTTATAAAAGGAACTACACAACAGGTGACCATCCTCCTACTCTTCCGCAAGTCCCGGGTTCAAACCTTGGCTGAGGCAGAATTAATTAATCTGTTTTTTGTTTTTTTTTAGCCCCAGGGCCACCCTTGGGTATGGTGACCTTCCTGGGGCACAATCAGGCTCTATAAACTAGGTACCCAAAGATTGGGGAAAAATCTGGCGGTTATTGGAAAACGTTATTTAGGCCTAATCACCTCCTTGCACTGCCGTTTGCCGTGAAACAGTATAATCTCTATAGGCACTGAGCCCAACACCCTTCATGGGTTGTAAAGGTACAAGTTTTTTTATTTCCAATCACATATTTAATTTGTTTTCAAATTTTTTTTTATTTATTTATAGTAATTTACAACTGTACAAAAGAATACAATAAGTAAATGTGTAGTATGAAAATAAAAAGTCATGAAAATGTCTTGAGAAAGAACTACCCAGTGGTAGCACTTTACTAACTATTTTAAGACAGCAGGTCCCGAGGCCACCTTCTTTTCAGTCGCCTTGGAGGGTTATCAGGGATATATGAGGAAGATAAGTTACGGACAAGTGGGTTTGTATGGGCAGAGAGTTTAGAATGGAAAGAGGATTATCTATCATGGGCAATGTCTGCAACAAATGGGATGGTTTGGTCATTATGGAGGAGTTGATTTGTGACAAAATAAGGAGCATTCAGGATTTTGCGAAGGGTTTTGGATTGTAAGGACTGAATGCGGGAGGAATTAGATGGTTTCGTAGAGCCCCAAAGCTCGATTCCATATGTCCAAATAGGTCTGATAATTGTGATGTAGATGAGTCTTTTGTAATATACTGGAAGTTTTGAACGTTTGTCTAGTAAGTGTTCTAGTAAGTGTAGTAATCGATATCTTCGAGCAGTTTCTTGTCGTTTCAGGCTTGTGTGAGGATTCCAAGTAAGCCGCTTGTCAAGATGGAGACCTATGTATCGGATTTGTTCTACAGAAGTAAGGGTAATATTATTAAAGGATACTGGAAGGCAGAAAGTCATCGGTTTGCGACGAAGGGTAAAGGTGATTTGGTGGGATTTGTTGGGATTTATTTTAATCCTCCAATTTTGACACCATTCTTCAATGGCTGTTTTCAAATCTTAAAAAATAAATTTCCATTCCTTCCTTAATGTAAAAATAACGCTATCAATATAGTAAAAAATCAATTATACGTTTTAACGCAGAAGAAACCAAAGAAATTAATGATATTTCTGCGTTTCCTGAAATGGATATAGACCTGCACATATAATAAAACCTTGCATTATGCAAAGAGGTGGGCAAATACTCACGAAAGAAGTAGGAGTATTTTTCTCAAATAATCAACCAGTTGAGGTGCAGAGTATGCTTTGCCACTGTCCATTTTGAGGTCCATTGATGATTTATTTAGACCATTTTTCTTCAAAATATTATCGATTTTGAAATCGATTATTTTAAAACTATTGAGTATTGTATTCATACGTTTTTTTTTTTTGTGAGTATTTTCCCATCTCTTTCACTAAAAGTTCATTAATGATATGTTTCCGTCTGATATTAAACTCGTTCAGTGCATTGGAATTTTCAGTATAAATGACATTAGTTCTTTTTTTACTTTTTTTAATGGGAAATTCCGCTTTCTTCATTAATTACACCTTAATTAGAAGATAAAATCAGCTTTAAAGGTATCATTTATGTCGTGTAGATTGATTTAATCGGTGAGATGCGGCGAAAAATGGAATGGTTAGGGAAAGCAGGTTCGAATCGACCTCGTTAAACGTTAATCGACTTAAAACAACTCTATTACTTATAACCACATACTGACATCCTCATTAGACTTTTTTTCGTCATGGTAAAGCCGATTGGGTAGTTTGAGTAATTATTTTTATTGCTTATTATCAACCTACCAACAGTTTCAGGTGCATAATTTGGCCAATACCTTATAAAATGTTTTCAAGAATATTGATTATATATATATATATATATATATATATATATATTTTAATTTTATGAATGTATAATTGAATAGGTTTTAGTAGGGTATAGGTTTTATCCTCATTAAATTAGTCTGGGAGGGCTTAAGTACGGAATTCGTAACATAGTATGTTTGATTTTACTATTTTTATGAGCACGAAGTCTTTTACACATTATCATATTATAATGACAGATAAGAAACTGAAAAAAAAAAAAAACGACCCTGTATTAAAGGCAATAAATAAATAAAAAAAATTACTTATGCCTCTAAATAAAAAAATATTATAAATGAAATAATAAAATAAAAGTTTCAGAATTAGAGAGATTTTCCCAACATATGTGTTCAACATTAAAAGTATTTGCCAAAAAAAAAAAAAAATTCCACGTTTTCTATTTATGTAAAGATAGAAAAATAACTAGTAAAAAAATCATTAAAATCAAAAAATGTTGAGCTGCAAGATCTGGACGATTTCAAATGCATTGACTCATAAATACAAGAAAATTTCTTATTTATATTTACAAAATAGGCTTGAATAAATGCCAGCGAGAATATTGTCAAATGTAGAGCAGAGCTAGAAAAAATTATGGTGTTAAGAAATAACAGTGCACTATTAAATTACTCGAATACATCTTATATAACTAAATATAACCATGAAACTATCCACCCATATGACTTTTCATTATTAAATCAGTGTTCCAGTCACATTGTGGGATAAATCAGGTAGAAATAAATCAAAACGTGCAAGTAAGTTTTCAGTGATGTATTGCTAGCCTAGTCATTCCTAGATTACTATAAGCGATTTCATGTTTTCCAAACGCTAAGTAATATAGATAATAGCTTTATTGGAAAATACCCAATATAAAATGTTTAATAAAATCAGCATTTCTATTACAACAAGCGCAGGCAATTACAAGATAATTGTTTTCGGAGAAGAGAGCGGGTGGATGAGGATGCATTTTCTGCAATTTCTGTGTACGGCACTTGAAGGCTTAAGATCATTACTCGTTAATTGTCTGACTGATGGCATTCTTATCGCCTTGTTATTGTAATTTGTATTCTTTAGATCCTTTTAATGAGAGTATATTACTTAATTATTTCACCTTAAATCCTATTCATTGGCCCGTAGAAGGTATCATTCCTCCCAGGACAAACTCCATTCCACTCTAATCCACTAGTTCCAATCCTTACTTCCTCTTCGATTCCTGATAATCCTCCGAGGCGTCTGAAGAGAAGATGACCTTGGGACCTTCTTGATTAGACTGTCTACTAGAGGGCTGCCAATGGGCAGTTTCTTCATGTTTTTCTATCATTAGTAGCATATTTACTTGTTGTATTATAATATACAGTTGTAAATTTCAATAAAAATATATCAATAAAACAATCCGGTTTTTTAAAGCTATTATTAGACTGTTTGACTGAGTCTGGCACCCAGGACTGCTGTACAAACTTCGTAAATTCCTCCCTCCTACTTACCTCCTCATTATCCAGTCTTACCTCTCTGACAGATCCTTTAAAATAAATAACAATAGTTCCTATTTGTCCATTTTTACTCAATCTCCTGGTGTTCCTCAAGGCAGAATACTTGGACCAATTATTTACACAGTTTATACAGCTGATATCCCAATCCATCCTAACACCTTCTTTTATACCTATGCGGGTGACACTTGTGTGTTATCAGTCAATAACGATCCAACTGTTGCTTCTCAAACTCTCCAATCCCACATCAGAGACCTTGAGGGATGGTGTCAGAATTGGCGAATTAAAATAAATTCCAACTAATCCCACCAAATAACCTTTACCCTTCGTCGTAAACCTATGACATCCTGCCCCACAGTATCCTTTAATAATATTCCGCTTGTTCCAGTTGAACAGATCCGCTACCAAGGACTTCTACTTGACAAACGCCTAACATGGAATCCCCACACTAGACTGAAACGACAAGAAACTGCTCGCCGCTTTCGGTTACTTCAACACTTACTAGACAGACGTGCTAACCTTCCACTTAGCTACAAAATACTCATCTACATGACCATCATAAGACCTATCTGGACTTACGGGGTTGAGCAGCAAATTCTTCCCGTCTTCAATCCTTACAATCCGAAATCCTTCGAAAAATCCTCAACGCTCCTTACTTCGTCACGAATAAGCTTATCCATAAAGACCTTTATTCCTTATGTAGCTGATTTGGCCCGAACCAGGTATCAATCCTTCCATGACAAACTCCACTCCCACTCTAACCCACTAGTTTCAATTCTAGCTTCCTCTTCCATTCCTGACAATCCTCCGAGACGTCTGAAAAGAAGATGGCCTCGAGACCTTCTAGTTTAGATTACCTATTGGAGTGCTGTCAATGGGCAATTTCTCTTCATATCTTTTTATGTGTTTTATCTAACAGCTAATTTACTAGATGTATTAATCAATAAACAGTTGTGAATAAATAAATAAGTAATAGATAAAAAAAAATTATTAGACTGTTAAATAAAGAGGGTACCACAAACATTTTGCAATGTACAGTGAGTGTCAAAATTATTCGAAATTCACTATCATTCTATAATTGACTTGTTTTTTGTTTATTATTATGTTTTTAAAGAGTTGTTACCCACTTTTTAATGTTGGAAGGACGGTACAAAATAGCTAACAAAAAATCACAACAACAAGAATTTTTACATTCCGAACAAATTAGTAGTAGACGTGCTTAAAGTTTATTCGAATCGAAAAAATTATTTCATTCGAGTTTGCAATGGAAATAAACGTTTTAGGGTCTTCTAATGTCCTCAACGTCTCAATTTTTGAAATTGCTTTTTCGGTCAATAATATTGTTGATTTAAAATTAGTAACCGTCTCTAATCGTCAGCAATAATAAAATATGTTTGAAATTAAAACTATGAATGAAGTTAAAACTCAATTAAAAGAAGAAACACTATTTTGTATGGATTGGAGATTGGAAGTAATCAAGTTCAAGTAACTGTTTTTTTTTAATAACTTCATAATAGTTGGAAATAATTGAGAGCTAATTGAATGACGATTCAGACATCATTTAGCAGATTTTTTTTTTTTTCTGGAGCTGCATTTCTTAATTGATTTTTTAAAGGACTTGAAAGTTCATTTTATACAATCAAATATAATATTTAGATAAAACTAAACGATGAAAATAGAAATAAGTCAAAATATGAATTTTGTAAAAAATGTCCTTAATTGCATTTTGCTTAAAGTCCTGCGAATAATAGTAAATGCTCCTTATTATGTATCCAACTATACCTTGCACCACGACCTTAATGTTCCATTTATTTCAGATCTGATTCCATCTAAATTTTCCAAATTCCACCAGAACCTCATTCATCATCCTAATCCTCTAGCACAATCCCTATCCAGCTCCACTCATCCATACAACCCTCCTAGAAGGTTGAAACGGCAGTGGCCCCCAGACATATTGTAAACATCTTTTCTGGAGTTCTGACACTGGTCAGATTCTCCTCTCATGTGCGGTGTGATTGTGGCTGTGGCGCCCTCACTTAGCTTCCGCTGACTCTCACCAGTGATGCGGCTGAGAGGGAGGCGCTGGGATCCTTTGGGCTCTGCTTGTCCTTCCACAAGTGGGGGGACAAGCCCCGTCCGGGGTTCCCGAGCTGATTGTAAATATTGTACATAGGTATGAATGAGACATGTTTTGTTTATTTATTTGTTAACTTCATTTATTTGTATTTATTTTGTCTATAAATTTTGTTATTGTCTACGTTTATTTATTTTGATTTTATTTTATGTAATTTGACTTTCCTTTTGTTTATATTGTAAATATTGTATGAATGAGATCCTGTAGCACTATTATTATTGTCTATTATGACAAATTGTAATATATACGAATAAAAAAAAAAATAAAATTAAAAAAAATTGCATTTTGCTAATTTACGTCTCGGTCGTAGAGTAATAGGATAGCCCTAATCCATTAGGGACAAAGGAATATGTTTAATTTTTAATGACCTTTTTAGTAATTTTATTATTGACAAAATTTGATATAATGGATGTCTACCTAGCTGTCAGGTTAATAGACTTCTATGTAACATTGTTGTTTGTTCTAGTATTGAATTTCAAATTGGTATTTATTTTTTTCTACTAATATATATTTATTATAATATATTGTAGTGAGTCCTAAATATGGATAAAAACCCCGAATTAGAATTAGAATTTAGTTTATTAATGACTTATTACATTTAGGACCAAATGGTCTTTTCTTAATATGAACAGGAATTGTATAGCATTTCCAAGTCAAATGTAACTTTTTCCAAGTCAAATGTAACCTTTTCCAAGTCAAATGTAACCCTTTCCATTTCAAATGTCACCTTTTCCAAGTCAAATGTCACCTTTTCCATTTCAAATGTTACCTTTTCCAAGTCAAATGTCACCTTTTTCTTCACTTCTAGCCTTAAATATTCCGTTTTATTTATTTATTTATTGAAAAATAATTAGTTTAATTAACATTATGACTTTTTTAATAATTTTGGCATATAATAATTGATATTTTTTTTGGGTCTCTTAGATATTTGATATCAAGTTCTGTTTTTTACTAGCTAATATTTAAAAAAAATAATTATCGTCTAATTAGTTTAAGATAGTTGTTGATTTTGATTTTTTGGAGAGGAGGGGTAGTTTTTTGGAATAATTAATGTGTTTTCGGGTATTATAATTAAATTTTTCGACCTGTATTTTTTATCGCTCGCGTGCATTTTAACTCGCATTAAATTTTAATGTTTTTTATTGATATAGGGATTAATTAATGTGCTTTCGGGTGGTTATGATTACGTTTTTTGAGCTGTATCTTTTATCGGTCATGCGTATTTCAACTCATATTTACTTTTAATGTTTTTTATTGATATAGGCATTAATTATTTTGCTTTCGGGTGGTTATGATAAGGTTTTTCGAGCTGTATTTTTTTCGCCCGCGCTTATTTTATCTAAAATTTACTTTTTATGTGTTTTATTGATATAGGGATTACTTAATGTTCTTTCGGGTGGTTATGATTACGTTTTTCGATCTGTATTTTTTATCGCTCATGCGTATTTCAACTCACATTTACTTTTAATGTTTTTTATTGATATAGGGATTACTTAATGTTCTTTCGGGTGGTTATGATTACGTTTTTGAGCTGTATCTTTTATCGCTCATGCGTATTTCAACTCGCATTTACTTTTAATGTTTTTTATTGATATAGGGATAACTTAATGTTCTTTCGGGTGGTTATGATTACGTTTTTTGAGCTGTATCTTTTATCGGTCATGCGTATTTCAACTCATATTTACTTTTAATGTTTTTTATTGATATAGGGATAACTTAATGTTCTTTCGGGTGGTTATGATTACGTTTTTTGAGCTGTATCTTTTATCGGTCATGCGTATTTCAACTCATATTTACTTTTAATGTTTTTTATTGATCATAACAACGTTATGATTACGTTTTTCGAGCTGTATTTTTTTATCGCTCTCGCTTATTTTAACTAAAATTTACTTTTTATGTTTCATATTGATATAGGTGTTGAAAATTGTTACTCATTTTAAGTTACTCTTTCTATTTCATAAATATTCGATAGAGGGATCGTTTATAGTGTTTTCGGGAATACTAATAGAGTTTATGACATTTATTTATAGCTAGTGCACATTTTAACTTAAATGAAAAGTGATCTAGAAGAATGCGCAATCGCGATGTAACGTCCAAATCAAAAATGTAATCAGATCCTGCAAAAAAACAATAAATAATTCTTACATCATATTATAACATAATACCTACGGTTTGTAGAAATTCCCCCGCATAAAAGAATAACACGTTATGAGAATCCCCTAAAACAAAAACAAAGAAAGACTACTGCAAATGCAAGTTGAAATGAGAGCAAGCGACAATAAAAACAGCTTAAAAAACGTAATCACAAGACCCGAAAAGATAATTACAAACGTCTATAACAATAAAAAATATCAAAAGTAAATCCGAATTGAAATACGCATAAGCGATAAAAGATACAGCTCAAAAACGTAATAATAACCACCCATAAGCACATTAATTATGTCTCTATATATAAAAAACATTAAAAGTAAATTCGAGTTAAAATGCGCGGGAGCGATAAATAAATAAAACTAAAAAGAACATAATTATAGGACCCGAAAACACAATTTTCAACACCTATATCAATATGAAACATAAAAAGTAAATTTTAGTTAAAATAAGCGAGAGCGATAAAAAATACTGCTCGAAAAACGTAATCATAACCACCCGAAAGAACATTAAGTAATCCCTATATCAATAAAAAACATTAAAAGTAAATGCGAGTTGAAATACGCATGAGCGATAAAAAAAAACAGATCGAAAAACGTAATCATAACCACCCGAAAGCAAAATAATTAATCCCTATATCAATAAAAAACATTAAAAGTAAATGCGAGTTGAAATACGCATGAGCGATAAAAAATACAGCTCGAAAAACGTAATCATTACCACCCGAAAGCACATTAATTAATCCCTATATCAATAAAACACATAAAAAGTAAATTTTAGATAAAACAAGCGCGAGCGAAAAAAATACAGCTCGAAAAACCTTATCATAACCACCCGAAAGCAAAATAATTAATCCCTATATCAATAAAAAACATTAAAAGTAAATATGAGTTGAAATACGCATGACCGATAAAAGATACAGCTCAAAAAACGTAATCATAACCACCCGAAAGCACATTAATTAATCCCTATATCAATAAAAACATTAAAATTTAATGCAAGTTAAAATGCACGCGAGCAATAAAAAACACAGCTCGAAAAATTTAATTATAATACCCGAAAACACATTAATTATTCCAAAAAACTACCCCTCCTCTCCAAAAAATCAAAATCAACAACTATCTTAAACTAATTAGACGATAATTATTTTTTTTAAATATTAGCTAGTAAAAAACAGAACTTGATATCAAATATCTAAGAGACCCAAAAAAATATCAATTATTATATGCCAAAATTATTAAAAAAGTCATAATGTTAATTAAACTAATTATTTTTCAATAAATAAATAAATAAAACGGAATATTTAAGGCTAGAAGTGAAGAAAAAGGTGACATTTGACTTGGAAAAGGTAACATTTGAAATGGAAAAGGTGACATTTGACTTGGAAAAGGTGACATTTGAAATGGAAAGGGTTACATTTGACTTGGAAAAGGTTACATTTGACTTGGAAAAAGTTACATTTGACTTGGAAAAGGTTACAATTGACTTGGAAATGCTATATATACATTTATAATGAACATTATGTTGATCTTTTACATCAGTAATTAATATACATATATTTCTAATAATAATATTATTTGATGTTTACAAAATCATTTTCTGATCAAAATAAAATAAATCATCAACAGCGAGATTGGAAATAAAAATAAATAAATGTAATAGGAAATTTAACTTTCAATTATTTTTTTCGCAAAAACACTTCTAATTCTTTTATTTACGCTATATACATTAAAATTAGTGTTATTAAAACTGGATTGAAAGAACAGTACAAATATTAATAAACCCTCATACTATACTTAAACAACAAGAAATCAACCGACGATTTGGCCAATTATACAGACTGTTAAACAGAAAATCTTCAATTTCTATTGAAAACAAATTGCTAATTTCCAAGAAAGTACTGAAACCCATCTGGACCTACTGACTTGAACTGTGGGGGTCTGCCAAATTTTCTAACATCAAACGCATTCAATCCTTTTAATCCAAGTCCTCCGAACGATTGTTAATGATCTTTATTATGTCACCAACCATACCTTACCCCATGACCTAAATATTCCATTTATTGTAGACCTTATTTCATCAAATTCTCCCAATTCCATCAGAATCTTATCAATCACCTCAGTCCGCTAGCGTAATCCCTACCAGCTACACGCACCCTTATCACCTAGAAGGTTGAAACGGCAGTGGCGCTGAGACTTATTGTAAACATGTATAGTATCTGCTAGTTCGGGTAAATAGGTATGAATGACTTCTAGCGTATACATATTTTTGTTGATTCCTTATTGAAAAAAAAAAAAAAAAAAAAAAAAAAAAATATATATATATATATATATATATATATATATATATATATATATATATATATATATAGTGTCTTATTATTTTATAAATTTATTTTTTTGTATATATTGTATGGATGTTCTACTTGATCACTATAATAAATGTCCAGATAGTAATAGGACAGATCGTAATATCACACAATAATAATTGTTTTAGAAAAAAATAAACCTTTTAAGATAATAATATTTTATTAAGTCTTCAAATCTATAATTATTCCTCATTTGTTTGTTTCTCTTATTTTCTTCTAATTGTTTGAAGAGAGTGGTTTAATTTTTGTATAGAACTTATGAAATGTCCTATACGCACTTAAAATGAAACATTTATAACGTCGACTCCGAATAATTATTGGTGTATAATAAACTTTTTGGGAAGAATTAAGAACCAATTGTTTATCATTAATATATGTTTCTTCCGAATAATTATCTTTATATATTTTTAAAAAATCTGGTGCGCGCAACACACGACTTTCACTTACCTTCGTTGTTAAAATCAATTTAAGAATTTTTAAATTCATGTAGAGATAAAAATAAATTGTTAAACAATTAAGTAAATTTGAAGTTCAATAATACATGTGTTTTATTAATTAATCTAATATATTTTTATCTAAAACAATCACCTCCAACTCAGATGTCAAGATGATCACAACTAGCGGCTCTGCTTCCTTGTATAGCCGCCAGGTGGCAGCACGGTCAACATTTTTTTTTTAAACATAATTTATTGAAATTTACAACTGTACTAAAAAAAAAAAATCAAGTAAATATGATATTAGAAAAATGACATGGAAGAGACTTGTAGAAGAACTACCCAATGGTAGTACTCTTGTAACTATTCTAAACTAGAAGGTCTCGGGGCCATCTCCTTTTCAGACGCCTCGGAGGATTGTCGGGAATTGAAGAGGAAGAAAGGATTGAAACTAGAGGATTAGGGTGGGAATGGAGTTTGTCATGAAAGGAATGGTATCTAGATCGGGCCAGATTAGCAACATACGGAATATTAAGGTCTTTGTGGATCAGTTTATTAGTTACAAAATAAGGAGCATTGAGGATTTTACGAAGGATTTTGGATTGTAGGGATTGGATACGGGAAGAATTTGATGGTTTAGTAGAGCCCCAAAGCTCTACTCCGTAAGTCCATATAGGCCGTATGACGGTCAACATGAATTTCCCTTTTCAGGAACCAGAAACTGTTAGTTTTATCGGCTTTTCATCACTCTCTATTACCCTTTACAATTCCGTGTATCAGATAATATTTTTTCTAAAATCTTTAGCTATCCAACGGTATATTATACAACTATATTACTATTCTTGTGTTCAAAAACAAAAAAAAATACATTAAAAATATGTTTGCACTTTTCTGCTTTAGTTGTTTATCAAATTCGCTTAAATATCGGCATTCAAGCCCTGTCAGACTATTTCAATCAGAATTAAACTTACATGATATTAAAGCATATTAAATTTTGCATCGATATAGCGAGATTAATCAAAATCGTTAGATCCGTTTTTGAGAAAATCGTAAAAGGTGCTAAATGCATGGGATAAAGTAGGAATTCCGGTCAGCCGATTTTAGTAATGAAAGTTGTTGTAACATCTCGGGCGTGGCGTATAGTTATCTTAAATAAGAATTTTCAGTTTCGTACGATTTATGGTTTTTGCGCTAGACTTACCACACACACACACACACACACACACACAGACCTTTTTTCGGGACTTGGTCATTTGGACTCGGAAGACCCTAAAACGTGCATTTCCGTCGAAAATTGGAATTCGAAAATTTTCACGATCGTAATACTTTCCCTTTAGAATATATAGTAAGTGAAAGTAAAGATATGAAAGAAGTAAAAACGTATAACCCCTCGAGTTACTGGTTCACTCAAGCGAAAAACCTAATATCGATGAAAATTATAGTTTTTTTTTCTACATTGATGATGTATACTTAATAAGATCTTTAAAGAAACCTTAACCTAATATTACGTTTATATATACAGGCATCGAGCCAGCGATGGTCTTGCGATGCCTCTTCAATCAGGACAAGGTCCCAGGCTTCCATTTCCAACTTGCATTACATTCTGTACACTACAGTCGATAGAATTATATACTTATTAGTTTCTTTCGTTAGATTTAGGACAGTACCCGGTCCAATAGAATTGGTTTAATAACGGTTTACGCCCCCCCTGTTTATCTTTATCCGGATGAGACCGTTAAACCCTGACGTCTCTGGTCACTTAAATGATCGGCATTCCTGGTTTTATTGGCCCTAAAATGGAGGAAAGCACCGCTTGTCTTCTTCCCTCCGAGACCAAATTAAAGTGAGCCGTTTCAGCGGAGCTTACACAGTTGAATTGGCTTAAGGGTATTTATGTCGACTCATAATTTTTAGTCTTTATGATCCGGTTTATTATTTATTTTTTGGAAGTCAAATAATTAAATTTTTATTTTATTCTTTGGGGTTTTACATCCTTACCAACTTGCATTTAGATTGACGAGACGGTTCATCCTACATGTTTTCGGTTTCAGCGGGAATGGGAAAGTAAATCGATTTTCTTTAAAAAATATTTAACGATGTTCATTAAACTGACGATTATTTAACTTCTTTATCCGCTTCATCTTTGTGATGTCCAGGGACACTATTTCTACCGTTGTAATAAGTACTTTCTGGCATCCTTTCTCTCCCAAGTTTTCAAATCCCCCCGTCCGTCGTACATCTCAGATGTTTCTTTTCAAATCATCAGTCCAGTCCCGCAACTCTCGCTTGCGGTCTTCAGACTTGTATATAACACCCTATTAAACCGAATTTTATATCAATGTAAAATTAAATGAGTTTTAATTTTATGCAGCTGTTATTTTGATGAAAATAGTGTGACAGGACTTAGTTTTTTTTTTTTTTTTTTTTAATTTTTCCTTCGAAAGTATCTTTAATTGTCTCCATTAGAAATAATTAACTATTTCTACTTAGTAGGAATAATAAATTAACATGGGTCGATATGATGTATACAAGTAAAAACCCAGAAAACTGGTGGAATATTTTCTGGGTCAATTTTATTTTTTCGCAAATAAAAATAATAATTAAAGTATAATATACCGTTCTAACTGTAATTAAAAATTAGTTTAATATGTGTTAGTGAAATACAAGTCAATTTAGAAAGGATTATTTCATCAAATCATTACAATAAAAAAAAAAAAATTATATAATTTTATCGTTTCCCAATGATTTTGTCCTATTTTCCTAAACCTTGGAAAAAGTTAATAATCAAAATGATCCCAAAACCTCAAAAGCCTCCTGAACATCCATCCTCATACCGTCCGATCTCCCTTTTACCTATCATGGGCAAGATTCTAGAAAAACTCATTTTAAAGCGCCTTTATCCGATCCTAGAAATGAATCACGTAATTCCTGACCGCCAGTTTGGATTTCGGACATCCCACTCTACAATTCAGCAATGCCACCGTGTGTTGGATGTTATATCCTCCACATTTGAACGAGGAATGTTTTGCACGGGTGCTTTTCTCGACGTGGAACAAGCGTTCGACCGAGTCTGGCACCCAGGACTCCTTTATGAACTCCGTCAATTCCTTCCCGTAACATACTTCCTCATAATCCGTTCCTACCTCACTAATAGAACCTTTCAAGTAAATCATAATCTTTCCTTCTCTTCCATATTTTCTTAGTCTGCAGGTGTACCTCAGGGTAGTAGTATCTTAGGTCCCATCCTTTATACGGTATATAGAGCTGATATCCCACTCCATCCTAGCACTGTCCTCAAAACCTACGTGGATGACACTTGTGTGTTATCCATCCATAACGATCCAACCGCTGCATCCCAAATCCTTCAGTCCCACATCACAGCCATTGAGGAATGGTGTCAGAACTAGAGGATTAAAATAAATCCTAAAAAATCCCACCAAATTACCTTTACCCTTCGTCGAAAACCGATGACCCCCTGCCCTACCGTATCCTTTAATAATACGCCACTCATACCTTTTGAACAAATCCGATACCTAGGACTCCATCTTGACAAACGTCTTACATGGAACCCTCGCACGAGACTAAAACGACAGGAAACTGCCCGTAGATACCGATTACTACAACACTTACTAGACAAACGTTCAAAACTTCCAATTCACTACAAAAAGCTCATTTATATCACTGTCATCAAACCCATCTGGACATATGGAATCGAGCTTTGGGGCTCTACTAAGCCATCTAATTCCTCCCGCATCCAATCCTTACAATCCAAAATCCTTCGCAAAATTCTAAGTGCTCCTTATTTCGTCACAAATAAAATCATCCATAACGACCTTAATATCCCATTTGTGGCAGACCTTTCTCCTACCAGATATACCACTTTTAATTCCAAACTTCCAACTCATATAAACCCTCTTGTCCGCAACCTATCAACCTCACATATTCCTGACAACCCTCCGAGGCGATTGAAAAGAAGATGGCCTCGGGATCTACTTACTTAAATAAACATCGAAGTACTACCGCTGGGTAGTTTCTTTACAAGCCTTATACGCCTTTTATTATAATTCATCACTTCTACTTATTGTATTTATGTAATAAACAGTTGTAAAATTCAATAAAATATAAATAAAAAAATAAAAAATAATTTTGTTTGTGAGAGAAGAAAACGAAAAGTTTTATTTACATCTTAAAAATATACAATAATTTCATTATTCATATTTTAAATTATTTCGGTTATCTTCTAAATAAAAAATTTGGGATTTTTGTTCCAAACACTGATTGGACAGGCACTTGGATGTATTGATAATAATGATATAAAATATATTGAATTTAGTAATAATAACAGCAAACTTTTTTACAAAAACAACTACAGCATAACAATAGTAAGGCAGTAAATAAAAATGAGTAAAGTTACTTATATGCGTACAATATTTTGACTCAAGAATTGATTAATAACTTGTTAAAGAAGTTATCTATACATGTATTCGCGTGGTCAATAAGTTTCACGTGGGAAAAAAAATAACCTGTTACAGAAGCTTTAATACACATTATTAACTTAGCAATAAGTATTTTTTCTTTTTATATGTAGTTAAGGGAGCATTTATAGTAATTCTATTCGAGTAAGTTATGAAACTATAACGGATTATGAGACTTTTCATTTTACATGCGAACAATATTTTAATGTTTGAATTTATTAATAACCTGTTACAAAAGGTATAATACACATTATTAATTTAAAAATAAGTGTACCCGCAGTACCACTGCAGCCAACAAAACTGATCTCACAGAGCCCTCTATATCAGCTGCGCCGTCAACCTCATCGGCCCCAGCTACCTCCGCCACACGGTCAGCCTCAACTGCACCATCTACTACTAACAAACCAGTTTCAGGGAACTCCTCAACAGTATCAGGACCTCAAGGGTTTTCTGACCCAGAGCCACCTCCAATCTTCGTCAGTAACATCAATAATTTCATGTTATTCGGCCAAGAAATCGCCAAATTAATCGGGCAGACAAATTTTAGATGTTACTCCCGACTAAATGACATAAAAATAAACACAAACTCGAAAGAAAACTATAAAAAACTTGTAACTTATCTCACCTCCAAAAACTATGACTTCCACTGCTACCAATTGAGGCAGGAAAAAACATACAGGGTGGTCTTGAGGGGACTTCACTCAACAACTCCCACCGATGCAATTAAACAAGGTCTGGAAGAGATAGGACACTACGTGAGACATATTTCTTGCGTCTTACACCCATCCGAAAAATACCCACTTCCATTATTTTTTGTCGATTTGGAGCCAGCTCAGAATAATCCGGATATATTCCAAGTGACAAGACTGTTATATTCTGTTATCCGTTTTGAGCAGCCAAGGCAAAAAACAATAATAGTGCAGTGTGCAAAGTGTCAAAACTTGGGGCACACCAAGTCATATTGTTTCCATCAGGCTCGCTGCGTAAAATGCGCCGGTGCCCACCCCTCAGACGCCTGTCAGAAAACACCAAGTGAGCCGGCGAAATGTGCTCTTTGTGGTGGAGCACACCCTGCAAGCTACAAAGGTTGCGAGGTCTACAAAAATATCTTCAGGCAACGAATGCTTAATCTACCTTCAAGAAGCGCAGAACAGACGAGTATCACTCAGGTTCCTGTGGACGACTCGGCGAATTTCCCCGAACTTAAACAGAACCAAGCACACGACGCTCACCAACCTACACCTCTAAACAAGGTTCAAACCCCTTCAGCTCCGAAGAAATCATTCTCCGACACCATCTCTAAGAAACCACAGCCCAGACGTCAGGCGCCTCCGAAATCCCATCCCAGATCCCAGAACTCCCAATCTCAACCTGAAGCACCGAACCAACCAATTCCTTCCCATCACTTACCATTACGGGTCAAATTACCACCAGAACAGCCACAACAAGCTCCATCCCGCCCTATCGTACATGAAATGAAACCAAATCCCCCTCCTCAGTCTTCACTGAATGAAATTCCTCGTACCCCACGACGGGTACAGCCCACAAATACAAATTATACTCCACAAGCTACTGAAATACACCCCTTTCCTAATCCGAATGAACATGACATATATTCCATCTTAAACTCCTTCCTCCTCAGCCTTCGAGAAACCATCAGACCTCTCATCTCCCTACTCAATAGACTCCTCACCGAAATCCCATTCAATCTCTCACGATGAGTGTAAAGCCCCTTGCCATCATTCTGTGGAATGCTAATGGCTTGCATAACCACCGTGATGAATTGGACTTATTTTTACATGACAACAACATAGACATAGCATTACTGACTGAAACGCACTTCACACAACGGTCACATTTTTACATACGGGACTACTTTACTTACAGATCAGACCACCCAGACAACACTGCACATGCTGGTTCTTGCATTCTAATCCATAAATCCATACCCCATTCCCTAGTTCCTTCTACTCCCACTGACGCCATACAATCAACCTCTGTAATCATTTCAACTCGTCCTTTCCAAATAACTCTGTCAGCTGTATACTGTCCACCTGGCAACTCCATTTCCTATAGCCATCTTAATTCCTTCTTCCAATCTCTTGGACCCCGCTTCATTGCTGGAGGAGACTTCAACGCTAAACACCAACGGTGGGGTTGTCGAACATCCAATACCCGTGGTAATATCCTCTCTAGCGTCTCAACCTCAAATAGTTATTCTATCCTTTCGCCCATGACTCCCACTTACTGGCCAACATCCTCCAAAAAACGTCCCGACATCCTGGATATATTTGTCTCATCTCAATTTCCCACCTCCCAAGCAATAGTCAAGTCCTTAAATGACCTCTCATCTGACCACAGTCCAGTTCTGCTCTCCTTGCATTCGAGTTTTGTCCCTAAACCTTCACCTCCCAAATTAATAAATGGACGAGTAAACTGGGACAGATTTCGATCGGACTTGGACTCCAAAATGGACTTAAAACTCCCACTAAAAACTAAACACGATATCGACAGAGCCATAGAAAAACTGACTGACTCAATAGCTAGCAGTATATACGATAACACAACAACCACCAATATTAACATCTCTCAACAAACTAATCTGCCACAGCACATTCGTACCTTAATAAGAGAAAAGCACCGAGCAAGATCAAAGTGGCATAGGACTAGGTACCCTGCAGACAAAACTTATTATACCCAACTGACTAACAAACTGAAATCTGAAATTAGGACATTTAAAATTCAAAACTTACTTAACATGACTGAAAACCTTAGTACTACCGACAAATCACTGTGGAGGACCACTAAGAAGTTCCTAAATTTTAAAGATTTTAATCATCCCCTCCTTAATGAATCCCAATCCTGGACTAGATCTGAAGAAGAAAAGTCCCAGATATTCGCACAGCATCTCTTAAAAATTTACAATCCGCATCCCGATATCCTTAATCCCAATCACCTCGAATGTATTGAAGCAGAGCTGGATATTCCCCTCCAGATGGCTCTTCCTCCTAAAGCATTTCATCCTTCTGAAATATCAAACATAATCCAAAGATTACCTTCCCGGAAAGCACCTGGACATGATCTTATTACTGCCCATATCCTAAAACAACTTCCGAGAAAAGCCATCCTACTCCTCACCTACATCTACAACTCCATACTCCGTACGACATACTTTCCTAATCCTTGGAAATTATCCATCGTTAAAATGATACCTAAACCCAAAAAGCCGCTAGAACTTCCCTCTTTCTACCGTCCTATCTCTCTTTTACCTATAATGGGTAAAATTCTGGAAAGACTCATCCTTAAACGCCTATACCCAATCCTAGAATTAAACCACATAATCCCAAACCACCAGTTTGGATTCCGAACATCCCACTCCACTATCCAGCAATGCCATCGTGTGGTGGATGTTGTCTCGTCTACATTGGAGCGCGGATTGTACTGCACGGGAGTCTTTCTCGACGTGGAACAGGCCTTTGACCGAGTCTGGCACCCGGGACTGCTTTACAAACTCCGTAAATTCCTGCCTCCAACTTACTTCCTCATTATCCAGTCCTACCTTTCTGACAGATCCTTCAGAATCAACAACAATAGTTCCTATTCAACAATTTTTACCCAGTCTGCTGGTGTTCCTCAAGGCAGTATCCTAGGACCCATTCTTTATACAGCTGATATTCCATCACATCCTAATACTTTCCTTTCTACTTATGCAGATGACACTTGTGTATTATCAGTCAATAATGATCCCACTGTTGCCTCTCAAAATCTCCAATCCCACATCAGAGACCTTGAGGTATGGTGTCAGAATTGGAGAATTAAAATAAATTCCAACAAATCCCACCAAATTACCTTCACCCTACGTCGTAAACCTATGACATCCTGCCCTACAGTATCCTTTAATAACATTCCGCTCGTTCCAGTTGAACAGATCCGCTACCTAGGGCTTCTACTTGACAAACGTTTAACATGGAATCCGCACACTAGACTGAAACGACAAGAAACTGCTCGCCGCTTTCGGTTACTTCAACACTTACTAGACAAACGCTCTAACCTTTCACTTAACTACAAAAGACTCATCTACATGACCATCATAAGACCTATCTGGACTTACGGAGTTGAGCTATGGGGCTCCACTAAACCATCAAATTCTTCCCGTATCCAATCCTTACAATCCAAAATCCTTCGAAAAATCCTAAACGCTCCTTATTTTGTCACGAATAAGCTTATCCATAAAGACCTTAATATTCCCTTTGTAGCTGATTTGGCCCGAACCAGGTATCAATCCTTCCATGACAAACTCCAATCCCACTCTAACCCACTAGTTTCAATCCTTGCTTCCTCTTCAATTCCCGACAATCCTCCGAGGCGTCTGAAAAGAAGATGGCCTCGAGACCTTCTTGTTTAGATTAATTACTAGAGTGCTGCCAATGGGCAGTTTCTCTTCAGGTTTTTCATGTACACTATCTTTAATCAGCACATTTACTTGATGTATTCCTATACAGTTGTAAATTTCAATAAAATATAAAAAAAAAAAAAAATAAAAATAAGTGTTTCGTCCTTTTATGTATGTGACCTTTTATGCATTCATTCTAATTGGTTATCTCTTTTATATAGTGGGTTCAGAGAGTCTGTAGTTTTTCTGAAATATGTCTGGGTTGGGACAAAACTAGTGTATTGAGGGAAGTTTCATGTCTGCTATCATTGTGGATTTTTTTGTGTAACTAGGGTAATCGTTATATTTTTGATATATCGAAAATTGTCGATAATCTCGAGGTTTTATTGTTGATTAGGCAGGTGGAACTTCAGACGGGTGAAGAATAAATAAGTTGTGATCGTATACCTGATATATAGAGGGTGAGTTTGTTTTTAGAGCTGAGTTTAATTTTTTAAAAATGGAAACGTAGATTTTTTTTATTATTATTTTTTGCTTAATTTGTTTTTCTATTAATGTGTTCAGTGAATTTGAGAGATCTGTTCAGTAAAACACGTGAATGAGTCAGTTTTACCATTAGAAAACTGAACCATACTGTTTGTACGGCTTATGCGATTTCTCCAAGCGAGAATCCAGCGCTCTTCAAGGTTATTTCATTGAATCACAAATGACGGACGCACGAGGCCCCTAATAGGGTCTGGGTGAACCGGACTTTGTTCTCATGGAGAAATAAATTATCCACTCAATTCCCCATTAATTGCATCGTTTACTCTTACCGCGTTACTTAAGCAATGATGATTCATTAGTTAATTAAACGTTTCTCGTTAGTTAATTTAAATGATAATCGCATTTTCTGTTTTTTGAACGGACAATGATTTTTTTTTTTAATTTTACTTTCACCTACTGTATTTACCTACAAAAACTATTAAGATAGTTTAATTTTTAATGCCAATTTAGCTTAATACGAAAGCCAAAAATTAAAATTTGGTGTAAACACACGACTTTTACTTACCTCCGTTGTTAGAATCATCAAGATCTATTAAATTAATTTAGAGATAAAAATATATAAAAAAAAAATAATAAAAATACATCGAGTATCAATTCCATTAATTAAAATAATCTATAATATTATTGGGTTGTTTCAAATGAAATGTCCGTTTTTTATAGTTTCTGAAATACATAAAGGATTTTACAGGTCTCTGTTGTTTTCTTCCCAATGTTTACATATTTAAAGTAAGCAGTTATTAATCCTCTACCTTTGTATTATAAACATTAGCTTCCCAATCAATTACCCACTTTTTAGTATACCTTCAAAAGAGAACATGGAAACACGCGATTTTCTAGTAACATTTTGTACGAGTTTAAACTCGGCCATTCAGCAGCTGAGGCCGCTAGAAATATTTGCAAGGCGTTTGGGGAAGGGAGTTTTAATGAACGGACCATTCGCCGTTGGTTTGCTAAGTTTTCAGCTGGGGATACCGACTTGAAAAACTTGCCCCGAGGAAGACCTCCGTCCGTAATAGACAACGATGTCCTAAACATACAGTAGAACTAAATGTCTCAGCACAACTAAATGCAAGTGCATCTATCGTTTCCAGACATTTAAAGTGTATTGGGAAAGTTAAAAAGCTCGATACATGGGTACCTCATGATCTCACTGAGCGGCAGCAAGATCCCATGTTTCAAAACATACCGTGCAAAAATTGAAAGAACTGGGCTACGAAGTTCTTCCGCACCCACCATATTCTCCCGACTTGTCACCAACAGATTAAGACCTGTTCAGGAATTTAGACAACTTCGTCAAAGGAAAATTTTTTGAAAAGTGAAAAGTGCGTTTTCAGATTTTGTTTCACTTCAAAGCTCAGAGTTTTTCAGTTCGGGGATAAAAAAATTGGTGTCACGTTGGGAAAAATGTGTAGTAAAAGAAGGTAAATACTTCGAATAAAATTATCTTGTTTTCATATCGTATTTTTAATAAAAATCCTTTACCTTGAAAACGGTCATTTCATGTGACACAACCCAATATTATCTGCAACAATAACTATGTTTTATCCGTTTTTTTTCAATCTATTACCTTTGTGTATTTATATTTATTCTAAAATCTTTACCTTTTTAACGGTATATTAAACGTATATATTACTGTTTTACTATAAAAAATAAATAAGTTACATTAATATGTATTTATTTATTCGTATGTATTACAATTTGTCACCATGGACAATATTGCTAAAGGATCACATTCATACAATATTCACAATATAAACAAAAGGAAAGTCAAATTACATAAAATGAAACCAAACTAAATAAACGTATGCAATAACAAAATTTGTAGATGAAATAAATACAAATAAATTAAGTTATAATAATATAAAAAATATTTTTATTTTTTTCTCGTTTAGTTGATGAAGGAGAAGAAAAGTAAATGTTGTAATGGAACCTTCAGTCCCCTAAGAATAACAGTAAAGTACAATAACTGAATCTTGTGGCTGGTACTAAATTAAAAACATTAAACAAAGAAACTTAAGGCTATTCTTATATTATTTATAAAAGTAATAAATATGACTACTTGTACATTGTATAAGATGGTCATAAAATTCGTTCAACTTGTATATTTTACCGTTCTGTATTAATACTAATGAGATGATATGGCTAACCGGTAAAGAAATTGGACTCGAAATAATTATCGATAAGACGATATATATGATTAGTAGCAGAAACGGTGGCGACCTTAGTGATATTGATATATCAGGACATACTTTTGAACAAGTAGAGAAATTCAAGTACTTAGGTTAATGATAACAAGAAAAAATGAAATCCAGGACGAAATAAAGTCCCGGTTGAAGGTGGGAAATTTTTGTGCTATTATTGAGTTGCTAAATTACTTAGCTCGCGGCTTCTGTCTAAAAACTTAAAGATTAGAATTTATAAAACGATTATTCGTCCAACAGTTCTTTACGGATGTGAAACGTGGCCGCTTACTTTGAAGGATGAACAACGGCTTAAGGTTTACAAAAATAAGGTACTGCGTAAAATATTTGGTCCGAAGAGAGATAAGGCCACTGGGGACTTAGGAAGGTTGCACAACGCGTAAAACCTATTATTATTATTATTATTAAGATGATATGGCTAATATTTTGGAATGTACCAAATTTAAGGCATTTGGATGTACCATTCAAGCCCAGTCAGACTATTTAAATCAGAATGAAACTTATATCATATTAAAGCCATTTTAGTTATACAACCATATTAAGTTTTAAATCGATATAGGAAGTTTATTCAAAGTCGTTAGAACTGTTTTTGAGTAAATCGCAAAAAAATAGAAAGAAGCACTTGCGGCAAGCCGATCTTAGCAAAGACGTTGCTGTAACATCTCAGGGGTATAGTTGTCTTAAATATGAAATTTCAGTTTCTTGCACCTTTCCGTTTTCTTGCTGGACTTACCATATATGCACACCCACACCTTTTTGTGGGACTTGGTTATTTACAATTTCAGGTGACCCTAAAACGTGTATTTCCGTTAATCTGTTGAACACGAGCGCAATACTTTCCCTTACTGTATATTTAATTTATAGGTAAGTGAAAGTAATTATTATATTTTTCAACAAAAACGATTTCGTCATTGACCGGGTGATACGTACAGACAAATGTTTAAATTCGGGTGGTAAAATTCAAGACTTGGAAACTATACAAGTACTTTAATGAAACCTGTAAAGAGGTTGGTTTTGAAATGAATACAGATAACAAAAATTTTGATCAGTAATCGAAACGGCGAAAGTCTAGTTGATATCGATGTATGATTGAAAATGTGGATAAATTTAGGTATTTAGGCTCAATGATTACGGAAAAAAAACAAAAAACGAAACTCTGGTGGAAATAAAGTAGCTATTAAAGGCTAGAAAAGCGTGTTATTATTAGGTAGCGAAACTAATTGTTTCGCGGCCTTTATCAAGAAACTTTTAGGTTATAATTCACTTAGCTATTATTTTACCCGACGGAAAAAAAAAAATAAATCAATAAAATCAAGCAAGGTTTTGAGTTTTGTTGCACCTCACATAACTATTATTTTTCCAGGCGGATTCATAACGGCTGTAAATTTTTTTGAATTATGTAAGGTGCCTTAAAAAAAAAAAAAAAAAATCTTTATTCTCGAAAACCTTTAGGCGTTGTTCATCCTTCAATGAAAGTGACCTCGTTTCACAGCCGTATAAAACCGCCGGGAAAAATAATAGTTATGTGAGTTGCAACGAAACTCAAAATAAAGCCTGATTTTATTGATTTATTTTGTTGTTTTTTCTGCCCATAATAGACCATAGACATTGCTAGCTCTCTACAACAAAATTTAAATAAATTAATTTAACCAGGATTTATTTTGAACTGTATCGCACTTAATTTAATTTCTTGCTTAGAGTAGTTTATATTGGTATAAAGATTTGAAGCTCTATTATAGAACATTAATTTGGGAAAAGGCCTAAAATATATGAAATGCAATCATATAAGCAAACCTCTACAGAGACGGGTGTTTTTTTTTCATTGGGATGGTCCTATATAGAAAAAAAGTAGTTTAATTTAAAAATGTAAAAAATATTTTAGAGATCCAGAGACGGGATGGTTGTAATTTTCCACCCTCACTGATATAGGAAATACCATATTGGTAAAGTATTTTTTTTGTCATGACAAAGATTTTGTTTTATGTCTACAATTTCAATACATTTACTGAAATTTAGTTGATTAGTGAATTTCGAGTTCTTTTTATAAAGAGCATGTTTTTTAAAACCCACTTTGTTTAATGAGATAAATTTAGTGAGAAATAATTAAATTAATTCTTCACAGATTCTCAACTACAAATAATTTTAGAAGTGATTGCGGTTATGAGTTGGTTTATTTTGTATCTCCTAAAACGAAAAAGAAACAATAATCGATTTGGGTGTTCCAAGGTAAATGTAATTTGGACCATTTCCTATGCCATCCATATTTTAAGTTATTGTAGGCGGTAAAGTTTTTTTCTTTGACAGCGCGTATGTTACAATTGATAATTAACAATTATTTTAGATATGTAATTGGCTTATTTTTCATATAGTTTAATATTACTGATCTTTTACAGTTGAATGGTCTTTAATCATTATAATATTTTCAGCAGAGATCGAAATTGACACTTGATTTCCAAAGACTATATCCACTTTAGACAATTTACAGGAACGAGAAAATCTGTCATTTATTTATTATTGGACCAATTTACCCGATTTTTTTTATTAAAATTAAAGTTGATTTTTAAACGTGTTACCAACTATAATACCGGAATTGTAAAAGTTAATGGAGAGTGATGAAAAGGCGATAAACCTAGCTGATTGTTATAGATAAAAATATAATATATTATTTAATAAAACACATATTTCCATCGAAACTTTATTTAATTAATTCTTTGGTATTTCTTTCTCTCTAATTGTATTTAAAAATTCTTAAATTAATTTAAAAAACGGACGTAAGTGAAATTTCTGTGTTGAGCGCACCATATTTTTTAGTAACTTAAATTCATAACTAAATTACTTTTTAATTTTAATTTGAATTTTTTAAAATTTTATTTGTTGCAATGAAACTCAATGCTAGATAAAATTAATTTCATTTTTTGTGCTATAGACATAGACGTAATAGTAGGCTATGTAAAAATCAAATAAATAATTTTATCTTACTTTATTTTGAATTAGGGCTAGTTTATAGTGAATAGAGCACTAGTCTACTGTGTTCCAGGTCCCGGGCTCAAATCACGACTGTTGGCAGAATATTATTTATTCTGTTATTTCAGCCGTTGGAGGGCCCTAGGGTATAGGGCACATCTAGCTTCTATAAAGTAGGCACCCTTAAATGGGGGAAAACCTGAGGTGATTCGGATCTCAGCCATATCACCTCAGTGGCTGTTGTCTTAGAAACAGTAAGGATTGCTAAATGTACTGAGTCCAAGACTCTTAAGGTGTTAGAGTTACAGCTTTTTTTTTTTTTTTTTTTTTTTTCATTTTAAATTTAGTTAGCAGATAATTATTTATTTATGCTTCAATTTTACAATCCAAAATCCTTCGAAAAATCCCAACGGTCATTACTTTGTCACGAATAAGCTCATCCATAAAGACCTTAACAGGGGAGCCCGTGGCTTAGTGGCTAGCGCGCTAGTCTCTCATGCTAGAGGTTCCGAGTTCGAATCCCAGTCCCGGCGGGGCTTTTATAAGGATATAAATAAGTAGGGATTCACTCACAGCCTCTCCCCCGGGTATGTGAGACCCTTCAGCTAAATCGTGGCAACTCACAAAAAAATAGGCGTAAGCAGTGATAAACCTACTCTGTTAAATCACATCGTGAATCGTGAGTTATTCTCCCAGGAGATTGTACCACGAGGCCAAGAGACCTACACGGCCTGTCGCGCCAGAGAAAAAAAAATTAAATAAATAAAGACCTTAATATTCCTTATGTAGCTGACTCAGCCTGAACCAGGTACCATTCCTTCTATGACAAACTAACCACTCCCACTATTTTCAGTCCTAGTTTCCTCTTCTATTCCTGAAAATCCTCCTATGCGTCTAAAAATAAGATGGCCTCGAGATCTTCTAGTTTAGGTTACCTATTGGAATGCTGCCAATGGGCAGTTTTCTCTTCATGTCTTTTTTCAAGTATTTTATGTAACAGCTAATTTTCTAGATGTATTGGGTTGATGCAAAATTAATGCAGTTCCCTCTATTGCAAATATCTTAATTCCCAATTGTGTTAAAACAAAGGTAATCCTAACATTGATTTTATTATACAAAACAAACTTATCTAATACCCTTCTTTCAACCATGAATTTTTAAAGTAAAATCGTTTTGTTCATGTGTTTCAAAGGTATTGAATCGAAAATGTCAAAGTGCGATTTTCGTCAATTTATTTTTACGAATTTAAATTAGGGCGCAGCGCTGCGCAAAACGGATTCGTAATTATTAATGAAATGTGGTCAGGGGCTATTAATTGAGTTGCACGTGCAGCGTTGGTTCCAGAAGTTTCGCAGAGGAGATTTCGACCTCGAAGACAAGGAAGGTCGGGGCCGTCATCTTGCTCTGGACAAAGACCAGCTGAGGTCAAAAGTGGAAGAAGACCCAACCAAAACCACACGAGAAATGGCGGCGGAACTCGGAACTCAAAAATTGCAACGTCTTTGCCCAGCATTGATGAATCGGAAGGGGCCGATCCTGCTCCACGATAACGCCAGACCACACGTTGCACAACCAACGCTTCGACGACTGCACGAGTTGGGCTACGAAGTTCTCCAACATCCGCCTTATTCACCTGACCTCTCTCCTACAGACTTCCACTTTTTCAGGCATCTGGACAACTTTTTGAGGGAGAAAAATTTTCAAAACCAGGACGACATTGAAAATTCTTTTCGTGATTTCATTGAGTCCAGGGATTCGGATTTTTTTTCTGGTGGAATAAGAAAGCTTGTTGAACGTTGGCAAAAGTGCATTGATTCAGAGGGAAATTATTTTGATTAAATATATATGGTTAAAGTAAAGATATGGCGTATTTACAATACCTACTAAAAACCTGCATTAATTTTGCATCAACCCAATATTAATCAATACAGTTGTAAATATCAATAAATAAATAAATGTAAAATAATAATAATAATATATTATCTAAACAATTAAAGTATTCTTTCTTTGTCTCCATTCTTTACTACTTTAATCTGATTTGCCGATGTCGGTGCCAGAACGAAGGGACTAGTCCATTCACCTTCAGATGCTAATCTTTTCAAACGTTTAAAAAATTTTCAAACTATTTCAGCTCTGTCCAAGAGAACAGCCCATTTTTCGATATAATTGGCATTATCTCTAGGCTTCCAAATTCTTTCAGTTCTGCCGCCTATTCTTTTACATTTTAAGATTTTCTCACCCAAAGTTTTGCATATATTATCTCCATTAGGAATCGCTACGTCAATAAGGTTTTTCTTTCATTTTGTTAAAATGTACTAGAATATCAGATCTTTTGGTCTATATTAATAGATTTATTCCGATACAGCTTGTTAGTATCATTTTAAAGTACACTGTAGAGTAT
This sequence comes from Piezodorus guildinii, assembly GCA_023052935.1. Lineage (NCBI taxonomy): Eukaryota > Metazoa > Arthropoda > Insecta > Hemiptera > Pentatomidae > Piezodorus > Piezodorus guildinii. The sequence continues at coordinate 43,901,095 of CM041295.1, forward strand.
TTTTATAATGCCGCATTTTTATCAAATATTTTGAACTAAATTACTTTTGTTTTTCTTTTTCTAAAATTGATATATTGTCTTATTTTGTATTCTAGTCGTTTAGTTTTATTGCAATAAATTAACCGATTACATCTCAACACTGAAATCATATAAACGCGATTCATATTATTATTTTTAAAACATCGTTAACCTATTAAATTCTGCCCTACAGTATCCTGTAACAATATTAATCTTGTCCTGGTTCAACTGATCCGCTATCTATGACTCCTACTTGACAAAGGTCTAACATGGAATCCGAAAGGCTCATCTACATAGCCATCAAAAGGCCTATCTAGACTTACGTAGTTGAGCTCTGGGGCACTACTAAAACATTATATTCTTCCCGTATTCAATCCTTACCCAGAATCCATGTACAATCCTCAACGCTCCTTACTCAAATAAACTCATCCATAAGAACCTTAATCTTCCATATGTTGCTGACAGCCTGAATCAGGTATCAATCTTTCCATGTCAAACTCCACTCCCACTCTAACCCACTAGTTTCAATCCATGCCTCCTTTTCCATTCCGACAATCCTCCGAGGCCTCTGAAAAGAAGATGGCTTCGAGACCTTCTAGTTTAGATTACGGACTGGAGTGCTTTCAATGGGCAGTTTATCTTCATGTATTTTCACTATTTATCTCATAGCTCATTTACTTGTTGTATTAGCCAATTCAGTTGTAAATATAAAAAATTAAATAAATAAAAAAAATTATAGGTATGTTATTGCTCAATTAAAACAACTTTAAAAGGTTAAGTTGCTCTTCTATATATATTTAGGTTAATTTGTATTTTATACGTTGAAGGTATATTTACTCCCAGTTTTATATTTCGAGGTTTTTACTGCACGAAAATCCGGTCTTTAATTATGAGGCTTGGCAATGTCTTTTATAACAACTGACACACAGGCATCAGTTTGATGTCCAATTTTGGTTCGGAGGGTACAGGGATGACAATTTTTTAACAAGTGAGTTTGCATGGGTAGGATGTTCGGTATTAAAAACGAATGTTTATTTCGGACTTAGTTCAATGTACACCCTCGGAAATGTCAGAGAAAGCGCAAAAATATCTCATCAATTGAGACGTTGATTTCCAAAAAGTACTAAAGGATATTTTTTACAAAATTGATTTTTTTACATATTTGTATTCTCATCACTTAAATGTATCTAAATATCCTATTTGATTTTATCTAATGTACACCTAAGTCCTTCATCCACGCAATTTATAAATATAATTATTTTCTAAAGGAACTAATTACACATTTATTTTCGTTCCAAATTATACCAAAACATCTCATTTCATAACTTTAATATGATGTTATTAATATACTAAAAAAACAATTCTAGATTTTAATGCTAACAGAATCAAATTAGCTAATTTAATAATATAATAAATAGTGATTTTCGCGCCCCCTGTAAAATTTCCTAGAATGGATATAGTACCTTTTGGAAATCAACGTCTCAATTCATAACCTATTATTATAACCGATTCATCAGGCTATTTTCGCGTTAAAGTCTGAAATAGCTTTTTTTACTGTATTAATAAGTTTATTTTTACGTTATGAAATATTTTAGTATAATTTGAAACCAAAGGAAATATCTAATTAGTACGTTTTAAAATTATTGCATTTTCAAATCGGGTTTGCAAAGTAGTTGAGAATTATTTAGATAAACTAAGAAGGCAGATTTGGATAAAACTTTAAGAATGCAAATATGTCAAAATATTAATTCGGTAAAAAAAAAGAAAGGTTCTTTTAGTACTTTTTGGAAATCAGTGTCTCAAATGGGATATTTAGGTTTTGGGTGGTTTTACTGGTTTTTTTTTTGGTTTTTTATTTTATATTTATGGATAGCTCACCAAGCCAGTGTTGTGTTTGTCTGTATCTTGTACTATTATCCCACTGAATTAATAAAAAGGAGTAAAAAATTTGACTGATTTTTATTTTCCTTTATTCATACGGTAATCTTCAAGGTTTCCATTATTTAATGTAGATAAATATAGTGAGTGGCAAAATTATTCGGAATTCGTATTAATTTTAACTATATATATATATATATATATATATATATATATATATATATATATATATATATATATTTTTTTTTTTTTTTTTTTTTTTTTTTTTTTTTTTTTGTTTGTTTATAGAAACAATTTTTATAGAGTAACATTACAATCTGTCCTTATTAGGTCATTTTTAATAGTGATAAAGTACAAAATTCATAATACATTCACACAATATATACAAAACAATAATTTTATAAAATAATAATACAATATACATGTATACAAAAAAGAATCAATAAGCATAATTTTAACTTAATAAGCATATTGCCAACTATTAATTTATATAATTCTTTTCAACTCATAAGTCTTTAAAAGAGACCCCTATTAAGAAAAATCACTAACCAGATAACCGAATAGTATATTGTTTTTAAAAATATTCTGTTTATTATGTAAATTTACAAGATCATGTAGTGTCAAAAGTATTCGGAATCTTATTATCCTCTTGTTTAACGGTTTCAAATGTTATTATTCTCACTATTCTTCGACATAATTTTATGTTCTAGACAATTTTCTTCCTCGTGTAACTGATGCCTAAGTTTGGGGAAAAACGTTTTTTAAATAAAGCGCTAAAGAAAAAACTCAATGATGGAACAGTGGCTTCGAATAACTTTTTAAAGAGAAATGATTAAAATAAAATAAAAAAATAAAAATCCGTGTACAGTTGTACGGCTGAGTATAGTGTGGAGCATATAACAATTAAATATAAAAGCAAAAAGTTACCGTATACAAATATTTAATGTTAAAAATGAAAGACTGATTGTTAATCGAGCTAGAAAACAATTTCTCAAAGAAAAAAAAACATTTCTCAAAAGAAAAACATGGTACAAAAAGTACGGAAAAAGTCTTTCAGCAAGCAAGACAATAAGAGAAATTTTAATGTTTAATGTTTACAGATGAGTCCTATACCAAAATACGTGGTTTCTATGTAGAAATTATGATTTGGAGGAAACCAAATAAAGAATTTATTATCACAGTAAAACACCTTGAGCGGTCAGTGATGGTTAGAGCTAATTTCCTTTGAGATAGGTTGATAAGCTTGGATTATTGGGCAGAATTATTGATAGATTAGTTTAATTTTTCAATATGTAAAGCCAGAATTAAAATTAAAAGAAAAATGAAGAATAAATTAAATTTTCAACATAAGCGCGACCATGACTCTGGACATGTATTCGTTATTTATTCAGATTAGGTTGTAGCATAATTTTCTAAAATTTCTCGAAATCTCTCTTCCATTATTTCTTTTCAATTTAATTAAATATTTGTGGGGCTCACTTAAAAGGAAAATCTATAAGTACGATATTTAAAATAAAAATCTGGTGCGGACAACACACGACTTTACTTTTGCAACCTTTGCAGTTAAAATCAATTTAAGAACCATTACATAAACTTAAAGTTTATGAAAACAATTTTTAGTTAATTAAAATATAAATAGTTTCCAGTTTTATTGGAAACATATGATTTAGATTAAATAATATATTACTTATATTAAATCCTCATGTATGATAATCAGTAATAAATGTATGCTCTATCCGTCACCTAACATTGCCTTTCACAACATTGTGTATAAGATAATGTTTTTTTTTCTAAAATCTTTCTCTTTCCCTCTACTTGTTCTTCAACAAGTGGGCTGACAAGTCCCGTCCGGGGTTCCCTAGCTGATTGTAAATATTGTACTTAAGTATGAATATGGGGAGCGGCGTGTCTATGGATAGAGCACTAGTCTGCTGTGCTCCGGTCCTGGGTTCGAATCCCGGCTGTTGCAGAAATATTATTTATTCTGTTAATTCAGTCGGGGGGCGACCCTAGGGTATGGAGACCCTCCTGGGGCAGACCCAGCCTCTAAAAAGTGGGTACCCAAATTAATTGGGGAAAAACCTGGCGGCTGAGCGTGATTAAGGCCTAATCACCTCATTGCACTGTCGTTGGCCTAGAAACAGTACGAATCTCTATATGTACTGAGCCCAAGACCCTTCATGGGTTGTAGTGGTACAGGAAAAAAAAAAAAAAAGTATGAATGTGACATGTTTTGTTTATTTATTTGTATTTATTTTATCTACAAATTTTGTTATTGTATACGTTTATTTAGTTTGGTTTCACGTTTATGTAATTTGACTTTCCTTTTGTTTATATTGTATGAATTTGATCCTTTAGCGATATTATTATTGTCCATTGTGACTAATTGTAATACATACGAATAAATATATATATATATATATATATATAATAATATATATATATATATATATATATATATATATATATATATATATATATTTCTCTTTCCAACGGTATATTATACGCCTATGTTACTGTTTTTAATATATAAAAAACAAAAATTACATTTAAAAAATATTCTTCTCTTTTATCGTTTAGCCATCAAATCGTTCAACTTGTGTATGAAGCCGTTATTTGTCAATGCTGATAAGGTGATATGGTTACATTTTTAGAATGTACAAAATTAAAGGTACTTTAGAGGAAAAAAATACGCCATTTAAGCCCTTTCAGACTATTTCAATCAGAATGAAATTTATATATTATAGGATCGAGCCGTTTTTTAGAAAACTGAAAAAAGGTGCAAAATGGATGGTATGAAGTGGCTCTTCTGGTCAGATGATTTTGATTAAAAAGTTGCTTTAACATCTCTGGCGTATAGTTGTCTTATATATGAAATTTCAGTTTCATAAGACCTTTAGTTTTCGCGCTAGACTTACCACACACACACATACCTTTTTGCGGGACTCGGTTATTTGGCTCAGAGGACACTAAAACGTGTATTTCTGTTGCAAACTGGAATTAGAAAATTTTAACCATCGCAATACTATATATTTTATTTATAGGTTAGTAAAAATAAAAATGCTCTCAAGGAACAATAATTGCTCAAATGGGACCGTATTTCATGACAAACAATTAATAGATTCTTTAGAACAATTTCTTGTAGGCTAAAACTTATAATTATGCCAGAAGGCTTAGTTAATAGATAAAGTAAGAAAATAAACTTTATTTACATTTTCACAAATTAACGAAATATTTACAAATGATTTCGGATGAGGCATCCTTACAATCAGCAAAATGTTTTGTTCATTTGGTAATTATAATCTATTGGTTGATGCAAAATTAATGCAGGTTTCCTCTATTGCAATATCTTAATTCCAATTGTGTAAACAAAGCTAATCCTACATTGATCATATTATACCAAAACAAACCTTATCTAATACCTCTCTTTCACCATGAATTTGTTTAGTAAAATCGTTTTGTTCAGTGTGTTCAAAGTCTTGAATCGAAAATGTCAAGTGCGATTTTCGTCAAATTTATTTTACGAATTAAATTAGGGCGCAGCGCTGCGCAAACGGCTCGTAATATTAATGAAGTGTGGGGTCAGGGGGCTATTAATGAGTGCACGGTGCAGCGTTGGTTCCAGAAGTTCCGCAGAGGAGATTTCGACTCGAAGACAAGGAAGTCGGCCGTCATCTTGCTCTGGACAACGACCAGCTGAGGTCAAAAGTGGAAGAAGACCAACCAAAACCACACGAGAAATGGCGGCGGAATCGGAACTCTAAAATTGCAACGTCTTTGCCAGCATTGATGAATCGGAAGGGGGCTATCTGCTCCACGATACGCCAGACCACACGTTGCACAACAACGCTTCGACGACTGCACGAGTTGGGCTACGAAGTTCTCCAACATCGCCTTATTCACCTGACCTCTCTCCTACAGACTTCCACTTTTTCAGGCATCTGGACAACTTTTTGATGGAGAAAAATTTTCAAAACCAGGACGACATTGAAATTCTTTCGTGATTTCATTGAGTCCAGGGATTCGATTTTTTCTGTGGATAAGAAGCTTGTTGAACGTTGCAAAAGTGCATTGATTCAGATGAAATTATTTTGATTAAATATATGGTTAAAGTAAAGATATGGCGTATTTACAATACCTACTAAAACCTGCATTAATTTTGCATCAACCCAATATTAGCCTAATGACTAAATATGTGGTAAAATTAAAATTGATATTAACTGTAGTAGTAGAAAAATTATACAAAAAACCCACATATAGAAAAATATATCTAAACGGGTAGAATAATCGAAAATATAAACTTTGGAAATTAAAATAAACTAGCTTAAGTTAACTACACATGTTTAGTTATTTTATGAGTGTAGCGTTTCAGTGAAGTTTTATTATAATTACGATTTCCTCTATCAATGGTTGTTTGGAGACCGGTGTTTTACAGAAGTATGAAGCAGTTTGAGTGTGGACGAATTGTTTGACTGTTGTGAGCTGCAAGTCCTGGAGCATAGATGATATTTTAGTGTAGCGGGAGTAATTTTTAATTATCCGCATTGGTAGATTTTGAATTCTTTCAAGTTTTTTATAATTAGTCAAGTAGATGTAGCTCCAGTCTGGCGAGGCGTATGTGATTAACGGGCGGATAACTGATTTGTTCTTAATAGTTGTTTATGTATGATTAATCCATTAATATAAATCGTAAACAACGTAATTCCGACTCTCCAATTTTTTATTTTTTCGTAAATGAAAGTTTAAGCTTTTGTTTACTTTCCTCCTAACATCAAAAATTGGGTAAAATCTCTTTAACGACAGAAGGAATAAGTCAAAAGCAAGTAAATTACAGAATGATAGTGAATTCCAAATACTTTTGACACTCACTGTAGGTGATGGTCAGATCCTTTTGAGGTAAGAGATCCAGGAATCCACCGCAACCTCCATGTGACGTACCTTTAGCTTTTGATACAGTCCTGGCTTGGCATTCAGGTCTATTGTTCGAACCAAGGGCATCGCCCTTTCCCATACTTCTGATCATATCATCTCACCTCTCGGCCCGTATAACATTAGAAGCTTCTCCGTGCTTTCACATTGTGTTTCTTATTCATAATATTTTCTTTATTATAAAGGTTTATATAATTTTTTAATGTTTATTACTTTTTAAAAGCCGTTTTACTTAATGCATCAAGTGAACTGTAGGGAAGTATTGAATAATGACTATTCGAAACGGGGAGATCTTTTCTTCAGACGCCTGGGACACGCCGGAGGATTATCAGGAATCGAAGAGGAAGCAAGGATAGAAACTAGTTGGTTAGAGTAGGAATGGAGTTTTTTAATGAAAAAAAAAATGGGCCAAATAAATTATATGTCGTTATAGATGAATTTATTATTGACAAAGTAAGAAGCAATTGAATTTTAGATGGGATACCAAAGGAATTCGATGGTCATTGGATTGGCTTTATAATAGTCATATAGATGAGCCTTTTGTAGTTAATTGGAAGATTTTATTTTTTTAGTAAGTGTTTAATAACATTCAAAACTACTTTCAATGGTTATAAATAAATAAGAGTTAAATATAATAATAGTAATTATTAGATGATTTGGCATTTTACTTCTGAATTGACCAAAAAAAAAAAAAGAACTGATTTCGTAAAAAATAATTAATCTTTCATTTCATTTTACAGCTAAAGTAGTGATTAATGGAATACATTTGATGTTTCCATTTGATAGGACATGACATTTGACATGCAAACAATATAATCTAAAATATATGAATAAAACAAAAGCGTAAATGCGAGTGTATAGATCTTTAAGAGACTCTAAAAATTAACCTCGGGACCCTATTTTTATTTTTTCATCGATACGTTTATTATTTAGTTTAAATTATTCGAATAGTTTCTATTATAATGCACAGTCAAATATTTAAATTCTCTATATTCCAACTACAACCTTCCCCGTGAAATATACCACTTGATAATTTATCATCCTTTTTACCAATCGCAACCATAGAACACCACAAAACAATTAAATAAGACAGAAAAACATATTCTAAACACCTAAACAGCGCTATGATCACTACCACGCCAAGCTCTGCCATAAACAACCATAAAGGACCAAGGACCAGTGACGTCATCAGGATTGGTCACCATACTGCCCCTTCTGGAACGAGCCCACCTCTCTATATGTACACACCTTGGGTTAAATGGGCAAGCAACGTTGTTATGGTTTGTGAAGAAAGAGTTCCTAAAAAGTTCATATGCACTGACGGGTATGCGTTCAAGAGGTAGTCTTAGAAGTAGGTGGGATGATAGTGTCAAGTCTGATCTCGGGTACTTGGGTATGGACAGTAATCATTGGAGTGTACTGTACAGAAAAATAATCAGCATGGAACCATTGGGTCAACTAAGCCTATTATTATAATGGAGCAAGTATGAATGTCAATTACGATTAAAAATTAAGGCCGATTAACTTTTTAAAAACCATTCAAATATAATATGAAGGAAACTGACATTTAAAAAAATTATATTTCTTCAAGTCATAGTTTAACAGACTAACATCTGTGGTATGTAGGTAATGGCCTTCCGTCTGTAATGTGCTGTCAAAGGCTGTTCGAGCCATATATTGACTCCATACTCGGTTTTTAATCTATAATATTTGCGTCTTAAATTAGTTGACCTTTGATGCCCAAGGATTAATATCACCTGCTCCATTTCCGTATTTTCTAAATTGGGATTAGATAGTAAGTGCTTCATATTAACATTTTTCTAGGTTTTACGGTATGAACTTTGACCCAGAACATACATAAAATATGATATAAACTAAATAAATGAGGATTCACATGTGGTGTAGTGGCTAGCATAATAGCTTTCCATGCCCAAGGTCGCGTGCTCAAACCTGACAGGTGGCCCTAGGATTTTTTAAAAAGAGTAATAATGTCCACCTCCGGAGAGGACGTAAAAAGATGGTCCCGACCCTGTTCGATGTCAAATACTCATTAAAGATACCTATCCTAATTTTAAACATGGAAAGGCAAATTTTATTATTTCCACTGTAGCATCGTCTGATTAGCCACAGCACCATAATAATAACAATAGGCCTTCCGAACTCGAAGTCGATACCACTAAATACTACTTACACAGGTTCTTCCAATGATCACCGCTCAGGCCCCCGAGATAACACTTAACACAATCCTCCCATCGACGCTTCGGACAAGTATCAGTCGGTGCAGCGAATACCAAATTTTTAGTAATTGGAGTCTCTGTGATGCTAACAATTTATTTATACTTACAGAGTACAAGCTCCACAATACCGAATTGTGCAACCTTCTGAATTCTCCAGTGGCCTGATATCATTTTTGTACAAATATTTCACGCAGTATCTCATTTTCGATAACCTTAAGGTATTGTTCATCCTTCAAAGTAAGTGGCAAAGTTTCACATCCGTAAAGAACCGTCAGAAGATTTAGTTTTATACATTATTACTTTTAAGTTATATATAGAAGCCGCGAGCTATGTAATATCGCAACAGAATAATAACACGCATTTCCCGTATTTAACCGCGACTTCATCACAGCATAGAGCCACTTTAAATGAAGAAAGAACAAACATGAACGAGGTTTCGATTACGGTTGTGACAGTATAATTATTTATTTATATTATATGTGGGTCGACAGTGGGGTCTTGGGGACCTAAAACGTGTATTTTCGCAGATAACTGGAATTCTAAAATTTTCACGATCGAAATATTTTCCCTTTCTATCTATTTCATATACAGTTTAATGGAAGTAAAATTTAACAATTGAAGAGAAACGCTAAAATGTCTCTTATGAAAAAAAAAAAAAATCTAGTGCCGTTGTTGGTTCTGTTTTTTTGTCGAGATAATTCCAAGGATGGACCTCAGGTATGAGACCACCTGCTATTGCTGAGGGCAGGTGTAGAATTGACGTCAGCCAGTGATCGCTTTGCCAGGTGTTGTGTTCCGAATGTGCAGTCTAGTCTATCCTAGGCTTGTTAAGGGTGTTTTACATAATGCAGCTTAGGTCAGTCGCTTCAGTCACTGACCTTACCTCTTTTACTAAATCTGTAAAAAATATCAAAACCTCAATCATACGAATGTATCATGCACGACATGGAAACGAGATTTTCCGATATTTTTCTTGGCAGTTTTTACTTTCACTTACTTACACATGAAATATATATTTAGGGAAAGTATTGTGAAAATTTCGAATTCCAGTTTTAAACGGTAATACACGTTTTAGGGTTCCCTGAGTCCAAATAACCGAGTCCCGCAAAAAGGTCTGAGTGTGTGTGTGGTAAGTCTAACGCAAAAACGCAAAGTCGTGCGAAACTGAAATTTCATATTTAAGACCAATATACGTCCAAGATGTTACAGCAACTTTTTCACCAAAATCGGCTGACCGTAAAAGTACTTATTCCATGCATTTTGCACCTTTTAACGATTTTCTCACAAACGGCTCTAACGATTTTGGTTAAACTCCATATATCGATATAAAATTTAATGGGCTTCAACATCATGTGGGCTGCATTTTAATAGAAATAGTCTGACGGCTTAAATGCCGATTTTTTTATTTTCTTTTATCTAAAGTACCTTAATTTTTGTAGATTTAAAAAAAATAGCCATGTCATCTTGTTAGCATTGATAAAAAACTGATAAATATATAATTTGAAAAAAAATAATACCCAACTAAAAGAGAAAATATCAAACATACTTTTTTGTTTTGCAATTGAACGTAAAAACAGTAATATAGATTCATCTATATTGTATGTATACATACATATTGTAAATAATATACCGTCGGAAAGATAAACATTTTAGAAAAAAATATTATTCTATAATCAAAATTGTAGAAGCTAATGGAAAGTGATGAAAAGCTGATAAAACTAACAGATTGTGCATAATAATATAATAAGATTAATTAATAAAACATGCTTCTATTGAAACTAAATGTAATCAATTCTTTAACAATTTATTTTCGTCACGAACTGTATTTGAAATTTTTTAAATTAATTTTAACATCGGAGGTAAGTGAAAGTCGTGTGTTATGGGCACCTGATTTTTTTACTTCCTTTTATCTGAATATGAAATATATTGTAATGGAAAATATTGCCTTTTCGAATCCGAATTAAGTGTGCTAGACAAGTTTTTTACAATTCATCTTAGTACAACTGGTTTTAGATATTTTTTTCTTTTTGTATGTTGATAACCTCACGGCAGGTCCTGGCAGCCGTTGTGATTACTACTGTGATGCGCACTCGCAAAAGTATCGCATTATTTAAATCATTTTACTGGTAAAACGTAATATGTCAAATAAAGTTTTAAAAATCTGGTGCGGGCAACACACGACTGTCATTTACCTGGCTGTTAAAATAAATTTAAGAACTATTAAATAAATTTTAACGACAATTTAAATTAAAAAATATTCACTTTCCTTAGAAACATATTATATATTAAATGATACAGCATTATGAAGTTGTCACGTATAATTATCAGTAATAATTGTATGCCCTTTTTGCCACTTTACATTAACTTTTACGATTTTGTGCATAAGATAATATTTTTTTTCTAAAATCTTTAGCTTTCCAACGTTATATTATACGTCGATATTACTGATTTTATGTACAAAAACACAAAAATTGCATACTAAAAGTATTTTTGCTCTTTTCTCTTTTAGTTGGGTATTAAATTCGTTCAAATTATATGTTTATCAATTCTAACAAGATGATATGTTTATGGAAGCAAATTTAAAATATCGGCATTTGAGCCACGTCAGACTATTTAAATCGGGATTAATATTAAAGCTTATTAAATTTTACATCGATATAACGAGTTTAACCAAAATTGTTATAGCCGTTTTTTAATAAAGCCGAAAAAAGGTGTAAAATAGATGGTATAAAGTGGCTCTTCTGGTTATATGATTTGGATGAAAAAGTTGCTGTAACATCTCAGGTGTATCGTTGCCTTATATATGAAATTTCAGTTTTATACGACTTTTAGTTTAAAAATGTATATACGGAGAAAATGCATTAAATGAATACTGATATATGGGCTAGTAGGTAATGAATGTGCAAATCAATGCAGTAAAAACCTAATTATTCAAGACTGTATAATTTATTTTACATAAGACAAAAAATTTAAATTTAACGTCTAATAAAAATTACAATGTATGGAAAGCTTATCGCTTACATTGATTTACTGTATCATAATAAAAATCTAGTGTAATATGAAAAAAAAAAAAAATCTGGAGCAACATTAAATTAATCTATCTATATCCGTGGCGCTACAACCCTGGGCGGGTCTTGGCCTCCTCAACATCAAATTAATATTAACCTAAATCTTGATTTAGGAGAGAGTTGACATTTACGTTAAATATGGAAAAATATATAAAATTTAAATAATGCAATGAATATTTAACTAGATCGCTGAATATTTAATATGGAAAATCTGGTTCAAACGTTTAACTTTATGTTATCAAATTAATTTTTTTTTTCGTTTGCACCATCTGAGGACCAAAGTACTTCTTTTAAATTAATACAAAAAGTTTAAAATATTGAAACGAAATAAAAATCGCACAATTTACTTAAAGTAAACGAATCATAAACATATTTTTAAGAATGGTCCTCTGTACTCTATAGAGGTCTCATGTAACCCATTTTTACGGCGAGTTAAAGTGGCTCCTTCCCCCAATCCGCAGACAATATTTTCTAGGATCATACCTTTACCAAATCATTAACTCCCAACACCCTCCATACATTTACATTCTCCTACAATTTCAATCCTCAGTCCATTCACTTGAAACAAGATCGCGCCATTTCGACTTTTACTTTAATACCCATAGAACTAAAACTTTTGATCGTTCCTTCCTTGTCCGCTCCTCTACTTTCCGTAACTCTCTACCTACTCATATCCGCCATGCTGCTTCTCTCTCCTCATTCAAATCCTAACTTTTCTAATACCTTTTACTATCGCAAAAAGACGCTTAAAAACTGATATTTAAATTCCTGACATCACACTTTGAAAGTAATATTTGTTCATTGTCTTTATTTAAACGCTGTTATCTTTTAATTTATTTTGAATTTTGTTCAACCCAATATTTTCTAAGAATTATTTTGTTTTTATTTTATCATTCTATATTTTTTGTATATATGTTTGGATATGCGTGTGTGATATACACACTTAAATTAACCCATCAGTGTAATTAGTAATTAATTATGTTCCTTCTGTCTGTTGGCAAGACAGGTTGTATATAATAAAAATTATTTTCTATTCTAAAGTAATACAGATTATCTTCCACCTAACTTAGCGCTAACTTTACGTTAAGAATCGATACAAACTGAGGTGCGCCTGACACAAGACTTCCTCTAAATAAAGTATTTAATAAAATCAAATTTGAAACAAAAATAATTATTTCGATAGAAACCTTTGTTTTAGAGTAAATAATATAAAAATGTAAATTATTATCTATTGGGTTGTAAAATAAGTTGCCAGCGTTTTATACTGCTGATTTTTAAAAAACCTCAGATTCTTGTACACATTTTTCATGAATTATATACAACTCATTTTGATCTATTAAATGTTGCTATCTTTCAGGTTTTAATTTAATTTGGTCATCATCAACAGTTGAAATACGACCTGAGCGCTTTGCGTCTTTCAAGTCAAAATATCGGGTTATGAACCGAGAAAACCTCTTACGGACGGTGCTTTCTCCTAAGGAATCATCGCCATACTCACGGAAAATTTCGCTAACCATCTGTGCTGCGAATTTTCTTTTTTGAAAATAAAAAATCATTAAATCAGTAAATAAAATTAATGTTTTTTTTTTCTCTTCCATTTTGAGCAAGCAAAATACTACTTAAAGATGAGAAATGTCGGTTAAAACTGATGCACAAAAGCACCTTAACTGAACCTTTTTTAGAATATATAAACAATACTGACACGGTAAACATGACTTTATAAACACAGAGAGGAATAAATTGAAACATTGAAGAATAATAGGCACTTAATTTTATCCTCCATTACCTTATGCAGCTCTTTATGATAGAAAACAATTTAAAAAAAAAAAAAAAATCCAGCGGTACATTATACATCTAAATTACATTAAATTTTGGCGGGGAAAAAAAACCTTATTCCGGTAAAATAATTACTTTTTTTCTTCTGTTCGCAATCAAATTACTTCGCATTCTATATTTAACCATTTTTTAGTAATCCTAACAAGCAGAAATCGTTAATTATTTTGAATCAACAAAATTGAAGGATGTTCAGGAAAAGAAGTTTTAAAAATTTGCGATTTAAGCCATGCCATATTATTTCAAAGAGAGTAAACCTACATTACATTAAAGCCCATTTAAATAAACAGTTTTTTAGAATATCGTAAAAAGGTCCCAACGCATAGAGCAAAGTGTCACTTCTGGCTCCTCGATTTTGGTGAAAAAATCATTGTTACATCATAGGCGTATTCATGTAATAAATATAGAATTTAATTTTCGTGCGATTTATCATTTTGGAGCTATACTTCTTATCCCTTACACACACGCACAGACCATTTTGCGGGATTGGTTCATTTGGACTCAGGGAATCCTAAAACATTTATATAAGCTGAAAACTGAAATTTGAAGTAAGACTTTTAGTTTTTAATGAAGACTTAATTTTAATTATAAAATTTTAAATTTCTCATACTGCATTTTAAAAGGAGGATTCACTAGTACATGACCTAGGAAACTAAAATTTCATATTAAGATATCTGGAACACCTCATCAGCTTTTTCACGAAAATTTAATCTCGAAGTGCCATTTTATACCATAACCTACAACCATGATTTTTATTAAACTCACTTAACTGATTAAATTTAAATGGGCTTTACTTTCATTTAGCTTTTATTGTGATTGGCGTCGTGCGTTTAACTAACTAATAAAATTAGTTAAATGCCTAATTTTCAAAATGTCTTCCTCCAAAGTTTCTTTAAAGTTTTCTTCCTAGTTTGGTTTTGATTATAAGAAATAATTTTTTTTTTTTTTTTTTTTTATTCGGATATATTACAATTTGTCATAATAGACAATAATAATAGTGCTACAGGATCTCATTCATACAATATTTACAATACAAACAAAAGGAAAGTCAAATTACATAAAATCAAATCAAAATAAGTAAGCGTATACAATAACAAAATTAAGTAGACAAAATAAATACAAATAAATGAAGTTAACAAATAAATAAACAAAACATGTCACATTCATACCTATGTACAATATTTACAATCAGCTCGGGAACCCCGGACGGGGCTTGTCCCCCCACTTGTGGAAGGACAAGCAGAGTCCAAAGGATCCCAGCGCCTCCCTCTCAGCCGCACCACTGGTGAGAGCCAGCGGAAGCTAAGTGAGGGCGCCATAGCCACAATCACACCGCACTTGAGAGGAGAATCTGACCAGTGCCAGAACTCCAGCATATGTATTTACAATATATCTCGGGGCCACTGTCGTTTCAACCTTCTAGGTGGGTTGTATGGATGAGTGGAGCTGGATAGGGATCGTGCTAAAGGATTAGGATGATGAATGAGGTTTTGATGGTATTTGGAAAATTTGGATGGAATTAGGTCTGAAATAAATGGAACATTAAGGTCGTGGGGCAAGGAATAGTTGGATACATAATAAGGAGCATTTAGTATTATTCGGAGGACTTTGGATTAAAAGGATTGAATGCGTTTGATGTTAGAACGTTTAGCTGTCCCCCACAGTTCAAGTCCGTAGGTCCAGATGGGCTTCAGTATTGTCTTATAAATTAATAATTTGTTGTCAACTGTAAGTTCAGATTTTCTGTTTAATAGTCTGTATAACTGTCCGAATCGTCGATTGAGTTATTTTCTTTCAAGTCTTGTATGTGGGTTCCACGTCAGTCTTTTGTCTAGTAGTAAGCCAAGATAGCGGACTGTATCTGAAGGAGGAATAGGAATGGAATTGAAGTAAACTGGCGGACATAAACCAGTTTAAATTGATTTAATGCAACTGTGACAAGATTCCTACTTATTGCAAATTCTTGATAAATAATTAATGAAAAAATAGGTTAGATTAAAGAGTATGATTACATATAATTTGGCAATAATCATGATGGATTTAAGATACAAAATCCGATTATTGTAAAATAAATTTTTGATGTTCCTGTTATAAAAAAAATAAAATAAAATAAATTTTACAGATCTTATATAGAAATATGAAAGAAGGACTCAATCATACACACATGTTGTTGTCACTGTATGTGAAATGTTTTTATATTTTCTTGACGATTCTTATCCATCTCATCAAGACCAGCTTCTTAGATGCTTAAACCACGATCTTAGAGCTTCATTCCTATTCCTGTCATATATTCCAGTTACATTCCTCAATACTTCTATCGTATTCCTTCCGCGTCTACGAAAATCATAATTCTACTAGCAGCTTGTTTACAGGCAACTTCTTATTGCTTTTTCCTTACAATGCTCACTGATAGTTGATCATATCCGTGGATAATTGACAGTGCAGACTTCAGTCCTAACGCTGATTACCTGAGCTTTGGTAACCTTTAAGTATGACTTTTGAAACCATTCGAAATTGATTTTGCGCACTTCTATTATTTAAATTATCTGGACATATACTGTTTAGATAGATAAATGGATAGATATTTAGTTTATTGGCTATTATACACACATAATCCATGATGTTTGGCCCATTTGGTGTTAGTGGTTGTTAGTATTAAATGATAAAATCATAAATACATATACATAGCTATGGCATAGCTATAAATACATACATAAATGCTAATACCATACGTATAAAGAAATAGGTAAATTCCAATTGCTTACTGGGACATCTTAGTAAATATTGAGACACAAATTATGTGGATTTCTTTTTAGCGTGGTTAGCATAGTTTTTAGAAGAAAAAATAAATGTTATTTATCTTTTCCACATCATCAATATTTAGAATGTTTTTTAAGGATGGTTGTTAACTGTTTTGAACGATGTAATTCGCCCGGTAATATTCCCTTCTAATACTGAGTGTAGGACATTATAATAACTACGATATAATAATCATCATTATATTGTTAGTTTTTGTTTTGATTGATATATGCAAAATCACAAGAATTAGAGAGATTTTTCTAACACATGTTTTCCGCCGCGAAGCTGACTGAGTAAGGCTAAACACTAAAAGTATACCAACGCCAGAAAAAGAAAAAAATCTTAGATATTTTAATAGATCCGAGAATCCCTCGCTTGATCTTTATGTCGAACCAAAAAACCTCTTGTACCACTAGTTTGTTAAGTGTCCACGTTTAGCACGATTGATCTCAATGTAAGGCATATTTTATTGTATTATTTAAATACTAAATATGATTTATTAAATACTTTTAATATTTTTTTATTCTTAGATAAAGTTTTCTTAAATAATCTGGCATAGTTTTAAACTTCAGTACACAGATCAATATTAAAGAATTTATTTAATTCGCTATAATTAATTATTGTTGGCAAATAAGAACAAAACAGTGGAATAATAATTGATAGATTGAATTTAATTAAATAATTTATGGTGATTAGCTCTATTAACATACTTTATATCATTAATTAAGGAATGATTTATATTCTTGAAGTAGCTGAGAATGTGAACCACAACATAGACCGCGCAATGACACTGCTGCCTTGTTGCATGCATGATTAATATGTATTTTATTTTTTTAGGATGCTATGGTAACCAGTTTCCAGCTTGGTAACTGGACCTTTTGTATTATTTTCTGAATATTTCTTTAATCTTAACTATTAAACTCCTTACAATGTGTGCAATATTGCTTGACCAGATGCTTCTATTGTATTTTAGCTAAAAATTTGATCCAGCTTTGTCCTAGCTACCTTTTCGGACGAAGCCCTAATGATTACTAATCTGGTTTGAAACGTTAGATATTTTTAATAATTTATTCCGATATATTACAACTTGTCTCAATGGACAATATGATCACATTCATAAAATATTTGCAGTATGGACGTTAGAAAAGACAAATTACATAAAAATAAAATAAATTAATAGAGGTATATAATAACAAATTTATAAATCAAATAAATACAAAGTTAACAAAAAATTGAGCACAACATGAACACACTCATACCTATGTAAAAGATTAATAGTTTGGACTATTTCATTGGTTTTCTTTATTGACCTCCACTCGGACCTATTTCTTCCTGAGCCCTTCATCTAAAATGTTTTCATGCTGGTTTTTACTTTTACTTAATCTATTATCAATATTTACTAGGAAATGTTTTCGATAGTGAGAATTTTCTAATTCGAGTTTTCTAGGGAAATACAGTTTTTGGATTTTGTTATTCTAAATGACCAAGTATCGCAAAAAGTTCTGTGTTCGTGACTGAAATTTCATATTTAAGACGAATATTCTGTATTTACTCAGTCAGTCAGTGTACCTCAAGTTATTCGTGGGCCCATTCCTTTATACCATACATAAAGCTCATATTCCAATCTATCCTAGCACTGTCCTTACTACTTAAGGACCAAGTAGTGCCACTTGAGTTGAAGTGGCTTTACCCTTCCAACCGTCGCAAGTATTTCCTTGCATCATTCCTTTACCAAGTTGTCCAATTCCGCCGTCCATTATACATTTTCGACCTTCTACAATTCAAATCCTCTTTCCATTCCCGCTGTAAGCTCTAGGCCTTCAGATTTAGACGATACGGCCCACCAATCTGGACATTTTGATAGATCGTTTGTTATCCTATCCTATGGAATTCTATTCCTCTTTCTATTCCTGACTCCAACTCTCTTCCTACATTAAAATCCCGCTTACCCATTCATCACATGACCATCCATTCAGAACAAAATTGTTAAAAAGACTCTATTTTTTTTATTTCTACGTATCTGCGTATTTCTGTTTCCGATTAGTTTTAGTTACATGCTTATAAATAATTAATTAGTCTAAGACTCTAAGGCCCAATTTATATAGTATGTTAATTTTATTCTAAAGGGACTTGTCCCAGGATAGTAAAGAATTTATTTATTTATTTACTTACGCCAATGAAACATGTGTTATCCGTAAATAATGACCCATCTGTTGCTTCCCAAAACCTCCAATTCAACATTATTTCCATTGAGGAATGGTGTCAAAAATAGAGAACTAAAATACTACCTACTAAATCCCATCAAATTACCTTTATCCTTCATTGCAAACCTATGTATGCCTGTCCGACTATATACTTTAGAAACATCCCATTTACCTCAGTTGAACAGATCCAGTACCGAGGACTCTATCCTGACAAACATTATACATGGAATCTTCCCACTAGACTTAAACGACAAGAAACAGCTCGTCGATCCTGTTTACTACCACATTTACTTGACAAACGCTCGAAACTTCCCATATACTACAAAAAATTAATTTATATTGTCTATTTGGACATATGGGGCTCAACCAAACCATCCGATTCCTCCCGCATTCAATGGTTGCAATCCAAAATGTCCCTCACTTTGTCACCAATAAAATAATCCTCAAAAACCTAAATATCCCATTAGTAGCTGATCTAGCCCGAACTAGATATACATCTTTAATTTCAAATTACCCGTCCACTCGCCCGCAACCTCTCATCACTATATATTCCTGATAATCATCCGAGGATGTTGAAAAGACGAGGGCCTCGCGACCTACTACATTAAATAAACACTGAAGTGCTACCACTAGGTAGCTTCTTTCTTCACATGCCTGTACAAAGCCCAAATGATCAATTAACACATTTACTTAATTTATTTTGTTCTATAATACAGTCGTAAATTTCTTTAAAACAAATTTTTAAAAATATACCCCCGAGATGTTACAGACATTTTTAAATTAAAATCGATGAACTAAAAGTATCGCTTTATACTAAGCAGTTTTCTTCATATTTTTGCAATTTTCTAAAAAAACACACTGCTTTAACGATTTTGATTTAATCCGGTACATCGATGTGAAATTAAGTAGGCTTAAATAGCATGTAGGTTTTATTCTGATTTAAAATGTGCTACAGGGTTTAAATGCCAATTTTTTTTAATTTCTTCCTCTATTGTATCTTTAATTTCTAAAGTATCTAACATAAAGAGCTGCATAAGGTTCTGAATGATAATAGGGTTGAGTGCCTATTGTATTGGGTTGTAAAATAAGTTCCTAGCATTTTTCAATATTTCAATCTAATCCTCTCTGTGTTCATAAAGACATCTTTACTTGGTCAATAATGCTTACATATTCTAAAAAAAGATTAGGTAAGGTGCTTTCATTCATCAGTTTTAACCGAAATTCCTTATCTTTAATGGGTATTTGCTCGCTCAAAATGGGGGAGAAAAAAACACACTGATTTTCTTGATTTAATGATTTTTTATTTCTGAAAATTGTATGTATGTGTATAGCGAAGATGCCATGAGGAGAAGGCACTTTTAAGTGGTTTGCACGTTACAGAACGGTATATTTTGACTTGGAAGACGCAAAGGTTTCGGATCGTTCTTCGACATCGAAATGGGTCATATATAATAGAATCAAATATTTACAAGAATCTAAAGTTTTCATTGAAATCAGCATTAAAAAACGCTACGAATTTATTTTATAACCCAATATATTATTTAATCTAAAATAAAAAAATGTTTTGATCGAAACGAAATTATTCTTTTAAGTTTATTAAAATATTGAATTCAAGAAGAAATGTATGTGAATGTTGTGTGTTGCGCACACCAGATTTTTTTTATTGTTGTTAATTAGTAAATATTACATTTTTAATTAAATTTTAATTTTTTTGTTCTAGTTGGTGGCAGAAAATTAATGACTTCCCAATTTACCAGTCTCATCAGTACTATGAGGTAAGCTTTTAGAATTATAGCTATATATTTTTTTATTTTATTGAAATTTACAACTGTATATTATAACACAGCAAGTAAATATGCTGCTTAATGATAAAATACTTGATAAAAAATGATGAGAAACTGCCTATTGGTAGCACTCGAGTACTGAATCTAAACAAGAAGGTCTCGAGGCCATCTTCTTAGACGCCTGGGCAGAAGCTATCTTTAATATCATATTTAACTGAATTTAACTCTACTTATTGTTTTAAAACGTTTTTGGATTTTCTGTAAAACATTTCCATATATTACTGCTTTGTTTAACTTTTATCATAGATGATCAGTGGTTTACGCCTTAAACTTACTCTTCGAGCTGAGAGTTTCTTAGATGTGGTAAGGATAAATATTCTTCCCGCTTTTGCTTCTCCCACAATTACCAAAGGAATAGTACAATTCAATATTTTCCAGACTGTGTGTGTATCCTGGTGAATATTTTGCTTGTTTTTTTATTGTCCGAACCAATAGGATGTATAAGACAATATAACATTTATATTTGTGTCCTGAAATTATAAAGAAATATTGTAAAGATTTAGAAACATTAAATAGAT
Source organism: Piezodorus guildinii (assembly GCA_023052935.1). Lineage (NCBI taxonomy): Eukaryota > Metazoa > Arthropoda > Insecta > Hemiptera > Pentatomidae > Piezodorus > Piezodorus guildinii. The sequence continues at coordinate 43,922,423 of CM041295.1, forward strand.
CTTAAATTGAATTTTTTACTATAACTCAACTTTTATGAAATATATAGTAACGGGAAGCATTGGGAAGTACTAGTTTTTCAACGGAAATACATATTTTAAGATCCCCTTGAGTCCAAATGAACAAGTCCCACAGAAAGGTCTGCATCGTTGTCTGTGTATGTGGTAAGTCTCGAAAATGAAGAGTCGTACAAAACTTAACTTTTAAGACAGCAGATAGGGATCACTTGTAGCTGGGTGGCTAGCGTAACAGCCTCCCATGCCAAAGGTCACGGGTTCAAATCCGTAGGTGGTCCTAGGATTTTTTAATGGGAGTAAAAAATCCTTACTTACGCCGTCCTTCGGAGGGGACGTTAAAAGGTGGCCCCGAGCCTGTGCGATGTCAGGTACTCGTTAAAGATCCCTATCCTAATAAAACCTGGATAGGCAAAATTTATGACTCCCACTGTAGCATCGTCCAATTAGCCTTAGTAGAATAAAGTGACGTTAAATAAATAAACAAACAAGACAGCAGATATTTATTTTCTCGTTATTTCTTTTTTAATCTTAAATAAGCATAGTAAATAGAAATGTATCATATACCTTTAGAAAGCTAAAGATTTTAGAAAAAGCGTTATGCAATATACAATTACATATACCTTGTTGTATACGGTGATGGAGAGTGATGAAAAACGTACAAAAGTTAGTGGTTATTGTAGATAATAATTACTATTATTGTTTTATTTGATCTAAAATAAAAGATTACATGGAAACTAAATATAATTCTTTACAACAACACAGTTAAAAGGAAGTGTGTTGCGAGCACCAGATTTTCTAAAAAAATATAGTCTTTAATAAGCAGGATACCCGACTTTTGGTTCTCATTATTTTTTATTCAGTTTGTTAAGTTATGATGGCCAGTTACCACAATAACACGCATCAGCAAATGACTTGAATACCAAACAGTTTAACAGATCTGATTTCGTGTTAAATGATGTGCTATAATATGTATACAGACTATTTAATCGTATATTATCATGATATCTATGAGGTTTCTTTTTATTCAAAAGTAAGTTTACTTTAGAAAATATTTATAATAATGGGGTTTAGTTGACCGACGAGAATATTTGATGAGTAAGATGGTTGAGGGGTGCGGTCATCATAGAAAAACACATATTAACAAGTAGTATATTGAGGGTGTATAGTCGACTGTAGAAACTATTATAGGTGGAATAGTCAGGAATCAGTCATTTTTAAAAAGTTTTTAATTTTGCCAACGTTTCGGCTCAAGCTTGTGAGCCATCATCAGGGCATTACTGAGCCATGTCCAAGCATAAACTCAACAGTTTATGCTTGGACATGGCTCAGTAATGCCCTGATGATGGCTCACAAGCTTGAGCCGAAACGTTGGCAAAATTAAAAACTTTTAAAAATGACTGATTCCTGACTATTCCACCTATAAAAATTAACAAGTAGTACTTATTGCTATTTGTGTGCCGACGTTTCGGCCTGCATTGTGGGCCTTCGTCAGGGATTCTGATTCAGATAATGTGTCTCAAGACGTTTCTCTGTTAACTTTTTCTGATCCATCATCCCTGATGAAGGCCTACAATGTTGGCCGAAACGTCAGCACACAATTAAAAATAAGTACTACTTATTAGTGGGTGTTTTTTCTCTGACTACCGCACCCCTCCCCCCCCCCCCGCAACTATCTTACTCATCTAAAAAATATTTAAATTTCACATTGATAAATTAAATAGTAATCGATTGACAATAAATGGGCTTTATAAACAAATGCTTCGCTTAAATAGAAACAAAATAACATTTCAATATACTTTCTTGAGCTTGAATTTAGCAACGTAATCATTTAACACGTTAAATAGGGTTGTGAGAATCCCTTCTGGCGTCCGTTCACTTCCAAGTTTTAAAACCACAAAACCATTGATTCGGAAACGGTTTCCGCTTGGGTAAGTGCTGAGAAGTTCCGGATGGAAATAATGGCGTCGCAGTATTGGCATAGAAAGCTAACGTAAGATCTGATCGCAAAATAAGCAATTTCTATGTAAAAAAAAGAAACTAATTGATAAGCTTATCAAATAATAGGAGTTTTTTTTTACCGATATCACTGGAAAGGGACATATACGACGTTTTTTTATTTAATGTATTTATACAATACAATAAGCTAATGTATCGTATGGTTATGATATACGAAAATGGTTTGTTAAGAATGTACCTAAGTAGAGTTTTAATGTCTGATTTAAGTTACAAGATTTATTTACTCAAAGGATTCCCACCCTACAAAGAACTTCAATAACACTCCGCTTGTCCCTGTTGAAAAGATCCAATACCTAGGACTCTATAATGACAAACTACTTATTTGGAATCCTCACACAATTCTGAAACGACAAGAAACTTCTCGACGTTTTCGGTTACTTCAACACGTAATGGACAAACGTTCTAAACTTCAAATGGCTCAATTCCATGACTATCATAAGACTAAACTGGACTTTGGGGTTCTATTAAACTATCGCATTTTTCTCGAATTGAATTCTCAAGACCTTAATGTTCCTTATGTTGCTGGCATAGCCCGAACAATGTACCATTCCTTCAGTGACAAACTCCATTCCCACTCAAACCTAATAGTTTCAATCCTCATTGCCACTTTGATCGCCGTGGCGTCTAAAAATATGGCTGTGAAACCTTCTGGTTTAGAATCTTTATTAGAGTTATGCCAATGGGTTGCTTCTCTACACGTCTGCTTAGCTTGTCTATTAGCATATTTTCTGGTAGTGCAATGCTCATACAGTTTTAAATTTTAATAAATAAAAAAAGGATGAAGGTTTTTTTGGTTTCTGAAAATTAATTTTAAGCACTCTTATCTTGGCTTCCGCTGGCTTTTAAGACTGAGACGCGGCTAGGGAAGCAACAATGGGATCTCACAGGTTTGGCTTTTCCCTTTAAATCTGGAGAAAGAGGCCTACCTACTCTAGGGTTTGCAAGGCTGATTGCAAATATTGTACTTGTGGATGAGTGTTTTTCTAATGTTTTTCTTATTTTTATTTGTTTTTAAACCTTGTGTATTTATTTAGTAATGTCTTAATATTTATATACCCATTTTGTAGCTACATTTTTATTTACCATTCATAATTTCATTAGCATTGATAAAAAACATCTAAATATACAAGTTGGGTGAATTTGATAACCAACTTAAGAAGAATAGAGCACCCATATTTTTCAGGGTTTTTTTTTTTTCAAACACATGGGCAGTAATATATAATATATAATATAAAGTTAGAAAGCTAAAGATTTTAGACATGTTATCTTATATAAAGGATTATGTAAGGTAATGTAAAGTGACTAATAGGGCAGAAACTTAAGTAATGATAGGACATATTTTTTTATTGTAGTGTTATTTCATTTAAAATATGTCTCCAACAAAACTGAATATTATTCTTCATTTTTTTTTTTTCAATTTTAACTTTATTATATTATCCTTAAATTGATTTTAACAAAAGAGGTAAGTGAAAAGCGTATGTTGCCAGAACCAGATTTTAATTGTTATGATTTTAATTATTAATTTCAAACCCTGGAAATAATTATGCCTAGAGACTGGATTTCCATGAATTTGCACTTTCTATTTGCTTGTGTGGATCAGCTTCAAACCCGGACGGACAGCTATCCCGTTCATGCATTGGAAAATAATATATTACATAAAATTGCATGTTTTGCTCTTTTTAGGCTAAATTTCACGTTTTTTTATTTTTATTGCACCAAAATCCCGTCTGTAATTATGACTTATTAAAAAAAAAAAAAAAAAACTGAATTAGTCGGTTCTTCTAAAAATTATTAATAAATATAAGTTCTTCTGAAACTTAGAAGGTGGAAGATGAAATTGTGTGCCGTGTTCTGGTTTACTATCGATAACGGTTTGCAAAGAGAAGCACGGATTGGATTCCCTGAGGGCATGAAAGTCGCTCTCTGTGCGACGACACGATTTCCAGTTCTGCCTTCGTTCCATGTACCACGCTCTAGAATATCTGGTAAATGCATGGAAAACTCAATATATGAGTCGTCTGGCGGAACAATTTGATGTTTCCTTTTAATTATATTTTATAAGAGCTCGAGTTTTCAACAGAAACACTCGTTTTAAGGGTCTATTAGTGTGAATTACTGAGCCTTAAAAAAAAAAAATAAAATAAAATAAAAATACTACCTTTGTAAGCAAATGAAATTACATGTATAAAGTAGGTATATTTCTGGGATGTTACAGCAACATAGCGACTCCCTTTCACCTTTTTTATTTTATTTAGCACTAGCTGTTGCCCGCGACTTCGTCAGCGTCAATTTCTGTTATTATGATCGGGATTTAAAAGAATATATTTTAAAGTACTTCTGCGTAAATGATATATTTAGTTTTATTTTCTTGTAGCAAAAGAACATACTGTTTTTTTGCGCAACCCGATCTTGACAACGCTGCATATATTGGGTTGATGCAAAATTAATGCAGGTTTTTAGTAGGTATTGTAAATACGCCATATCTTTACTTTAACCATATATATTTAATCAAAATAATTTCCATCTGAATCAATGCACTTTTGCCAACGTTCAACAAGCTTTCTTATTCCACCAGAAAAAAAATCCGAATCCCTGGACTCAATGAAATCACGAAAAGAATTTTCAATGTCGTCCTGGTTTTGAAAATTTTTCTCCCTCAAAAAGTTGTCCAGATGCCTGAAAAAGTGGAAGTCTGTAGGAGAGAGGTCAGGTGAATAAGGCGGATGTTGGAGAACTTCGTAGCCCAACTCGTGCAGTCGTCGAAGCGTTGGTTGTGCAACGTTGGTCTGGCGTTATCGTGGAGCAGGATCGGCCCCTTCCGATTCATCAATGCTGGGCAAAGACGTTGCAATTTTTGAGTTCCGAGTTCCGCCGCCATTTCTCGTGTGGTTTTGGTTGGGTCTTCTTCCACTTTTGACCTCAGCTGGTCGTTGTCCAGAGCAAGATGACGGCCCCGACCTTCCTTGTCTTCGAGGTCGAAATCTCCTCTGCGAAACTTCTGGAACCAACGCGGCACCGTGCACTCATTAATAGCCCCCTGACCCCACACTTCATTAATATTACGAGCCGTTTGCGCAGCGCTGCGCCCTAATTTAAATTCGTAAAAATAAATTTGACGAAAATCGCACTTTGACATTTTCGATTCAAGACCTTTGAACACACTGAACAAAACGATTTTACTAAACAAATTCATGGTGAAAGAGAGGGTATTAGATAAGGTTTGTTTTGGTATAATAATGATCAATGTTAGGATTAGCTTTGTTTACACAATTGGAATTAAGATATTGCAATAGAGGAAACCTGCATTAATTTTGCATCAACCCAATAGTTGGCCGTGTGAAAAGCAGTCTTGACGTAAATCGATTCCTACATGTTTGAATATTAGGAAATTGAATTATTTTAAATTTAAAAGGTTAATCATTTGGAATCATTGGGATGCGAGGTTAATTTTCCCCGTTTTTTTCCAGATTTTCTACAGATTCTTCACTCCTATAGGTCGCAGCGTGATGTTATATAGCCTAAAGCCTTCCTTCATAAATGGACTATCAAAACAAAAAGAATTTTTCAATTCGAACCAGTAGTTTCTGAGATTAGCGCGTTTCAACAAACAAACTGTTCAGCTTTATAATATTATTATAGATTAGAATATGTCATATAAAAATCTCCTCTTCTTTTATTTCATATTCAATTTTTATAAAATCTTGCGCTGTCCAACGATGTATTATACGTCAATATTACTACTCATATTTCAAAAATAATTTTTTGATAACTTGGTGTAAGAAATTCTAATTCCTCTTTTAAAGGCACACTTAATTGAAATGTACTTCACTCATAAACCTTCAAGAGAAGGTGGTCTAAATGATAGTGGAAACCATATAAAAATCCATCGCGTGGTTTAGAACGAGTTTGCGGAAACCAAGAACCGCGACATTATTTTATAGTAGAGCGCTGCCTATTGGCAGTTTCTCTTAATGTATTTTATCTCATTTACTTGACGTATTAACCAATACAGTTAATAATATCAATAAGTAACTAATAAAAAAGTAAAGTAATAAAAAAAATTAATGATTATTAGAAATAAAATAGAATCCTACTTGACAAACATCTAACATGGAACCCGCACACTAGACTGAAACGACAAGAAACTGCTCGCTGCTTCCGGTTACTTCAACACTTACCCCAACCTTCCACTACAAAAGGCTTACCTACATGATCATCATAAGGCCTATCTGGACTTACGGAGTTGACCTTTGGGGCTTTACTAAACCATCTAATTCTTTACATCTTCATTCAAACCTTCAATCCAAACCCCATGGATCCAACACTAGTATGGATACCCTCCTGGGGTACACCCACTCTCTATAAAGTGAATACCCAAAATAGGGGAAAAATCTGGCAGCCGGGTGTGATTTTGGTCTAGTCAATCACCTCCTTGCCCGGGATTAGCCGTGAAACATTACGATTCTATAAGTATTTAGTCGAGACATTCATAGTTCTAGAGATATAGGATATTTTTTTTTTTTTTTTTTTTTTTTTTTAGTAGAAATAAAACAGGTTAAGAAAAAATACTTTCTCTACATGTTACGTTTGAAGTTCCAGAATATGAGAAACATAATACAAAAATCTAATAATGGCACGTAGTTAAACCTGCTAAATATAAAAAAATAAAATAAGCCTTTATTTACACATGTATATATTCATTCTTGTTACTATACATACTTTTTTATTTATTTTTTTTGTCTATAATATGATCTTTTGAAAAATAAATCAAAACTATATCGTCTGCAATATTTACGTGATTTAATTTTATTCCGAATATATCCATACCCTTAGCGTCTCACTCTAAATTTATTTTTGCGAGTAGTGCCATTTACTCTTCAGGTCTTTTTCATGTATTTCTGTTAGCTAATTTACTTGATGTTTTAACTAATATAGTTGTAAATTTCAATAAATGAAAAAAAAAATAAATACAATTTATTTTTTATATATTTTGTTTTTAAAAAAATAGAGAAGTTCATCTTATTAGACAATTATTATAACTAGAGTCCATCTGTATTTGTATGGAGGATTTCCCCAAAGACTGTGACAAATGATTTCATAAAAATATAATGAATATGTGAAATTTCCAAACCTCAAGTGATCAAATTTCCGACAGGGGACTGTTAGGGCGACAGCATTGACCTAAAGATCTGAGATAGTGAGTGCATTTCATTTACAAACGCGAGGGTCCTCCCACACACGCCATCTCTGACGGGATCTGTTGAATAAAGATGAAATTCTAAAACATTTATCTCCTTCAGTTATTGACAGCCTCAACGTACCGTGTCAAACAGTCACAAACAATCTACCTCACTGCGTCTAGATACTTGGGACGTTGAAAGGAATGTCTCTGAAAATAATTTAAGTATATATATATAATTGCACGAAATATCACAATGAAACGGAATAGAGTGACGCGTCACGCATTTTCTTTTATTTTAAATTTTCAAGAGGAAAAAAGCTACCCAATGACTTGAATGAACCCAGCCAGAAGGCATAGATCATGGATATATCAACTTATATTCTACTGTATTTCCTTAGTTTTAGAGCTAAAGGGATCAAATGGCTTAAATTAATAATTCAATCCAACCAATGGTTTCCCCGAGACGTCTGAAAATAAGATGGCCTCGAGACCTTTTTGTTCAGATTACCAAGTAGAGCGCTGCCTATAGGCAGTTTCTCTTAATGTATTTTATCTCATTTACTTGATGTATTAACCATTACAGTTGTTAATATCAATAAGTAAATAATAAAAAAAATAAAGTAATAAAAATATTAACGATTGTTAGAAATAAAATGGAATCCTACTTGACACATCGACGAAACCCCGGGGAAAATGCCAAAACCGAATTTGCATCCCAAAAAATTGATGGTTACAGTATGGTGGTCCATTGCTGGGACAGTTCATTATTCCTTTTTACCTAGAGGTAAAACCATTACCTTTACAGCGTACTGCAGTGAAATTGACCAAACGCACACAAAATTATTAAAAAAACAACCTGGATTGGTAAATCGGAAGGGTCCTATACTCTTACACGACAACGCTAGATTCCATGTTTTAAAACGTACCGTGCAAAAATTGAAAGAACTGGGCTACGAAGTTCTTCCGCACCCACCATATTCTTTCGACTTGTCCCTAACAGTTTACCATCAGTTCAGGAATTTAGACAACTTCGTCAAAGGAAAACTTTTTGAAAACGATGGTCAAGTGAAAAGTGCGTTTTCAGATTTTGTTTCACTTTAAAGCTCAGAGTTTTTCAGTTCGGGGATAAAAAAGTTGGTGTCACGTTGGGAAAAATGTGTAGAAAAAGAAGGTAAATACTTCGAATAAAATTATCTTGTTTTCATATCGTATTTTTAATAAAAATCCTTTACCTTGAGAACGGACATTTCATGTGACACAACCCAATAGTTTTATCAAGTATTATCACTCAAGGTAGTTCTATGTAGACGTTCATTGCCTTCTTAGATTTATGTATGATTTATGATGGTCATGTATACATCATAAGGCCTATCTGGACTAACGAAGTTGACCTTTGGGGCTCTACTAAACCATCAAATTCTTTACATCTTCAATCCTTACAATCCAAACCCCATGTATCCAACCCTGGTATGGATACCCTCCTGGGGTATACCCAGTCACTATAAAGTGAATACCCATAATAGGGGAAAAAAAAAGTTAATCACCTCCTTGCACGGGAGTTAGCTGTGAAACAATACGATTATATTAGTATTTAGTCGAGACATTCATGGTTCTAGAGATACAGGATTTTTTTTTTTTTTTTTTTTTTTTAGTAGAAATAAAAGAGGTTAAGAAAAAATAGTGGCTTCAAAATTTATATGCTAAAATCTAAACTTCTCTACATTTTACGTTTGAAGTCCCAGAATATGGGAAACATAATACAAAAAATCTAATAATGGCACGTACTTGCTTACAACTGCTAATAGATGTATTTTAAATCATTTACGAACTCTTCAATTACAGATTATAAAACTTTTGATTCGGAGTGTTGTGTCTAGAAAAAATTATTTATCACCCAAAACGCAAAAAATCGAAAAAAAACTCCTTGCAATATTTAAAGACTAGAAGGATTGAGAATCAAATCCTTGAGGTAACTTAGGGATTATATAGTTTTTCGTTATTGAATAGGGGCATACATTTACAAGTTGCTAAATTAACTCTACTGTTACTACTATTTCAATGTATATTCAATAACGAGTTTGGAAATACTATGTCTTAACTGTCTCAGCAATGTTCATTTTTTTATAAAAGCAAAAAGAATTTACGCTACACACACCTTGGATATAATAAATATCCATCGAATAAAGATAATCCCAATGCCGGTTATTAACTTTTGTAACTGGAATAATTCGATTATTTAATATTTTTTTGTAAACACGGTATGGCGGGAAATATTAGTATTAAGCGTCTTACTAAATAATAATAAAAAGTTCAAGCACTCCAAAATTCCAAACTTTTGACTTGACTTTTGTCCACCTAAATTGGTGATTTTGTTGTGTGTGGGGCGTTTGAAACTGAGGGTGAAAGAAAAAGGTTACACAATGAAAGTTACATACTCCGATCCGAACGACATATCCACGTCAATAACTCGGTTTATTATAGTCGTGTTTATTTCAAGGTTGTGAGGATCGGTGATTAGTTTCTGTATATAACCCTACCTCAACTGTTTAAATAAATGCTTTGGAGAGAGCTTGCTAATGGACCGACGGTGTAATGATAGGACAGCTATTCTTAGCAGCAATTAATTAACTGCCTTGTCAGTAATTTAAATATACATGGCAGCTTGTTTTCTTATGATTAAGATACTATAAAATTTATTTGCCTGATAATCCGTTAAATCTATTTTTATTACCAATAAATATATTTTTATTACCAGTAAATATGTTTATATTGCCAATAAATATATTTTAATTATCAATAATTATATGCTTATCACCAATAAATATGTTTCTATTTCCAATATTTTTAATTACCTCACATGAATTTTAATAACTTATATTTTTTTCCAATCTAAGAAAGATAGTGTATTATAAAATAATTCATGCAAATAAGTTAAAATTAAATTTTTAAAAATCTCGTGGGCACAAAGCACAACTTTTATTTTCCTCAGTTGTTAAAATCAACTTAGGAACTTTAAAAGAAAGTTAAGTTAAAAAAAGTTTAAATAATTGTATTCAGTATCGTTGGAAATAAATGTTTTTATTTTTATATTAAATAATGAAATGAAATGAAAAATAATTTTTATTCTGGGACATTTCGTCCTCTTCAAATAATATACAGTAAAAGAAAAAAAGTCCAATTCGTCTGGCTTCATTTGACATTCGATTATTTAGTCAATTAAATTATAAAAGACTAACTGTATCTCACGGCTTTGTGCGCGACTATTTCATTTTTTTTTTTATATTGTTGCGAATTAAGAAAGTTGTTTATAATAACTGTGTTAGGTGAGGTTATACAATAGGGGTACTCACTACGTTTGCTATAGCATGCTATTTGTGTTATTTTGCTAAACCCGTCGAGTTTCTACAGTTATTTCCTGTATAAATTGATGGGTTTAGCACAATAGCACAAATAGTATGCTATAGCAAACGTAGTGAGTACCCCTAATATAAATATACCTGAGATAGCAGAGAGTTAAACTTTTAACTATGTCTATGTATGACAAATAAATGATTATTGTTGATTGTCAGATATTTATTATGGGAGCGGCGTGTTCTAGTGGATAGAGCGCTAGTCTGCTGTGCTCCGGGTCCTGGGTTCGAGTCCCGGCTGTGGCAGAATATTATTTATTCTGTTAATTCAGTCCGGATACTTTAGAGGAAGGAAATTGAAATATTGGCTTTGTCAGACTGTTTCAATCAGAATGAAATCTAAATGATATTGATAATCATTAAATTTTTCATCGATATAACAAGTTTAAACAAAATTGATAAAACCGTTTGTTTTGTTTTTTTAAATTAATGTTAATGTTAATGTTTTGTTTTGTTGGTTATTGTTTTGTTTTGTTTTTATATTTATTATTATTTAATTCTATATATATATCATTTATTTGTATTTATCTCAGTTATAGGTTGTTGTTTGTTTTCTTATTTTGTATATATATATTATATTTTATTTATTTGACTTTATCATTGTATATATTGTGTGAATGGGTTCATAAATCACTATTACTAATGTTAATATAGAAACAAATTGTAATAAATCTCAATAAAAAAAAAAGAAAAAAAAAAAGAAAATTGTAAAAAGGCGTAAAATTAATGGTTTACCTATTTCTGCCATAAATACCGATACAAAAGTTTAACTTTGTTCATATCCTTTCAATTCTCGAATAAGGATATTTTAGTACTACATTACAATAAAGAGAATAGTATCGTAAGATTAAACTTTAAATGCTTGAAATAACTTACTTGAAAACTGAAAATTTAAATCCGTAATTGTTTGTGCTTTGCGGGTAATATTTGGATTTAGCTAAAATTAGATGCTGTTTATATACAATAAAATAATTTTATTTTATTTTTTTTCATCCATTATTCCTTTTCCTGCCTGGTGATTGGTACATACTTGACCAACTGAGTATTTGTGGGTTTTGAAGATAAGACTTGGTTGTAGAGCTGGATGAAAGTCCATCAGTAGGTTCATTTTCTATTTCCGTTAGTGTGAAATTGTATGTTGTTTGTTTGAAAGTAAATTTAATGACCAGTAATTTAGCTGGGCGTGTGTAGTGTAATGTCGCGGTCTACTTTTCAAAAGTATTTTAGGTTTTTTTTTTGGTTTTGGTTTTTTGTATTCTTAATTATTTTGTATATACAAGCCGCTACAAAAACTTTTATATATGTGGTCTAAATTAATATGTGGTCTTCGAATGACAATATTCCTTGACACTCTACTCCATACTGGCCAACGAATTCTAAGCTTATTAATCATGTTTTGCCCTTATGGATATCTCTTATTACTTTTCTTATGTTTGCAGCACCTAGACTTCTATATTTTTCAATAATATATGAAGCTATAATACCTTGCAAGTAAATTGTTTTAAAATAACCTGATAGATAGATAATGAATTTATTTGTTAAAGAAATGTTTTTAAAATATAATATTTAGGACCTAGGACGCTTCCTTGAGGTACGCCGGCCTCGATTGGGAAACAAGTGGAGAACTCTGAACCACAGCGGACTCTGAAGGAACGGTTAGAGAGATAGGATCTTAGGATTAGATATAAGGATTGGGGTAATCGGGTTTTTAGTTTGAAAAGCAAGCCATCGTGCCAGACCCGGTAGAATGCCTGAGCAACGTCCAGAAAGGCACCAGTGCAAATGATATTAATAGAAACAATAAGAGTGACAATGACAAAAAGTGAACAAATTAATATGCTTATAAAAATAAAATAAAAATGAACTACTTCTTTTCTAATTTACAAAGATTTATACATACATTGAGATATATAATAATATATTTTGTTTTATTTATCAACACTATCAATATTAAGAATTGTCTCTATGTTTCGTTGGTCACAAGCACTTGTTATATACTGACTCAGATATTTCTGTCTATATTTATTAAATGTTGTACAGTGGAGAAGTATATGAAACCGAATGTTATATATAAATTGGTCACAGTAATTGCAGAGTTGATTTGTTATAAGTGATAATGTTTTATTTTCCAAGTAAAGTTTAATGTTTTCTTTTGGCTGCTGATTATTAAACGATTGACATATCTTACTTTTTTGATGCTGATCCTGTAAGACAAATAGCTTTCTGGAGTATTGTTGTTAAAATTTGATATTAGTCCATAGTATTGATGTATATTGGTTTAGAACACGGATAATGTCCAGCGATAGGGTGTGATTTATGATTTTTCTAATACGTCATACTTTTGTTTTTTGATTTTTATCGGAGACCAGCGTATAAAATACTGTGTATAACCCAAACGTGCTTGCTACTAATAGTTTTAATTGGATACCCAGTTGTATTTATCATCTGGTGTCATTGAATCAAGACAATTCAGCCTGTTAAAACAGTGTTTTAGGCAACCTATTTTCAGACATTAGTCACAATTGCTTCCGATTGTTTATAATTTTCATGATAATGATAATCTTGATTGGATAGCATCCTGTTTTAAGACGGAAAATGTAGTATAGCAGGTATTTATTAATTGTATCAAATGCCTTCTTTAGGTCAATAAATACTGCAAATAAGTAGCTACCTTTCGAACTGAAACTTGTATCAACTAAGGATTTTAAAGCAAATATTTGATCAATACATCCACTCCTAAATCCAACCTGTTCTTCTGTTATGAGGTCCTCCGACTTAGTCCAAAATATGATTCTTCGAGCTAAGACACCAGTAAACAGCTTGGGCATGATTTAATAGTAAACTGCCTGATATTAAAGTATAAAATGGTGTTATAATTATTTACCTCTTGTTGACAAGGCCAAGTGCTTAGGCATAAAGATACGTATCTTAATGCCAACCAGTACAGTTTTACTAATTCACGTGGCTCTGTACAAGACGCACTTCTCTGCAAGGACGACCAGGAGTTGTCGAATCGTCGAGAAGTCAAATCCTCAGTCATTTCACGGACAAGAAATAATTGTTTTTCAGTGTCAGGTTATATGTCATTTAAAATATCTAGGAAGGCTACGTAAATCTAAGAAGGCAATGAACTTCTACATAGAACTACCTTGAGTGATAATACTTGATAAAACTATTGGGTTGTGTCACATGAAATGTCCGTTATCAAGGTAAAGGATTTTTATTAAAAATACGATATGAAAACCAGATAATTGTATTTGAAGTATTTACCTTCTTTTTCTACATATTTTTCCCAACGTGACACCAACATTTTTATCCCCGAACTGAAAAACTCTGAGCTTTGAAGTGAAACAAAATCTGAAAACGCACTTTTCACTTGATCATCATTTTCAAAAAGGTTTTCCTTTGACGAAGTTGTCTAAATTCCTGAACAGGTGGTAATCTGTTGGAGACAAGTCGGGAGAATATGGTGGGTGCGGAAGAACTTCGTAGACCAGTTTTTTCAATTTTTGCACGGTATGTTTTGAAAAACATAGCGTTGTCGTGTAATAGTATAGGATCCTTCCGATTTATCAATCTAGGTCGTTTTTTAAATAATTTTGTGTGTATTTGTTCAATTTCATTGCAGTACGTTGTAGAGGTAAAAGTTCCACCTCTAGGTAAAAAGGTATAATGAATTATCCCAGACATGGACCACCGTAATGTAACCATCAATTTTTTGGGATTTAAACTTAGGAAACCAACGGCGAATGGCCCGTTCATTAACACTCCCTTCCCCAAACGCCTTGCAAATATTTCTAGCGGCCTCAGCTGATGAATGGCCGAGTTTAAACTAAAAAATATTACTCGAAAATTGCGTGTTTCCATGTTCATATTTGGAGGTATACTAAAAAGCGGGTAATTGATTGGGAAGCTAATGTTTATAATACAAAGGTAGAGGATTAGTGACTGTTTACTTTAAATATGTAAAAATTCGGAAGAAAACAACAGAGACTTGCAAAATCCTTTATGTATTTTAGAAACTATAAAAACGGACATTTCATGTGAAGCAACCCAATATTAAAACAACTAAGGACTAGATTAATGCTGGCGGTCCTATCTTTCTCGCGGAATGCGCTCACTTTATACATTTTTTTTATTTTTCCTTTATTTATTCATTGGAATGTACACCTGTATAATGGGATGCAACAAGTAAATTTGATTGAATATAAAAAGGCATGAAACACATGTGGAGAAGCTTCCCAATGGAAGAACTCTAAAAATATCCTAAATAAAAAATTCAGACTCTTGTAAATATCTTTATTTAATTATATGTTGATCTATTACTTGTTATCATCTTTTCGGTAATGTTTTAAATTTGGGCATCATCAAAATTTGAGGGACGACTCGAGCGATTTGCATCTTACAAGTCAGAATTTTTTTTTCACTTCCATTTTGAGGAAGCAAAATACCACTTAAAGATAAGGAATCTCAGGTCAAAATAATGTTTAAAAGCACCTTAATTAATATATACATATTTTTTTTTAATATGTAAACATTATTGATGTAGTAAACATGATTTTATTAAAGGATTAAATTGAAATATTGAAAAACTTATTTTACTTCAAAATAGTATAAATAATGATTACTTCTGACGTTCAAGTAGTGAATGTCGAAACGCTAACGGATTCAGTAGCTATGAAAGGTTTATTGTTTCTTGAATATTGGAACAGACAATGGACATTGACCGATTAATGTCCAAATGAAGTAGAATGTGACTTTAACGGGTATTGACTAGGGTCTGGAGTTACCACCGATGAATACTCTAAATGATTCTTAAGAAATATATATATATATATATATATATATTATATATATAATATATATATATATATATATATAATATAGGGAGGCAAGGAGAGAGAAATCCAATGTTCATTTAAGAAATGTGTACAACTGAAATGATATGAAATGAAAGCAAATTGTATCCTGGGACAAATAGTTTCATATGAATAATAAAAATGTACAAATTAAATTATATTTAATTTTTTAAGTCTGGTATTTTGAGGCATCGGTAGACAAATAGATCAGATTTGGTAAAGACGACTAGTTTTCATTTATAGCGTTAAATATTACGTATGTTGGGAAGATTGATAGTTAAGGTGATGGAGACATAAATGATGTTTAAAAATGCTTAATGATGCGGCTATACGAAAGGATAAAGGCAATGAATACCGAAATAGGAGAGCAGGGATGACAAAAGATTTTTTGAAAGAGATGGATCTGTGGGAAGATGTATAAATGTTTATAGATTATGATCCCGTGTTTACTGGATAGACAGAGGAACATGTGGTATGCATGTGGAGTATAGAAGGCGTTTTTGTGGTTTGAAAGATTGGAAAAGACAGATACCATTTAGGTATTGGCGACAGAAAGAAGGATAGAGCCACTTTTACTCGGCATACCTACCAGAAAAATGGAAGCGTATGGGAATTCCATATATGAATCTAATGAAACAGTTCATCACTCTCTTTAGCCTCAATCAAATTTTTCAGACAGCCCATTATTATCGAGTTATATCGAAAGTTATAATATAGTCGAACTAGTGAAAACTGAGGGATGGACTAGAAGCTGACGGGCTTAAGGTGGGACGGAATCACAAAATATTAGGAATTGTTTAAGGAGAACGATGGATTTTCGCGTAATTCAAGAAATATGTTTATTCCAGGATAGGTTTTGTTCAAAAGGTCTCTCACTGAGATTGGGAATAGTTAATTGATACAAATTTTATAATAAACGCTCAATTTTTTTTTTTTATATGCATCTTTATAATGTATTTTAACTAGGCAGCAAGTCCGATCGAAATTGACTTTTAATAAAAATAAAACAATTAATACCGCGAGATTGATTAGTTGATTTTTAAAAGATGAGTCCAATACGGATTTAGAAACGTGTGCGGAGGACGCGTTACATTAAGAGATTGGTTTCTATATCAAAGATTAATTAGTCCGGCACAATAATCAAAGTCGGAGTTGTAAAATATTGAAGGAAGGTATGCCTCAAGGGTCTCTACTGACTTGAGCTATTCAATATTGTGATTAATGTCTCTGTGGATGTGTTTGAAACCGTAACGGGTGAATGTAACTACTATTCCCTGATGACTTGATTGTGTATGCCATAATGGGTTGGGGCTGTTTCATCAAAGGAATGGGTATCGTTCTTTGTTAGATTGAGTCGAATGAATCTCAATATTTAGAGAAGGCACTAAATTAAATAATAATAATATCTTTTTAATTTATTCTGGGACACGTCCAGATAGAATAACACAAAATACGTTAAATGTGTGCTCTATTACCTCAGAGTAAGGATACAAGTAAAAAACAACATTAATAAGGAAAAAAAAGTACTAAAACTAATTATTGTAAAAATATTTATAAAATATATACATGATAATTAAAAAGAAAATGAATAGTCATTATGTTTATGTACATAACGTCGAATAAAAAAAGAAAATGCAATGCTTATTTATAATTAAAATAGTAGGTTTCTATTATCTTCCAAAAAAAAGTTTTTACAGAAAAACTTTAACGAGTCAACGTTTCGGGGGCCTTCCCCACCATTAGGACTCAATTTTAGAATATCTGTTAATTTGTTCACAAATGTTAATTTTTATTATGAATTTAAATATGGAGATGGTATCAACCACCTGAAGAAAATAAGAAAACATTTTGTGGACAAATTAACAGATATATTAAAATTGGGTCCTGATGATGGGGTAGGCTCCCGAAACGTTGACTCGTTAAAGTTCTTCTGTAAAAACTTTTTTTTGGAAGATAATAGAAACCTACTATTTTAATCATATCAATTGCAATCTTCCTTTAGACCTTTTTTTATTACGAATTTAAATATGGAGGATGGTTTCAACCATATGAAGAAAATAAGAAGAAATTTTGTGGACAAATTAACAATTATATTAAAATTGAGTCCTGATGATGGGGAAGGCCCCCGAAACGTTGAAGCATTAAAGTTTTTCTGTAAAAACTTTTTTTTTGGAAGATAATAAAAACCTACTATTTTAATTATATCAATTGAAATCTTCCTTTAGACCTGTTTTTATAATGCTTATTTAATTTAATAAACAAAACAGTATAAAATAACAAAGCATTTCTATAACTTTTTTTTTTCATTTGTTTTTTCTATTTACATGGAAACTGGATTATTCAGGACTCTTAGGAAATTGAATAGGCAGGAAATAATTGAACAGACGGGAAGGAAAAGTGAAGTAATTTGGAAATAAAAGTAATTATTACTGTAAAAATCAACTTTAGATTTTAAGAAAAAAAGAATCAAGTAAATTGGTACAATAATAAATTAATGACAGATTTAAAAATTAAAATTGTCCAAAGTGGATATAGCACCTTTTGGTAATCAACGTACCAATTGTTGGACCTGTTTTCGAGAAAGTGATTAAATCGATATCGTAAGAAGTGTGTAAAATCGATAGTATAAAAAGCGGCACTTCCGGTTTTTCAATTTTGGCGAACAAAAAAAAAACTGGCGTTACATTCCTGGCACCTATTTCAAAAATTTAATTTCACTTTCGTGCGACTTTTCGCTTTTAAGCAAGTCTACGTACCGCGGAGAAACTGTTCGGCCAGACTTGGTTATTTGTACTTAGAATGTGTATTTATGTTAAAAAATAATGTTTTAAATCCTTTCCTTTATTAATCCTATATCAGTGTATAGCGATTTAAGAGATACAGAAATGTTTGCTAAAAATAATAAAAACATTTACCAATATTACACAATGAAATGAAATATATACGTGCCTCATCTAACCAATGAAATAAAAATAACACTTATTAACTACGACTTACCACCAATAATTTTTTTTTTTTATAAATATATTTTGAATATTTATTGAGATATATTATAATTTGTTTCTAAATGAGCAGCAGTAATAGTGATATGAGACTACATTCATACATTATATACAGAAAAAAATGATAAAGTCAAATTTAATAAAATATAATATATATGGGTCCATTCGAAATCGTCCGCTCGACATTTTTGATTTTCTTGATTTTTTGACCAGTTATTCGTTATCCTTTCTTGAATATAAAACCATAAATAAAAAAAAAAATTCAGGCCAATACTTTTAGTGTTGCAACCGTTTTAAGTCAGCTTCACGGGCGAAAACATGTGATAGGAAAACCTTTCTAATTCCTTTAATTGTTTAGATATCGAATCAAAACAAAAATTAACAATAACATAAGAACATGCTTTGTATTTTTGTTCACACAACTCATTACCTAAATAGTGAAGTAAGTTGTTTAAAAAATTCTCGAAAATTAATAAAAAACGAGATTTTTAACAAGATAAAAGTACATGGAGGAAAAGAGGCTTACTTTTAATTATTTTTTAATTAGAAAGCTTGCCCTTGAGAACAAGGAGTACTGCTCGGGTGCATTTCTGGACATAACGCAAGCATTTGACCGGGTGTGGCACCCGGGATTGCTCTTTAAGCTCAAAAACCATTTACCCCAATCCTTATACCTAGTCCTCCGATCCTATCTATCAAACCGCTCCTTCCGAGTTCGCTGTGGTGCAGAATATTCCAATTGTTATCCAGTCGAATCCGGTGTTCCTCAGGGTAGTGTCCTTGGTCCTATCCTGTACAATATATACACGGCTGATATTCCTCTCTGCCCTAATACCTTCCTAGCAACGTACGCTGATGACACAGCTATCCTATCCTCTCACTTAGATCCCGAAATTGCATCTACAGGCCTCCAAACACACCTTTCTCAAATTGAAGACTGGTGTAACAACTGGAGAATCAAAGTAAATCAATCCAAATGCAGACATGTCACCTTTACCCTTCGAAGACAATCCTGCCCTCCAGTTCTCTTTAACTCCGTTCCGCTTCCTTTCTCCGACACAGTCCGGTATCTTGGCTTCCTTCTGGACAAAAGACTAACTTGGAACCCGCATACTAGACTTAAACGACAAGAATTTAATCGACGATTTGGACAATTATACAGACTACTGAACAGAAATTCTAAATTATCTATCGAGAACAAACTGCTAATATACAAGACAGTACTGAAACCTATCTGGACCTACGGACTTGAACTGTGGGGGACAGCTAAATTTTCTAACATCAAACGCATTCAATCCTTCCAATCAAAAGTCCTCCGAACAATAGTTAATGCTCCTTATTATGTATCCAATCACACCTTACACCGCGACCTAAATATTCCATTTATTTTAGATCTTATACCATTAAAATTCTCTAAATTCCATCAGAACCTTATCCACCACCCTAATCCCCTAGCTCAATCCTTATCCAGCTCCACACATCCTTACCATCCTCCTAGAAGGTTGAAACGGCAGTGGCCTCGAGACCTCTTGTAAAATGTATATTGGAGTTCTAGCATTGGCTAGATTCTCCACTCACGTGCTGTATGCTTGTGAATTGTATATAGGTATGAGTGACTTTTGTATATATTTTTATTGATTTTGTTTTGTATTTATTTATATTGTATTATTATTATATAAATTTATTGTTTTGTATATATCGTGTGAATGCAGTATGAATGTTGTACTTTATCCCTATTAAAAATGTCCTAAATTGGACAGATTGTAATATTGTTCAATAAAGAATTGTTTCTAAAAAATTAGAAAGCTTAGTCTTAGTCCTACTAGCTGTAAAAATTTAGATCTTGAGCACATAGTACTTTTTTCTATATGAATTTTCAAAATTAGCAAAAATTGATTTTTCGCGATATTTATACGGAAATATCTCAAAAGGGACTGAGTGAAAAATTATGAAACTAATACAAATTACCTATCTATACGATCTGTTTAGGTGAGACAAATTTTGTCTTTGAGGCTCTGGTTCCGTAGTTATAAAGCTCTTCTTAATGTTAAAATAAGGTTTTCTCTAAAAAATATTAACTCCGGTAATTTTGCATATTTAAGAACCGAACAAAAACTAGAATGATAATGAGAGTATTTTATAAAATGTTGGTCCTTACAAAGCATTACCTAAGTAGCCAAGAAACAATCTGTCATTTATTTATTACTTTATTATTATTTATTTCCAAATTAATTGCACTTTTCCCATGACTTTTTAACAATATAATATGGATATAGTACTTTTTGGAATGGAACTTGGATATAGTACTTTTTGGAATAATATAACAGGAAATAACAGTCACCATAACCTTCCTCATACAACTTTACTCACACCTAACGTCTTTATAATGTTAATTACTAAGTTATGTATAGTTTCCTATTATCACTCTGACAAATATCTTTCCTTGTAAGTTACCTAGATTTTATTGTTTACTCTTCATAAAGAAAACGAATATTATAGGAACATTTTATTTATTTTTGATACTATAATAACAAAGTATGTAATCATGAAACTTGTTTTGAACTTTTACTTATTCTTTCTGTGATTTTAACAAATGTATTTATATTATTAACTACGAGTAAACAATATTTAACTATAAAGGCTGATAAATAAATAATTTTTCTTTTGGTCTTTTACTTTTTTTAAAAGAAAAAACATTCTAATTTGTTAGATCAGTTGGAGTTCTGACACTGGTCAGATCCTCCATGAGTGGATGTATGTTTGTGGCTATTGCGCCCTAGTTCGGCCTCCACTGAGTCACACCAGTGACGCGGCTGAGAGCGAGGCGCTAGGATCTCTTGGATTCCGCTTTTTCCTCCACAAGTGGAGGGAAAGGCCCAATCTGGGGTCCCTATAGCAGTTGTATATATTGTATATAGTTATGATTGTTCGTATGATGTTTATTTATTTGCCAACTTTTATTTATCTTAATTATATTGATGTTGTTGATTTTTATTTGTTTTGTTTTTATATTTATCATTATTTAATTCTACATATATCATTTATTTGTATTCATCTCAATGATAGGTTATATCAAATTAATGTAGCTGCAAGAAGAAATACTATAAAAAAACTTTATTTAATTGGGAACCCACGAGAACCGACGTGAGGCAGTTAAATTGTTTAAAACAGCCTAAAAACGGATTATTAGGTTAAAACTATTGATCAAAATAATAGCAGTGATTCAAGACCTACTAAATAAAAATGCACAAAATGAAGAAAACAATAAATTAATGGTATTATATTACGAGGTTAGGTGCTTCTTTCCATTTCCCGTATAGTGGGAAATATAATACCTTTAGGAAGGAAATGAAAGGAAAAGTTATATCCACAAGTGGAGGGAAAGGCCCAATCTGGGGTCCCTATAGCAGTTGTATATATTGTATATAGTTATGATTGTTCGTATGATGTTTATTTATTTGCCAACTTTTTATTTATCTTAATTATAGGTTGATGTTTTGATTTGTTTTGTTTTTATATTTATTATTATTTAATTCTACATATATCATTTATTTGTATTCATCTCAATGATAGGTTGTTGTTTGTTTTGTTTTTTATAATATATATATATATATATATATATATATATATATATATATATATATATATATATATATATATATATATATATTATATTTTATCTAATTTGACTTTATCATTGTATACTGTATATATTGTGTGAATGAGATCTTAAATCACTATTACTAATGTTCATATGGAAACAAATTGTAATATATCTCAATAAAATAATTAAAAAAAAAAAAAAAAATTTTGTTATACCAGGCACGGCTTTTCTCCTCATATTTAGCAAGGTCAGGGAATTCTAATTCTAACCATTTTTTGGATATACTACCATTATTCTATTAAAATGTGAGTTTCTTAAGATTTGTATATCAAATTAATGTAGCTGCAAGAAGAAATACTATAAAAAAACTTTATTTAATTGGGAACCCACGAGAACCGACGTGAGGCAGTTAAATTGTTTAAAACAGCCTAAAAACGGATTATTAGGTTAAAACTATTGATCAAAATAATAGCAGTGATTCAAGACCTACTAAATAAAAATGCACAAAATGAAGAAAACAATAAATTAATGGTATTATATTACGAGGTTAGGTGCTTCTTTCCATTTCCCGTATAGTGGGAAATATAATACCTTTAGGAAGGAAATGAAAGGAAAAGTTATATCTGCTTACAGAGGATATAGTACGTTAAGGATGAAAATGTTTTTATTACCCTTTAGAGTGATATGAAATGTGGATTTAGTACATTTTGAAATGAAATGCAATTTTCAAATACTTTTTAAAGGATTTTTATGTTTTTTAGACAAAATCTGATCGGATTTAAAAAATAAAATAAAAATAAATCATTAGTATACTAATATGTCAAAATATCTATTTCGAAAAAAAATGTGCATTAGTACCTTTTGAAAATCAACTTCTCAATTCTTGCTTCTCCAAAGAGCAGTACTTTTTCGTACTTATACTATAACGTGTTGTTTTTTTGATATAGGAGCTCTCTTATCTGGATGGATGTTATTTACACCATATATACACCATGGGTAACAGCAAAAACTAAAAATTTGATTTACCTACTTAGCCGTCGGGAATCGGACTATGGGTCATATGAAATTTTTGTTTTACTTTAGGCCTAGTATCTACTATCACAATATGACGACACATTTATGAGACACCCTGTATATTTAGTTAATTACAGCAATGTTGTAATAACATAAACTGAATATGACACTATAAATTGATAAAACAATATGATTCACGAAGGAATTGCAAATAAAATTTGGATTCAATGTTAATTGACAGGCCATTCTTTAAGGCGATAAATGAACATGTCCTCCATAAGGACCTTGAAGGTGAACAGGTAATAAATGTTGTCAGTCCCCTGCACGCAAGGTTGTCTCTGAGAACACTGCAAATCTCCCACGATCAAATTGGATTAATAAAAGCTTTTGTTTGTTGAAAAGGTGAATTGTCATACATAATGATGAAGCTCTATAGGATCGAATCTGCCTGAGGAAATAATACGGATAATAAACAGGAAATTATCGAGGAAAAAATGTGCGCCTGTGACCCATTAAGCGCATTTAATAAAAAACTTGGGTATTGTGACTGATACGACTAAGTTCAAAATTATATTGAGGATGTATAGTCGACTGTTATAGTGAAACTATTATAGGTGGAATAGTCAGGAATCGGTCATTTTTTGAAAAGTTTTTTAATTTTGCGAACGTTTCGGCCCAAGCTTTTGAGCCATCATCAGGGCATTATAATAAGTTCAAAATAATTATATATTTCCAAAAAATACAGCTAAATCAACTAACCTCCGTAATATGTTAACATTAATTTATAGTTTTCTTCGTTTTGTGACATTTCATTTGCTCATTAATCACATCTTGATTCACCATTATTATTTATATCAACAGTTTTAACCTAATAGGCAGCAGCGCACACTGGGCAAAATCACCAATTCAGGTGGACAAAAGTCATGTTAAAATGTGGAATTTTCCAGTGCTTCACTTTTTATTGTTAGTTGGCAAGACCCTTATTACTAATATTTCCCGCCATACCGTGTTTACAAATAAACAGTTAATGAGTGTGTGCCTAATAACCGGCAGTGGGATTATCTTACCTCTATTGCCATTTATTATGTTCGAGGTGTTTTTAGAGCAGAGTCTTTTTGCTTTTATTTAACAATGGACATTGCTGAGACAGGTAACACATTATATTTCCAAACTCATTATTGAATATACATTGCAATCTACCTGTAGAGTTAATTTAGCAATTTGTAAATGTATGTCCCTGTTCAATGTTGCCCCAAGGATTTGTTTCATGAATCCTTCTGGTCTTTAAATATTACAAAGAATTTATACGATATTTTGCGTTTTGGGTGATACATACTTGTTTTTTCAGACACAACACTCCGAATCAAAAGATTTACAATCCAAGCAATAATTAGATATTTAGCATTATTTTTCCCGTATTCTGGGACTTCAAACGTAAAATGTAGGGAAGTTTTAGATTTTATCAAATAAATTGGATGTTTGACCGATCGTGTCAAAATGTCAATTAGTCTTTATAATTTTAATCTTTTTTATATATTTTTCCGTAATATGGGACCCCAAACGTTGAATATTGACAAAGTTTTAGAATTTCGTCCACCTAAATTGGTCATTTTTTCCACTGCGCGGCGTAATCCTTTGGGTAGAGTACTAGTTGTATTTAAAAATTCTTAAATTGATTTTAACAACGGAGGTAATTGAAAGTCATGAGTTGTGGGCAAGAGATTTTTATTTTGGGGCCATATTTCTAGTTCTTCTTGTTGTAAACGATGATAAAAAAACATCACAAAACTCGCCTAAAAAAAGTTGTTTTTGTAAATCCCCCATCCTCATTCCGCAAGTTATAAATCTTCCGTTAACCAAATTTGGACTACATAGAAGACCCGATATATTATATATGCAGGCAAACTGCTCTCTGTGTGGGTGTAAGAGGTGATAACGTTCTGTTGTGTTTATGTGAAATGTGTTGGACATCTAAAATCGGCCATAATTTTAAAGAATTATAGGCTGCTGAAGGAGCAGGTATTCTATTTCAGACAATAGGTTTTATAAGCGTTTGATTGCAAAGGTGGGAAAAAATAAGCTGGAGTTTACCTGGACGACTAATAACTTTTTCCTATTAAATAATTTAAAAGTATTGTTTTTCTTACTAATTTTTTACCTTTTACATTATTTTCGTAGCTTAGTTTGGACTAATTAAACACAAAATAAGTAGCAAAACATTTATAAATAATTTAGTGTCGTATCTTAAAAGAGTGAACAAAAGATGTATTTAGAAGAAACATAAAAATGCAATATTATTATAACTTTTTTTTTTTTTTTTTTTAAACATATTTATTGATATTTACAACTGTATTATTATATACAACAAGTAAATGTGATGGACATAGTAAACTGACATGAGTTACATGAAGAGACGCTACCCATTGGCAGCACTCTAAAAGTATTTTAAACTAGAAGGTCTCGAGGCCATCTTCTTTTCAGACGCCTCGGGGGATTGTCAGGAATGGAAGAGGATGACAGAATAGAAACTAGTAGATTAGAGTGGAAATGGAGTTTTTCATGGAATGATTGATACCTGGTTCGTGCTAATTCAGAAACATATGGGACATTAAGGTCTTTATGGATGAGCTTATTCGTAACAAAGTAAGGAGCGTTAAGGATTTTACGAAGGATTTTGGATTGTAAGGATTGGATACGAGAAGAATTCGATGGTTTAGTAGAGCCCCATAGCTCAATTCCGTAAGTCCATATCGGTCTTATGATGGTCATATAAATAAGTCTTTTGTAATTAAGTGGTAGGTTGGAACGTTTATCCAGTAAGTGTTGAAGTAGTCGAAAACGTCGGGCAGTTTCTTGTCGTTTCAGTCTTGTATGGGGATTCCAAGTTAGACGTTTGTCAAGGTGGAGTCCTAGATATCGAATCTGTTCAACAGGGGCTAGTGGAGTGTCATTAAAGGATACTGTAGGGCAGGAAGTCATGGGTTTACGACGAAGGGTAAATGTTATCTGGTGGGATTTGTTAGAATTAATTTTAATCCTCCAATTCTGACACCATACTTCAAGGTCTCGGATGTGGGATTGAAGAGTGTGGGAGGCTGTAACAGGATCATTATCTACTGATAGCACACACGTGTCATCAGCATAGGTCGAAAGGAAAGTGTTTGGATGGGTTGGGATATCAGCTGTATAGACTGTATAAAGAACGGGTCCTAGGATGCTGCCTTGAGGAACACCAGCAGATTGAGAAAACAGGGAGGAATAGGAACTATTGTGATTTATTTTAAAAGATCTATCAGCGAGGTAGGATTGGATAATTAGAAAATAGGTAGGAGGGAGGAATAGACGGAGCTTGTAAAGCAATCCCGGGTGCCAGACTCGGTCAAAGGCCTGTTCTACATCGAGAAAGGCTCCCGTGCAGTACAATCCGCGCTCCAACGCAGAGGAGACAACGTCCACCACACGATGGCATTGCTGGATAGTGGAGTGAGATGTACGGAATCCGAATTGGTGATCTGGAATAATATGATGGGAATCAAGGATTGGGTATATACGTTTCAGAAGGAGTTTTTCCATAATTTTACCCATAATACATAAAAGAGATATGGGACGGTAGGAAGATGGATTTTCAGGTGGCTTTTTGGGTTTAGGAATCATTTTTACTATGGATAATTTCCAGGAGGCAGGAAAATAAGTAGTACGGAGAACGGCATTGTAGATGTAGGTGAGGAATAGGATGGCTTTTTGAGGGAGATGTTTTAAGATATGGGAAGTGATTTGGTCATGGCCAGGAGCTTTTCGAGCAGGTAATCTATGAATGATATTGGATATTTCTGAAGGATGGAAAGCTTTAGGTGGAAGGGTCATTTGGAGGGGAATAAATAAGTCTTCTTCTATCCTTTCGAGGTGATTGGGATTAAGGATATCTGGATGTGGAGTATAAGTATTGTAAAGATGTTGTCCGAATAACTGCGCTTTCTCTTTGTCAGTTCTTGTCCAGGTTTGGTTTTCAGTCAGGAGTGGGTGGTTACAGTCTTTGAACTTAAGAATTATTTTTGTGGTTGTCCATAATGATTTGTCTGTTGTAGTAAGATTTTCAGTAAAGCTCAGTAAATGTTGAATTTTGTATGTTTTTATTTCTGACTTGAGTTTGTTAGTTAGTTTGGTATAGTAAGTTTTGTCAGCTGGGTATCGAGTCTTATGCCACTTCGATCTCGCTCTGCGTTTTTCCTTTATTAAGAATCGAATGTGCTGTGGCAAGTCAGTATGTTGAGTGTCATTAATGTTGGTGGTCCTTGTGTTGTCAATTATACTGCAAGTTATAGAGTCAGTCAGTTTTTTAACAGCTGTATCAATATCATCGTTTGTCTTGAGTGGAGTGTTCAAGTCTATTTTGCTTTCCAAGTCCTGTCGAAATACGTCCCAGTTTACTCGTCCTTTGATCAATGTAGAAGGAAGGGGTTTAGGAACAAAACTGGAATTCAAGGAAAGTAAAACCAGGCTATGGTCTGAGGAAAGGTCATTCAGAGATCTGATTATGGTTTGGGAGGAAGAAATTTGAGAGGTGATAAATATATCCAGTTTCTTTTTTAGGGATGTAGGCCAATACGTGGGATTCATGGGTGAGAGGACAGTATAGCTATGGGAAGTCGAGACACTGGAAAGGAGATTACCTCGGGAGTTGGATGTTCGGCAACCCCACCGTTGGTGCTTAGCATTATAGTCTCCTCCAGCGATAAAGCGCGGTCCAAGGGATCGAAAAAGGGTTTCAAGTTGGTTATAGAGAAGGGAAACACCAGGAGGACAGTATACAGCTGAGAGGGTGAGATGGAAAGGACGAGTTGAAATGGTCACTGAGGTTGATTGTATGGCGTCAGTTGGAGTAGAAGGAATAAGGGAATGGGGTAAGGATTTATGGATAAGGATGCATGAACCGGCATGGGAAATGTTGTCTGGGTGGTCCGATCTGTATGTGATGTAGTCACGTATGTGAAATCGTGTTCGTTGTGTAAAGTGAGTTTCAGTCAAGAGTGCTATGTCAATATGGTTGTCATGGAGAAATATGTCCAGTTCGTCCCGGTGGTTGAGTAGGCCGTTAGCGTTCCACAAAAGGATTGCTAGGGGCTTAACACTCATCGTGGAAGATTGAATGGGACTTGGGTAAGGATTCTTGTGAGGAGCGTGATTAGTGGTAGGATAGTTTCTTTAAGATCTGATAGAAAGGATTGGAGTATGGAGCTTATGTTGAAAGGGTCATGGTTGGGAAACTGATGTGGAAAAGAGAGTTGTAAAGGATAATTTGTTTGGTCGGGATTGTTGACTGGGGGCTGAACACGCCGTGGGGTACGATGATGTTCAGTCCGCTGAGGTACTTGAGGTGAGGGATTCGGTTGATTTAGCTGAACAGAAGGAGATGATATTTGGGGAGGATGTTCAGGAGGCAATTTTACTCGTAAGGGTAGAGGATGAGGAGGAAGGGATCGATTTGCAGGTTGTGGGTTAGGATGGGAGGCAGGAGGCTTGGTTTGGGATTTAGGAGGCGCCTGACGTCGTGGTTGTTGATGCTTATTGGCGATGATCTCAGAAGAAGGTGTTTTGGTGTGTTCCGTCGGTTCCCTGGCGGCAGTTGTAGTAGGTGGCTGTTGAACGATGACACCTGTATGTTTCTGAATTTCCGGGTAGTTAGTCAAATCCAAAACAGGTGCCTGCGGGCGAATCTGCTGTTCCACTCGTGGTTCCGCTAGGTACTGCGTCCTCTGCCGAAGAAGGGTTTTATATACGACACAGCCCCTATAGCTAGCCGGATGGCCTTCACCACAAAGTGCACACTTTGCAGGCTCATTAGGGGGTTTGAGGCATGTATCAGAGGTGTGTGGCCCGGCACACTTGACACACCTAGCAGGGTGATGGCAGTAGGACTTTGTGTGCCCTAAAGTTTGACATCTGGTGCACTGGACGATTATTGTTCTCTGTCTTGGCTCTTCAAACATTACTGTCGAATATACCAGCCGTCTTACCTGAAATATCTCCGTGTTATTTCTGGCTGGCTCCAAATCCACGAAAAACAGGGGCAGCGCATATTTTTCTTTAGGGTGTGTTACAGAGGATATGTTCCTAACGTTATGGCCAATTTCTTCAAGGCCGCTTTTGATGGCTTCAGTAGGGGTGGATGAGTGGAGTCCTCTCAAAACCACCCTGTATGATTTATCTTCCTTTAGTTGGTAACAGTGAAAATTATAATTGTTCGTACTCAAATAGCTGATTAGTTTCTTATAGCTCTCCTTATTGGTGGTATTAATTTTTATGTCGTTTATTCGTGCGAAACATTGGAAGTTTGGCTGGCCTATTAGATCAGCGATTTCTTTACCAAATGACAGGAAATTATTAATATTTGATACATATATTGGAGGTGGTTCGGGGTCAGAAAATCCTTGTGGTTCCGGGAGCTGGTTTTCAGTGTTGGCGTTAGCTGAAGTGCTAAAGGTAGAAGAAGAAGCGGTAGATTTTGATGTAGATGGCGCCGTTAACTCATTTATGTTGGCTGCAGTGGTACTGCGAGTTTATTATAACTTATAGCATAGTAGACTAGAAAAAAAAAAGTCAAGAGAAAAAAAAAACACATACGTTACTTTTTTTTATCTTTGACCTTTATAAACATTAAGAAAAGCGGGCACGATATTTTATGAGACTTTTAAACAAAGTTTAAAAAGTCAAAACAAATGCTTATGCAAATTTTCAGCTTTATATAAGAGGGTTTTGTTTTTTACCTTTTTAAACTTGTTTGTAAGTACAATAAGTTTTTTTCCTACTCGTCACTTTACATTATCTTTCACAAATTAACGTTTATAACGAATATAATATATAATTTTTTCTCAATACATTTAGCTTTCCAACGGTATACTATACATCTATATCTATACTTATGTTCCTTAAAAAAAATATCTACCTATGAAAATATATTTCTTCTTTTCTTTTTTAGTCAGATATGAAATTGGTTCAACTTGTATGTTAAGCGGTTTTTTTATCAATTCTAACAAAATGATATGGTTAATTTTTCTCAAATCAAAATATTAAGGTTACTTTAAAGGAAGAAAATTTAAAAAATCGACCTTGAAGCCATGTTAAAATATTTCAAAGAGAACGAAATAAAGAACGAAACGAAACCTAAATGATATTGAAACCAATTAAATGTTTTCATTGATATTGCAAGTTTATTCGAAATCGTTAGAGCCGTTTTTGAGAAAATCATGAAAATGTACAAAACAAGTGGCTCTTTTGATTTCCCGATTTTGTAGAAAATGTTGCTGTAACATCACGGGCTTATACGCTCTCAAAGTATTAAATTTCAGTTTTCTAAAACTTATCGTTTTCGAGGTAGTCTTACTACACACACATACCTTTTTGTGGTACTAAGTCATTTGGCCTCAGGTCATATGGGTTTAGTGAAGGTTAAATAGTTCTTTACTAAGAAATAAAAAAAAAAAAAAAAAAAAAAAAAAAAAATATATATATATATATATATATATATATATATATATTATTTTTATATTTATGAGATGCTTTAAAGAAGGTGCTGAAAAAATGTTTATTTAAGTTCATGAATATTATTTTATAGAAAGAATAATTATTATATGTGTGCTACGTGTATGGTTTGTTGTGAATTTTTATTTATTTTATTGTTAATCTTTTAAAAGATCCTTGGAAAATAAAGATGTTATATTGCACCTAAGCACTGCCAATTAGATTGAAAACTACATTTTTTAAAGGTCATTTCATCTTGCATTTATGTAGTGAGTTTTATCTAAAGCGATTGAGTAGTTTTGTATAAAATCGTAAAAAGTTGGAAAATGTCATTTCTGGTTCGTCCATTTTGTGAAAAAGTTATAATAATATCCCAGACATATACTTGTCTTGAATATGAAATTTCAGTTAAGTACGACTTCTCAGTTTTGAGCTGGAGACTCAAAGAACATTTAGCAAGATTTCGTCGTTTAGAATTAGGAAACCCTAAAACGTTCATTTCTATTGAAAACTTGAATTAAAGAATTTTCTCGATTCGAATACTTTTCTTTGTTATTTATTTCATACATAAGTAAGAGAAAGTATAAATTAATTAATTGAATGAATACTACATCTGGATTAATCATTGGATTCTTTAATAATTATCTTAAGGGGCTGCTAATCAGCGATTGGTATTTAAAAAAATATAATTTCTTTATGACAAATTTGCAGCTGATGGCAATGACATCAATAATTATTTTCTACTTCTATCCGAGTTGTAAGAAAAAATACGTCTCTGATGTTTTTCAAACTTTTTAAAATAACTGCTAAACGGTGTATTTTGTCTGGATCGTCATTCACCCAGATTTCAGTTATTCATCTCTTATAAAGTTAAAAAAAAACTTATTACTTGAAGTTGATTACTTCCGATCTCAAATCCATACAAAACAGTGCTTTCTTCTTTTAATTGAGTTTTAAATTCATTCATAGTTTTCATTTCATTCATCAGTGGAATAGGGTATAATATACGAGAAATGATAATGATTTATCAGGACTACGCAATATTGGCCCATATTAACTATTCGAATTAATATTTTGTTCACCATTCAGCATAGTAAAGCCTTTTAACAGTCAGAAAATAAATAATGTAAAAGGTAGAGAGAGAATGCTTTCTGAAAAGAATTATTCACCGTAGACACATAGCTATGTCAACATCTACTCGTGCTCTTAACTTGTATTGTTGAGAGAACTAGTTCTGCGAGTTCGTTCCTCTAATGGAACTAAAGGACCTACGATAAATAATGTGTCACTGTTATCCTACCTTGAGCAACAGTGTCAGCATTTCATACGCTGAACTAACATCTAACGATATATATACATATATATGCATATATATGTTTTCTGCTGTCCTTAGGTTTCAGTCAATAAACAATTTTTTTTTATGCAACGTTTTGGGAATTTATTGTTCTCATAATCTTGCAATTTTAGATAAAATGGTGTCTTACATAGACATATGTGTATACTATGAAGTTTGAAAGAACACTTGAAGAGGCTTTATTATTTCTATTATGAATGTCGTGTAAAAAGATCATATTTGAGTAATGGTAGCTCAGAGTTTTGCACTTTAATATTTCACAAGCTGTTGTTAATAAACTAAATATTCTTCTTGACCTAATCTTCCTCCAGATTAACTGCTTGTAGTAGGGGGTAATATGTCGATCTATTGGGTTATATTATAAGCAAAAAAAGATTCATAAAATACTTCATATAAAGTAAAATATTAATTAAAATTACGTCAAAAATATTATTCATTGGGGTTCATTATTTATTTTATAATTTGAACCTTGATGTAATCAATGAAATTTATATTAAGAAAAAGAAATCGTTTGTGACCAACCAGGATCGAAACGCCTGGAACCTCGCCAATCCAGTTAGTATGGAGACATTGTACGCATTCTCCTAACCAGTGTCTCAGTCACTGAATGATACCAGTTGACATTAACAGAAATTAAAAAAAATCTTGTGTGCACATTACCTTTTGTAGTGTTGTGTGTTAATTTTTATATATTATATAATTTTTATATAATAGTTTTTAAGGAAATTACATAAAGACAGTCCATACTAATATATCTCTTTATTGAGGTATTTTTGAAGCTTTCGGCGTAATAATCATAATTTTTTTTAATAATCTTTACTTTCCAATGGTATATTATACATCTATATTACTATTTTTCTTTTTGAGGAGAAAAAACTTACTTTGCTGTTTTCTCCTTCAATTGGTTATAGCATTTATCTTATATGATTTTTTTTTCCTCTGGCGCGACAGGCCGTGTAGGCCCTTGGCCGCGTGGTATAGACTCCTGGGAGAATATAATAATAATAATAATAATAAATTCTTTATTTATTCTGGGACAAGTCCCTTCAGAATAATGTTACAGACAAATCAAATTGGAACTTCAGTATCTTAGAGTAATAAAAAAAAATAAAATAAACAAAAAACAACAGAAATAACAAAGAAAATGAATAATAGTAATAAATTAACTGGTAGCTTCTAATAATAATAATTTAAAAAAAAATAAATAAATAAAACAAACTAGACAAAAAATAAAATATTTACATATTCATATATACAGGGCTAATTAAAATAAATTTACAATGCTTGTGAAAATTGTAACATAAAATACATAAATGTTTGAATACAATGCATAATAAGATATAGTAAATAACTGTTTTTCTCTGCTCTATTTGCTGATTTTTATTGAACTTTGCTGATTAATTGGGGTTATTTGAGAATTGGATCGACAAAAAGTGTTTGAACAAACGGGATTTGAAGGCCGGAAGAGTATTGGAGTGACGGATATGAGAAGGAATAGAATTCCATAAGGACGAGGATCGGATTAGGAAAGATCTGTCGAAAGCTGCGGTTCGATGAGGCGTTACATACAGGTCCGAAGGTCGCGAACGAGTGTTGCAGGTGTGGACGGAGGATTTAAATGAAAATATATCTGAGATGTAAGATGGACGTTGAGATCGGAGAACTTGGTAAAGGAAGGATGCCAGGAGGTATTTAGAACGGTAGGAAGGATAAAGCCACTTTAACTCATCGTAGAATCGGGTTACAGAGGTGTCCCTGGATATCCCAAAGATGAAACGTATAAGGCAGTTGAATAATCTTTTAGTTTAGCTTCAAGATCTCCAGAGACACCCGCATACACCGCACAACAGTAGTCAAAGTGGGGGAATATTAATGAGCAAACCAAGAGCCTACGGGTTTCAAATGGAAGAAGGTGACGGTGGTAATTAAGGAGTTTCAGAATGGAAATTGTGCGTCGGGAAATTTCGGAAACATGGATTTTCCAGGAAAGAGATTGATCGACAGTTACTCCAAGGTTTTTGACGGTTTGGTGGAACTTTATTGGTTGATTATTTAAAAATAGAGTTGGGATTAGGGAAAGGGTTTTAAGGAGTGGATTGGAACCTATTACTATCACTTTAGTTTTCTCAGCATTTAACTTTAGCTTGTTGTCAGCTGCCCAACAACTATATATATACTCACTCTCATATATACTCACGTTTCTCGATGAAACGGTTATTTTCACTATTATTTATATACGGTTATTTATATAATCACTCCTTACGCCTATTTTGCGAGTTGCCACCAGTAGGCTGACGAGTCTCACATACCCGGGGGTGAGGCTGTCAATGAATCCCCATTTCATTATATTCTTATAAAAGTCCCGCGGGGACTGGGATTCGAACTCACAACTCTGGCGTGGTAGACTAGCGTAATGTTTGGATGAATTAATTAATGATGAATTTTTCCCTGATTCTTAGGAGTCAAAGACATGAGAAAATGATATGATCATGATTGTTAAACAAAAAGCCGATTTTTAGCAGGAGAAAGAAAATCAAAGCATATATATTTTTAATCTTTTCGAAAGATTTCAATCACGGATTTTTTTTTCTGTTCCGTACGACTCCTCATTTTTGGGCAAGACATTCAAAGAACATTTAGCGCGATTTGGTCATTTGGAATTAAAAGACCCGAAAAAGTGTATTTCCATTACAAACATTCATTGAATTAAATAATTATCCCGATCTGAATACTTTTCTTTATATATATTTTATACTTATATTTTTATCAGTAAGAGAAAGTAGAAAACAATTTATTGAATGAATACTATCTGGATTAATTTTTGGATTCTTTAATAATTATTTTGAGGGGCTGCTAATAAGCGATTGATATTTAAAAAAATATAATATCTTTATAACAAATTTACAGCTGATGGCAATGACATCAGTTATCATTTTCTACTTCTAATCATAGTGGTCACTCACAAAAAGGGGAGTGATGATCCTACACTACAAAATGAGAAACGTGAGTGTAATTTCCCAGAAGAATACACCGCGAGGCCCAGGGCCTACACGGCCTGTCGCGCCGCTGGAAGAAGAAGACTTCTAATCAAGTGTAAAAAAAAAAAAAAAAAATCAACTCTAATGTTTTTTAAACTGTTGAAAATAAGTGCTAAACGATCTAATGTTTGTATCGTCATTCAATTACCTTTTCCTTATTTCTAACGATTATTAACTTATTAAATTTATTACTTGAACTTGATTACTTTCAACCCCAATCCATTCCAAACAGTGTTTCCTTCTTATAATTGAGTTTTAAATTCATTCATAGTTTTTATTTTATACATATTTTATTATTGCTGACGATTAGGGACGGTTAGTTATTTTAAATGAACATTATTAGTGACCGTTTAGCGAAAGCAATTTCGAAAATTGAGACGTTGATGTCCAGAAGGTACTAAAGAACGTTTTTTACGAAATGGATATTTTGACTTTTTTGTATTCTCATTTATCTAAATTTTCTATTTTATTTTATTTATTGAAGTCCTTTAAAAAAAGATTTAGAAAAACTTTTCTTTTCTAAAGGTATTAATAACGCATCTAGTTTCGTTCCAGATTATAATAAAACATATCATTTCGTGACTTTAATATAGTGTTATTATTATAGTAAACAAACAATCCAAGATTTTAATGCTGTAACATTTCCTAGATAGAATATAGCACTTTTGGAAATCAACGTCTCAATTCTGGATTTAGCCCTGTGCGACTATTTAAGTGATAATAAATCCTGATGTTACTGACCATTCAATTATACACCCGAGTGAAAGTGTTTGAAAAATACAACTTAATGTTTATCAAACTGTTTCAGATAAATGCTTGAGCATAGGTATTGTCTGAATTGACATTTAATCAGCTATCCGTTGTTTCTAACGATTGTAAAGTTATTTAAAAAAAAAAAACGAATTAAAAAACAAAACAAAAACCTTTTATTCGAATTTGATTATGGATTTACCTCTAGGTGACTATCTCATTGAGAATAAAACCTGAGATTAACCCACCATTCAATTATACATTGACATTTTAGGTTTTATCAAAACCATTATGGTCTTTTTTATGTAAATGGTAAAGATTAATAATATGACGAACTAAGTCAATTTGTGTAAAAACGTTACTCTAACATCCCAAATATATATAGTTCAGCATGTTATTTCTGTCCCGTACTACTTGCGGTTTTTGTGTTAGTTTGGCCTTAAAAAATGTGGAAAACTAAGATTGTAAACCTTCTTCGTACGCATTTTACCTTACGATAAATTTTTGGCTCGACAGACCATGTAGATCCCTGGCCACGCAATGAGACTCCTATTGAGACAAGACCACATCGCGATCGCGATGAATCTTTTTCTTTAGGGTCGTCTTACGCCCGTTTTGCTTGCTGACGGGCCTTACATATTAGAGTTGATTGTGAGTGAATTCACTATAAATTACATACTTAAATAAGACCCAGATAGGACTGAAATTTAATACTAATAATAATAATAGGCTTACCGAATCCGAAGGTTCAATGCCGATACCACCAAATTCTGCTTACACAGACTCGTCCAATTTTCACCGTTCGAGCCCAAGTTCCTGAGATCAGCCTTAACACAATCCTCCCATCGACGCTTCGGTCTACCTTTCGGACGCCTACCAGTCGGATCAGCGAATACCAACTTTCTCGGAATCCGTTCCTCACCGAGCCCAAAACTTTACGCGCCCATTTCCTCACTGAGCCCAACAAGAATTTAAACAAAAAAAAAAAGTGGGTTGACTAGCAAAATTTTTGTAATATTGATTATTTTAAAAATCGATATTGAGAATTTTAGATTGATTAAGAACGATCCACTCCCACTCGAACCCACTAATTTCAATCCTTGTTTTTTTTTTATATCAATTTTTATTATAGAAGAGTAATTTTAATTATGAATGTATTATTTAGAACAATCTCTTCTTTTTATTTATATATCTATTTATTATAACTTATATAAAATTTGATTTTAACAATGTAACGTTTCGAGGTACATTCTATGTACCTCATCTTCAGATCATTAAAAATCATCTAAAATACAATTCAATATTATAAGCAACCATAGCAAACAATAACAAACATTATCAATAATTTAGAATTGATTTATCACCTACAATATTTACAATATGTTTATAAAAAACTTTAATAAAAATTCTACTTACATATATTTCCATCATAATATAGGTCAAATAATCATGTACTATTGTTCATACATAGTCCCTATATACGAATTATCCAGTCAATCTGTTAAAATAATCTTTACTTCACCATCACATAATAATTCCTTTAACATTTTACTGCTTAACAATTGCAACTATGAAGCAGACTAAATTAGCCTTTCATCTAAATCCATTCTTGTACTATTCAATGTTTTTAAATATCCACAACAAAATTTTTATCCAGGTTAGAGATTAAATCCTAGCTTTCTTTTCCATTCCTGACAATCCTCCGAGGCATCTGGAAAGAAGATGGCCTCGAGACCTTTTAGTTTTGATTACGTACTGGGGTGTTGCCAATGGGCAGTTTTCCATCAATAAATAAATTATTTAAAAAAAATGAAAATATCTACAAAGATACGAAGTAAAATGTATGCTGTTAGAAATGAGAATCCCTCAGGACAGGCTAAAGATGTCACGTTCGATTCCAATCTATACAGCAAATAACTCCTTTTAGCTGAACCTTTATTCTCAGTAAATCGTTTTCCTAACTTTCTTAAGTACTAATTCAAAGAATTATCTTTCCACTCCAACCTATTCGTGTTGGGACGGCGTTGTCCATTATTTCATTCCGTCCCTCCTTTTCAACGCGTCTACCCTTTGTGTGCTTATCCTTCCCTTTCAACAGAGCTCTTGTCCGTTCGCGGCATTCTCAGTAGCACCATTGGTTTGTTGTTTATTTATTTAACGCCACTTTTTGCTACAGTGGGATTCCTAAATTTTGAATATCCAGGTTTAATTAGGTAAGGGATCTTTAACGAGTACCTGACATCGCACAGGCTCGGGACCACCTTTTTTGGACGACTAAAGATTTTTTACTCACATTAAAAAATCCATAGGCCACATCTAGATTTGAACCCGCTACCTTGGTCATAGACGGATGTTATGCTAGTCACTCACACACCATAGGTGACACTAGAACTAGAATTATTAATAAAAATAAGGATATTTATGATTCTTTTTTGTTTTAAACATTTAAATAAAAAAAAAAAAATTAAAAAAATCTTGATTTTTACTTTTACTTTCCTATGTATGAAATAATTAGTAAAGGAAAGTATTGCGATCGCTGAAATATTCGAATTCGAGCTTTTATCGGAAATGTACATTTTAGTGTCCCCTGAGTTCAAATGACCAAGTCCCGTAAAAATGTTCGTGTGTCTTTGGCAAGTCTTGCTCGACAAAGATAAGTTGTATTAACATATATACCTGTGATGATTCAGCAACGTTTTTATTAATATCGGCGAACCAGAAGAGCCACTTTACACTTTACACCAACCATTATGCACCTTTTTACGATTTTATCAAAAATAGTTTAATTAAACTCGCTAAATCCATGTAATTTTTTTTTTTTTTTAATATCATGTAGGGAGCGGTGTGGCTTAGTGGATAGAGCACTAGTCTACTGCTCTCCGGGTCCTTGGTTCGAATCTCGATCGTGACATATTATTTATTTCGGCCGAGGAGCGACCTTAGGATATGGAAACCCTTCTAGGGCAGACCTAGCCTCTGCTAAATGGGTACCTATAAAAAAATGAAAGAAAAGCTGGGCGCTGAGTGTGATCTCGGCCTAATCACCTCATTGTACGGTCGTTGGCTTAGAAACAATACGAATATCTATATGTATTGAGCCAAACTTCACGGGTTGTAGAGGTATTTTTTTTTCCTTTTTTTAAATTTTTATATGGGTTTCACTCTTATTTAAATAGCCTTACAGGGCGTAAATGCTGAATTTTTTAATATTATTTCTTTAAACAAGTTTTGTAGATTCGAAAAAATTAAGCAAGTCATCTTATGATTATTGATAACAATGGCTAAATATACAAGTTCAACGAATTTGATAAACATGTAAACAGCAAAGATATATTTTTTAAAGGTTTTTTTTTTTTCCGAACATAAAAATAGTAGTATAGATGTATAATATACCGATGGAAAGGTAAAGATTTTATTGCAGAAAAAACGATATCTTATTATGTTATAAACTTGTGGAAAGTAAAGTAAGTGACGAATTAATTAAATATATTAATTATGTAAAAAAAAAAAAAAAAAGAATGATAACTACTATAACGTATATGAATATTTATCTTGAGTTCATATCATAGAAATATCTGATAAAAATTTATGCTGTTCATAGAATGATACATACTGTAGCCAATAAGATTGAATATTTTAGATGTAAAAATTAAAATTGTAAACATATTCACTGAAAAAATTTCCTATTTTACGGTAATAAATAAGGAAATAATTATTAAGGTAGATATTCGGGCTGAATAACTTCTTCCATAAAGACTCAATTTTTTTATTTCATCAACATGACGTTTCGGGATCTTCTCCCATCTTCAGAAGTGTACAAAGTAAAATAACCAATTTCTATTACATTAAAAAATACTATAGTGAAGTGAATGGTTTGAAACGTTATGAAAAAATATTATAAATTAGGTGTCTATATTATAAATATTCATATACGTTATATGAATATTTATCTTGAGTTCATATCATAGAAACATCTGATAAAAATTTATGCTGTTCGTTATTTTATAATGAATTTTAATTTTTATTGATCGGAATAACGATTTACTAATGAAATACGACAAATGATCCAATACTGAAGTATATCGAATTACAGACGTCAAAGCCTGTTTACGAGCGATTCGCCGTGGAAAGGATATTCTACTTGTCAGCTTCCTGAAGCATAACTCTTTAGTTTCTAAAGAGTATTGGGTTTCGTTCCTCGATTAGGATAGCTACTGGAAGATTCGTTATAACCGATTATAAAATATTTATTATTATTATTGAACCTCAGTTCTTAGAATGATACTGTAACCAATAAGATTGAATATTTTAAATGTAAAAATTAAAATTGTGATCATATTCACTGAAAAAGTTTCCTATTTTACGGTAATAAATAAGGAAATAATTATTAAGGTAGATATTCGGGCTGAATAACTTCTTCCATAAAGACTCAAATTTTTTATTTCATCAATATGACGTTTCGGGATCTTCTCCTATCTTCAGAAGTCTACAAAGTAAAATAACCAATTTCCATTACATTAAAAAATACTATAGTGAAGTGAATGGTTTGAAACGTTATGAAAAAATATTAAAAATTAGGTGTCCATTGATAAAAAAATTTAAAACTATTAAACAACAAATTTAAAATCAAAAGGTGACATTAAAAGCAATAATTAACAATGTTACAAATTAATTAGTTAAAGAAATAAATAAATATTTTAAAATTACCTGTTGTATTTTGTATACAAAATAAATTGTCTGGACTGTAAAAAATGTTACATAGGTGAAACGTCCAAAAAAGTTAGTACTAGAACTAAACAGCACAAAAGTAATTGTAACAACAGTAAAAATATAAATACAACTGCTTTATCACAACATAGCATAAATTTAAAACATAAGTTTGACCTCAATAGACCACAAATTTTGGAAATAGTCAAAAATAAATGAAATAGAAAAACCATAGAGGCCATATAATATAATAAAAATATAGATAACTCTGTGAATTTTAAAACTGACTCAAGACAGTTAAGTTACCACTACTCTGATTTAATTAAAAAATTAAAAATATAATATAAATAATTTAATAATAAAATGTTTTCAAGAATTTCACAATATGTAATAACAA
Organism: Piezodorus guildinii; assembly: GCA_023052935.1. Taxonomy (NCBI): domain Eukaryota; kingdom Metazoa; phylum Arthropoda; class Insecta; order Hemiptera; family Pentatomidae; genus Piezodorus; species Piezodorus guildinii. The sequence continues at coordinate 43,963,289 of CM041295.1, forward strand.
TATAACCATATACAAGTTATAAATTGGTCTAATCCTTAATCCAGTTGAGGACAAAGATCTGAGCAATACTCTTCTTCAGATCTGATGTTTTTAAATATTGACTACATTTTTACTAATTTTCCTAGTTAATTTGTGTATTAGTGAAAATGCTGGGAGTTCAAAATATATAATAATAATAGGCTTAGCGAACCCGAAGGTTCGATGCCGATACCACCGAATTCCGCCTACACAGACTCGTCCAATGTTCACCATTCAAGCCCAAGCTCCCGAGATCAGCCTTAACGCAATCCTCCCATCTCCGCTTCGGCCTACCTTTCGGACGCCTACCAGTCGGATCAGCAAATACCAACTTTCTCGGAATCCGCTCGTCATCGAGCCCAACATAAAAAATATATAACTAGATAATTTTAAAATATTTATTTAACTAATTACTATGTAACATTGTTAATTATTGCTTTTAATGCCTCCTTTTGATTTTAAATTTGTTACTTAATAGTTTTAAATTTTGTTATCATTGGACACCTAATTTATAATATTTTTTCATAACGTTTTAAACCATTTACTTCACTATAGTATTTTTTAATGTAATGGAAATTGGTTATTTTACTTTGTAGACTTCTGAAGATGGGAGAAGATCCCGTAACGTCATGTTATTTTAAAAAGCAATACTTATTTTAATTGTGAGCCGACGTTTCGGTCTACTTTGTGGGTCTTTATCAGGGCTAAGAGAAACAAGATAACAACCAATGCAATTTAAAATTAATAATAAGTTAGGTATAATAACACGATGACAGTAATACAATATGGAAACAAACATAAAATAAAATTGATAATAAGATGACAGTAAGAAAATATGGAAGCAAACATAAAATTAAGATGATGATATTTGAAGACTACAATGAGAAACTAAGCAAATTATAAAAGTTAAAAGGAAAAGAATATGTGAACAATTAAACTATTAAATATGAACAATTTTGAAGGGATATTTGACGGTCTTATATAAAAAAGACATGATCATATGAAACGAGAAACAATTAAAACAAAATTTAATAATATTGATATAGTATTAACCTAACAATTATATGTGAGTATATATAACGGAAAAGATATGAGTAGGGAAAGAGGGAGAATATAATCAATAAGAAAGAATCAGTATGTTTTTTTCATTCTTATTGATTATACATGGGGCTGATAAAGGCCCAGAATGCAGGCCGAAACGTCGGCACATAATTAAAATAAGTACAGAAAATTAAAATATGTTAAATTGCAATAATTCTTTGTATGGTAGTATTAAAATTTTAGTCATTGTTGTCAGATCCTGTCCATAAATACGGTAGGTACTTTCCATTCTACCTACATTTCTTACGTATTTTCCATCCTATCTACACCCATTATACCAAACAATACCTAGTTTCCTTTGGCTCACGATACGGTACGCATCTCCACTCTACTCCATATTTTAATGTTTCCTATTTAATGTGAATATTTATATCATTGTACATTTTCTTTAGGCATAATTTGTTCTGTATAGCCCTTTCATTTTACTATAGCTATTGTAATTTAAATAATTGATTTATTTGTATGTATATATACATATATATATATATATATATATATATATATATATATTTTTTTTTTTTTCTTCTTTTTTTATATTTTAATACCGACGTTCTCTAGCTCAATAGTTTACGTAGTATTGTATTTAATGTTATTTAAAATTTATTCCTTAAGTATCTTTTTAGCCCTGATGATGACCCACAATGGGGGTCGAAACGTTAACAAGCAATAAGTAGTTGAAACTATTTAGTTTTTTCATTTACTGACATCCACCCGGACTAATTCTTTCCAGTAAAATAAATATTACTTATACTATTATTACTATTATTTGTGTGAATTTTTTGATGACTGCACCCCTAATCATCTTTCTCATCGTTTAATTGTTTCAACTACTGACCACCACGCGGCCTGATGTGTCACCTAGGAATTGAAGAACTTGGAATATTTCTTTACAACAGGGTTTAGTAAGCGTTCCATTTACGTTATGGATGGTTGTCGGATCACATAAGTAAATACTTGCCCACACTATCAGAACATCTCCGATGTGGGTTGTAAGTGGTGCCATATATTGTAAAACCGCCTGCTGTTTGAAGTCCCTGAGCAATGGCACAAGCCCTCCCAGTAGTTCCGGGACGCCTTTTATTATATTATGTTTCTTTTATAGCCTGTCCTTACATAAAATATCCTCTATAGTACGTCACATCCAATAATAGAGCGATATAAACTGCTTTTACTTTTACTTACCTATGTATGAAATACTGGTTAGCCGCCTTTTTCGTTTTAACTGCTTCGCTCGGGTGCAATGTAATGAATGGAAATCAATTTTATTCTGGGACGAGTAGTCCCCTAAGAATAACAAAAATGTGTATTACAAGTGTTTTTTGTCAGGTCTTTTAAGACTTAAGTATAATTATAGAAACTGCTGGTAGATACCGATTACTACAACACTTACTCGACATATGTTCAAAACTTTCTATATCCTACAAAAAACCATTTATGTAACCATTATAAGGCTTATTTGGACCTACGGCATTGAGTTATGGGGATCCACCAAACCATCCAATTACTTCCGCATTCAATCCTTGCAATCCTGATCTAGCTCGAACTAGATATACCTCCTTTAATTCCAAATTACCAGCCCACTCAAAACCGCTTGTCCGTATCCTCTCATCTCCATCTATTCCTGATAATCCCCCCAGGCGGCTGAAAATACGATGGCCTCGCGACCTACTACATTAAATAAACATTGAATTGTTACCACAGTGTAGTTTCTTCACATTTCACACGGGCCTGTATCACGCCCACTTGATCAATTAACACATTTACTTAATGCATTTTATTGTATAATACAGCTTTAAATTTATTTAAAAACATAAATAATAAAAATAAAAGTATAATTATATAACTGACGGATTTAGAAACAAAGCTTATCATCATCATTATTTATAGCTTAAGATATTACATATGCTAGGGAAAATTGACAGAGTAGGAGATAGAGACATAACTGATGTTTAAAAACGGTTAAGGATAAGGCTTTACAAATGGACATAGGCAGGGAATTCTAAAATTGGGTAGCACCGATGACTAAGGATTTTTTGAAGGAGGCGGATCTGTGCGAAGGTTTATGCAAGTTTATGGGTTGGGATCTCGAGTTCACTGAATGGACAGAGGAGCAAGTGGTAAGCATATCAAGAATTTTTTTTTTCTCTGGCGTGACAGGCCGTTTAGGCCCTTGGCCTCGTGGTGTAATCTCCTGGGAGAATACACTCACGATTCACGATGAAAGTTTACAGGGTAGGTCATCACTCCTTACGCCTATTTTTGTGCACTCACAAATTAAAAGCACCATTTGGCTGACGGGTCTCACATATCCGGGGGAGAGGCTGTGAGTGAATCTCCATTTAATTGTATCCTTATAAAAGCCCCGCCGGGACTGGGATTCGAACTCAGAACCTCTAGCATGAGAGACTAGCGCGCTAGCCACTCAGCCACAGGCTCCCCCATATTTAAATTTCTCTTACCTATTTATGGAATTTGTAGTAAGAAGAATTAATGAGGCAATGAAAATTTCCGTATTATATCAAGAATATAAGGTTTTTTGTTTAAAAAAATTCGAAATGACAGACACCAAGGAGATACTTCCGACGGAAAGAGGGATAGAGCCAATGCGACTCGGTATATCTTCTAGAAACATGGAAGCGTGTGGGATAACACGTGTGAATCTAATGAAACAATTCATTAGTCTTTTAAGTCTCATAACTCATAACTCATAACCATCAAACGTTTCTTACATCCCACCATAAGACGAGGCAACCGTGGTCAAACTGGGAAAAGGCGTAGTCAAAATATGGTGTCATTTATTGTTTATAAAAGGTCTGTTTGACTGATTTAGAGTTTATCGATTTGGGATTAGATGTTCGTCATAACGATAAGTGCAATTAGAAAGAAATGTTTATGTTTATTTTATAATATCTACCTTTATATTTAATCATCTTCAGAAATCAGAAAAAAATAAATTGGTCAATAAATTAAAATAGGTACAGTTTATTTTTATTTTTTGTTATTTTAAAGGGAAACATAGATCACAATTTGTCCACGGCATAGAGATTTAACACCTTCGTGTGATGTTATGTCATTGTCAAAGTTTTCTCATTTCTGCCAGTTATTGTGGAATACGTTTGTGTATTATGTTTTTCGGTTAATTACTATATTATATTTGAAATGAACTATTTAATTCTTACCGTATTCAATCATTACAATCCAAAATCCTCAACTCTGATTACTTTGTCACGAATAAACTCAATCATAAAGACCATAATGTTCCATATGTTTCTAATTTGGCCCGAACCAGGTATAAATCCTTCAATGACAAACTCCACTTCCACTCTAACCCACTGGTTTCAATCCTCCTGAAAAGAAGATGGCCTCGAGACCTTCCAGTTTACATTACCTATTGGAGTGCTGCCAATGAGCAGTATCTCTTCATCTTTTATCTCACCGCTCATTTACTTGGTGTATTAACCGATGCAGTTGTAAATATAAAGAAATAAAAAAGTCCATCTAAATTTGGTTGGATCAAAAAGGAATCTCTTTGAATGGGCGGCAGTGTCCATGAAGGACCTTGGGCCAAGCTGTCCCTAACCTGCTCACAAAATTTCACCTTCAGCATTACAACATTTGCACCCTCCTACGCCTTTTTTTCTCCCTACCGGCTCGCTATAAATCTCGCCTTTAGGTATTAATTCCTGTTGGATCCTCTCCACTTGTTCCTCTAGTCCTATTAGGATACACAGATGAAGGGCGATGCCTTTCTGAAAATAATCTGAAGTTCTTGAGCCTGGAGCGGCAGGGCATTGCTTTAATAACGACCGAGGCACGTTTCTGCTTCTTTAGCAATAACCTTAATGAGGGCCTTACTCAATTATATTTACCAGCTTTTTGCTTTTTGTTCGTTCCTTCACTTTCCCCTTCCATCATACCTGCCAATTTATCGTATATACTTGTTTGGCCCTTCCTTCGATGGTTTCTGTTTTTCTTTTTTCATTGAACAACCAATGGAGTGTATATACATTTTTTTTTTTTTTTATTAATTGATATCTACAACTGTAGAGGAAAAATACAGAAAGTAAATGTGAAAAAGTAACAATTGGCTTGATCAACTCTTGTTATGTTGCTACCCAGCGGTAACACTTCAATGCTTATTTTATAAGCAGGTCTCGAGGCCACCGTCTTTTCAGGCGTCTCAGAGGGTTATCGGGAATAGATTGAGATAAGAGGATACGGACAAGCGGGTTTGAGTGGGCTGGGAGTTTAGAATTAAAGGAGATATATCTAATTCTGACTATGTCTGCAACTAATGGGATATTCAGGTCTTTATAAATAGTTTTATTGTTGGCAAAATAAGGAGCATTCGAATCTTTCGGAGGATTTCGAATTAGAAGGATTGGATGCGGGAGACTATATAAATTAGTTTTTTGTAGTTGTTAGGTTGTTATTGATAAGGTTGTAGTTGATGAGTTGGTTACGTTTTGAACTTTCGTCAAGTAAATGTTGTTACAATCGGTATCTGCGAGCAGTCTCTTGTCTTTTCAGTCTAGTGTGGGGATCCCAAGTAAGACGTTTGTCAAGATGGAGTCCTAGGTAGCGATCATATAAAAAAAAAAATCTTTTTCAACCAAATATATGTATTATTATTTATTTAATATAAAATACAATTAATGCTCTAAGTATAGTCCATTGTTATCTACTGTCATTAGCCATTTGGTAGCCAATACGCTGATACAATTCTTTGAAATGTCTGTCAAAGAACTCGTCAACTGTCATAGAGCAATTTCAATTTCCGCAAAATAATATAATTTTTCCCCTTGTAGGAAATGGGTTATGGACCGAAACCATTAGTAATCCAATGGAGTGAGGTCAAGACCAAACAATCGATAAGGCAGGCGTTCGAACCCATGAAGTTATTTTAACTGTTCTTTGGATTTGGATTTCCTTTGATAACAGGATAACGCTCTGACAACTTCGCGTACAACCTTTACAGTTGTTCCCTGTAGATTTCAGAATTCATTGAGCGTCCATCAAGAACTAATTCGTGATGAATAACACCTTCAAAATTGCAAAAACGCAAAGCTATGAGGCACGAATGAACTCATCCATAAAGACTTTAATGTTAGATATGTTGGTGACTTGGTCTTTGAAAGGAATGTCATTCCTTATTTATTTATTTATTGACGTGTAGCTACACGCATTCAACAAGAATATGAACGGAAAAAAGAGGAATAACATTTTAAAAAAATACTAATTCAGTGAGTACTAACCAACAGAAATATAGAATAATACAATTTTAACAATAATAATACTATTTTAACAATAATAACACTATTTTAACAAGAATAAAACTATTTTAACATTTACATAGACAAAATTAATCTAGACTATAATTCAGAATTATCAGCTACAAAAATAGATAACTATTTTTTTAATTTGATAAATTAACATTAAAGTAATCAATGAGATGGCATATTTTATTTCCCTGTCGGTGAAGTCTATTAATAGGAGAATGATAAAGATAATGAGTAGTTAGCATTATCGGGAAGTCATTTTCGCTACATAGGAGTGAATTTGTTCTAATAAATCAGCACAATTAATTAAGCCCTGAATAATTTATATATAAGAATAGTAGGTCAAATTTATGTTGCCTGGATTCTAGTTTTGTTAGATTTGATCTAGGCATTAAACTATCTAGAGATACATCATGATACGGAATTCCCATTAAACATTTACTACAAATTCTATTCCTAAACCAGATTATAACCGAATTCTAACTCTAAACCATTATTTTTAATCCTTGCTTACTCTTCGATTCCTGATAATCCTCCTAGAAGTCTGAAAATAAGATGATGATTTAGAATTCCTATTGGAGTACTGCCAATGGCTAGTATCTCTACATACATTTCATGTCATCGTATTAAACTTCCATTTAATTGATGTATTTTTAATACAGTTGGAAATATCAATAAACATGTTTAAAAAACGATAAAAATGATATAGTCCGTGAACACCTTAAGGGGTATTTAAAATAAGTTAATGTTGAATTATAATTTCCATGAAATCTTAATTTTATTCTCGCTTAAGAGCCTGAAATAGTGAAATTTTGTCAATAAACGGACATGCTAAATTATAAACAATTAATTTATGTGTTGTGTTGACAATTTTGGTATTACACGTAGCATACATTGTCATTCATATTGAATGTGAATGAATAAATACTTGATTACATTTTTACTTGTCTTATCGGCTTCCGTGATTCCTAGTTCTAATAATATTTTTGTTGGGTTCTTGTATACTGCCTTTACTCCCATGAGTAACTTCTTTCTTTTTAACTCATTATTAATCTAATATAAATAAAATCTGGTGCGCACAACACACGACTTGCTCTTATTTCCGTTGATTAAATAAATTTAAGAACATTTAAATGAAGTTAGATTTGAAAAAAAGTTTAAAGAATCATACTGAGTTTCGATGGAAACATTTATTTTATATTAAGTAATCAAACAATAGACAATTATCGTCTCCATTGCCTTTAACAACTTTTGATATGAGATAAGATTCTTACTAAAATATTTAGCTTTCCAGCAGTATATTATACATCCATATTACAATTCACATTATAAAATAAAAATTACCCTAAAACTATGTTTTTTATTTTCTCTTTATTTGGCTACCAAATTCTTTCATATTGTTTATTTAGCTGTTTTTTTAACAATACTAACACAACTAAATGTTTATTTTTTTAAAAGATAAATTATATGGGCATTGGAGGAAGAAAATTTTAAATATCAACATTTAAGTCCTGTCAGAATATTAAATTAAATTATATTAAATTTTACCTAGATATTGCGAGTTTAATCAAAACTGTTGAAGCCGTTTTTGAGTAAATCATAAAAAGCATATTATAATGAGACTCATCACGTTTGCAGATTTTTTCGAAAATGTTGCTGTAACATCTCAGGCATATACGCTTCTAATATATGAAATATTTAAGTTTTATTCTACCATTTTTGAGCTAGACTTGCCCCACTGTTTTGTAGACTTGTGTGGAAAAGTATATTTTCGGTAAAAACTCGAAATAAAAAATTTTCACAATCGCAATACTCTCCTTGATATATATTATCATCAAGGAATGTAATGGCATGATTAAATCTGATAGTAGTTTTTAACGATCCCTATTACTATTGTATCACTATTACTATTGTTCATTTTGTAACAAATTGTAATATATCTCAATAAATAAATAAAAAAAACATTTTTTAACGAATGGCACTTAATGTTACTAACATTATTATATTACTATTTATGTTAAAACAAATGCTCGTTATCAGCGTTTCTTAAAAATAATTAAAAAAAAAAAGTAAAAATGTTTACGGGTAAGAAAAAATAAAAAATATTTCGTCCACGCTATGATAGACCTAAGCTACAAACGACTCTACTGATTTTCATGCTAACGGCCTTAAATCGTTTAGTTTCGCTTTGGTTTTGCTCATGTATTTTTTTAAATTTTAACCTCTTTACCAAAAATCTAAAAAAAGATGCAACAGATTCCCAGTTATTAAATCTGGCTCTTACTATCATCAAATTTGAAAATGGAGCAAGCAAATTTTATTTCTTTTACCTCATCTCAATTGAGAATTTATAGAAATGACATTTCAACAAGAATCATACTAAAATAATATTTGATTTGAAATAAATCCTGGTGGTTTTCTGGTAACCCCGTATTAATCTGTTTATGTCGTAATTATAATTTTGATGTAAGTTCAATATTACTATTAACTTGCTACTAATTGTTTTTCCATTTAAGAAGTAGAAAGGAAAGAGACTAATTACCTTTTCTTTTCATTTCTATTTTGATTTCCGTTCTGTTCCTAGAAACAGTTATTTCTTTCGGAAGTTTAATATGTACTATAACTTAAGCAATAATCGGTTTAAATGGTTAAATAAAGCTTACCTACTTATGTAATATGTAGTAATGGAAAGTATTGCGACCGCGAAAATGTTCGAATTCTTGTTTTCAACGGATAAAAACGTTTTAGGGTCCCCTAAGTGCAAATGACTAAGTCCCGAAAAAAGGTGTGTGTGGTAGGTATATATAGCTCGAAAACAAAAAGTCGTATAAAACTGATATTTGATGTTTTAGAAAACTGTTCGCCAGAGATTTTAAAGCAAATTTTTCTTTAAGATCGGCGAACACGAAGAGCCACCTTATACCATGCATTTTGCAGCTTTACGCGATTTTCTCAAAAACAGCTATAACGATTTTATTAAACTCGCTATATCCATGTTTCATTTTAATTGAAATATTCTTAATCAGATAGTGCCTTAATGTCGAATTATTTTATTTTCTTTCTTTAAAGTACCTTAAATTTTTTAGATTCCAAAAATTTAACCATATTCATCTAATCAGTATTGGAAACAAACACACTGACTAAACAAGTAATACGAATTTTATATCCAACTAAAGGAGAATAGAGGAAAAGTATATATATTTTTTGCGAACATAGGAATAGTATTATAGATTAATTTAGTTTCAAATCTCTTCTCATCAATGTATTTAGTATCACATCAATTACGATTGCGTTTTATCACCTCATCTTCAGAATAACTTATTCAATTTTTTTTTTAAATATGTAATTTACAGTTTTCATTCTTGTAAATTATAAATTTACTTTTTCTAATTATCTTTATGGCTATTATTTTTCATTGTCACACATTTAACTAAATAAACTATTGCAATATGTTGGACTAATTAATTAATGTGAAGAGATAGTTTCAATTTGAATATAATTAGTAATATAGATACATAATATACCGTTGGAAAGCTAAACATTTTAGAAAAAAAAATTATTTTATATACCATGTTGTAAAAGGTAATATGAAGTGTAATGTTAAGGTAATAGGGCGTAAACTTAAGTGATTATAATACATTATTTAATGTTGTTATATATTTAATCTAAAACATATGTTTTCTGTGAAACCACTTATTTTTTTTTAAGTTTTTGGTAACTATAACTTAATTTGATAGTTCTTAATTTGATTTTAACACCAAAGGTACGGGGAAGTCCCGTTTTTTCACGCACCAGATTTTGATTTCTTAACAATGATTATATATTTATCAACATACATATTATGATATATGAATTATATATCTAAAATCCCATTTGTTTGTAGTTCTGTGTATAAACTCGAATGACGCGCTACCTAGTAGCTGTTCTCGAAAGCTTTTAGTTTTCCAAGTAGTCTCTAGATAGCGCTGGGATTTGCCCTCCCTTGACCCTTAAGAAAAAAAGTATTTCATTTAGAACTTTTCACCTGCTTCCCTGCTTCGTTCAGCCTTGTTGCTTCTCTTCATCAATTCAATTTAATTTTGTAATAGTTCATAATATTCTCTGTTTTGATTAATAATAATCTTTGTTTGATACTTTTGCTTCATTTTTCTTCACTATGAATATGGTATAAATGAATATAACTTTATTTTCTTATGGATAATTCTCTATACAAATAGAGCTAGCTAAATTTATAATATAGAAAATAAATCATATTTAAACAAAAGAGGTAACAAGATCCTGTTTCTCTGCATTATCACATTCAAAGAAATGTAGTATGAACGAAATAAAATAAAAACAAAAATTAAATAACAATATTTAAATAATATAATAATAATAATAAACCTATAAAGCAATGTATGTATTAATATTTTTAATTAGTCGAACAGCACACCTAATATAAAAAATATAATTTATTCATTGATTATAAATGAATTTATTGTGTAATACTGTCTAGCTTGATAATAGATGATTTTTAAAACGTTTATCAGTTTTGACCACTGTATATACAATAAATACAAGAAGTAAAATGGCCAAATTACAATATATGATTTTTAAATTTCATAACGTACTCAGTTGTAAACTGGTCAGTAACTTATATAATGTTCATATTTAAGGCATTAGGAATATAATGAGTAGGGAACGGTGCTATTTAGGATTTTGTACCTTTTATTCAATTATGAAAAAAAAAAAAAACTTACCTTCCTTGTTAAATCAATTATACAAGTTTTAAATGAATTATTTATGAAAATATTTATTTTATATTAAATAATATAACAATATATCTTATCTAAAACAATTTCCTAAGTTTATGCGATCTTCCTTTGATTTTGCTTTATTGTGTGTTAGATAGTTTTTTTTTTTTTTTTTTTTTTTTTTTTTTTTTTTTTTTTTTTTTTTTTTTTTTTTTTTTTTATAAAATGTTTATTTTATAACCAACCGTATATTATTCTCCTATATTAATATTATTATTTTCATAGGGGAAAATATGGTGCACGCAACACACGGCTTTCACTTACCTCCGCTGTTAAAATCAATTTAAGAATTTTTAAATACATTGAGAATCAACAAAAACATGTGTTTTATTAAATAATCTATGATATTATTATCTACGACAGGCAGTTAGTTTTATCGGCTTTTCAGCACTTTACTTTAACTTCTACTGTTTTGTGTATAAGATTTTTTTTTTTTCTTCTTAACGGTATATTATAGGTCTATGTTGCTGCTCTTAGGTTCAAAAACCAAAAATTTTATTTTAAAAATATTTTTTATCTTCCACCTTTTAGTTGGTCTTAAAATTCGTTCAAATATTATGTTTAGCCGTTTTTTATCAATCCTATGATATGGGTAATTTTTAAAAATCTAATTGAAGGTACTTTAAAGGAATAAAATTTAAAATATCGGCATTTAAGCCCTGTCAGACTATTTTAATCAGAATTAAGCCTACACGATATTAAAGTCCATTAAATTTTACATCGATATGCCGATATAATAATAATACATTATATCGATATAATAATAATTTAAGGTTTTTCTTTAAATACCCCTCTATGTAATGAAATATCTTGGGTTAACTATATATTTGTATGAATGTAAACGATCATGAAGCCTCTTCCGAAAAAATGTTTGATCGAAAAATGTTTGGTTGCTCACTCATTAAATGACCTCCAAATAATTAGCGTTATGAAATTTGTACCTCACTTCTCAGCTGAAATAAAAGCAATCCATTTATGTCCAGAATTATTACTTGTGATAAAAAGTGGATCTTATCAGATAAGTTTAGATATTATGCTTTAAAAATAAGTATTGTTTCGTTGTTACCCGAGGTGTGGTTCAAAATTATAAAATGGTGGTCTATATTAAAAGCGGGTAAGCTTCAAGTGTTTTATCAGGTATTTTTGAAAACGCAAAGACTTTGCACTTTAATATTATGCCAATACAGTGATATAGAGGCTATTGGAATAGAAAATCACAGTTTATAATATAGGGAGAAATTTAAATATAATTTTAGATATCATATGACACATGACTTGAAGATTTTATTCTTGTATATAACAAAAAGTGTGAGGATATTTTAAACGTTATATTTTTGACTTGATACATCAGATTTCATGCTTTCGAAATAGAAGATGTTCGATATCAGGAAAACCTCTCTAAAACTAGTGGTTTCAGGGTGAAAAAAACTAGCGTGGATAATCAAAATGAATACCTAGCCCATAGTATCCTCACTGCCTTCCCTGGAATATGAGCACTTGGACCCAAAAATTTAAAGAAGTAAGATTAGCAAGGCAGGGGAGAGAGAAATGCTTTGTTATATTTAAATTACAACAAAACAAAACAGTGCTCCCCAAATGAGACGTTGATCCCCAAAAGGTACTAAAGGACATTTTTTAGAAATGGATATTTTGACATATTTGTATTCTAATGGTTTAGTTTTATCTAAATCCGTCATCAGATTTTACATAAAAATCATTTAAAACAAACCGTATTTAAAAATTTCATTTCATTCTAAAAGGTACTAAATCCACATTTCGTTTCATTCTAAAAGGTACTAAAAACATTTCCTTCCAAAACGTACTATATCCTCTGTAGACAGATATAACCTTTCCTTTCACTTCCTTCCAAAAGGTACTATATCCTCTGTAAACAGATATAACCTTTCCTTTCATTTCATTCCAAAACTTACTTTATCCTCTGTAAACAGATATAACCTTTCCTTTCATTTCCTTCCAAAACTTACTTTATCCTCTGTAAACAGATATAACCTTTCCTTTCACTTCCTTCCAAAAGGTACTATATCCTCTGTAAACAGATATAACCTTTCCTTTCATTTCATTCCAAAACTTACTTTATCCTCTGTAAACAGATATAACCTTTCCTTTCACTTCCTTCCAAAAGGTACTATATCCTCTGTAAACAGATATAACCTTTCCTTTCACTTCCTTCCAAAAGGTACTTTATCCTCTGTAAACAGATATAACCTTTCCTTTCACTTCCTTCCAAAAGGTACTATATCCTCTGTAAACAGATATAACCTTTCCTTTCATTTCATTCCAAAACTTACTTTATCCTCTGTAAACAGATATAACCTTTCCTTTCACTTCCTTCCAAAAGGTACTATATCCTCTGTAAACAGATATAACCTTTTCTTTCATTTCATTCCAAAACTTACTTTATCCTCTGTAAACAGATATAACCTTTCCTTTCATTTCCTTCCAAAACTTACTTTATCCTCTGTAAACAGATATAACCTTTCCTTTCATTTCATTCCAAAAGGTGCTATATTTTCTACTGTACGGCAGAAGCACCTAACCCCGTAAAATATTACCATTAATTTATTGTTTTCTTCATTTTGTGTATTTTTATTGGTTCATTTAGTACGTCTTGAATCACTGCTATTATTTTGTTCAATAGTTTTAAACTAATAATAACTTTTTAGGCTGTTTTAAACAACTTTGTTGCATCGCTTTGATTCATGTAGATGTCAATTCAATTGAGTTTTTTTTATAGTATTTCTTCTTGCAGCTACATAAATTAAGTTTGAAAAAATTTTAGAAACTCACATTTTAATGGAATAATGGTATTTGATCCAGCAAATAGTTGGAATTAGCATTCCACGAACTTGCTAAATGTGAGAGAAAAAACCGTGCCTGATCTAAAAGCTCAAAAGTTATTTATTTATCAGTCTCTATGAATTAATATTGTTTAAACGTAGTTAATAATATAGATAAATTTGCTAAATTCACACAAATAGTAAATACAAGTTCAAAACAAACTTCATAATTACATACTTTCTTATTATAGTGCCATAAATAGATAAATTGTCCTTTGAATATTTTCTTTCTTTATGAAGAATAGATAATCAATGTAATTAAAAAACAAAGAAAGATATCTCTCAGAGGGAGAATAAGGAAATATACATACCTCAGTAATTAACAGTATAAAGACGTTAGTTATTGGTAATGTATTAGGAAGGTTATAGTGACTGTTAGAATTTATAAAACTATTATTCTTCTGACGGTTCTTTACGGATGTGAAACGTGGCCGCTTACTTTGAAGGATGAACAACGGCTTAAGGTTTTCGAAAATAAGGTACTGCGTAAAATATTTGATCCCAAGAGAGATAAGCCCACTGGGGAGTTTAGAAGGTTGCACAACGCGGAATTGCGGAACTTGTATCCTGTGAATATAATTGAGTTAATAACATCGCGGAGACTTAAATGGGCGCGTTAAGTTGTTGGGCTCGGTGAGGAACGGATTCCAGGAAAGTTGGTGCTCGCTGAACGGCACGCCGAAGCGTCGATGGGAGGATTGCGTTAAGGCTGATCTCGGGAGCTTGGGCTTGAACGGTGAACATTGGACGAGTCTGTGTGGGCAGACTTTAGTGGTATCGGCATCGAACTTTCGGGTTCGGTGAGCCTATTATTATTATAGTGACTGTTACCAACTTACCGGCGTTATATTCTTCCAAAAAGTATTATATCCCTTTTAATTCTTTCCAAAAAGTACTATATCCATATTATATCGCGTAAAAGTAATCGGAAAAGTGCAATAATTTGGAAAAATTAGTTGGCAACACGTTTAAAAATCGATTTTTATAAAGAAAGAATCACGTAAATTGGTCCAGTAGTAAATAAATGACAGTTTTTCGCGTTTCCTGTAAAATTGTCTAAAGTGGATATAGTACCTTTTCGAAATCAACGTCTCAAATGTATTGGGTTGCTATCACACACAGGGTACTAAATCTACTGACATGTGATATTGACAAGTTATAAATTTAACATACATTTACTTCCTTTATCAATAGCTTTTTTATGTTATACCTCATAAAATGTAATTTAGTTCACAATTTAAAGCAAAATCCATGCAAAAAATTGAAAATGCACACCTAAATGACAAATCAGTATCGAAGAATCACTGAAATTTAAGCAAAAAGATAAGTCCACTAAAAAAAAACATAAATAAAAGTTTTATTTTTTAAATAATATTCCGCATCTACCCAAGCGGGTCTTTAGCGGCATAAAGAAAAGTAAAAAAAGCAAAAAAAGAAAAACGCTGCAAATTATTACACAATGGTTTATTATTTCCAAATAACTATATTAGGGTATAACTGTTCTAGTATGTATTAGGGTGGGTAACTGTTATCATTACTCTATATTAGGGAATAATTTAGCTGTTTATAGACAATTAACTAATATGAAAAGCAATAAACAATTTAAAGGAAAATGGTATATCACCCTGATCATTTCAAAACGCTATGTCTCTGCTAGTTCTAAACCAATCTCAATGATCCTAATTTCATTTTGTAGGAATATATAGATCAATTTTTGTCATTATTCTAACACTCCATACATTTTTCTCTTAATCTTAAAAAATAACTGAGTTATGGCCGTATTTATAGGTAAAATTTCAATTTTCATTTCTTTGATTTTTTTTCAATTATTCCTGATTTTTGGTTAATAAACATAAATAAATCTTTTCTCTAATTATTCGCGGGTTTTTTTTTTGTTAAAAAACTAATAAATTTTGTCTCCATCTTCGAAAATAACGAAGTTACAAGAGTATGTAATAATAATAATAATAATAAAAATAAAATACCTTTATTCTGGGACTATGTCCCTTAAGAATAACAATGTTGTACAGAAAATATACACTTCAATATGTCTGGCCGAGGGACCAATAAAATAAACTTTTATTTACAAATGTGTAAAAAATAAAAATAAGACCCATTTATATAGATATATAAAAAATATATGGAATATAAACCAAAGAAAAAAATCTGCTATAAAATAATAGAGCTGAACAATTTCCAAATAAATAAAATAAATGAATTAATCCATAACTCTAGGATTCTGATAAAATAAAAATAAAATTATCTTAAGTTGAAAGTAAGATGAATTAACAATTTTACATTTAGTGTGCGTCTCTTTGGGATCTTAGAAGGTGTAGGAAAAGATGGGATTTGAATGAGAGAAGGGAAGAAGCATGGCGAATATGATTAGGTAGGGAATTCCAGAAAGATGCAGAGCGGATATTAAAGGAATTATCAAAAGATTTGGTCCTATGGGTAGGAATGTAAAGGTCAGAATGGCGTGATCTGGTTTCAAGTGAGTGAATTAAGGATTTGAATTGAAGGATACTGTGAATATATGGAGGATGTTGAGATTTAATGACTTGGTAGAGGTATGTCCCTAGGCAATATTGTCTACGTATGGAAGGTAGGAGCCACTTCAATTCGCTGTATAAGTGGGTTACTGGTGATCTCTTAAAGGTACCGAAGATAAATCTTATATATAGGCAAGATTTTAATTTTTTTTCTATGTTTTTTTCTAATTTTTCGCGATTTTTAGTTTAAATTTTCTTGTCTCTATCTTTAAATATAACTGATTTATTGGCGTATTCATGGGTAAAATTTTCTTTTTCCTAATTGTCCACGGTTTTTCGGTTAAAAAAAAAAAAACATTAAATTTTTTCGTTATCTTCGGAAATAACGGAGTTACAAGTGTATACATTATTTTATTTATTTGTTTTTGTATCGCGCTTTACTGATTCTAAAACTCTTTACATAATTTTCTCTACCTTTAAAAATAACTGAGTTATTAGCGTATTTATTGGTAAAATTTCAATTTTTTTCTCTTTTTTTATAATTATTCGCCGTTTTTCGGTTGAAAAACACTAATAATTGTTTTCTTTATCTTAAAAAAAAACTCAGTTATTGAATTAAATAACTATTAATCGACTGCCATTTTAAAAATAACCAGCTGATATCAACGTCTAGATGTTAGCATCATCGTTGCATTCTCTAGTATTTTTGTGGCGAATTGGTAAAATAAATGGTCCAGTAGTTTTTGCGGACGGCGGACAAAAGGATTTTTTTTTTTTTTTTTTTGGTCGATAACAAAGGTGCATTATTGAAAATAATAGACCGAAAAAAAAACAAAACAGAATACACTTTAAAAAAGGATACAGGGATATAGAACCTTGGATAAGCTAAGTGCTATCTAGAGCAATTGAGAGTAAGATTGTTGATATCAGGGACGGAGTTATTATCAGACTGGGATTTTATTATTATATCTATTATTTTTATTATCAACCAATAACAATGTTTTTATCTATACATTATTGTTAACACAATCCTCCCATCCACGTCACGGCCCACTTCTTAAACGCTTACCTTGAAAAAAAAATGTACTTCGAATAATAATCCAATTCTCTAAAAAAAAAAAAAAAAAAAAAAAAAAAAAAAAAAAAAAAAAAAAAAAAAAAAAAAATATATATATATATATATATATATATATATATATATATATATATATATATATATATATATATAGCGATTAGGGTGCACACCTCTGACTAATTTATCGTAATCACCTCAAAATCTTCTCCAGCTTAAGAAATTTTTGAGGCATACATTTTCCAAGTCATATGTTTTTCGCCATTCAAGTCATCATGATAATCCTTGCGATAATTTTTATAGAAACGATTTGATTCTGGAATCATAAAAACTGTGCAATATTTTTCCTTTTTTTTTCCGGTGATTTCCATCTACTGATCGTGCATGGTTTTTCTTCAATCCTTATTGAGCATGTATGACATTATATTCTCTGTTCTTTTGCCGCGTATATATAACTTTATTAATGCCTAGGTTATAAATCATTGATTTTCCATAAGCAATGTGACTTCTGCGACCGAGACTAAGATAAAAAAGGACGTAGTCTATGTAGCGAAGAGAGGAGCCCATATTGGAGAGATGTTTTTTAAAGTATGATTTCCTTCTGTCAATTTTGATGCACGTTGGTACATAACGTTTAAATATTTACAAACACTAAAATTTTGCTCGATTCGGGTTGATTGTTTTTTTTATTCGTAAAGAAGTTTTTAGCTACAGATTTTTTTGTTAATTATATGGTATTTAAAGCTGTTTCTAATTAAGCGTATAACGTATTTTTCTAACGGTAAGTTGTTACTGTGACATCACAGGCATATTTCTGTCTTAACCCTTTTAGGGCTGGACGACGATATATCGTCTTGCGTGAATTAACAGACGACTAATATTATTAACGTTTATGTCTTATCTAACGTATTTTTGTAGCTTAAACAATTGTCTATTATTAACTCATAAGAAAGGTCCCCTAACCATCCCTTTTCTCAGGGTCAGGTCACATTCTAGAGTCATAAAGTTACCGCTGAATTGTCACAGAAGTGACAGAACTTGAGATGTTTATGCTTCCGGTCCTATTCATGCTGTCCACTTGCATTTTAGTTTCAATCTAGATCAGAGAGCCCCTGGCCACCACATGTTAGACCACACCGAAGTATTAGCTCCCCTCCTTCCTTCAAAATCCTATTTATACCCAAAGTAAATCCACACAAATTCATTCCCTCATTCCCTCTTGGTGAGTCTCAAGGTAGACTTCACACATGTAATATTTGAAGAAGAATAAAGACTATTTCTAAGCATATACTGTTGTGAGTTCGTTAATTGGCGCCCGAAATAGGAACAGCAAGCATAGAAGACTCACTATTCCTAGGTATCTTCTCATCTTCGCTGTTTTGAACCGAACGACACTGAAGAACTTAGACTGGCAACCCCACTCATCCGAGGTATTTGTCTTTCTACGAGGTTGTCCTACTGATCCCAGATTAACAACATGTCTTCAGCAACCAGCTTAAGAAGTCACTCATCCGAGGTATTCTAAAACTGGTGTCTACCCTCTTGGTCCACTGATCACCAGGTGCTGAGCGAGGAAGACAACGAACAACTCAGTAAGCTTAGAATTAGATCTTATTTTATATTTATGTATTTGTATAATTTCTATTAAATTAATTTTAAAATTTCCATCAAAATGGAATCATTTTTAATGAAAAAAGAAAATTACAATAATATCCCATTTTTCAATGGTGAATTTTGTAAAGCAGAAAAATTTATTAATGCAATAATGCAATTAAGAATTAAATATTGTTCAAAAAGTAACATATATAAGGAATCGAATGGAAAAATATTATTAAATGAAACATTAGCTCGTCTAAAAGAGGGAGCAAAATATATAAAATTAATTTATTACTATCGGACTATCGATGAGTTATTAAATTGTCTAAAAGAATTATATAGTCATAATAAGTCAATTGAACAATTGACTATAGAATTATATAATACAAAAATAAAAGAAGCGGAACACCCGTCGGATTTTATTAAAAGATTAGAAAAAATAAAAAATATAATTATTCTTCGTTACCACATAGATAAAATTCACAACAAAGAAATGTGGATCGCCACATTAGAGTGCCGAACTCTTTATCATTTTTATGCAAGCATGCCCTTAAATGTAAGGATTAACTTAATGGGTAAATCTGAGACATTAAACAACTTAGAAGATTTAAAAATTTTGTTGCAAAATGAAAATCAACTTCTGTTTGAAAACTCAGTTTCATTAGGATCCATACATAGAGATAACAAGGGGATAAATCAAAATCATATTTATAAAAATAATAATTCAAATTTTAAAAAGCCTACCGATTTTCGAAACCAATATCATCAACAAAATAACTATACAATCCCGAACCATGTAGAATATTTCCCTAAAAACCAAGAAAATATTCTTTACGAAAAATCCTTCCGCATTCAAAGCAATTACCAGAAACTCAAAATAGATAATCCGCAACCACAAAGTTCAAATTTCAATACGGTATCCAAATGCCACCAACCGACATTAAAAACAAAGTCTTCTAACGAAGAAGATCCAAAAGATAGGAGAATTCGAGAATTGGAAAAACTAATTCAAGAATTGTCCGAATCTAAAAACTTGTTAGAGCTCGATCCAGATAATAATGAAATAGAATACAGCAGATTTTTTAACCCCGATAATCCTAACGGCGATAAGAAATTGCTTAATAACGAAAGTATAAAAATCAAGAATAAAACCGAGAATATTTTAGAAAATAAAACCATTAAAATTAAATCTAATGATATTAATATTAAAATTGATAATCATCAAGACAAACTAGTAAAAGAAATTTCCAAAAATACTAAACACGGGTTGGAAAATGAAAGATGTATTGAAAACAAAAGCGCAGTAAATTATAAAAAAACAACTGATGATATTAGATCAACAAATATTAATATTGATGTAGAAGATTTTTTGGAAGACATTTTCTTTTACACTGATATTAATAATGAATCGATCACTGAAAAAAATATCGATGTATTAAATGTTTCTAGGAAGTCATTGCTCCATGTTAAACATTTAAAAATAATAAATAAAGAACTATCGGAAAATAATACATTGAGTATTACAAACTGTAGCAAAGAAATTAAAAATAAACGATCAAATATAAGCAATTTAACAATTATGAAATATAATGAAATCACTTTTAAAAAACAAAATAAAATAAAGAAAATTAAAAAGAAATTAGAGCATTCCTTAGCAGAAATTAGGAATGTTTCAAAGGAAAAAGTTGTCTCGGTAGGAGATGTTGTTAAAAAACTAAAAACAGAAGTAAAGAATAACATTAGAAAAATTCATAAATTGCCTGGCGGTAAGAAAACAATCCACTTATGGATGTTAAGGCCGGATAGCACTTCAAAAAAAAAAAAAAAAAAAAAAAAACGGACGCGACCAGGACTTTAAACCCAATAGTAAAATTCAGAAAAAAAATAAAGAAGAAAAAGAAAAAAAAAAAAGTTAAAAATAAATAATTAAAAATAAATAAAAATAACGAAGTAAACAAATAAATAAGAAAGTAAAAATAAATGAGAAAAAGTAAACAAGAAAAATAAATAAGTAAAAATTTATAAATAAGTAATAATAAATAAGCAAATAACAATCGAAATGCAAATTTATAAAATTGTCTTATTCAGCAATCAATTGCATTATATTAAAAAATAAAAAAAAAATACTAATAAGGATTAAAATCCAATCTTAGAAGAAATGAACAAATTACTTATTAAAGGTACTTTGATAAATAAATAAAAAATAAATAAAGTTTTATACAAAACAGTAACAAAAAAATAAATAAATAAATAAAACATGAGTTTTAACTTTAATTTAACGTACATAAAAAAAAAATATATATATATAAATATAGATAAAATAAAATGTTATATTATATTATTTCCCAATTAATGAAAACAATGCTATAATAATACGCTATAACTTATAAGAAGAAAAAATCTAAATAAAAAAAAAATAAAAAATCGTAGGTTTGTAGTTGTGGTTTCGTTTAACAAACAACTAATATTGATTGTAATTATTGTCTATTAAACTGGATAAAGCCGTAATAAAAGTAGGTAAAATAAAATGGCAATTACATGGTGGAAATGAAATATAAAGTATAGCAAAGTTTTAGTTACATTATTGTAGTATAGTTAAAGACAGAAAACTTACTTATTATAATTATTG
Source organism: Piezodorus guildinii (assembly GCA_023052935.1). Classification (NCBI taxonomy): domain Eukaryota; kingdom Metazoa; phylum Arthropoda; class Insecta; order Hemiptera; family Pentatomidae; genus Piezodorus; species Piezodorus guildinii. The sequence continues at coordinate 43,985,127 of CM041295.1, forward strand.
TCCTCAAAATGGGACATGACTATTTAATAAAAAAAAACAAAAACAATAATAATATTTTATATTTAAAGTAATGTAAGAATAAGTAGTAATAATAAATATTGTATAAGTAGAATATAAGAATTATGAAGGAAACTAGAAAAGTCAAAAATATGGTTATATAAAATTCAATAAAATAAAATGTATAAATATCAAAGGTATCAATCAAAGCAATATTTAAGGATAGATTAGTAAATGTAAAAATTAAAAGTATGTTAAAATATAAATTAATAAGCAGTTAGCTGAATTGCCAAAATGTAAAATCAATGTTCATAATAAGATAAATTGTGTTCATGTGTTCTTGATGCTGTGTTCATTTTTGCTAAATGATTTTGTAACTTATTGGTAATGATATTGTATGTTAGTATTCTATCATATTGATTATTATTGTCATAACACGATGTTATTTAACCATATCGACTATCATAAGTATTGTATGTAATTTAACAATATCGATAATTAGTAAACAATCATTAACTATTAAATAAATTAAGAAAAAAAAACAACAAACAAACAATGTTTAATATTTAAGTAATTATTTAATGATTATTATGTTATTATTAATCTTGATATTGGTTATAATCAATATTATATGTTACTATTCAACAGTATTGATTAATAAGAAGAACTTATTACTTAACTATACAAATTATTATTAAACAATATTGATAACAATAACTATTTTATACTTTCTAACAATATTAAATATCATTACTATTGTATGCTATTATTTCTAAATATTGATAACAATTTAATATTATGATTTTAATTTAATAATAATTTAAGTAAAATTGGAAAAATTGGTTTACTTATATTTATAAGTGAAGAAATTGCGTTTAATTTTGTATAAATAACTAATATTAATTTTATAAGAGAATCAAGAAATAAAATATAATAAAAACTTATGTTAGATAAGGATTTAGAAGTATAATTTAACGAATATTTGTTTGTCAAGACAAGTCCCCGTCAAATATACTATGTAAATAGGTTTAGTAACTAGAATACTGGTTTTGTATTATTATGTCTTATCTTATTGTATGTATACATCCATTTTATTTGTTCACACAATTTGTAATTAATATCTGAATATATGTTAGCTATATTTAAGCAGAAAAAAAAAACACAAAACAACTACAATATTACAAAAACAAAGGAAAAATGTATATATGTATTACATGAAATTGTTAATTCTCATTAACGAATGGACTTATGATTTTAATAAGCTTAGATAAGTGAATTCAAATATGTAAATGGATTATTGTATCTAAATATCTCATGTAAACTAAATTTAAGAAATTCTATTTCATAAGATACACAGAAACAAATGTAAAATCCTAAATCCTATGACCAATACCCTTCTTTTTCCTTCCTTGACAAAATGGAAAAACTTAGAACCCCCCCCCCCCCCACATTGATGCGAAGAAAATTATATGTAAACCTGATCTCAAATTATAAGCTCGGAGGCCCTCGCTTTTTTAGGAAAGGAGGAATTAACAGACGACTAATATTATTAACGTTTATGTCTTATCTAACGTATTTTTGTAGCTTAAACAATTGTCTATTATTAACTCATAAGAAAGGTCCCCTAACCATCCCTTTTCTCAGGGTCAGGTCACATTCTAGAGTCATAAAGTTACCGCTGAATTGTCACAGAAGTGACAGAACTTGAGATGTTTATGCTTCCGGTCCTATTCATGCTGTCCACTTGCATTTTAGTTTCAATCTAGATCAGAGAGCCCCTGGCCACCACATGTTAGACCACACCGAAGTATTAGCTCCCCTCCTTCCTTCAAAATCCTATTTATACCCAAAGTAAATCCACACAAATTCATTCCCTCATTCCCTCTTGGTGAGTCTCAAGGTAGACTTCACACATGTAATATTTGAAGAAGAATAAAGACTATTTCTAAGCATATACTGTTGTGAGTTCGTTAATTCGTGTAATAGCGCCTTATTCTACGCATTGCGAGAAAACTTTATCAATAAAAAAAATTTATAAATGATCCAATTTAATTGTAAATTATCAAATTTCATTGAAAAATAATTTGTAGACCGTTTTGGGTCTGACATATTACAAATTCTATACCAGAGTGTGCTGAGTCTCGGTTTACGGTAGAGCGATAAGATGGACACTCTTATAGGTCCAAAGTCGAACTATTTATGACAGTTATCTGAGAGTTTGTAAGCCACGCTGTTCATCATTTATCACAGTTCATTTATTTATAATTGTGTTATTCATATTATTTTCAATTTACATTGGATAGTCATTATCATTACATTATTCTCCACTTCGTCCCAAATACGTGGCATTTTTAAGCATGTAAAAATCATTTGTAGTTTTGTTTTTATAAGTGTTTTTCCGAATTGTTCCATATTTATCAAATTTCGTTGGTTATCTTTGGATAGGCTCTCGTTTTTCGTTCGACACTAAAATGGTTAAACATGAAATTTCAGTTCTGTAAAACATTATATTTTCGAGCTAAACTTACCTTCTTGTTACACTTGGTCATGTTGACTAGGGGATTCTTCAGCCTGTGAATCCGGTGAAAACTCGGAATCCTAAATTTCGTAATACTTTTCCTTGCTATATATTTCAGATAAGTGAAAGTATAAAAGTCTACGATATGCTAAATTTTTAAATAAGGAATATTAATGCTAAAGAGAATGTGATTTCGGGCCCTGTTAGTGCTTTGTAATTTCGAGAATATGATGATGTGAGAATATGTTTCTATTATCATTGAATGTACATCGATATAATTAAACAAATAAACGGCATATAACTAGATATTGTTTATTTGTTTATTTATTTAACGTCACTTTATGCTACTATGGCTAATCGGACGATGCTACAGTGGGAGTCCTAAATTTTGCCTATCCAGGTTTTATTAGGATAGGGGTCTTTAACGAGTACCTGACATCGCACAGGCTCGGGACCACCTTTTAACGTCCCCTCCGAAGGACGGCGTATCTAAGGATTTTTTACTCCCATTAAAAAATCCTAGGACCACCTGTGGGTTTGAACCCGTGACCTTTAGCATGGGAGGCTGTTACGCTAGCCACCCAGCTACAAGTGATCCCTATCAGAGATGGGCAAAATCGCATTCGGATATACGAATACGAATGCATTCGGGAAGATCGAGTTTTGTAAATACGAATACGAATGCAATCGTATTTCAAAAAAGAATACGAATGCATTCGTATTACGAAAAAATATTCCCTATAACTAGATATAAAATATCTTGAAAGCAATATTAGATAAAACAAAACTATGATAGAGACAGAATTTTTTTTTTTTTTAATGTTTTGGCACTAACTGTATTATAGCAAATATTTTTATTTTCTCTTGTCCTTATATGAAATAAATAGTAAGGGAAAGTATTGCGATTGTGAAAATTTTTTAATTCGAGTTCTGACCATAAATAGAAGTTTTAGGATTACCTTAGTCAAATGACCAAGCCCCGGTATGTGTTGATGTGTGTGCGTTTGGTAAGTCTAGCTCGAAAACGATAAGGTTTACAAAACTGAAATTTCACTTAGAAGCGTATATGCCCTTGATGTTACAGCAACTTTTTCATTGAAATCGGCGAAGTAGATAAGCCACCTTAAGCCGTTGTTCATCAATTAAAGTTAGCGGCCACGTTTCAAATCCGTAAAGAACCGTTGGAAGAATAATAGTTCTATAAATTCGAATCTTTAAGTTTTTAGACAGAAGCCGCGAGCTCAGTAATTTAGCGACCGAATAATAACACGCATTTCCCACCTTTTACCGGGCCTTTATTTCTTCCTGGATATCATATTTTCTTGTTTCCATTGAACCTAAATACTTGAATTTCTCTACGTGTTAGAAACCATACCCGAAAAAAAAAATTATTACTAGGTAAATAAAAAATTTTATATAAAAATCTTCAAACCAATCCAAATAAGCATTGTGACCATGGTACTCACTGTTATAGGTTATGCCAGGAAGCCCATCTATGTGACGTCAGACTAGCACAAGGTTGGGGACTCCTTTATGCGATTTCTACTTTATGAGATGGTTACGACCTTCCGATATTTCCGCGATGAATATTTTATGATTATAGTTGTTTGATCTCTGAGAACACTTGATTCTTCTTCTTTTTTTTTTTTTTTCTTCTTCTCTTTTCATTTTATAGCTCGCCCATGACTGGGAGGAGTTCCTTCAGTGTAATAAAACTTCTTGTCAGAAATACTGAACCAACTTTATCCACTCATCTAGAATGATACTCTTAAACTTAAACCGTGCACCATTTGCTATCATAAAAATCTGGTGCGGGCAACACACGACTTTCACTTACCTCGATTTTTAAAATCAATGAAAGAATTTTCAAATACAGTTAGAGATAAAAATACGTGAAACTATTAAGGAATTAATTAAATTGAATTTATATAGAAACATGTGTTTTATTAAAAAATCTATTATATTATTATCTAAAATAATCAGTTAGTTTTATCTTCTTCTCATCACTCTCTATTAACTTCTAAAAGCTTGTGTATGAGATAATATTTTTTCTAAAATCTTTAGCTTTCCAACGGTATATCATACATGTATATTACTGCTCTTATGTTCAAAAACGAAAAATTGCATTAAAAAAAATATTTTTTCTGTTCTCCTTTAGTTGGGTATCTAATTTATTCAATTTATATATTTACCTGTTTTTCATCAGCGTTAACAAGATAATCTAGTTATTATTATTGAATCTACAAAATTAAAGGTACTTTAGAGGAAGAAAATATTTAAAATATCGGCATTTAAGCCTTTTCAGACCATTTTCATCCAAATAAAACCTACATGATATTAAAGTCCATTAAATTTTACATCGAAATAGCGAGTTTAATCAAAATCGTCGGAACCGTTTTCGAGAAAATCGAAAAAAGGTGCAAAATGCATGGTATAAAGTGCCTCTTCTGGTAAGCTCATTTTGATGAAAAAAGTTTTGTCACGTCTCGGGCGTATAGTTGTCTTAACTTAAATATGAAATTTCAGTTTCATAGGACTTACCGTTTCCGCCCGGGAGTTACCACACACACGCACACAGACCTTTTTGTGGGACTTGGTAATTTGGACTCAGGGGACCCTAAAACGTGTATTTCCGTTGAAAACTGGAATTCGAAAATTTTCACGATCGCAATACTTTCCCTTACTATATATAGTAAGTGAAAGTAAAAAGGTACTTCAGAGAAAAAAAAAACATTCGGCATTTAAGCCATGTCAGACTATTTCAATCAGATTAATATCTAAATATTAAAGCACATTGAATTTCACATGAACATAGCGAGTTTCATTAAAATCGTTAGAGCCGTTTTTGAAAAAATCGTAACAAGATGCATGGTATGAAAAAGCACCCCCACTCTGCCCATTTTGATGAAAAGTTGCTGTATCATATGGGCTTCTAGTTTTCTTAAATATAAAATATTAGTTTCTTACGAATTTTCGTTTTTGTGCTAGACTTACCACACCCGGACACGGAACTTTTCGAGCGACTTGTCTATTTAGACTATATATTAGAAGCCGTTTCATGGTTAATGTTTTGCTATATACAAAATTTAAGATACTTTAGTGGAAGACAAAAAAAATAGCATTTAAGCCCTGTCTGACTATTTTACTCTAAATGAAATCTACATTAAATTTTACATCAATATAGCAAGTTTAATCAAAATCGTTAGAGCCGTTTTTGAAAACATCGTAATATTAAGTGGCTCCTCTGGTTTACCAATTTTGATAAACAAGTTTATGTAACATCTCAGGCTTATGAAATATTTATACGCTTCTAAAATATGAAATTTCAGTTTTATACAAGTTATCGTTTTCAGATTAGAATTGCCATATACACACGCAGAGATCTTTTTGCGGCACTTGGGCTCAGACCCTAAAACGCGTATTTCTGCTGAATGGGGAAATTAAAAAGTTTTCTCAATCGCAATCATTTTCACAATATATTTCATATGTAGGCAAGTGAAAGTAAAAAAATTTGCACAAATAAAGCTTTCCTTGAATTACAGTTTCAAATAACCATTTAACAACATTTATTACCACTTTAAACCCAAGGAAAAATTGAACATTATTTATTCTAAACTAAAGAGAGGACTTATTTCATACTTTCATTGGAAGCCCCATATAATAATAATAATTTATTTATTTTTTATTTACATGCTGCTCTGCACCCAAAATATTCCTAATGCCTTTAATGTGAACAGTTCAAATTTTACTGACATTTTTACCCCCGAAGACATCAAGGAATTAAAAATCATCTGTTATTACGCCAGACAGTGTTGCCAAATCAAGTCGTTTATAATAAATGAATACAATTATTTGTTTGCTTTATTGTATCGCGTTTCGCTCTATTATTTAAAATAATATATTCATATCATTACTATTTTACTTGTATATTGCTATTTATTTGGTTATATTGTTAAGTTATTACCACTAAATGTGCCTAAAGGTGATGATTTAGTGAACTTATATCTTGGTAAACAAGTTGTTAACATAAGTTCGAAGCGTTTTTCAATATTTCAATTTAATCCTCTCTGTGTTTATAAAATCATGTTTACTTGGTCAATAACGTTTACATATTCTAAAACAGGATTTGTTAAGGTGCTTTTATGCGTCAGTTTCAACCAAGATTCCTTGTCGTTAAGTGGTATTTTGCTTGCTCAAAATAGGAGAAAAAAAATTCATTTTCGTCATTTAATGATGACGATAATGATTTCTAAAATTATAATCCGGTGCATAAAAAGCTAAAATAATTTGCAGTGTGTATGGCGATGATGCCTTAGGGAAAAGCACCGTCCATAAGTGGTTTTCTTGGTTCAGAACCAGAAATTTTGTCTTATAAGACGAAAAGCGCTCGGGTCGTCCTTCAACTGATGACCGAATTCAAGCATTGGTCAAAGACAACCCTCACAAAGACGCGGGATATTGCTGAAACCCTTACCATATTATGAATGTATTATCGGTATGTTGTGGATATTTGAAAACATTGAATAATACAAGAATGGAATTAGATAAATGCTAATTTAGTCTGCCTGATAGTTGCAAGTGTTTGGCAGCAAAATGTTGAAGGAATTATTATGTGATGATGAAATAATAGATTATTTTAACAGACTGACAGAATTATTCATATATCGGGACTAAATATGAATAATATTACATTATTAAATGACCTATATTAGGATATAATATGGAAATAAATGTAAGTAGAATTTTAATAAAATTTTTTTATAAAAATATTGTAAATATTTTAAGTGATAAATGAATTCTAAATTATTGACAATGTTTGTTATTGTTTGTATTGTTGCTTATAATATTTATTGAATTGTATTTTAGATGATATTTAAAGATCTGAAGATGAGGCATAAGAAGTACCTCGAAATGTAACAGTGTTATAATCATAGTTTATATATGTTATGATAAATAAATATATAAATAAAATAGAAGATATTGTTCCGAATAATACATTTATAATTAAAATTACTCTTCTATAATAGTAATTGATATAAAATAAAGCTTACCATATTATATTAACAAGAACCTGAAGTTTTTATTAAAATTACCAGAAAAAAACGCTACAACATTATTTTAAAACCCAATATATTATAAATGTAGCCTGCACTATTTGTATAGGAATTGCACAGAAAGCGAATAAAGTTAAATTCATTCATTCATTTAATAAAACTTCTTGTGTCAGAAATACTGAAAACCTGTAATTATATATATATATATATATATATATATATATATATATATATATATATATATATATATATAAAAAAGGTATATGCCTTTTAAAAAAATAATTGATTGTAAACACTACAAATAAACAGAGCTCCATTTACTTCATTTCCATAATCCAATAAAGATAAGGTTAAATTAGTTGCAGATAATTTTCGAAAAAATACTTTGCATCGCACTCACATTTATGCATTCCTTCTTTTATTCGACTAGTATTAAGAATCAATAAAGCATTTTTTGCACCTAGACCCTTAAAACAGCGAGGCCCGACTTACGATTCCCAAAGACATTAGGCAAATCATTGCAGAATTGAAAACAAACAAAGCCCCTGGTTATGATTGTATGAAAAATGTAGTATTAAACAATATTTCCTGAAAATCTGTCATACATCTGAAGAAAATCATCAACCATGTAATAATGTTTGATTGACCCGATTCCTGGAAAAATAGCAAAAGTTATACCCACTCACAAACCCGGCAAAAATAAAGTTTATCCTAACAACTACCTCTACTGAATTCAATAGCCAAAGTGACTGAAAAAATAATAAAGACCAGAATAGTTAGGTTTATAGAGAAAAACCGTGTTTTATTTGACAGTCAAAATGACTTTAGGTCCCAGTTGGAATTCAGGAGAAAAAAATGCTATTTAATCCAAAATACAAATAATGGGTATTGTATTCCAGTTAACCAAAAACACCTATTACAAAAAGTCACTATTTGAAACTCAAAATGTAGTCATTATAAAACCGTTAAGTCCACTATATACAGCAGAAACATTAACAATAACAAATCGAGTATTACTAGATAGATTTGAAAGGAAAGAACAAACAGTTTAAAGAGAAATATTAGGACCAAAATTCAAGAATAATGTAGTGCATTTTATCTGAAATTTAACCCTCTAACAGAAAATTGAACAGCTTTCAGTTTCAATGAGTAAAAAGGAGAGTAACTTATGACAGTTACATATTCCAAATGAATAGAAATAGATTAACAAAACAATTTTTTGAATTTTTCAAAGACAACAAAACATAATGTAACTAGTTGAGACTTGTTCAACTTGATTCGATTGAATTGGATATAATAGAGGGTTTGTTTAAAAATTTTATAATTTTAAGAAATTTTTATTTTAACATAATAACATTAGTCTCTGGGCCGCAGAAAACTGCAGCATTGGAGAATACAAGGGGATGTTAGAGGAAATAAAAGGAAGCATTAACAAAAAAAAAAAAATGTTTCAACGTAACCCAAAGTAGGTTATTCGGAAATAAAAAAGATACTTGGCTATCAAAACATTAGAGTTAACTAAGGAACATATTAGGCATACTGCATACACAAATGTTATGGATACACCAAATTATCCATTCATCACACAATTTCTTTAAAAATTGGAAATAATTTATTTGCAGTTTTCACATACAAAATAGAGGTCTTTGAGAGTGTTAAGGCATTGCTGCCTTTGCAATCTCGAGACAAGCGAAATGAATCTCGACCTTGGAACTTTGCTTAGAATAAGTTGGCAGCTTGTGAGATAATTCGTCCTGTTTATAAAAGGACATTAAACACCAATAAAAAAATACTAGTAATAATGTTATTACTATTTCATAAAAATAGGAAATCCCTCCAATAGTCCTATTCAGTATTAAGATTTGGAAACTGATAAGGCCTGTCGAATTGATAAATAATGTGGTTTAACCATCTATACACAAATTAGAACCAGATATCATATAGTTGGATAAATATTTTATTTATTTTCAGTATGATACAAAAGTATTGATTGAATTACTGAAGGATTCATACACTTCTACATAATTAAGTATATTCCTTTATTCAAAGGTAGGACTTAACATAGTCTAGATGAAATTCATTAATGAACCAGATTTACCTGATTTCTTCAGAAAATTAGAAAATAATAACACATGATTCTTGATTTTACCTGATATAATTTCACTCACCAGCTTAGTTCATGTATCCCTCTCCATTGTATCTCCCTACCTCAAAATCACCTACATGTGACCAAATCACCTTTTTCTATTCCCCAGAAGTATATTTGATACGAATAATAATTTTAATTCATTTTTTTTTTAGTTGTATATTAATTATTAATTAGTTAGATTTTAATTTAAATGCACTTTATTAGTTGAATTTAGTGTATAAAGTGTTGCTCAGCTAGACATAACTAAATTACAGTATTGTTGATCCAAAATGTTAATACTCTAATGCTTAGGTATTTTATTTTTATGTGTTTTTGAACTAATTAAATGGAATTTAAACTTAATATTTTATTTAGTTTTATTTAATAGCGTCTTAACCCGTCAAATTTCAAACAAATGTAAATATCAATTATTCTGAATATTGTTTATACAGAACTGCTTATGTTGTTGACAATCATAAAAATACTAATACAATTCTGTTGCATAATGAAATGGAACCAAAGAAATTCACGGTATTTTACAGAAACATATGTTAATTTTATTTTATTTTGGATGTATAGTCGACTGTATAAATTATTGTAGATGGAAATAATCAAGAGTTTTTTTTTTTTTTTTTTATCATTTATTTTTAAATTAAACTTTTCATTCTGATTCAAAGAATAAAAAATATATTTCTTAGGGGCATCTGCATATATTTCAGGTATGCAATAGTATTTGAAGAGGGGAAATACATTAGTATTTGATTAGTTTAGAAGTTTGTTTTATTTTTTCTAAGGTTTATGGAATGTATATTTAAGTTATTTTTTTACTACCATACTCATTACTAAAAGCTAAAGATTTTTTTTTTATCAATAATTAGAAAGGAATATTTCGGAATTAAATATCTCATAATTATAGAATTATTTGTTGGAAAGAATTTAATAACAGTAATAAATGAATGAATGAGAAACAAGCGGCCCCTAGCGGCAGTTCATCAAACTAGGATTACAAGTAGTTACTAAAAAATCCACAAGGTAGCGCTGGTGTTCCAAAGCGGACGATCTAATGGATTCCAGGTGTTTGACTCACCTGTAGGACCCGGAAACATCTTTTCGTTGCAAGATATGATGTTAGTTCAAACTTTTTTGGATCTTGATTACATATTATTATTTCTAATGCGTAATAATTTTTATCTGACTAATTCCACTTTAATAAAATACAAAACAACAGCTGATGATATTTTATAATAACTTTCAAACTAGAATAAATACATTTTCGATTTTAAAAATTATCTACAAGCATTTGAAGACAGATGTTAGGAAAAAAGTATGGGGTACTACTTGGACATATGCTTTGCAATATCTCCACTTATTCTGTCAAAAATAGTATTATTCATATTACATTCACTTTCTATTTAATAATATGAAATAATTAATTATCAAAAAGTTATTACCATCTTATATAAATAAGAATACCAGCTATTGCTTGGCATAGGTACGACTTGTAAGTGGAGTCATTTATGTTAAAAAAAAGCACTGCTCCACCTATTTAGACTTTATCACTCTGGCATCCAACGAAAAGTGCGTTTTGCCAGAAAATACATTATCTAGTTTATTCGTTATTATATTAATTATCTGCAGAAATGGAAAACATAAACTGGTTCATGACTCAAAATTTTGCAGTTCATTTGTTTGTTGTTTTATAGTGAAATATAAATGAAAATTTGTCCACGGCTTCAAGGAGATCTGTAGCTTTGTGTGATTTTAGACGTCAATGTCAAAGTTTTGTCATTACTGCCAGTTATTATGGAATGGCTTTATTAACAATGTTTACAGATGAATTTACATTACAGAATAACGGCATATTTTGTTCGGAAGTGACGCCTAAACAGACTAAATATAGCTGTCCATGCTAAATTTTCGTACTGGAGATTTTATGAATGCAATATTATCAGTCTCCTTCAAAGAAAAATATCTTTAACCATCACTAAATCAGTAGGTCGCTACGAGTCTTATTTTTTATTTGTTTTCAACCACTTTCTTTACAATTAAGGTAATGTTGTGAGGAGACAAAACATGTTAGGCACATCCTTGTATTGTTCTTAGTATTTATTTTAATATGATATCTACAAAATAACCTGAGTAAGGGAGATTTTCTCAACACGTTTTCAGCCCCAAAGCTGACTTGAAGTATTAGACTAGACAAGACTAGAAGTATTACCAACACAAATCTTGTAAAAAAAAAATCTGGTGCGGGCAACACACGACTTTCACTTACCTCGATTTTTAAAATCAATGAAAGAATTTTCAAATACAGTTAGAGATAAAAATACGTGAAACTATTAAGGAATTAATCAAATTGAATTTATATATAAACATGTGTTTTATTAAAAAATCTATTATATTATTATCTAAAATAATCAGTTAGTTTTATCTTCTTCTCATCACTCTCTATTAACTTCTAAAAGCTTGTGTATGAGATGATATTTTTTCTAAAATCTTTAGCTTTCCAACGGTATATCATACATGTATATTACTGCTCTTATGTTCAAAAACGAAAAATTTCATTAAAAATATATTTTTTCTGTTTTCTCCTTTAGTTGGGTATCGAATTTATTCAATTTATATATTTACCTGTTTTTCATCAGCGCTAACAAGATAATCTAGTTATTATTATTGAATCTAAAAAATAAAAGGTACTTTAGAGGAAGAAAATTTAAAATATCGGCATTTAAGCCCTGTCAGACCATTTTTATCCAAATAAAACCTACATGATATTAAAGCCCATTTAATTTTACATCGATATA